>OX422217.1:384019395-385219395 GCA_949130495.1 Sambucus nigra
TTGCACGTATGTAGTTGTTGATTGGGTTTAGACTTGATGTTACTTATTCATGTTCTAGTGTTGATTATGTTAACATTGACTTTGATATTGGAACAAAAAATTTCATATATGTTGATATTATAGTTCTTGCATTAGGATAAATATGCTACATTATTCAAATGTGTTTGATCTTCATTTGTGTTGATCTTATTTTATATGAGGCTATATTTGAAGATGTATCTCTTAGTATATCCTATATCCTTAGTGGTTGTTACTCATGTTATTACCCCTGCTTCTCTATTGCATTTTGTGAACATATTTCTTAGATACTTACCTTCTCGCATATTTAGGTGTTTAGAAAATGTGTGAGTACGTAGTGTGAGTACATAAAATCACAATAAAATAATTCTAGAAAGTGGAAGAATTAAAGAGTAAAGAAAATGATCACAAAACACAATATTTATGTGGTTCGGTAACTTCCTAGATCCACGGAGGGGGTTCTTAGTTTTTATTAATTTTCCCAGAGGTTCGAAATTACAAGCCCCTTTACCCCGGGGTGAGGGTTATATATAGAGAGGTGAAAAGTAGTTGAGTTGTAGAAGAAACTCTCCTAGATCCTTATTGGCCCATTGGTGAATGTCCAGGAATACAGGTTACCAGTTGAGTCTTTAATTTTCCATGTGATAAACCTTTGTGATTATCCGTGCAACACTGAATTTGACTGGGACAGTGTGTTGGGCCTCTACAGTTCGGTCCCCATAATTGCCCCTAAAATTCTTCGCCAAAGATGGGCTAAATAATTTTAAATCCTTTTTAGGCCGAAGTTCAACCCAAAGCCCGAGATTCATTCTCAGATATATTCGTGGTTACTTGAAACTGACAGGGTTACGCTGATCATTATAAAAATTAAACTGATAAAAATCTCCCTTAGCATTCTTCCTTATGATTGGTTTTTTAGAATTCAAGGGTCGCTTTATTTCAAGCTCTATAAAGTCATTTTATCCTCCAATTCTACTCAAAAGACTCTTCTGAATCTTTCGTTCTCTTTGTTTACTCTGTAAGTCCTCTTCCTCTTCTCTAACCTTTCCATATTCATAGTTCTTTTATGCTTGCATCCTCTGTGTATTCTTCTTTTATTCATCTATTCTGTGAACATGGTTTATACTCTTCATGAGAATAACTTGGAGTATTTCATAAAAACTTATTCAATCCCTTCTTGGGTCACAATCAAGTGTACCCCATGCCTGGAAACTGCATCATGGATGATGGTGGACACTGGATTCGTACTCTTATGGTTGTTCAGGAGGGATTGGCGTTTCCCTCAAACCAACTTTTCTTGGAAATTCGTGATTATTTCCATCCCCATACGCCCCCAATACATGTCGCATTGTCAAATGGGTTTCATAAGATTAACGAACTATATAAAACTAACCTGGGGATCCCAGAAATTAAGTATTGTTATTCCTAGTCCCACACAACATATGGTGTTTTTCACCTAAAGGCAAGGAAGGATAACAGGGTTCTAGTAGTTAACCTTATGGATTCTAATAAGGGATATTAGGATTGGGGGTTTTATTTCCCATAATTGACAACATCCTCCTCTCCTAGAGGGTGAATAATACATTGGGTTTATGTGCCCAGAATGGGGGAGTGATATAAGTTTATACTTTTGCTTTAATGTCTTTTATGATTTTTTTTAATTGTGTTGACTGATAATGTTTCTTTCTTTCTTTGTGTGAGTCTCTCAATCGAAGAACAAAGATCTCTCCCTTGCCTATATCAATAGGAAAAAGATATTAAAAGTTAAGAAATTGAGGGAGCCACTAGTTCTAGGTGGTGATCATCCTCATTCGTCCTATTTTCTGTTCGAATATAAAAATTCCACTGGTAATTTCACAAGTCATACTGTAAACAGCATTCCTGATCTCCCACTTCCAATTGAGGAAGATTTTATTTCTTTTTCTTTTGAATGACTAAACATTGAGTCCATATTTGTTAAGGACAAGGATTCAATGGCTCTTAGGAAGAGAATATTGTTGATCGATGATGATGATGTTGGTGCCTCCTTCCCTAAATCCAAGTCCTTAAAAAGTACCGAACAAGAAGGACCTTTGGCCAGTGACTCGAACTTATCATTTCGAGATAAAAATAGAAATGAGGGTAATGCCCTCGAAGAAGGGTGACATCCCTTTATCTGCGAGATCTTCGTAAGCGACGTTAGTGGCCAAGAAATATTCCTTGGCTTATAGTTTGCTGAGGGAGTTATGCTTGTCGTTGATCGCGAGCAGTTCAAATAGTTGTCTTACGAGCATGTTTCATCCCATGTCATTCAATCGTTATCCTAGGTAAGACAAAAACTCTTTTGTTCTACTTTAAGATTGTTGAGTACCTTTGGTGATCTTGATATGATTTTTATTTGTTTTCTTGTAGTTTTTGATAGATTTTGTTTCTATTTTGGAGAGCCTCTTTGATCAGTCCAAGAAAAATGACGATCTAAAGGCGTCTTAACAAAAGTCTTATGAAGTGCTGGCCTCTGCCAAAAAGTCTTATGATGATGAGAAGAACTCCACCAGTGATGCCATGAGTGAAATGAAGAACGAGTGTTATATGCTGAAGGTCAATTAGAACCAGTTGAAGGTCGAATGCGATCATTTAATAAAAGAAGCTGAAGACCTCTTTTTAGGAATGGAGTAAAGTTATGAAAAAGGCTACACCGAGGCCTTTGAGGATTCCAAACACCAATTGGCCTTCATTCAAAAGTTAAAATTTAAAAAAGGTTGGGATGCTAACTTGGTGAGGATGGATATCCCTGTTGATTCAGAACTCTTTGTCGAGCACAATTCAGGTTCTTCGTCAAAAGTTGATGAGGAGGCTGCCTGAAGTATCCTGGTCGATCAGAGTGCTGATGCTTTTGTTCGTGGTTGTATACTAAATGTCATGGTTCACAAGTGAATTTTAGTATTTCTATTTAGTGAGAATATTCACAAGTGATGTTTGCATCATATTATTTTCTATATTTGTGCATAGGTGTCTTTTATTCTACATAGTAGATGATTTGGTGTGTAGAGTCCAACTGACACACGAAATATTAAATCAACGATCCTTGTAGAATATAAGTTTGGTTCACAATCTTAGATGGAGATGAACACACCACCAGTAGGATTATAACACACTATTTCACTAGGTCTATCTTGATTACATGAATTGGTATAGTTTTGACACACTTTGTGAATATTGAACGGGACTAATTTGAGATAATTGTCAATAATATAAGATAATGCAGATCTCATAGTTATTACGAGTGATTAAGCTCTTAATCCATAAATAGTTGATGAACACGTGCATCAATTGTTCATTACTTTAACCTATTGAGTGACATTCATTTATGGATCAATAAGGTTGGTAGATTGAGTAATGGTGAAAGTTAATTATGAATGGAATCCACGTCTTGGTATAGATATTGATGATACCCTCTTGATATAGCTTATAAGTCTTGTTTATGCCAAACCCAGCCTGTGGATTTAATTATCCGACATATCAAATAAGTTAAGCGAATGATTTCAAGGAATTTATAAAAGGTCAATTAAATATAATTGTCAATAATTTAATTTAATCGAAGGTATCTGTAAACTTAACGTAGGGAGATTATTAAGCATTTAATAATGAGGATCTTGAAATTATAATCTTGAGATAGTAGACTAGAGTGAAATTATTATTCTTTAGTGGAATAAATAATGATTTATAGAATTATGGAATTAATTATAGAGTTTAATTAGGATTCCTAATTCTGTAGGAAGCTAGTCTCCTATTTCTCCTTGGGGGTCGTCGTACTATCTTATATAATCAACCCCTTATCTCCTAATAAGTTTGGGATCAATTT
The DNA here is from genome assembly GCA_949130495.1 of Sambucus nigra. NCBI lineage: Eukaryota > Viridiplantae > Streptophyta > Magnoliopsida > Dipsacales > Adoxaceae > Sambucus > Sambucus nigra. Next base: position 384,023,255 of record OX422217.1, read on the forward strand.
TAATCAACAAAATACATGAAAAATGAGTGTTAGGGTCGTGGTCCTTGGTGTGCAGACACCAATGACATGTATTTCCTTAAAGGAATAGCATGGAAGATCTCGAGGTCTCTTTCGAAGCTCTCATGTTATAAAATCGATTACGAGCAATTGGAGAGTCTAAAAATTCTAGAAGTAGAACCACGGGTTCCTGACATATAGAGGGAATTTCAAGTCGTTTGGAGATCTTTTGATCCGCCTGCTTCACGCATCTTTATAAAATAATGATTCACGAAGCAGATCAGACAACACAGATTAGATCTAGAATAGAATAAGTAACGGATCAAGAAGGTGAATTAAATTTTCAAGAAAGTTTTATAATATAAATAAACCTTGATATAATACTTTTGGATTAATTGATATGATGGTTTGGGGATAAAATGAATTCAAGAATACACGATTTCATCTGCCTAAATAATTGCGTGACACATCATGGTATCTACTTGTTAGCGTTATAACTTGAGAACCATTTATCGGATGGGTTTGAAAAAAAATTGCGGGTTACAAAATACGAAAGATAGAAAAACTCATGAAAGATCTTATTTTGACGCTGCTAAGATTTTTAAAAAAATTATTTTGATTTTGTGGATGCTACACCGTTAAATTTATGATACGGATCGGTGTAACACAAAAGAGATCAAATCTCTACGGTTCAAGCTAGGCAAAAACCTAAGGGTATGAGATCTTCAATATGCTATGTAGATACACCATAATTATTATTTTTTAAAACCCAATTATCATATAAATCAAATGATCTAGTATTTTATTTCAAGTCCTCCAGTAGTTGCGTCGAAAGGCAAGACCCCAGAGGGTAAGGAGTAGGTGAAGAGTAAGGAATTTAGTCTAGGACTTATTATTCTCATATGCTCTTGTATCTTACTTTTTATCTCTATTTGTTAGGCCTTTTGCTACTTTTGATATTCTGAATGACAAGCTTTGTTTTTTTATTAATTGCAATATTATTTAGACATTTTGCTGAATATGTCTTCGTTTGCTTTTTACTTTCTGTAGTTTGCAAATGTTATCAAGGACTCTTATTCTTTTGCTGGAAACTTAGATGTTCTACTTGGTTGGGATGTAAATGCCTAAGATTTTTAAGCATTTGTCTCTATTCATAAGTCCCTTAAGAAGATGACTGGTGCCTTCAAAGACCAGTCAACCTAGCTCGGTGGACAAGTTAAAAGATGATGTGAAGGACATGAGGATGTAGGTAACCTCACACAGGAGGAGTGGAGCACTTTAAAGGACCGACTGATTGGGGAAAATAACATCGAAAATGTTGGGGGCCTTCTCCAAACTAAGAATGATAAGCTTAAAAAGAAGCTCGTTGATGCAGAGGACAGTAGCCATAGAGATTATGTCATGGGTATGGGACTTAGCCATGATATTGTTAAGCTTTTCTAATGATTCAGAATGGGTCCCCGAGAAGCACAATCTACTGGTTATGAAGAAGGTTGCGCAGATGCCTCTACTAGGCTAGATGAAGTGAAGAGCGTAGCGTATAAGCATGCCTGTATGAACACCTTGGGAGTCTTAAAAGTTCCCTAGAACTCTCAATTTTGGTATATGTACCAAGTTTATTGTCTGTTTTATTGGCATCTAACTTTTAACAGTGGACAGAGATGGGTGACTCTGATGTTGTTCCTCTTCAGCTAGCTAAGATTTGTATGTCTACTCATTATAGTGACGATGAGTTCTAACCAGGCCCTAATGATAGCCAATGAAGGGATATTGCCTCTGTTCTTGACAGACGATCATAGCATATTCACCTTTTTTTTTTGCTATTGTAGATGATATTTTAAAAACCTGTAATTTTATCGTAACAAGTTATTTATATAGCATCAATCCTTTCCATTTTCCCATTCCATTATTCCAAGCATGTGTTTTATTATCTTATCTTACATTTTAGGTTGTTTTGTCACACACCTTAGTCCTGGAACAAACAATGGAAAAAATGCACCTGGTTTAAGGCCCATCCACCCGTTCAGGATATTATCCATCCAAGTCGAGTTCATTTAGTGACTAAGGGTCCCCCATAGATCTTTTGATTGCCTGAGAAATTCATAAGGCCTGTGTGTTTTTTAAGACGAAGACCTAAAGACCTTAGGTTTAATTGTAATTAAAAATTTGTAATTGTAATAAATCTCAGGTAATGTTGATCGATATTTTGATCGTTAATGAAAAATGTGAGTCTATCATTTTACAACAATGTTAAGTAATTAATTGAGTCACTTGGATATTTATTAATGTTTTAAATCAAACTTCAATCATCATAAGTCTTGAAATAAATATTTGAAAAAACTAAGTACACTTGAAATAAAATCAAAATCAAAATTTCTTGACATTAGTCGCATTCCAAGCTATGGGTATCTTTTTACCCTCCATTTTTTCCAAGTGATAGGCTCCGTGAAGATCGTCTCTGGTAACCTTGTATGGTCCCTCCCAGTGAGGTCCTAGCTTACCATCTGAGGGTTTTTCCTCACTTTCTCGACATGTAATTTTTTTGAATTGACTGTCTTGTTGTATTGCTTGTATTATTACTATTTATAGGACGCCAGTTTTATCATGGAATCTTCCCTTCGTTCTTCTTTCAGGTGAAGTTTAGCGCTCATTCGTTATTTAAAGCTTGCTCGATAATGGGAGTCCTTATAGTTGGCAGACCATCTTCCAGGGAAATTACAGCTTCCATTCCATAAGTAAGAGTGACGGGCATTTCCCCCAATAAATCTCCTCGGCGTATTGTGATATGCCCAGAGAAAGTGAGGAAGCTCATCCACCTAAGATCTTTTTTCTCTTTCCAACCTCTTTTTCAAACTGTCGAGCATCGTTTTGTTGGAAGCCTCTTTTTGGCAATTTCTTTGGGGTTAGGCTGCAAAACCAAAATGGTATTTAATTCCATGGTCATCGCATAAACCTTGGAAAGGCTCACTTTTAAATTGTGTGTTGTTGTCCATTATGATTTTCCTAGGTACCCCAAAGTGAGTTATGATTTTTCTCCAAATGAATCTCAACATAACCAAAAATACTTGCTATTTCCTGTTAAGGATGGAAGTGGCCCTACAATATCCAACTCCCACTGTTCTAATGGCCCCTGACTAGTTAAATACTTCAGGTCAGTGGCTGGTTGATGAAGCAGAGAGGAGAACTTTTGGCACTTTTCACACTTTCGAGCATAAGTATTTGCATATATGGACACCAGTAGCCTTCTTATATTGCTCAAAAAGCCATAGATCTTCCTCTTATGTGGATCCCACAAATCCCATCATATAGCTCGTAAAGAACTTAGTTGGTGTATTTTGGATGCACGCATTGAAGGTTAATGCCTATAAAAGATCTTCTATAGTGTTTTTCCCCAGATCTAATGTAAAACTGTCAAGATTTTACCCTAACTTGATGCGCTTATTTTTTGTGAGTTGGCAAGGTGTCATTTTGTAGAAGAAACTATCTGATCTATCTAGATCGGACCCTTTTCTTTGGTCAGAACCTTCTCAAAGGCCACCATCTTCACAATGCTAGGCTTGTTAAGGAACTCCGGTTCAATTGTTCTCCTTAGATTGGAATCCACTAGGGAACATATGGTTGTTGAGGCATCGTCGTGACTATTATGCCTCGGGGGAACTTTTGAACGTGGACATCCTCAAACTTTGATATAGAATAATTAACCACCTGTAGGTATACTTCCATCCTTTCATCTTTGATGTTGAAATCTCTAGTGACTTAGTTAGACACCATCATTAAATCACAATACACTTTAAGGTGGTTTTCCCCCAGCAAGTGAGCCTTATGCAATCAAGTTATAAGAGTTTCGTACTCGGCTTCGTTGTTGGAGGCTTCAAAGCCCAGCCTAATTCCATACTCGATCATGGCATTATCCGGTGTTATCAGGATAATTCCTAATCCCATTTCTTTAGAGTTGGAGTCACCATCCACATACAATATCTACTTTATATATTTATCAAGCCCATGATCTTTTAACTGGTCGACAACTTGTTGGTCGCTGGGCACTGTTTCTCACGTGCATTCAACTATGAAACCAACTTTCACATGCACCTTGATTATTATTCTTGGTTGATAGTGTATATCAAATCTTTCGAGTTCAATTGACTATTTGGACATGCATTCAGATAGGTCGGCCTTGTGAAGAATAACTTTTAGAGGGAAGGATGTGATGATTGTGATGGGATGGGCCTCAAAATAATGCTTCAACTTTAGGGACGCGGTGACTAATGAGTAGGAAAACATTTTTGGTGAAAGGTAGCACTACCCAGCAAGCGGTAGCATCTTATTGACATAGTAAATGTGGATTTTTTTTCCTTCTTTCTCTCAAGCCAAAGTTAAACTGACTGCATGGCTTAAAACTTCTAGGTAGAGGTAGAGAGGATCTCCTAGGTCTAGAATGGATAATAGTGGATGTTTCTCAGATAAGACTTGATTTCTTCACGTGATTTGGAGCATTCGTCACTCCACGTGAGGTTTTTTTCCTTAGTATCTAAAAGAACGGTCATCAATGCTTGGATGAATTAGAGATGATACAGTTCAGAGTTGCAAGCATCCCAGCTAGCTTTTAAATCTCTCACAATGTCTTTGTTGGCTGAACATTATTGATTGATACTATCTGGTTAGGGTTCTCTTCGATCCCTCTCTTACTGACTAGGCAGCTAAGTAGCTTTCATTACTGGACCCCAAATGAGCATTTTCTCGCATTGAGCTTCATACGATAACGCTTAAGTATTTTAAAGGATTCTGCCAAGTCTTAAAGGTGGTTGTCCTTGCACTTGCTATTAATGATCATGTCGTCAATGTACACTTCCATCATCTCTCCCTTCTATTGCTTGAACATCTTGGTAACCAATCTCTGGTATGTGGCTCCGATATTTTTTAGGCCAAAAGACATAACCTTATAGCAATATAGTCCTAGTAGCATGATGAATTTTTTTTTTCTTAGTCGAGGCCGAACAGGGGAATTTGGTGGTACCCCGAGTAAGCTTTTAGGAAACTTATTCATTTATGGGATATTATGGCGTCGACCAATTAGTGTATCTTTGGGAGAGGGAATCTATCTTTGGGAAAAGCTCTATTGAGGTCGGTGAAGTCGCTTCTATTTCGGACAACCATCGAGTTTGAGGGCCATTTTGGGAATTAAATTTCTCTGATGGAACTTGCCTTTAGATATTTCTCGACCTCATTTTCCACTGACTTGGCCTTTTCTGGAGCAGTACGACTAGCCTTCTGTGTGAACGGTGGAAATGTTAGGTCAACGTGAAGTTGATGGCAAGTGACTCTAGGATAATTCCCTGGCATGTCATATAATTCCCATGCAAAAACATCTAGGTTCTGCTTCAGAAAAGTAATTTATTTATTCCTTTCCTAGTCAGACAACATGGTGTGGATTAGAAACTTCTTCTCTGATCGGATCTCATCAAAAGCTACCTCCTCCATTTTTTTAACAACTCTATCTACGGGGTCTACTCTTGTCTCCTCGACCCTAGTCTGCCATACTTTAGTTGCTATTTATATAGAGTGGATCCATCCTGAGATGTTTCGGTATGAATCCATTTTATTTCTTCTTCTCTTATTTGGGCTTGATGGCGGTGATGTAGCATTTCAGATCAAAATACTAATCACATATGATCTCCATTATTCCTCGATCTATGATACCCTTAGGTTTTTTATGATAGGTTGAGGGAACTTCCCCCATAGTTTGTAGTCGTCCTCTCCCCCAAGATAGTGTGGTAAGGTGATTTGATATCTATTACCAGGATCTCTATGAGTTTATAATTGTTACTTGCCCTTACTAGCAGGACTACCTTCCCTCATAGCATGGCCATCTTTCAAACGAAGCCGACCAGTGGGACGATCGCTTCCTTCAAATTCGACATCTTTAATTTAATCTTGGGAAAAAGATCCAGGTACATAACTTCTAAAGAACTTTCTTGATTAACTAGTGTATCCACATCCCAGTTTGCAATCCGAAAAGTGATTACTAGTGCATCGTGGTGTGGATTCTTACCCCAACTAAATCATTCTCTGTGAAAACTATGTGCTTGTTGTAATCCACATCTTCTGGTCACTTACGTTTCCCAACTTGGCGTTTAACGGGATTTATTTAGAAGGCCTCTATTACTAATTTGATCTTCTTGAGTTCCATATAAACTACATTACCTCAGATTCTTGAGGTCGAATGTCCCGTGTCTCACGATAAATTCATGAACTACTTCATCGTGTAACACATTATCTAGTTTTGGATCACCGTTGGTGGAGACGTGATTAACTTTCTTCTCAATATACTCATTCAGACGCCCCGCCTAAGTTAAATCCTTCAAATGAGATTTAAGGGCCTTGCAATTTTCTATCTTGTGTTCGTTTTTCTTGTAGAAGGCACACCTGAGTGCATTATTCCTCTCGATCGAATCTTCTACCATTTTCTTTGGCCATTGAGAAAATGTTTCTCCTTGATGTTTCCCATCCATTTTATTTCTTGTTCCCATTTTTAGGCGTGTCCTCTTTGTCATTGCCTTTGAGCGACTAGTTTATGTTTAGATAAGGTTGACCACATCTTCTATCTTGGCGTACTTTTCAATACGAGACATGAGATCTTCAATGGTGTCTACTTTCTTCTTAATAAGGTACTGGTGCAGCATGGAGGTAGGGGTAAGGCTATCTTGAATGATGTTAAGGCTTCCTGCTTCGAGCAATCTTCCATTTTGTTGAAGGTTTCCCATTAGCACTTGTCATACTACCGTAAAGTCTCTTGTGGCTTTTTCCTTACGGTGAGTAAAAAACCCATCATCTTCGGATGTGAGTTATTGGTTATGAAATAACCTATGAAGGCCTTAGCGAGGGACTTGAAACTCTTAACCAACTTGTGGGGTAGCCTCTCAAACCAATTACGTGTGACATTTGCTACGTTAGATGGGAATATGCGACACATAAGAGCATCTTTGTGACTCCACGGAGTCACCGTTTGCCTATACTAGTGAAAGTGATCTATAGGGCCTGTCTTTCCATTATTTATTTTGAACCTTGGGGCTGCGAATTTCTTCGAGTTTTTTTCCTCAATTTCCCTTGATAAAGGGGATTGCATTGGAGTGATGAAGGCCCTTCTCGCTAGAACTTTTGTGTATCTTTCTCCACGATGTGTCGAGTATTTCTCTGTCTCTTTCTGAACTAAACTCCTTATATCATGCTTGTGATGTTCTTCATCTCAATTTCACCTCACCAGGTGACTTCCATGCTCCGAACGATCTTGGTCGGTCTAGTATTCCTTCCTCAACAGCGAGTTTTGCTCGCCTAAGGGATCGGAGTTCGATCATGGTGTTTTTAGTTCCCCTAACGGAGTTCTTTATCCATCTTCTCCAATAATCTCTCAAGGCATGCATTCTCCTCCATTTAGATAAGAGTTACCTCCTCTTATTGGTGGAGTAATTCTTCTTAAGCATCAACCACTCACGAGAACTGTGTTGATCTAGACTGTTTATAACTTTGCCTGGAGATCTTCTCTTCCAGGCAAAACTTAGGATTACAAACTTGGCAAACCTGAGATCTGATTTTAAGTGGGGCTAGATCATCTCGCACGTCACCAGAGAGGGGTGCACTATTTGGATGATAATACATTGTGTTCACTCTTTTGTTTTGGGTCCCTTTTCTAGAAAATAAAATCGTTTCTCACATATGGAGCCAATTGTGAGTACAAAAATTCATAATTAAATATTTGTTTAAAGCATAGGTATTATAAGAGCAAAGAAAATGATCACAATACACAATATTTATGTGGTTTGACAATTGCCTACATCCATAGAGGGGGTTCTCATCTTTTATTAATTTTCACAGAGGTTAAAAACTATATACCCCTTTGACCCAGGGTAAGGGTTGTATTTTTTGCATTGAAAACTATTTAAGTGTACAAGAAACTCTCATAGTGACTTATTGGCCCATTGGTCATCCATATCTATCTCGTCTGAAAATATAAGTAACCAGTTCAGTTGTTAATTAACCATGTGATAAGTCTTTGTGATTATCCATGTGTCACTAAATTTGATTGGGGTAACATGTTGGGCCTATTTGGGCCTCTAGAATTTGGGGCTCTACAGTTTGGTCCCCACACGTAGCTACCAACTTCTTGTGCTTCCTATGCTCATAACTCATATGTGTTTTACATTAAGTTAAGTATATAGTGAGTGATACCTCATAAAATCCTGATGATGGTTTCTATATTATTGGACTACTATGTCATTATTGATATTATGTGCCTTTATATCATATATCACATGATTCATATCTTAGATTTCCCCATGCACTTATTATGATCACTTAGCATATCCCTTATATCTTAAAACTTATGTTCTCGAGTCATTTCATGTATTTATATTTCTTATGTCTGTTTTCTTATATTTCTTGACCACTTCATCTGCCCATGCAAGAAGAAAGTTTCATCCAGGGTGAAAAGATTTGATCAAGGAAGAAAGGATTAAGGACAAAAATAAAATCTAGATATGAGTAAGTAAAATTGAATATTTTGTTTCATTAGATATATGATAGAGTTATATTAAGATGAGTTTTTATATGATTAATATATATTAGTGAGATTTTCGTGACATGTATATTTGGCCATGATTTTGATTGTGTTATCTTCGATGCCTTATATATTGTTATCATATAATCATATCCTATATTAACTTCCACCTCGATTGCATAATGTGATATATTAATTTTAATCCTTACATTATCTCTACTAAATGCACTTTGCTAAAGACTAATTCATTATGTTATTAATTATGATAGATCTTGATTATATTGTCCTTGCTTTTGTCCATTCCATGACAAAAAGAGAGAGAATGATTCTCCTTCCTATTAAAGGGTTGTTGACTATAAGACTCCATCTTATGGGGAATATTTCTTAGAAATATTTTCTTTAGGGAGAGACTTAATTTGTGGGGGGGGGGGGGGGGAATTCCCTAAAGATAGATAGGATGATCAACATTAGTATCATTATGATATTATGACTTAGTATATATTAAAATGAAGTGGTAATGGATAACTTATAGAATAAAGTGTATATGTTACATATTATTGAAACATTAGCTAAACTTTGTATATGATCCGTAGTAATTAGATGAACCATTCTTACATTGATTATATATCTTGTATTCATCTTATTACTCTTGCTATCTTGTTAATATATGTGCATTAGTTTCTTGATGTCTTTGCTAGTGTCTTGACATGTAAATAGGTGATAAGAGTTACGAATGGTTGAGTTGTGTCTATCAATGTATGCCTTTGGTCGGGCGAGTCGTGTCATATGTGATTTTGTTTATTCATTTATTTGAAATCTTCTGTTTATATGTTTGTCACGGAATAAACAAAGGGGGAGATTGTAAGAGCACAAGTATGCTCAAAACATCCATAGGATTAGCTTGTCTTATCATATTCCAAAACATAATGAGTCATAATCTAAGTTATCTAAAAAAGCTTCATATTTATGACTATAAGATCGACCTTCTTTGTCTTCATCCAAAATGCTACCTCACGTCATGACCGATGAAATTGCCTCTATAGGATGATGGTAATGAATGATAGTTTTACCACTGTTTTTTACATAACTTCAGTTAAATTTTATTAAATTATAAAATGTGTGAAAACTTATATATGAGTTATTTAAAATAATTTGAAGAAATGCACTATGCAATATACATTTCTTATAGAAAAACTATGTTTATAAAATTGCATTCTTAAGTGTGTTTTTTAAGCATGAGTATTATTGGTTGAATACTTGTTCAAAATCTTTGGGTAAAGCCGTTACCTGCCACGCTGAATCGAAGATTTTCTTCACTATAGTGAAGGTTTTTCATTGGTGCTTTAGTCCAAGTCCAAAATCTCTCAATATTTTTGCGAACTGATTATCGTAGCATGTTAATGGATAATTTGGTACACAATTTTTATTTTTATTAAACAATGATTCATCACTATTAATCTCAAATTCACTCTCTTTCCATCCTGAACCTCATGTTTCGTCTTCTCAAGGAATGCATCATTCATTTGCAAATTTCAAATGTGTTCTGCCAATAAAGGTCTCACTGTAACATGTGCTAATAATCCTCCCTCTTTTGAAAACTTTAATTCAATCCTCATATATTCCATCGAATTAAAGAAGCAACTTGGGAAAGTGAGGATAGTATGAGGAAACAAAATCCCCATTTTTTCGGCAAGTGACATTCATATTAAATTTCAAAAATGAAATTTTCAAAGGAGGGAGAGTTGTCGTAATCCAAATATAACTATGATAAATTATATTTGAATCATGCTTACCTTATGTGCTATGTATAATGTCTTGTATAAATATAATGTTAGGTTATTATATTTTAGTGTAATTCTACCTTAAAAATCATGAAATATCAAGTTAATTACAAACAAAAAATTTAAAGATTCTCTGTAGGAATGCTCATGTTAGATACTAGTTTTGACGCTTATAATGTGACAATTGGTTCAAGGTAAAAACTATACAGTTTCAGATATCTGAGTTGGGTTTGTAACGCAATAAACGATGTCTTAAACGAATATTTGAGTAAGAACTTATACCAAATTTACGAACCGAGGGCAAAGTTGTCCATCCTCTTAAGTGGTATTTCATCTTTTAGTACGCCAAATGTTTTGTTTTGATTAATTGGAGAGGGAGGCTGGGTTTGCCGACTTTAAACTCTTAAAATCACCTCCTTCTTCATCCAATTCATCGCTTGGATCAGTTTGAAAAATATTTGTCTTGATGAAAGAGAAAGGAGGATACTAAGGAGGAAACGATTGTAAGAAAAGCTAGGAAAAATTCCAAGAAAATTATTAAAGTGTTCCCAAGGTATAATTATGTATTAATTTTGTTTTATTATTGAATTGTACTTATTGAAAGTACATAAATCATCAAATATTAATTATTATTTCATCCTTCTTTGTATATGTGTGTATATGTTCACACGTAAGATAAGTGGTATGTGTAAGTCGTATTGCTTATTAAAACTTATATATATTTTTTTATACTTACTATAATTGAGTAATTACCATTGAAGATTAAAATAGACTCATATATGAAAATCATACCCAAAAATTAGAATTAAACTCCTTGTGGTTAGACCTTGGTGATGATTGAAAGTTAGTACATAGTTGTTATTTGCATAATTCGTTTGGATATGCTCTGAGTTTGACAAAGCTTTTGGCATAGCAAACGAACTCTAAAAATTATGAACATTTAATTTTATATTATTCAAGACGTGTATTTAAAATGAGTGGAAAATCATTAAAATTTATAATATAGAAAAAGTATGAAAATTCTTGGAAGTTGACTGAACAATAGAGGAGCTTATAGGACACCTATATTTTTAAAATTTATGGATTTTGAACGGTTAAGAATAGAGGATTACAATTTGGTGTCATACTAGATACCCCATGAAAGAATATTCTTATCTCCTCCTTCCAAAAGGTATTTTGAGTACATGTTACATGAATCTATATATTGAGAAGTATATTTTATATTTATTTGGTTTTATTTATAAATTCCTTATGAATTATTTTCTAGGGTTGAATGTTTACAACTTTATGAATATTGATACCATCGCATCATCTTTACTTAAGTTTCATGGAATTCTACTTAAGTGAAATTATATTGTAGTTGTATTATCATTGAAAGGTACATAAATATATTAATATGATACTATGATTGGAATTCAGCACTGATTTAGCTAGATTGAGAGTTCTAAAGTCTAATCCACCAGGTTTAGCTCCAACCGAGGGAAACGTAGACATATAGTTAAGAACCCAAGGTGAATGTACTCACTAGAAAGACTTATTTATACATTCTTGTGGACATGATCAGAACATTATAAATAAAAAAAATTCATTTCGGTTTAACCAAATGGGAGGTTACTCCCCGACCCAGAATGGGGGAGAATTGTCTAATACAAACAATGGATTACTCTTCGATCAGGAATGGGAGAGAATTGTCTATTGCAAACAGGATATGTGAATCTTGATTCGAAAAATTTGGTTCATTCTTTATGAATAGACTGGATACGTTTGTACATTAGTATAAGGATATGATTTATTGCACTTAATGGTATGTAATAGTATAATAGTAATGCTTTAACTGAGCTATTTTGCTCACTGTTCTAATGTTTATGTTTTCAGGTATCGTGACGTCACTACCAAATCTAGGAGGTCGGGTTGGGTTAGCTAGGAATGAATAAAACAATGGCTTTGTTTAAATGTAATTGATGTAATTAAGTCAACTTATCCTTAAAGAGAGCTCGTATAAGTATAAGTAGTTTAATATTATGAAAAGTTTTTAATTTTTATGGATTTATGTTGATGACTCTAGAATTAAGACTTGTGTTTATGGTTTGGTTAGTTTCATTATCGTTCAGCTCACTTTGACTTTCAAACTTAATTATAAGTAATCGGGTTGGGGGGTGTCCGCTGTGGCGCTAAATCTGACACTCCCCAACCAAATTACTTATAATTAAGTTTGAAATTCAAAGTGAGTTAAACCATAATTAAACTAACCAAATCATAAACACGAGTCTTAATTCTAGAGTCATCAACATAAATCCATAAAAACTAAAAACTTTTCATAATATTAAAATACTTATGCTTATACAAACTTTCTTGAAGGATAAGTAGACATAAATTACATCATTTACATTCAAACAAAATCTCGATTTTACGCATCCCTTAAAACCAAATCCGACCTCCTAAATTTGGTAGTGAAATCATGATACCTAAAAAACATAAACATAGTAACCGTGAAAAAACAGCTCAATCAATGCATCACTACGACACTTTTACATAAAATTAAATACAATAAATGATTTCCATGTAATAATAAATATAAAATTATTTAGCCTATTCATAATGAACGACCCAAAATTTTAAATCATGATTCACATATCCAATACGCAATGGAAAATTCTCCCCTACTCTTGGTCAAGGAGTAACCCCTTGTCTTTAATAGATAATTCTCCCCCATTTCGAGTCAGAAAGTAACCTCCCATTTCGATAAACCGAAATTAAAATTTTCATATTCATAATGTTCTGATCATATCCTTAACAATGTATAAATACATCTTTGTAGTGACTGCACTCACCCTTGGTTCTCAACTATATATTTACATTCCCCTCGGGTGGAGCTGAACTTGGTGGATTTGACCTTACACCTATCGATCCAACTAAATCAGTACTGAATTACAATAACAAGTATCATCTTAATATATTTATGTAACTTTCGATGGTTATACAACCACAATATAATCGCACTTATGTAGAATTCCATGAAACTTGAGTAAGGATGATGCGATGGTATCTATGTTAATAAAGTTATAAACATTCAACCCTAGAAATACTTCGTAAGTAACATATAAATAAAGCAAATACACATAAAAGTATACTTTTCACTACATATACATGAAACATGTACTCAAAATACCCTTTGGAAGGAGGAGATGTGAACATTCTTTCACGGGGTATCTATTATGCCATCAATTATTGTCCTGTATACTTAACCACCCTATATTCATAAATTGTACAAATACATGTGTCCAACCTTATCAATATGAAAACATATCTAAATATAATTTCCATTACAAGTGACGGTGTAATTTTTTAAGCTTCCTAGAGCAAGATATGACCATTTCTTTTTACAACATATTGAATCTATCCTACAAGCTCCTCTATTGTTCCGTCAATTTTCAAGAGTTTTCAAAATTTTCAAAACTAACAAAGTTTGAGAGATTTTTTTAAAATAGCAAAAAAAATTCATTTTGAGTTGAATTTTTTAATGTTTCTACTGAAATGTTTAAAAATCATAAAAAAAATTAGTATAATTTTTTTTACTATTTTATCAAAATTGGGTCGCGTCGGCGATATGGAAACTGAGGTCCTCTCTCTCTCTCTATGTATATATATATATAGTGCTCCTATACGGTCTTCCTGTATAGGAGTTATATGCGGACTGCACCACTCCCTCACATATTTGCTACAAAAGTGGTGCCATGAGTACAAAGCAAGTCCCCAACATCTTCACAAAAAATAATAAATTTAGGTGTCCTGGCGGGACCCATCCCGCATGCCAGTACTTAATTAGTAGGTGAGTACATGACGTGAAACACACGTCAGATTTGAGGGAGGTTTTGTGTACTCCTATCATTATTCTTGTTGTACATATGACTTTAACAACAACTAGATTGTAGGCAACTGTAGCTACATTTTAGGGATCTCTTTGCATACAGGTGAATCTTTATAATCTTTACCTACAAATTTAACGTACCATTCTCTCTCATCATCCATAAATCATGGATTATACAACCAATGTTAAGTGAAAACATCAGTCCCGTATTTGCTCTTGTGCGGAAAGATCGCACAAGAGCAATTTTGTGTATATATATATATATAGATTTAAGAGAAATTACACCTGAACATTAATAGTACTTATAAATTTTTAGTTCAGACTATGTAGTGTCAAAATGAGCAAAAAAACATGAATCATGACTTCAACTACCCCAAATTAACTGGAAAAAAAACTCTAGACTCTTTTTTTTTTCATCTTTTCCGAGTGACTAATCTATTAGAAAACAGACTATTTGATCAATCAAGAAATTGTCCCCCATGAGTTATTCACTCACTTTCTGGAAAACTTTTCTTACACCAAAAACATTATTGTTAAAAGTGGGACAAGTGGTAACATCCATGTCGTGTAAGTATTCACCTAGACTATGATTGAACCTAAATATAGTGTCTAAAGTAGGAACCTCTAATTTACTCAAATAGGGATGATGAATGGTTAGTGTCTTTACGGAAAGCAACCTAGTAAACAAAAATGAAATTCACGAAAGATGATAGTGATGGGCCAGTTGGGCTTTGGCATGTGGGGGGCAAACTATATGCAAGTTGGTTGAGAGTTGAGTCCTTTATTGGCCCTTTCCTTCTAACTTGTGGATGCAATTCATTTCAAATTTGTGGTACGGGACAGCGGTACAGGGATGTCACTCAGACAGGACTTGATGGACCTAGGGGTTCTCGGGGAAGAGTTCAAAATTATTCCTTCTAGGGGCATTAACGAAAAAAATCGCATTTATTTTTAAAATAATGTCATTATTTTACCGTTTAATCTTGATAAATAATTTTTAAACTATTTTTTAAACACTTAGAGCAACTCTCATGGATAGTGTAAATCGTTATATATGCGGTAGAAATGTATGCTATGGACAGGGTAAAAGAGCAAATTTAGACATTGCTAGATTAAAAAATAACAAATATAGAATTGCACTAGTATGATCTTTTATGGGACCCAGCCTAAACGGAAAATGTTATTCCATGCAAGAAATGGAAAAAAAAATTAAGCGAAACATCATGTTCCGCTCAAGCCTATGCCCCTTTTCCTTATCTCTAGTTTCACCCCCTGAATTTGCAATGACTTTTTTATTTTTTGTTTCTAATCCCAACGGCTCTTTTTTATTTTTTATTTTTATTTGCAACAACTATTTTGTTTTTATAAATAGAAGTTGAATTTGGTTAACCAAATATCTTACTCCCAACTTAATATTATATTGAATATAGTTTTCAGTATCTAGTTTAGAAAAAATCTCAAATCCTTTGTTTTTAGCTCCAATATATATTATATATTTACAAAAAAAATGGTTTGAAAACATTATAAGAGATGTTAACAACACAGATGAAAATATCAGTGAGTTTGGGTGGTTGGTAGGTTAGTTGGTGAAATATTAAATAGGGGTAATTTTTTGAATAAGTAGAAGTTATGGGTGGATGGGGTAATTAGCTAAAGTGTTAAAGCAGAAAATGATGTTCCGTTTTAGGGGAGAAGTGGTCCCACCTTCGGCGGAAAACGTTGTTCCGCTTAAGCAACAGTTTTCTTTCCGATGTCGTTTAAGGTGTGTAAAGTGTATATTTACACTCACCCATAACAATTTCCTTGCTTTTATCTGTTTATTTTTACACTACAAATGTGCAAATTTAGCATACCCATAAGCAGGGGCGGAGGCACACTGTGCCGAGAGGGTGCGACCGCACCTACTGAATTCCTGATTTTTTTATTTTTTTATTTTTTATATAACTATGTGTAATAACTTAAATGTTAAGGTTAAAAGTTGTAATTTCTGAAACTTAAGTCCATCCTTACAAGCCAGCCGCCCTAACAGATAAGTCCATTCCGTACAAACCAAAGCCAAGTTTCAAGTTTGAGACAAATTTCTCCATTCAAGATTTATACATATGTTAGAACCAAAGCCATTATCGCCGGCGCCCACCACTGTTGGTAAGCCTCTTTTATACTTCTTTATCTTTTAATAGTTTTTATATTTTCTCTCCATTCAAGATTTGTTGAACTGTTAAATTAATTCTGATTTAATTATGTTATTGAGCTGTTAAAATAACTCTGAATTAATTCATGTTTTTATATGCCCAATATAGTTAAGGGGGTTTTGGAAAAAGGTTCTTATAATGCTCAAAGTGTATAAAAATAGGACACTCCATATAATTTTATAAATTTAGTCCCTGTACTAAACATACCATGAAAAATAGTGAAAAATAGTGTCGCTGGCGCGGGCCAAAAAAATAAATGCAATTAAACCACAGGGACTAGATTTATAAACTTAAAAAGCATTGTCCTAAAAATCGAAATATAGGAAGGAACATGACATTTACCTTAATTCTCTATATAATTAAAATAACTCAAAAAAAATTCGTCTCCGGGGCTCCCGCCCCTGAACCCCCAGGATAAGTACAGTTTCGCACCCGCTAAGTCACAATCCTGGCTCCGCCATTGTCCATAAGGGTTGCTCTTAGCTTCCTCACACACTCATTTATCTAATATTCTCTTATTTTTAAAGGATTCGCATTAACGAATTTATTTTAACACTCTCCCTTTTTTCTGTTCTGAATCAGAAAAAAATAGAGGGAAATAACTTTTTTTTAATGAAAGTACCTTCTTCCTTTTAAATTTTTTTTTTTTTTACAACTTCCAAATAACAACAAATAAAGTTATTTTCTCTTTTATTCGAAACTACGTTTTCTTATTAATTTTTATTTATGGACTAAACTGTAGCTAATGTTCTGAAAGTTAAATGGAATAGAAGAATTCTTTATCTGCCTCTATACCCATATCTCGAGGAATCTGTAGTAATAGAGAACAAATTTATGGGAGTTTCTTAGTGGGGGAGGTTTGTAAAGTGATGAATCACACCCCTCAAGTAATACATCATTTTCCATGCAATATCCAGGTTTAGAAAATTTAAATTTTAACCTTATAGTTTTAAGATTTTGTGATTTTTTTTTATATATTTATAGTTTTGACCCCCACAAAAATTGATATATTATTTGGCCCCCTCTTACTCACATTTTTAGAACTGCCACTCCTATTCAATGATGCACAATTTCCACGAAATTAAAACAATCATAATGTGGATCACGTCAAGCATCATGAATTAAATATGATTTTTTCTCGACCACTCTTTCGTGGCCCAAGTCATTCTCCTAGAATAAATTATAGGTAGGTAGATAGATACACACACGCACGCGCGCGCGCACACACACACACACACACACACATAGAGAGAGAGAGAGAGAGAGAGAGAGACTTTAGTATACATATCAAGTATATATATATCGATTTTTTTAAATAGTAATAAAAATTATTTTATTGTCGGGTTTTTTGTATGATATTTAAACATTTAAGAAGACTCATATAAAAAAAATGCAAAAGTTTGACTCGTCTTGTTAAAATAGCAAAATAAATTATTTTGAGCTAATTTTTTATAGTCCCCTGAAAATTTTAAATGTCATAAAAAAATCCAGTCGAAAAACATTTTTTTTAGTATTTTAATAAAAAAAAATTGTGCCAGCAGTATGTATACTTGGTATATATGAGAACTGCGCTCTCTCTTTTTCTCTCTCCATATAAAGAGAGTAAGACTCACTACGCCAAAACGCTCTTTTAGTAACACACTATTTTTTTAATTAGTAACACTATTTTACCACTACTATTTCTCACAATAAATTACCGTTACTAATCTCATATAAGTGTTACTATTAATATTTTAAAAGTTACTTAAAAGAACAAAAGAGCTTAAATTTGCCTCCAGACCAAACAAATACCCCGACTATCACCAAAACTAAAAAAACTCTCAAAATCTGCCTCCCGCCCAAACGAAATGAAAAAGCCCACAACCTTCTCCTCCATAGTCGTCGATCTCCATGGCTATCAAACTCCATGAGCTTTCTCAAACATCATTGCAGCCTAGGGTTTCTCAAATAGCATCGCGACCTAGGGTTCAAATAGTTCGGTATGCCTCACAATTTTCACACATTCATCTCATCTTCTCCTTCATCTACTATTTATTCCTCATAATTTATGGCATCTGTTACTCTGAGTTTTAATAAAAAAATTGAGTTTTAACTAAGTTCTGTTGCACTTATGATTTGAGTTTTGATGTTTTGGGGTTTACTGTACTATTTGAGCGTTTGTTATTTTGGACTTTAGATTTTGATTGGTTGTTTTCAGTTTGGGGTTTAGGTTTCGATTATTTGGAGTTTGTTGTCGTACGCACAATTTCTTTTGGTTATATGGTTTGGAAAATTATGTTTAATGAAATGATTTGCATACGCAGATTTTAAGATTATATATATATATATATATATATATATATATATATATATACACACACACACACACACACACACACACACACACACACTGATTTACAAGAGATAGAGTTTCTCAGAATCGTGGGTTTAATGATTTGGGGATTTCGGGGTTTTTTTGACAATTTTCCCCTAAAATCAATTGGAAAGATAAATAAATAATTCTTCCACTTTTCCCACGGTCTATTTTGTTTGTTGTTGCTTCATTGATCTTCTTAGATGAAATTTTTTAAATTTTATATCTCATTGAAAAACTAATTTAGAACCATTCCTTTTATTTATGATTCATGAGTATGATTCTCATTGATTGTCTATTTTTCATTTATTAGTGTTTGATTTCATTACATATGTAGTTTTTGAATATGTTAGATTTCATTACATATGTAGTTTCACCTTAACCAGACAAGGAACCTACTAGGCATTGCTATATTCAATATTAGTTACATGAAAGGCCGCCTTTTCCTGAAAATTATTTCAATGACGAGTGTTCGTGCCCTAGGTAAGTGTTTTCTTATAGTTTATATTTTATAATTTACCTTCAAAATCTGAATTTAAGTTATTCAATAACTTTTTGTATTGAAATAAAAAACAAAGATGACGATCAAGAAGCTTATGCCAATGGATGCTAAGTCACGGAGATTGATTGATTGGATGGAGAAAGGCAACTGGATTGCATTTATCTGATGAATATATTATGAGTTTAAAATCTTTTTTATTTTTTATTCCTTAAAAGTTTGCTTTATTATTACAGGTGCTTATGATGCATTGCAGAAGAAATACTTAAAGACACTTATGTTCTGTGTGTTAAGCAAAAAAAATTCAATGATTGAGGAATATTTGTGTAATATCCTGAGAAAACTTGAAAATTTTATGAGTAATTAGTGACTCAAAGTGTAACGTTTTATAATGTTTCGAATTCTTGTGTGTTTGGAACAGATATTTGATTGCAAGGAACATTCCAGTATTGGGGAGTGGTGATGAGTTGTCTAAATTGTTTGAGTCATATGGAGATGGTGGAAGAATAAGCTCCCCCTTCCCTCTCTCTCTCTCTCTCTCTCTCTCTCTCTCTCTCTCTATATATATATATATATATATATATATATATATATATATAGCATGTGCACATATATGATTATAGTTTCTTAATTTTAAATTCATTAAGTGAGTACTAACACAATTTTTTTTATCTTGATAACATGGTGTTATGTGATATGCTGGCCCCAATTGATAGAATTTTAAATTAACACTTTTAATATAAAATTGTTCAATGTTCTCTATATTAACACTTTTAACTTTTGATGAATTTTATTCAAATAAATTGACATAAACATGAAAGAAAGTCCAACGCTGAATGGATATGTTTGAAGGGATACGTTTGCAATAGTTGATTCATGAGTTGATGACATACCTCGATCTTAGTTAATTGGAGTGCATTTATCATGGTCAAGTCCTTTGATTGTGAGTTTTGATCTTGATAGTCTAAGTGAACATTGAAATCTTGATCTTATAGGTCATGGTGGTGTTATGATCAGTCTTAGTCTTGCAATTGCCAATGTCTAATATTTGCTAGTCGTGTGTGATGGTGATAATGTGCGTGTGTTGCTAGTGTCGATTGTGATTATGAGGTGTTTTTTCTGTAGTGGTATAATGTTGGTTGTGAATGTCTTCGATGGCAGTTGTTATATAGGTACACCAATATTTGTACCACTTATGCCTCTCCTACAAAATTTTATACAAGCTAATGTACCTTTCGGCTATAAATATGCTTGATGTCACTAAATGAATATTTTAAAAGAATTTTTTTGACTTGGTTGAGTTTACTTATTTTGTGCAATTGACGATGTTTACATTCGCACCAATCAGAATAAAGACATAATATAAGACTTGATCAAAGTAAAACATGAATATGAAATAAATTACCTTGAAATTAAACGAATTGTTTATATATCTAATTTGAATCTGATTTTTCTCGAGTTTCTCATGGAATGCACCAACTGGTCATGAATTTCTAAGTTCATTTGTCATCCCTTATTATTCTAGGACATCTTCTTTTACTCATGATTGAAATTTCCCTTGTGTCTATCCTGCAGCACTGATTTGAGGTTAAACCAACCACAATATGTGACACTCCCTAACATAATGAGAGTAAAATCAAAAGACATAATGAAACTTATCCCTAATGAATTGAATGTGGAAATCAAATCCGACTTAGAGGTGGTTCAAGTTACTGACCCCCCAAAAGAAAAGTAGGGATGTTGATAGAGATGACTTTTCGGTATGCCGTTGTTGTTAAAAAGTCCTTCTAATCAAAATCTCAAATACCTACAAAATATAATATAATCTCAAGTGTAGAGGTAATTAAGGGTATCAATCCACTTCCAAGGGGGTAAAGCAAAGGGAACACAATTGTAATTCACTTTTTATTTATTTTTTTGTGCTTTTTCACTTTTCTACTTTTTTTAGCTTTTTCAAATATTAAAACAAATGGGTGAGGTGATGATTTAAACTAAACTAAATTAAAATGTGAGATAAAAACAACTAACTAGAAAGTTACTAAAATGAAAAATAAAGTCTAAACTAAGAATAAGAGATAAAGTGAGGTAAATAATTGTGAGAACAATCAAGGAGTGAGGTTACACCACAAATTTTAGCTATTATAACTAATTAATTTAATTAATTGAATTCTCCCAAATTAATATCAAAATTATAAATGAACTCTCATTGCAAATGTAATTTTAATAGTAACTTTTTAGAAAATTAAGTTTAACACCCCACAACCCTAGAAAATAGATCCACACTCCTTTTAATTAATCACCCACTAGGATCGATCAATTAAAATTTATGTCAATCTTAGAAAATAAATTTAGAGTTGAAATTCAAGTTATAATACCCCACTTAAGAAACCCCTATCTCTAGTTCGAATCTAAAATGGGTATTATAACTAGAATTTCGATTTTCTCTCGAAAATCATTTACCCTCTCTCGAGGCGTAAATTTAAGGGTGAGGGATCAAAAATAACATTCAAATGGAATTTTCAAGTAATCAAACTAATTAAATCAAAATAACATCAAACAATGGTTTCCCCCAACCCCTAAAAAAGGGTATTAGCCTAACATGATATTAAACATGATGAACAAATAATCAAAGGCATATATAATAAAAGAGTAGAGAAAGAGAACAAATCTTTAATAAGTCTCCTTGAAATTGGCAATTTGAACTCTATCATCTTCCATACAATTCAATTACTCACAATTAAATCTCACCAAATCTCTAAAAAAAATAAAAACAAAAACTATTTACAAAATGGTGTTTATCTCTCTATAATCCTCTCTCTAAAAATTCCTATCTAAAAGCTCCTTTTTTCATATGGGGTCTTCATCTTCATTTATAGTAGGCATGAAGCTAGGGATATTTTTGGGAATGGACATGGGTGTGCATGAAAATGGTGAGTGCGAGGGCATGTGGGTTAAATGGGGTGACACAATCAGATTTAGTTTAGAGGGTATAATGGATATTGGGGTTAAAGTTGGTAGTTGGGGGGTAATAAGGGAAAAGGGAATAAAGGGGTTTAAAACATGTGGGCAATTATTTTGACTTGGGTCTTGGCTTGAGTTATTTTAGCAAGAGGTTTAATTGTGCAAGGAGCTTGGAAATGACATGGGTCTTGAAATGGTGAAATGGGTTTGGGGGTATTGATAAGGGTCGGATCAATGGGTAGAAGAGAAGTCGGGTTGTAGAGGCCGGGTTGAGGTTAGGGTTGGATGGCTTTAGGCGGGTAGGCTTCGGTAGGGGGCTGTCGGGTTAAAGTCTCCGGGCGACAGGACGGAGGTATAAGGGTGGTTGGGACGCCGGAGCTGGTATGGGTGATCATCGGTGGTTGAGTGTGATCACCGACGATGGGGTTTCCAGGTTATAGGGAATAAAGGGCTTCGTCGGTTGTCACCGGGTTAAGTTTTTGGGTCGATGGTTTAGAGGTCCGACTGAGGTAGGGTCGCTGTCGCCGTTGGGATCGTGGCCTGGCAGGGAGAGATGGGTTGCTGAGTTTTTGGGTTGGTAATGGTGGATATAGAGGAGAGAGAATGTGAGGGGTTTGAGGTGGAAGATGAAGTGGGATGGGTTTGTGTGGGTGTATAAAGCCTAGGGTGAGGGTGAATGAGGAGATATTGATGATAATGGAAATAGCACCACTAGTCTAGGTGTTTGTAAGCTCAATCTAGTGATAACAATGGCAGCTCAAGTATATATTAAATATAAGAGATTGAGATGAGGAGAAGAGGATGAACACTTGAATGTAAGTGGTTCAGCCAATCTGACCTACGTCCACTGTGAGTGTGTGTGAGTAGTATCACTGAAGGAAGGCAGTAATGGCCATTGATACAATCTCTCAAGCTTTCTCTTTCTACTGTGTAAAATGACAAAGTTTCAGCTAGGGTTGTTAATTTCGGATCCCTTACAAGGTAGAGGATGACCTCTATATATAGTGCCTGGGGGGTGTAATGTACCCCCCAAGCATGCAATGAACATGTGCATAAGGATCGAACCAGTATGAGAATGACACCTGGTTGATCTCATGTAGATAATGATGACCTCAATATTCCCCCACGTGAGGGGAATGATTCGGTTATAACTGATTGTGTACACATGTTCCCAAAAATATATATGATGATAAGGACTCGGCCATCTGTGAATGTTCCCAACCTCGGCCTGGAAGAGGACGAGGTGGTGACCTTGGCTCAGTGGGAGAGCTGAGGTAAGGCATGTTGAGCTGTGACGTCGGCCTGGGCCGAGGTAATGGTGGCGTAGCAGGAACATCGGCTGATCCTCAGCCGAGATTGGTTATGATGATGGGATGGAAACCTCGGCCTGAACCAAGCCGAGGTTGCAAGCCTTGGACGACCGGATGGATAACCGCCCCTGTGGATTATGGAGACCTCAATTGTCAATGTATCTAGTAACGTTGGCCATGGCCGACCTTGCTTAGGACGAGATCGTTGGTCGTTGATCTAAGGCCCTTCCAACATCGGCCATCTCCATGGCCGAGGTTGCTGTCTCTGAGCCGAGGGGGTACATTTAGGTCATATCAATCACCCTCTAGCCCTTAGTTACCTGTGTGATCAGGTGCCTAAAGGGTATATTTTCCCGAGGTCGGACTTCCTTAGGTGTTAATACCTTTTTGACAAGTGTCAGGTGCTGAAGTGGCTAGCTTTCCTGACAAGTGTAATGATTGCAGTCTTTTGGGCTCCTAAGGAAATAATGGGCCTTGGTATGTGTGTGGGGCTGTTTGAGGGTTAAACCCTCATTTCCTTTCTCTTTCTTCCGCACTTCTTCATTTCTTTGCCTGAAATTTTTCGCCTCTATCTCTCTCTACAAGAGCTCTGGTTAGAAGTGCACTGGGTGGACTTTTCCTTGCCAACTCGTCCTCTCTTCTCATCATTCTCCATTAGGTACAGTCTATCATCCCTTCTTCTCTGCTTTTTCCTGCCTTGTTCCTGTTTTTTTGCGTTTTTGGCGAGTTCTTTGGTTTTTTCGATCATCGCTTGTGTTTTCCGGTGGCCTTGGTTCTTATTATTCTTGGTTGATTTTTGCTCAAAGTTAATAGTTTGATCTTTAATTCAATTGCCAATCCTGTTTATTTAGGAGAGTCACAAGTGTAGTTTCTGCCTCATATGATCAGACCCCTTTACCAACTCTTAGAGTAATTCCCCTCTCTTAGGGAGAAGACCTTAGATAAAATTAGGCAAATAGAAAGAGCCCAAGAGGAAGCTCGTAGGGCAGAGGCGTTCCCCCTCAGACCTATCTTTCCACTCCCTCTGAAGGTCATATACCATGAGCCAGCTGAACCAGTAACCCAAGTAGAGGTTCCAGTTAAACCTATTCCTATGTCTGAGTCTGAGTCATCTACCTCAGACCCTATGTCTGTGGATTCTTTTCAAGAGGCCATGGACTTTTCCATTCGGCAGGATCAGGTCCCTGATCAAGCTGAGGTTTCGAGTCACGTCTCGTCCCATAACGAGTCTAGCACATCCCAAACCTCCTCATATGTTGAAGTTGTCAAACCTAGTGTGGCTTTTCCTCCTCCCATTAATGTTGTCCCCTATTGGATGCCACAGGGGCTGAGTTCGCTCAGAGGTTTCCTGATGAAAATCCCTTGTCTACTCCAACCGACGTTGGAGAGGACGAGGATGATGGGAGTGATGTTGATACCTCGGAGGCAGTCGAGATAGAAAGTACTGTCACCGAGCTTGACGTTCTGGCCTTCAAGCATCTATATTCCATTAGACCCTCCATAGAGGAACTATTATCTTATGAAGGGCAGTCCATCATTCAGACCTTCCTATTCAGGTCTTCACCGGATGCTACATCCCTTCCTCTGCCAGGAATCATCCAAGCTATTACCATTTCTTAGCTCAGAAGTCAACTAAGAAGATGTTGCTGGTTACCCAAACTAGTAATCATAATTGGAAGCCGTAGTATTTCTTTGCCTCCGTTGTCATGAGAATTTGTCCCTTGTGTCCCCTTTTCAAACTTAGAGCCGAGGATACCCCTGAGATGGGGCAAGGTGTCCATGGCTGCCAGGGCCAACCCTGGGCTAAGCCAAAATAATCTTTAAAGAGTAAAAGACCTTCAAGATCAGTGGGAGCATGGTTTGTTGGTCAAGTTCGAACATCTGATGACCCCCTACTATCTCTCTGAGACTGTCCTTGGGGGGAGTCCTCTGACCGAGCTTTGTAAGTGCTTATTTTATTATTTTAGTAAGTTAAACCTCTGACTTTTTATGTCTCTGATCCTCTAACTCATACCTTTCCATTTTTATAACGTCCTGAAGGCATCTCAGACGATATCTGGGAGATGTCTGCCCCCAGTCTCATAAAGCTGGTGAAGAAGGCAGGCTTGAGTGCACCCACTCCTCCTCCACCGAAGAAGAGTGTGGGCACGTCCAAGGCCGATGATACAAGAAAGAGGAAAACCATAACTACTCCCTCTGAGGATCAGAGGAAAATCAAGGCCCAAAAGGCCATCCCCATATCTTCTGAAGATGCACTGGCTACTCGTCTGGAGCAGCTAAAAATTAATGATAGTATTATAGGCCATAACCTTTAGGCGTTAGATGCCATCGGCTCTGCTATGACTGATGCCGATAAGCGCTTTTATCGCTCCATGGATACTCCTATGCTGGTTGAGTTTGGCCTTCACATGTCCATTCATGTAAGATTTTAGATTTTAGTTTCATTCCGAAGTGTAACCTCTATTTTGAATTTGAACTTATACATTTGACTTCTTGATTTGTAGGGAATCGTTGCTATGCATCATATTGCCAATTGAACTCTGAAGAAGTTGCCCCTCATCGAGAAAGGCCAAGAGGCTGAGAAGGTGCAAAGCTCTCTGAATGCAGAGGTGGGTCATCTGAAGTCTGCCTTTGAGGGGTCTGATAAGAAGGTTAAGCAGTTAAAGAAAGAGATCTCCAAGCTTAAGAAGGAACACACCTCTGCCCTGAAGGAGAAGGACGACGTTCTCCAGCAGAAGGTTGATGCTGTAGTGAAGGCAACCCTTGAGGATGCTTCTGAGGGGATCCTGGCTGATTATAAAGTCTCTGATGAATTCATCAGCTTTGGCTTTGAATACCTTAAAAGAGGTATTAAGGCAACTGGCAAATGGGCGGCCGCTAAGGAGAAGGAGTCAGGGAGCTTGAAAGCCTCTAACTTCATTGGTCTGGGTTTTGGAAATCCTCAATTTGCCCAGGCCCTTTAAGAGATTGAAGAGGAAGATGCTTCCCCTGCAGAGACTTCTCTGCTGGATGTTATTGAGACGGAGGGTGCCAACCTCAAAGATAATAGGGCCTAAGTGACCAACATCGGCCGAGAGAATGAAACCGATGATGCCAACATTATAGCTACAGACCCTTAAGCCATTTTTGTGAAGCCTTTTGTACTTTTTCATTATGCATTTAAACTGTAACCTCTGATGACAAACTTGACTAGCTTGTAGCTTGTAACTCTTAACTTTAGTCTATATCCACCTCTGATGAGGGCTTTATTTCTTTATTTGCTGAATGTTCTCTGAATAACTCTCTTTGCCATGCGGGGTATGTGTAGTTCTGAAGTCTCAATGTAATTTTTTACCAAATTAGTGATGTTAAGGGTCTGAGGTCATCCAAGAATGATGTTATCCCCATAAATAATTTTCACCAAATTAATGATGTTAAGGGTCTGAGGTCATCCAAGTATGATGTCTGACCTCAGACCTTGTCACTAAATCATGATGTTATAAGGTCTCAGGTCATCAACTAAGATATTATCCCCATAAATAATTTTAACCAAATTAATGATGTTAAGGGTCTGAGGTCATCCAAGTATGATGTCTGACCTCAGACCTTGTCACCAAATCATGATGTTTTAAGGTTTGAGGTCATCAACTAAGATGTTGTCCCCATAAATAATTTTCACCAAATTAATGATGTTAAGGGTCTGAGGTCACCCAAGTATGATGTTTGACCTCAGACCTTGTCACCAAATCATGATGTTTTAAGGTTTGAGGTCATCAACTAAGATGTTATCCCCATAAATAATTTTCATCAAATTAATGATGTTAAGGGTCTGAGGTCATCCAAGTATGATGTCTGACCTCAGATCTTGTCACCAAATCATGATGTTTTAAGGTCTGAGGTCATCAACTAAGATGTTATCCCCATAAATAATTTTCACCAAATTAATGATGCTAAGGGTCTGAGGTCACCCAAGTATGATGTCTGACCTTAGACCTTGTCACTAAATCATGATGTTTTAAGGTCTAAGGTCATCAACTAAGATGTTATCCCCATAAATAGTTTTCACCAAATTAATAATGTTAAGGGTATGAGGTCATCCAAGTATGATGTCTGACCTCAGACCTTGTCACCAAATCATGATATTATAAGGTCTGAGGTCATCAACTAAGATGTTATTCCCATAAATAATTTTCACCAAATTAATGATGTTAAGGGTCTGAGGTCACCCAAGTATGATGTCTGACCTCAGACATTGTCACCAAATCATGATGTTTTAAGGTCTGAGGTCATTAACTAAGATGTTATCCCCATAAATAATTTTCACCAAATTAATGATGTTAAGGGTCTAAGGTCATCAAAGTATGATGTCTGACCTCAGACCTTATCACCAAATCATGATGTTTTAATGTCTGAGGTCATCAACTAAGATGTTATCCCCATAAATAATTATCACCAAATTAATGATGTTAAGGGTCTGAGGTCATCAAAGTATGATGTTTGATCTCAGAATTTGTCACCAAATCATGATGTTTTAAGGTCTGAGGTCATCAACTAAGATGTTATCCCCATAAATAATTTTCATTCGAGATCAATGAACCAAGTATTGACATAGGAACTGATCTTTTCATTAATAATCTCTTCATAAGATGATACATTTACATGAAATCCCTCGTAACATCATATGTAATACTTTTTTAGATGATCAGCATTCCATGAGTTGGAGAAAGGTTCCCCTTCGAGATTTTCTAGCCTGTAGGTCCCTGGTACAACCTCCTCAATCACTTTATAAGGACCATGCCAATTTGGGTGAAGCTTGTTCGCCTTCTTCAATATCTTCTTCAACACCAGGTCCCCTATAACTATGGGTCTTGATTTTACCCTTTGATTGTAGAATTTTGCTGTTCTTTGCTAGTAAGCTTCCTGCCTAACTTCTGCGTCTTCCCTTATCTCTTCAATCAAGTCTAGGTCGATTCTTCTCTCCTCCCCATTATTCTCAGGGTCATAGGTCTGAACCCTATGAGTAAGGAGTCCTACCTCTGTTAGTAGGACGGCCTCTGAGCTAAGTGACAACATAAATGGGGTCTCCCCTGTTGGTGTCCTAGCCGTTGTTCTGTAGGTCCATAGCACAGCATAAACCTCTTCAGTCCATCTACCTTTAGCTTCTTCTAACCTCTTCTTGATCCCATCAAGGATCGTTCTGTTTGTGACTTCAGTTTGACCGTTTACTTGAGGTCGGCCAGGAGAAGAGAAAATTTTATTTATCCCAACTCTTTCGCAGTATTTTCCCAGGGAAGAATTCTTGAACTGGGTTTCGTTGTCCGAAATGAGGGTGTTTGGGAGGCCATGTCTGCATATGATGTTTTTCTAAATAAATTGGAAGGTCTTCTTCTCTGTAATCGTAATCATCGGCTCTGCCTCTACCCAATTGGAGAAGTAATCAATGGCAACTATCAGAAATCAGTAATTATTTACGGCCCTTGGCAGGGGTCCTACCAGGTCAATACCCCATACTGCGAATGGCCAAGGGGAACTGATTGACATCATAGGCTGATGAGGTTGATGTGGGATAGTGGAGAATCTCTGACATTTGTCGCACCTCTTCACATAGGCTGCAGCATCTTTGGCCAAGGTCGGCCACCAATATCCTTGCGTGATAATCCTCTTCGCCAAAGGTCTCCCTCCTATGTGACTGGAGCAAGAACCCTCGTGTACCTCCTATAGGACGTGGGGAACTTCTGTGGGATGAACGCATCTGAGGAGAGGTAATAGGAATCCCTTCCTATACAGGATATATCCTACTATTGAGAACTTTGCAGCTCTGTACCTTAATTTCCTCCTCTCTAACTTTGACTCCTATAGCACCCCCTCTCTAATATATCTGATAAGGGGGTCCATCTATGAGTCCCCTAGGTTTAAATTGAGACAAGGGTTACTGACCTCTTCTTCTTCAATGGTTTCTCTGGGCAAGATCTCAACAGGGGCTGTCCTTCTGATATCTATCCTTGTTGCTGAAGCTAGCCTTTCTAAAGCATCTGCATGACTGTTGTTTTGCCGAGGTATTCTCTTTATCCTTACCTCTTCGAAGCCTTCGAGTGTCGTTCTCACCCTCTTCAGGTATTTGTCCATCCTTTCATCCTTGGCCTCATAAACCCCCAATACTTGATTAACAACCAACCTTGAGTCATTGTGAAGGAGGAGGAGTCTTATACCAAGGGTCCTTGCCAAGGAGAGGCCTGCTATCATAGCCTCTTATTCTGACTCGTTGTTTGACTCCTTGAAGTTAAACCTTTGGTCATATTCCATGTTGGTACCATCCGGGGCTAAGAGTATCAGCCCCGCACCGCTTCCACTTTCGCCAGAAGACCCATCGACGAAGAGGTTCCAGATGTCTTTATCTGATGAGAAACCCTCTTCTAATATGATTCCCTGCCTGAAGAGGTACATGCCTTCCTTATTCTCGACTATTCCATCTCTGTCTCCCTTGGATATAACCTCTTCCGGGTCTTGGAAGACGTTGTTGTTTGACCTTTTCGCAGTCTCTAGGTTATTCTCAACCTCGATCTCTTCCCATATGAACTCTGCGACACAATCTGCTAATGCCTACCCTTTGATGGCCGTCCTAGGCTGATAAGTAAGGTCATATTCCCCCAACTCAATGTCCCATGTCATCAATCTACCCGACTTCTCAGGTTTATATAGGACATCTCTAAGTGGGGAGTCGGTGAGGATGACCATGGAATGGGCTTAAAATTAAGGTTTCATCTTCCTAGAAGCATGTACTAAGGCGTAGGTTAACTTTTCCATCCAAGGATAATTTTGTTCAAACCCTTGAAGGGCCTTACTGTTGAAGTACATAGGCCTTTGGACCCCAACGTCTTCCCGTACTATGGATGCACTTATAGCTGATTCAGAAACTGCTAAATAGACATACAAATTCTCTCCTGCTATGGGCCGAGATAAGAGTAAGGAGGATCCTAGGTAGGATTTGAGCTGATTAAAATCCTCGTCACACTCTTTATCCCACTAGAAGTCCATTCTTAACACCTTAAAGAATGGAAGACACTTGTCTGTCGCTCTTGAAACAAATCTGTTGAGTGCAGCTACTCTTCCAGTTAGTCTCTGAACGTCCTTGATGCTTCTTGGTGTCTTCATGTCGAGCAAAGCCTTAATCTTCTCCGGGTTCACCTCTATTCCCCTCTGATTGGCAATGAAACTAAGAAATTTCCCAGCTCCTACCTCGAAGACACACTTCGCAGGATTGAGTTTCATTCCGTATAGGTCCATGGTATCGAATGTCTTTTCTAAGTCTTTTACATGGGTGCAGGACTTTAAGCTCTTCGTTAACATATCATCGACGTACACTTCCATAGTCTTGCCTATTTGGTCTTCAAACTTCTTATTCACAAGACGTTGGTATGTTGCCCCCGTATTTTTCAATCCGAAGGGCATAACCTTGTAGCAATACGTCCCTTTGTCAGTGATGAAGGTTGTCTTCTCTGAGTCTTCGACATCCATGAAGATCTGGTTGTAGCCTGAATACGCATCCATGAAACTCACGAGCTTATGCCCTGCAGTTGCATCTACCATCTGGTCGATCCGAGGTAAGGGATAACTGTCTTTCGGGCAAGACTTGTTCAGGTCGGTGAAGTCTACGCACATTCTCCATTTTCTGTTGGCTTTGGGCATAATGACTGCATTCGATAGCCACTCCGAATATATGACTTCTCTGATAAACTCAGCCTCTTCTAACTTTCTTACTTCTTCCCGGATGACGTCGTACTTCTCCCTAGAGTAGATTCTTCATCTTTGTTTGATTGGCCTAGTGTCCTTAGTCACATTCAGCTTGTGCCACATAACCTCAGGGCTGATGCTAGGCATGTCCGCGTAACTCCAAGCGAAGACACTCTGCCTCTTCCTCAGGAAGTTTATAAGTTCTTCCTTGATTTCTGCCTTTAAGGCTTTGCAGACTTGGAAGGTTTTTTTTGGCTCATCCTCATTGAGGATGATGGATTCTACCTCTTCCGCGACCTTTCCTTTCTTTAACTTCGTTTCATCTCTGGGGTTAAGTGTATCAATATTATATGTGGTAGTTGCTCTCTTATGAGCCTCTCTCTCTTCAGCCGAGTTGAAGTAGCATTCTCGTGCTATGGCCTGGTCACCCTACACTTCCCCTACCGCATAGGGGGTTGGGAATTTAAGCATATGGTGGACCGTCGACGGCACGGCTTCAAACTCCTTAAGGGCTACTCTTCCTATGCTGAGGTTATAGGCCGAGAAGACATTTTCGTCCATAACAAAAAATTGATCTTCCGAGTTAACCTCTTAGGCCACTCATCGCCCATTCGCACGTCCATCTCATACATGCCCAGCGGATGGACCTTTTCATCGCTGAACCCCATTAACGGATGATGATAGGGTACCAGGCTAGCTCTGCTATGGCCTAGGCTTTTGAAGCAGGGCCAGAACATCATATCTGCTGAACTTCCTCCGTCTACAAGAATTCTCTGTACCTCACATCCATGAACTCTTATTGTGATTAGCAAAGGGTCATCATGTGGAGCTAAGATGCCTTTGAAGTCGAGTCGGGAGAACCCGACTATGAGAATGTCCATGTCCACCTTCTTTCTCTTCTGTGTTATTTCAGAAGACGAAAGATTTACTGTTTCAAGTTTGGCCACTAACTTGGCCTCTACGACATGAGCTTTGCGATCAGCCACTTCAGAACCACCCCCTGCAAGTCCTCTGTATATGGTGTTAACAACAAAGGAGATCATACCAACCCTCTTTATGGGGGTGTTATCATCCTTTGGTGGGAGGTCGGGATCGTCTTCATCATCGCCATCCGAGTCATTGCCCCTTTTTCCTGGGGTGTCATCACGACACCTATCGTTTCTCCTCTTTTTAGGGTCATCTCTTCCCCTTTTGGGAGCCTTGCTATCAACGTACTTCGTCAACTTTCCTAACTTCAACATCTTCTCGATCTCATCCTTAAGGCGAAACACTTGTCTGTTATATGGCCATTGTCTTGGTGGAATTTACACCATAAGTTTTGGTTCCTATTATGTGGAGGAGCCTTCAGCTTCTCCGTCTATCTTAGGGACCGATCATTCTTGATCTTATTGAGGATGTGTTCGCAGCTTACAGTAAGAGGGGTATAACATGCAAACTTATCATCAACTGGCCTTTTCTTTCCATCCTTCTTTCTTTGGAACTTTTCGCTGCCACTGTCGTTCTCGTCTTCATACTTAGCGGCCATGGCATCTTCAGCATTCATGACCTTCACCGCAGTTGCCAATAGCTCTGCCATGGACTTTGGAGGGTCTTTCGTAAGTTTCCACAATAACTTCCCCTTCTGAAGACTTCCTATGAGGGCGGTCATTGCAATATTCTCTTCGTAATCCTTAACCTCAAGTTTTTCTTTGTTGAACCTAGAGATGTAGTCTCTTAGGCTCTCGTGCTTGCCTTGCTTGACATAAAACAGATGGGTGGTCTTCTTTTGAGGTCTTACCCCAAAGAAGAAATTATAGATGAACCGTTCAGCCAAGCCCTTAAAGTTATCAATTAAATTCTTCAGAAGAGAAGTAAACCATATGTGCATAGCTCCCGTCAAAGTCCTAGAGAAGGCCCGACATTTCATCTCATCTGGTATTGAGTAAATATCTTCCGCTGACTGGTACATCTCAATATGATGTACTGGATTGGTGCTACCGTCATACTTAGGAGTCACTGTAGGTGGCTTGAACTTGGCTGGGGTAGGGAAGCTTACTATCTTAGCCACGAATGGAGAGCCTTCTGAGAAACCTCTTTGCAGTGGATCCCGACTTTTGATGAGGTCTCCTATTTTGTCCTCAAGACATTAAATGGAGTCATTCCATGGTCTTGCAATGTAGGCTTGGCCGAGGTTGTCCCCAGCCACCTCTAAGGGGTGGACTGAGGGTTCCCCAGCCGCAGCACAACGTCTATTGTTGACCTCTTCCTAATCGCTTCCTCGTCCCAGTTGAGGTCGACGTTGTCTATATTCCCATTGTCATCCGGCTGCACTTATCGACCTTGACAAACTTTGTCTTAGGTCATTTACGGGGCTAAGCCTTTCAAAGGCTGACCCTTTTCTCAGTCGATCAAAAGTTGATCCTCGTTGTTAGGCTTCTCCACCCCTTCTTCCGCCACAACCTTAGCTCCGTTGGATAGGACGAACTGTATTGTTCGAAACCTCATACGGCTCCCAACAATCTTCCGGGACATCTTCCGCCTCCAGATCATCATACCTGTCCTCAGGCCAAGGGTTTTCTTGCCTCCCCAGGTGCAAGCGCCTAGGGTCAGCAACGTCCCTCCTCCGCTGGTGTGTAGGGTGATCCTTTCGCGGTGCCTGGGGTGGTCCCCTGGCTTCTGGGTGCGCCTGTACAGCTGCCAGAGTAATCATTTCTGGTGTGACTCCAGGTGGCCTCATCATATTTTGGCTGAGCTATGCAAATTTCTCCTGCATTGCTTGTTGCGTTGCAGCCAAAGACCTTAAGGCTGAGACCACCTTCGCCATTTCGGATTGTGGCGGTGCCTGGTTGGAGCTAGGTCCACCAGCCCCAGGCGACGGAAGAGGTGGTGGTAATTCCGATGCCATTTGTTAGCACTAAAGAGCTGGTGTAGTAGATGAACTTAATACCTTACTGGACCTCTTTAAATGGTGAAATAGCTCCACACAAGGGGTGAGGCCTGGTTCACCACCCGAGTCTTCGGTGATGTTAAGCAAATAAAGAGGAAGAGACAGCTTCTCGTTCCCACAGACGGCGCCAAAATGATGATGCTGGAAATAGCACCACCAGTCTAGGTGTTTGTAAGCTCAATCTAGTGATAACAGTGGCAACTCAAGTATATATTAAATATAAGAGACTGAGATGAGGAGAAGAGGATGAACACTTGATTGTAAGTGGTTCAGCCAATCTGGCCTACGTTCACTGTGAGTGTGTGTGAGTAATATCACTGAAGGAAGGCACTAATGGCCATTGATAAAATCTCTCAAGCTTTCTCTCTCTACAGTGTAAAATGACAGAGTTTCAGCTAGGGTTATTAATTTCGGATCCCTTACAAGGTAGAGGATGACCTCTCTATATAGTGCCTGGGGGTGTAATGTACCTCCCAAGAATGCAATGAGCATGTGCATAAGGATCGAACCAATATGAGAATGACACCTGGTTTATCTCATGTAGATAATGATGACCTCAATATTCCCCCACGTGAGGGGAATGATTCGGTTATAACTGATTGTGTACACGTGTTCCCAACAATACATATGCTGATAAGGACTCGGCCATCTATGAATGTTCCCAACCTCGACCTCGAAGAGGATGAGGTGGTGACCTTGGCTTAGTGGGAGAGCTGAGGTAAGGCATATTGAGCTGTGACATCAGCCTGGGCCGAGGTAATGGTGGCGTAGCAGGAACGTCGGCTGGTCCTCAGCCGAGATTGGTTATGATGATGGGATGGCAACCTCGACCTGAACCAATCCGAGGTTGCAAGCCTTGGACGACCGGATGGATAACCTCCCCTGTGGATTACGGAGACCTCAGTTGCCGAGGTAGCTAGTAACGTCGACCATGGCCGACCTTGCTTAAGACAAGACCGCTGGTCGTTGATCTAAGGCCCTTACAACATCGGCCATCTCATGGCCGAGGTTGCTGTCTTTGAGCCAAGGGGGTACATTTAGGGTATATCAGATATGGTGTAGGTAAGGTGTAGGGTGGTTATGGTGTGAGTGGAGTTTAGTTTAAGTGTGTTTTTAACTTATGACCCTTAAAATAACACTAACTACCTAAAAATAAAAATAATCAAACAAAATCTAACTAACTAAAAAATATATAAATAAAAATATTAAAACTTAAGAAAATAAAATCCTAAGCTATTAAAAACTAAAATAATATAAAAGAAATAAAAACTTAAAATATAAATGAAAACTAAAGTCCTAAAAAATATAAAATGTAATAAACTAAAAATAAACTTCTAAAACTAATCCTAATAAAACTAAAAACTAATAAAAATTAAAATAAAATAAAATTATAAAAATAAAATAGAAAAATTGAAAATAAAAACTAGAAATCTTAAATAAATCCTAAAAATAAAAATGACTTAAACTAAAAATAAAAAAATATATAAAAAAGGTACAAATTAGACACACACGGGGCTCGGGGTAGTAGGGCTAGGTTAGGGTAGGCTAGGGTTACAGGATTGGTAATTAGGTCCATAAAATGCGCATTTGCCTTGATATATAGCTTTTGACACTGCAAACGGACATTTAACCTATGAGATAAACATTTAAGCACATAAGATCCATATTGCCGAGAATTAGAAACTAAAGTATGTCTATTCGGGGTATAAAATGTACAGTTTTGGGTCCTTATCAGCTGTTGGTTTCTTCCATAGAAGAATTGATTGAAAAGCCGAAAAATAAGGCTCCTGTCAAGCGGACCCACTGGATTCTTCATCGGATCTACACTAGCACTTGCAACATCGTGGACTTATGTTCAATCACTAGGCAAAATCTAAAGAGACTGCCCATGTACATTAACAAAGTTACCTCTCATTGTTCTTGATTAGATGCTTATTCTTATGATCCTCGTTTATGGTGAGAATTAATTTTCAAGGGTTTATATGCTATCATTTGTATATAAGACCTTGTTGATTGTGTATAGGTTTGTGTTTTCTCTATCTCAGCCACGCATTTATAATTGTAAATACATGTTTGGTACCATCTATAGTTTATTTAACTATTTATTTTTAAATATGCTGCAATACATAGTATTTTCATGAGCCACCAGTTACTTCCAATTCAAAGTTTTTATATTAATTCTTAGATGACCACTATAATGCTGTAACAATTCAAGTTGCCACAATATCTTAATACAAAATAAGAGAAAATACTTTCACTCTATAAAGCACCGACTTCCACGCCATTTTTTTTCATTCTAAACTACGATATTTTTTTCATCAGTTATGCCCCCTAGACCAGTCCCCACATTTCCCACCCATTTTTGCGTTCGAGTTGTACATTAGTAATCTGGATATCCTTTGAGGTAGCCTTACAAATGTCATACACTATTAGCCCTGCAATAGTGACATCAGTCATTGCTTCCATTTCGACCCCAATTTTGCCTATTGAAGCAACCTCCCCTTGTATTTGATCGCTAAAATCATGAGGGTTCAAAGCACTATTGGTATCTAACTTTTTTGAACACTGTTAGCACTTTTTTTTCTCATTTGTTTCTCTTTCGAGATTGGATAATAATTGTGGTCAAGGCTTAAAAGGGAATCCAAATTTTGGTGATTTGCTAACAAAAGTGACCAACCAAATGAACCTTAAAAAAAAATTTTGTAGCTCAAGTCTGGATTGTTGACATTCAGAAAACAAACTAATAACTTTACGTATTCTCAGCCATTATTCACACATGAAAACAAATAAAAAACTCTCTCCCTCTCTCACGTCGTGGTATGTTGATACAAGTCTACAATTAGTGACTGAATTCAAATAATGGAGAAGGAAGATCCTTCACAGAAGCTATACACACGGATGCGACTATGGGAATTTCCAGATCAATATGTTATTGAGCCCACTGATGGAACTTATGGTTCCTGTTTGGAAATTAGTCGAGTGGATGGGTCAATGAATCTTATTGATGACGTTCCTCATTGCATCACTCTTCGTGTTCCGAAGATTCGCAGTATCTTTGGCATAATTGGGATGCTAAAGCTTTTGGCAGGGTCATATTTAATAGCTATAACATAACATGAATGCGTTGGATCTTACCTTGGGCATCTTATCTTCAAAGTTTCATCCATAAAGATTCTTCCTTGTGATCCCTCTCTCAAAAATTCCCCCGAAGAATAGAAAAGGATGGAGACTGAATTTTCTGGGCTACTAAGTGTTCCAGAGAAGATTTTGGACTCTATTTTTCATATGATGTTAATATAACACTAAGTGCCCAATGCTTGCATGATTTAGGTGATGAATCAAAGCTACTTCCTCTTTGGAGATAGGCAGCCCACGGTTTCTCTGGAATAACTATATGTTGGAATTTCTCATAGATAATAAGCTTGATCCATACTTGCTTCCAGTTTTCGAAGGTAGTTTTCAGAACATTCAAGCTACCATTAGGAAAGACATTATTAATGTTACTCTCATGGCAAGGAGATTCACTCAAAGAACTGGAACTCGGATGTGGGAAAGAGGAGCTGATTCTGATGGTTATGTTACAAATTTTGTGGAAAGTGAACAAATTGTTCAGTTGAATGGATTTACAGCCTCATTTGTGCAGGTTCGAGGATCAATTCCGTTATTATGGAATCAAATTGTTGATTTAAGTTACAAGCCTAAGTTTGAGCTTGTGAAACCTGAGGAAGCATCTCAAGTTGTTGAGCAGCATTTTCTGGATCTAAGAAAAAAGTATGGAAATGTTATAGTTGTTGATATGGTCAACAAGCATGGTGGTGAGGGACACATATGTGAAAAGTTTAGCAGTGAGATTCAACATATTACTAGTGATAATGTGAGGTATTTGCACTTTGATTTTCATAGAATTTGTGGGCATGTACATTTTGAGCGTCTCTCTTACCTTTACGACCAAATTGAGGATTTCCTCGTAAAAAATAGGTATATTTTATTAAATGAAAAAGGAGAGAAAGTTGAGGGGTAACTTGGAGTTTTGAGGTCCAATTGTATTAATTGCTTAGACCGTACAAATGTCACGTAGAGCATGATTGGCCGAAAAATGTTGGAATTCCAACTTCGGAGGCTTGGTGTTTTTGATGCTAAAGAAACCATTAGCACGAATCCAAATGTTGATGATAGCTTCAAGATTTTATGGGCTCATCATGGGGATGAGATAAGTGTAATACCCCGTATTTTTATGCTATATTAATTTGGGGATTTATTAAATTTAATGTGAGTGAATTATATAATAAAAATCCAGAAATTAATTATGTTATAATTATTAACGTGACGAGAGTTAGTAATTATGGGAAATTTGTTGAATATTACTAATGAACAAAGTAATATATTATATTGGTTATAATAAATGTCATGAGTGAGTTAAATGACAATTTCGTAAATTTAAGTCGGGACGTGCTCGGGTCGCGTCGGGACTAAATTTTGATAAATAAAAAGTGAATATTTTATAAGTTGCCCGTATGGTCGTTTTGAGTACACCAACGCGTCCGGAAAGGTCGAGATAGTCAGAAAAGTGTACTCGGGGGTGTAGTTTGGGTCTCGGGGCGTTTTTAGGCCTAATTAGTAACCCGAGAGGGCAATCTGGTCATTTTACATTTTTGGGTAATTAAAACCACGAAAATTAGAGAGGCTATATCTGATATTGAGGTTGTCACCAGGGTTAGAATACCCAAAACCTAGAACGGCCTTTGGAGAAGAGAGGAGAGAGCTCTCAAGCAATTCCAAGGCTCAAAACTCAACGGTTTGCACCGCCGCCACCACCAACGCATAGATCGCGAGAAGGGG
Organism: Sambucus nigra; assembly: GCA_949130495.1. NCBI lineage: Eukaryota > Viridiplantae > Streptophyta > Magnoliopsida > Dipsacales > Adoxaceae > Sambucus > Sambucus nigra. The sequence goes on from OX422217.1 coordinate 384,062,242, forward strand.
AACGCAACCACACCAAAATACGTCGCAATCCAGACTTCTGAAAATCCCAGGCAAGTGTTTATCTTGCTTATTTCGTTGGTGTAATTTCCATATTAGTTTCGGAATGATTAGGAATGAAATATATGGAAGAAAACCCAATTTGTGATAGGAAAATCCATGTAGTATTGGTTTATATGTTGATTCTGGAAACCCTTGCCATGTAGATAAAATAAACCACAAAATTTTGATGATTATAAGAAGGAAATTCTGGAGAAAATTTGTTAGAAACCTGTTGAAGAAAATTTTAGGGCTCTTGATAATTAGATAAAATTTTGAGTTGATAATTCATGTTTAAATGATAGAAATGTACATGCCTTACGTTAGAAACATCTGGTATATTGTTATAATGTTAGTAGTAGAATTTTTGGGACGTTTGGGGTTGGAAAATATGGATTTGGATGAAGAAAAGTGGTAGAACCCGTAACTGCAATTCTGCAGAAATCGAAATACCTGCTTGATCAATCGATCGAGCCTAGAGCTTCCATCGATCGAAGGCTCGATCGATCGAGCCCCAAACCTCGATCGATCGACCCCTCCTGGCAGACTCCTATTTCCCTTATTAAATGAGTTAAATTTAATTTATCATGAAATAATTCTTAGGCATCCCTAATAAAATGTTTTGTGAGAAAGGGAAGACCAGTAGGACATGTGAATAAATTTTGGGACCCTTGATGACGGGCAGAGATTGTATTTTAGGATAATCACATAAGGGTCGGTAAATTTATGACATAAATAGAGAGACACGTAAGAGAGAGTTACTTTGGGAGAAATGTGTATACCTACTGAATTTTATAATTGGGAGGATAGAATTCATGAAGCGTTATGTAGTAAGTAGAATAGTTCCTCAAATTAAAGTAAGATGTGAATGGTTATACGTGATAATAATATAATGTGAAATAAATACGAATGACGTAATTATGGGAATTGAGAATTTACCCATTATTGATATGGTAATATTAGTATAGTTATATGATTGTGTATGCATATACTATCTATGTGTGAAAAAAATTCCCACGCTACTTACTATCCCTGAGGTTTCCGCGCTGGGACAGTCTTATTTCGATGGGACCTTTATGGGGGATATTGACTTGTACCCTAGAAGATAGATATCCTTGGTACAGGCTATCGGAATGATAGTTCAAACGGTCCTAAGAGATGCGGGTATGTGCTTTCCTCTTAGAGACTTGGAATCTTTGCTTCGCCTCATATTGTTTGTGTATAGGTATCCTTGGTACAAGCTATCAGAGTGATAGTTCGGACGGTCCTAAGGGACTTGGAATCTATACTTCGCCTCAATATTGTTTGAGTTTAATACAATTCGAGAGTGATTCCGAATTTGTATTCCCTTAGTACGAGTGATACGGGGATTGGATAGTAGAGTATGCCCGCACCATAGTTTTATTTGGGGTGCTGTTATGATATATATATTTTATGAGTAGTTAATATATATATGAAATTCTGAAATCTGGGACTGCCTAGTGTGATGTGATATGTAGGACATGGTTGATGACTCAATTATAAATACTTGTGTTGAGAAAGTAAAATATTACACTGGAAAAATTTATTGATTAATAAAGTCAAAATGAGAACTTTGGTTACTAATTGAAATATTCTTTTCAAACAATTGAATCGTGGAATTTTGAATCTTACGAGTAATCTAAGATAAGTTAAATCATTGGGAAGATTAGTGCGATAAATGATAAGACAAACCATGGGGAGGGTTAGTGCGATAGGTGTGCACATTAGAAGAGAGGTGAGAATTTCTCAAGAGAGTGTCGCACTAATATATTGTTGCATTGGCCTGTATCAATTTAAATACTTACTAAACGTATTTTAAATCAAACACACTATCGGGCTCTGACACGTTTCTTTTTCTCTTTCTCTCTCTTGTATATATATGTATGTATTACAGGTGCCCATCCACAGGGGCGTCTTGCTTAGGATCTCTTGAAAAGAACGTGCTGCAGCTTAGGTGGGAGTTGCAGGCCACTTGCATAGACGACTTCGTTTACTTGATTCCACATCTATCATACTCATTTATTGGGCATGTGTCGCCCTTTCCACTATTTATCTGTTTTATTGGGACATTTTTATTTCAGTTACTTCCAGTATGGTTACTATGGGATTTATTCAGTTTGGATGTGTGACTTTAGATTTCGTATGTTGACATTCGATTGACGAATGTATTAAATTAATTGGATTATGTTGCAGAATTTAATGTGGTGTGATTATTACTTATTCAATGTTGTTAATAAAATAAATGATTTTTCTTTAAATAAAATTTGGAAAGTATGTATGAAAATGGTTTTGACACTTAGCTTAATTAATTAGGGTGTTAAATTGGAAAGATTTATTTTTCGACAGTGATGCTAAGAATGGACTAACTGTTCACCTTGATTTAATTTAATAAAGGAGTGATCGCCCGGTATTTAATTAGGCGGGGTGTCACAGGTGGTATCAGAGCATCAGGTTCAAGTGTCCATAGGATCTGTACGGCTTATTTCGCTTTCAGCTTAACGTTATTGCTATAGATCCCTATTATAGGATGGTTGTATTCTTGCTTTCAAGTTTATGTCTTCAGCTATTTGAGATTTGTTAATGACTATAGACTAACAAACTCCTTCACGTTTCAGATGCCTCCGAGACGTGCTCCGAAGGATAGGCGTGCCCAGGCCGAGCAGCCAGCAGTTCCGGCACAAGGAACAATGAATGCAAACGAAGTAGCCGCCATTGTTGCTCAGGCGGTGAATGCCGCACTAGCGGTGAATCAGCAGGCTCCACCTCAGGTTCAGGCAGTGGCGCCAATACCAGCACAGCTTCCATCTGCATGGGAGAGGGTTCGGGATGCTTTTCAGAAAGCGCATCCCCCTGAGTTCTCTGGTAGCTACGATATTGTCACAGTTAGCCAATGGAAGAAAGACATCCAGCGGCATCTCCGTATGTATGAGTGCACCGACGTGCAGAAGCAGTTATTGGCTTCCTTTAAGCTGGTGGGAGCCGCTTTGCAGTGGTGGGAGTCCACTACCACTTTGGAGGAGAGGGACACGATCCCTATTCAGTCATTTTGGGAGAGGTTTGATCGCAAGTATTTTCCACCCGCCGTGCAGACTGAGATGAGGCGGAGATTACTGAATCTGAAGAAGGAGAGTCTTACCGTAGCGGAGTATGAGGAGGAGTTCACGAGACTTCTCACCATTTTTCCAGATGAGGCACCTACTCAGAGCAAGAAGATTATGCGGTTTGTCCACGGGTTAGCTTGGAGGATCCGTCAGCACCTTATTGGGAATTTATCCCTGAGTACTTTCACTGATGTACTCAATGCCGCGTTGCTACATTGCCAGGATCACCGCTTCCATCTGCAGGGAAGTAAGAGAGCAGGAGAGTCCAGCCAGCAGGACAGGAGCGGGGGTAATAGTGCCAGTGGGGCACCATCTCATGGACAGACTTGTCAGCACGAGCAGAGTTCCCATCAGGGGGACCCTGCTAAGCGATTCCGTTCAGGTGATTCTAGGCAGGGATATGGGGGCTATAGGTAGGGCCAGCAGGGCCAGCCTGATCAGCAGGGCTAACACCGACAGCAGGGATAATAGCAGGGCCAACAGCGTGCTAATCAGGGCCAACAGGGCCAGTGGCGAGGAGGTAATGGCCAGCAGGGCCGTGGTCAGCAGGGACAGAGGGGAGGCAACTTCAAGGGCCGATATTTTGGGTGTGGTAGGCACGACCATAGGCGCCAGGATTGTCCGGAGGGAGATAGGGCCCCACAGCAGCTGGGTGCCCATAATGAGCCACAGAGACCACTTTTTCCGGCTGCACTCCCAGCTCCAGCCCAGGTGCCAGCCCTACCAGTCGTTCCAGCAGCTCCAGTGCAGCAGGGGCAGTTACAGTACGGACGTGTCTATAACGTCCACCAGGCAGCAGCTCCACAGGCACCACCCGCGATTGAGGGTATGTTTCCTATCCATGGTACTATGGGTTGGGTTTTGTTTGATACTGGGGTGACGCTCTGTTTTATAGCTACGCATTTTGCGAAGTCCTTAGGGTTGTTAGCCACAGCAGAGAGCACAGTGACGTGTGTAGATTCACCACTGGGAAGTGGGTCCCTTATTTTCTTTATATGCCGGGGAGTGGGGGTAGAGATTGGTAGCTTGGTATTACCTGCAGACATGTTAGTTTTAGACATGTACGAGCATGATGTGATTATTGGTATGGATTGGCTCGTAACTTATAGAGCCATGATTGATTGCTTCGGTGGGAGCATTGTTTTTGCCATTCCGGGGAAAGAGATGTTTGTAGTGGCGATGCCTTGCCCAGAGGGAGGTTCGACCGCTCATTTGTATTACATAGAGGAGGATACCTCTAAGGAGGTTGTGATTCCCTTAGATTCGATCCCAGTTGTCAGGGAGTATTCCGATGTGTTTTAGGAGATACCAAGCCTACCCCCAGTCGAGAGATAGACTTTGTCATAGATTTATTGCCAGATACGAGACCTATAGCACGTGCACCGTACCGTATGGCTCCGGCAGAGATGCGAGAGCTACGAGATCAGATAGAGCAGCTGTTAGGTCAGGTCTTCATTCGTAGGAGTACCTCACCTTGGGACGCTCCAGTTTTGTTTGTGAAGAAGATAGATGGTTCACTGAGATTGTGTGTGGACTATCAGGAGCTGAACAAGGTCACGATACGGAATAAGTATCCGTTAACTCGAATCGATGATCTGTTCGACCAGTTGAGGGGGGCAACTTTCTTTTCGAAGATAGATCTGAGGTCGGGGTACCATCAGTTACGTATTAGAGAGAAGGATGTTTCAAAGACTGCTTTCTTGACGAGATATGGGTCTTATGAGTTCCGGGTGATGCCGTTCGGACTCACAAATGCTCCAGCTGTTTTCATGGACTTGATGAACCGAGTATTCAGAGAGTTCTTGGATTAGTTTGTCATAGTTTTCATAGATGACATTTTGATATATTCACACTCCGAGGAGGAGCATGCCGAGCATTTGAGGCAAGTTCTTTAGACTCTACGAGAGCATCAGTTGTATGCTAAGTACGAGAAGTGTGGATTCTGGTTGCGAGAAGTACAGTTCTTGGGCCATGTTGTTTCTGAGCAGGGGATAGCAGTTGACCGGAGTAAAGTATCAGTGGTGAGGGAGTGGGGACAGCCCACGACACCGACGTAAGTGCGTAGTTTCTTGGGGTTAGCCGAATACTACAGGAGATTCATTCGGGGATTCTCCAAAATAGTGGGTCCATTGACGAATCTGACTCGCAAGGGAGTACCATATGTTTGGGATGACGCTTGTCAATTGGCTTTCGACGAGCTGAAAGACAAGCTTACTTCAACGCCAATCCTTGCTTTACCGAAGTCGGGTGCGGAGTACCTGGTTTACATCGATGCCTCTTTACGGGGACTTGGGGGAGTACTTCAGCAGGAGGAGAAGGCTATAGCTTTTGCCTCCCGCAAGCTTAAGCCGCATAAGAAGAATTACCCCACCCACGACCTGGAGTTAGCAGCGGTCATTTTTGCATTGAGGATATGGAGACACTATTTATTGGGGGAGAAATTCCGTTTGTTCACATACCATAAGTCATTGCAGTACCTATTCACTCAGGGAGAGCTGAATATGCGTCAGCGCAGATGGATAGAGTTTGTGAAGGACTACCAGTTCGATATGCAATATCATCCGGGAAAGGCCAACGTAGTTGCTGATGCGTTGAGTCGTAGACCGGTATACGAGGTAGCGGATGTCTGGAAAGCAAAGTGGAAGGAGATAGGCCACCAGGACGCAGTAGCCCGTTCCTTCATATCCGTTATGAAAATCACACCCGAGATTGTTATGAGGGTAATACAGGCCCAGACCACAGACCCGTTTTGCCAGGAGCAGATTGTACGACTTTTAGCCGAGGGTGCTGAGTCTTATTCTGTTACTTCTGATGGGGGTTTGAGGTTTAATGGGAGATTGGTGGTTCCAGAAGGAGCAGAATTACGTCATGCAGTGATGACCCAGTCTCACGGGTCCCGATTTTCAGTACATCCTGGAGGAGATAAGATGTACCAGGATATGAGGAGGCAATACTGGTGGAGTGGGATGAAGAAGGACATTGCTGAGTTCGTATCCAAGTGTTCTACCTACCAGTTGGTGAAGGTGGACCACCAGAAACCGTCAGGATTCCTTCAGCCATTGGAAGTACCCGCGTGGAAGTGGGAGAGTATTTCCATTCATTTTATTACAGGGTTGCCTACATCACAGCGGGGCCACGATTCTATTTGGGTGATAGTAGACCGTTTGACCAAGGTGGCTCATTTTCTGTCGGTGCGGACAGACTATACCACGGGTCAATATGCTCAGTTGTTCATTACTGAGGTTGTCAGATTACATGGGGTGCCCCTGAATATTGTGTCAGATAGGGACAAGATTTTCGTGTCGCGTTTCTGGGAAAGCTTTCAGGAGGCTATGGGTACCGAGTTGAGGTTGAGTTCAGCTTACCACCCACAGACAGATGGAGAGACAGAGCGTACTAATAAGATGTTAGAGGATATGCTACGCATGTGTGTACTTGATTTTGGAGGAGGTTGGGAGCCACATCTTCCACTGGTAGAGTTTGCTTATAATAACTTTTATCAGTTTACGATTGGTATGGCTCCATTTGAGGCTTTGTATGGCAGGCCTTGTCGTTCCCCAGCTTGTTGGCTCGAAGTGGGGGATAACAAGTTGCTAGGACCAGAGGTGATTCAGGAGACCTCCGCGAGGATTGAGATGATCAGGAGTCGCATTCGGGTATCCCAGGACAGGCAGAAGAGCTACGCCGATGCGAAACGGTTCTTCCGGGAGTTTAGTGTGGGGGACCAAGTGTTATTGCGTGTATCTCCTATGAAGGGAGTGATGAGGTTCGGGAAGAAGGGGAAGTCCGAGGTACGTGGGAGCATTTCCCATCATCGAGAGGATTGGGCTGGTTGCATACAGGTTGGGACTGCCAGAGCATTTACATTGCATCCACGATGTATTCCACATCTCGTCGTTGAGACGATACCTTCGGGATGATATGGCCCATACTCACATTGCGATAGATGAGATAGACTTACAGCCTGACAGCTCTTACGAGGAGAGATCGGTGGCTATCCTAGACTATAGTGAGAGGAGATTGAGGTCGAAGATAATTCCATTTGTGCGGGTCCAGTGGGAGCATCATAATGTGGAGGAATCCACTTGGGAGCGCGAGGCAGATATGCACGAGAGATATCCCGAGTTGTTTTTACCAGGTATGCCTTATTTTCCAAATTTCGGGACGAAATTCCGTTATTAGGGGGGAAGTATGTAATACCTCGTATTTTTATGCTATATTAATTTGGGGATTTATTAAATTTAATGTGAGTGAATTATTTAATAAAAATACGAAAATTAATTATGTTATAATTATTAACGTGGCGAGAGTTAGTAATTATGGGAAATTTGTTGAATATTACTAATGAGCAAAGTAATATATTATATTGGTTATATTGAATGTCATGAGTGAGTTGATTGAAAATTTAGGAAATTTAATTCGGGACGTGCTCGTGTCGCGTCGGGACTAAATTTTGATAAATAAAAAGTGAATATTTTATAAGTTGCCCGTATGGTCATTTTGAGTGCGCCAACATATCCTGAAAGGTCGAGATAGTCAGAAAAGTGTACCCGGGGGTGTAGTTTGGGTCTCGGGGCGTTTTAGGCCTAATTAGTAACCCAGGAGGGCAATTTGATCATTTTACATTTTTGGGTAATTAAACCCACGAAAATTAGAGAGGCTATATCTGATATTGAGGTTGTCACCTAGGGTTAGAATATCCAAAACCTAGAATGGCCATTGGATAAGAGAGGAGAGAGCTCTCAAGCAATTCCAAGGCTCAAAACTCAACGGTTTGCATCGCCGCCACCACCAACGCGTAGATAGCGAGAAGGGGAACGCAACCACACCAAAATCAGCCGCGATCTAGACTTCGGAAAATCCCGAGCAAGTTTTTATCTTGTTATTTTGTTGGTGCAATTTCTATATTAGTTTAGGAATGATTAGGGATGAAATATATGGAAGAAAATCCAATTTGTGATAGGAAAATCCATGTAGTATTGGTTTATATGTTGATTCTGGAAACCCTTGCCATGTAGAGGAAATTAACCACAAAATTTTGATGATTATAATAAGGAAATTCTAGAGAAAATTTGTTAGAAACCTGTTTAAGAAAATTTTAGGGTTCTTGATAATTAGATGAAATTTTGAGTTGATAATCCATGTTTAAATGATAGAAATGTACATGCCTTACGTTAGAAACATCTGGTATATTGTTATAATGTTAGTAGTAGAATTTTTGGGACGTTTGGGGTTGGAAAATATGGATTTGGATGAAGAAAATTGGTAGAACCCGTAACTGCAATTCTGCAGAAATCGAAATACCTTCTTGATCGATCGATCGAGCCTAGAGCTTCGATCAATCGAAGGCTCGATCGATCGAGCCCCAAACCTCGATCGATCGACCCCTCCTGGCAGACTCCTATTTCCCTTATTAAATGAGTTAAATTTAATTTATCATGAAATAATTCTTGGGCATCCCTAAAAAAATGTTTTGGGAGAAAGGGAAGACCAGTAGGACATGCGAATAAATTTTGGGACCCTTGATGACGGGCAGAGATTGTATTTTAGGATAATCACATAAAGGTCGGTAAATTTATGACTTAAATAGAGAGACACGTAAGAGAGAGTTACTTAGGGAGAAATGTGTATACCTACTGAATTTTATAATTGGGAGGATAGAATCCATGAAGCGTTATGTAGTAAGTGGAATAGTTCCTCAAATTTAAGTAAGATGTGAATGGTTATACGTGATAATAATATAATGTGAAATAAATGCGAATGACGTAATTATGGGAATTGAGAATTTACCCACTATTGATATGGTAATATTGGTATAGTTATATGATTGTGTATGCATATACTATCTATGTGTGAAAAACATGCCCACGCTACTTACTATCCCTGAGGTTTCCGCGCTGGGACAATCTTATCTCGATGGCACCTTTATGGGGGATATTGACTTGTACCCTAGAAAATAGATATCCTCGGTACAGTCTATCGGAATGATAGTTCAGACGGTCCTAAGAGATGAGGTTACGTGCTTTCCTCTTAGAGACTTGTGATCTATGCTTCGCCTCATATTGTTTGTGTATAGGTATCCTTGGTACAGGCTATCAGAGTGATAGTTCGGACGGTCCTAAGGGACTTGGAATCTATACTTTGCCTCAATATTGTTTGAGTATGTGTTAATACAATTCGAGAGTGATTTCGAATTTGTATTCCCTTAGTACGAGTGATACGGGGATTGGATAGTAGAGTATGCCCGCACCATAGTTTTATTTGGGGTGCTATTATGATATATATATTTTATGAGTAGTTAATATATATATGAAATTCTGAAATCTGGGACTGCCTACTGTGATGTGATATGTAGGACATGGTTGATGACTCAATTATAAATACTTGTGTTGAGAAAGTAAAATATGACACTGGAAAACTTTATTGATTAATAAAGTCAAAATGAGAACTTTGGTTACTAATTGAAATATTCTTTTCAAACAATTGAATCGTGGAATTTTGAATCTTACGAGTAATCTAAGATAAGTTAAATCATTGGGAAGATTAATGCGATAAATGATAAGACAAACCATGGGGAGGGTTAGTGCGATAGGTGTGCACATTAGAAGAGAGGTGAGAATTTCTCAAGAGAGTGTCGCACTAATATATTGTTGCATTGGCCTGTATCAATTTAAATACTTACTAAACGTATTTTAAATCAAACACACTATCGGGCTCTGACACGTTTCTTTTTCTCTTTCTCTCTCTTGTATATATATGTATGTATTACAGGTGCCCAGCCACAAGGGCGTCTTGCTTAGGATCTCTTGAAAGGAACGTGCTGCAGCTTAGGTGGGAGTTGCAGGCCACTTGCATAGACGACTTCGTTTACTTGATTCCACATCTATCATACTCATTTATTGGGCATGTGTCGCCCTTTCCACTATTTATCTGTTTTATTGGGACATTTGTATTTTGCGTTATTTCCAGTATGGTTACTATGGGATTTATTCAGTTTGGATGTGTGACTTTAGATTTCGTATGTTGACATTCGATTGACGAATGTATTAAATTAATTGGATTATGTTGCAGAATTTAATGTGGTGTGATTCTTACTTATTGAATGTTGTTAATAAAATAAATGATTTTTCTTTAAATAAAATTTGGAAAGTATGTATGAAAATGGTTTTGACACTTAGCTTAATTAATTAGGGTGTTAAATTGGAAAGATTTATTTTTCGACGGTGATGCTAAGAATGGACCAACTGTTCACCTTGATTTAATTTAATAAAGGAGTGATCGCCTAGTATTTAATTAGGCGGGGTGTCACAGGTGGTATCAGAGCATCAGGTTCTAGTGTCCATAGGATCTGTACGGCTTATTTCGCTTTCAGCTTAACGTTATTGCTATAGAGCCCTATTATAGGATGGTTGTATTCTTGCTTTCATGTTTATGTCTTCAGCTATTTGAGATTTGTTAATGACTGTAGACTAATAAACTTCTTCACGTTTCAGATGCCTCCAAGACGTGCTCCGAAGGATAGGCATGCCCAGGCCGAGCAGCCAGCAGTTCCGGCACAAGGCACAATGAATGCAAACGAAGTAGCCGCCATTGTTGCTCAGGCGATGAATGCCGCACTACTGGTGACTCAGCAGGCTCCACCCCAGGTTCAGGCAGTGGCGCCAGTACCAGTACAACTTCCATCTGCATGGGAGAGGGTTCGGGATGCTTTTCAGAAAGCGCATCCCCCTGAGTTCTCTGGTAGCTCCGATATTGTCACAGTTAGACAATGGAAGAAAGACATCCAGCGGCATCTCCGTATGTATGAATGCAATGACGTGCAGAAGCAGTTATTGGCTTCCTTTAAGCTGGTGGGAGCCGCTTTGCAGTGGTGGGAGTCCACTACCACTTTGGAGGAGAGGGACATGATCCCTATTCAGTCATTTTGGGAGCGGTTTGACCGCAAGTATTTTCCACCCGCCGTGCAGACTGAGATGAGGCGGAGATTACTGAATCTGAAGCAGGAGAGTCTTACTGTAGCGGAGTATGAGGAGGAGTTCACGAGACTTCTCACCATTTTGCCAGATGAGGCACCTACTGAGAGCAAGAAGATTATGCTGTTTGTCCATGGGTTAGCTTGGAGGATCCGTCAGCACCTTATTGGGAATTTATCCCTGAGTACTTTCACTGATGTACTCAATGCCGCGTTGCTACATTGCCAGGATCACCGCTTCCATCTGCAGGGAAGTAAGAGAGCAGGAGAGTCCAGCCAGCAGGGCAGGAGCGGGGGTAATAGTGCCAGTGGGGCACCATCTCATGGACAGACTTGTCAGCACGAGCAGAGTTCCCATCAGGGGGACCCTGCTAAGCGATTCCGTTCAGGTGATTCTAGGCAGGGATATGGGAGCTATAGGTAGGGCCAGCAGGGCCGGCCTAATCAACAGGGCCAGCAGGGCCAACACCGATTGCAGGGAAAATAGCAGGGCCAACAGCGTGCTAATCAGGGCCAACAGGGCCAGTGGCGAGGAGGTAACGGCCAGCAGGGCCGTGGTCAGCAGGGACAGAGGGGAGGCAACCTCAAGGGCCGATGTTTTGGGTGTGGTAGGCACAGCCATAGGCGCCAGGATTTTTCGGAGGGAGATAGGGCCCCACGGCAGTAGGGTGCCCGTAATGAGCCATAGAAACCACTTTTTTCGACTGCATTCCCAGCTCCAGCCCAGGTTCCAGCCCTACCAGCCGTTCCAGCAGCTCCAGTGCAGCTGGGGAAGTTACAGTACGGACGTGTCTATAATGTCCACTAGGCAGCAGTTGCACAGGCACCACCCGCGATTGAGGGTATGTTTCCTATCCATGGTACTATGGGTTGGGTTTTTTTTTATACTGGGGCGACGCTCTGTTTTATAGCTACGTATTTTGCGAAGTCCTTAGGGTTGTTAGCCACAGCAGAGAGCACAGTGACGTGTGTAGACTCACCACTGGGGAGTGGGTCCCTTATTTTCTTTATATGCCGGGGAGTGGGGGTAGAGATTGGTAGCTTGGTATTACCTGCAGACATGTTAGTTTTAGACATGCACGAGCATGATGTGATTATTGGTATGGATTGGCTCGCAGCTTATTGAGCCATGATTGATTGCTTCGGTGGGAGCATTACTTTTGCCATTCCGGGGAAAGAGATGTTTGTAGTGGCGATGCCTCGCCCAGAGGGAGGTTCGACCGCTCATTTGTATTACATAGAGGAGGATACCTCTAAGGAGGTTGTGATTCCCTTAGATTCGATCCCAGTTGTCAGGGAGTATTCCGATGTGTTTTAGGAGATACCAAGCCTACCCCCAGTCGAGAGATAGACTTTGTCATAGATTTATTGCCAGATACGAGACCTATAGCACGCGCACCGTACCGTATGGCTCCGGCAGAGATGCGAGAGCTACGAGATCAGATAGAGCAGCTGTTAGGTCAGTACTTCATTCGTAGGAGTACCTCACCTTGGGGCGCTCAAGTTTTGTTTGTGAAGAAGATAGATGGTTCACTGAGATTGTGTGTGGACTATCAGGAGCTGAACAAAGTCACTATACGGAATAAGTATCCGTTAACTCGAATCGATGATCTGTTCGACCAGTTGAGGGGGGCAACTTTCTTTTCGAAGATAGATCTGAGGTCGGGGTACCATCAGTTACGTATTAGAGAGAAGGATGTTTCAAAGACTGCTTTCTTGACGAGATATGGGTCTTATGAGTTCCGGGTGATGCCGTTCGGACTCACAAATGCTCCAGCTGTTTTCATGGACTTGATGAACTGAGTATTCAGAGAGTTCTTGGATTAGTTTGTCATAGCTTTCATAGATGACATTTTGATATATTCACACTCCGAGGAGGAGCATGCCGAGTATTTGAGGCAAGTTCTTCAGACTCTACGAGAGCATCAGTTGTATGCTAAGTACGAGAAGTGTGGATTCTGGTTGCGAGAAGTACAGTTCTTGGGCCATGTTGTTTCTGAGCAGGGGATAGCAGTTGACCGGAGTAAAGTATCAGTGGTGAGGGAGTGGGGACAGCCCACGACACCGACGTAAGTGCGTAGTTTCTTGGGGTTAGCCGAATACTACAGGAGATTCATTCGGGGATTCTCCAAAATAGTGGGTCCATTGACGAATCTGACTCGCAAGGGAGTACCATATGTTTGGGATGACGCTTGTCAATTGGCTTTCGACGAGTTGAAAGACAAGCTTACTTCAACGCCAGTCCTTGCTTTACCGAAGTCGGGTGCGGAGTACCTGGTTTACATCGATGCCTCTTTACGGGGACTTGGGGGAGTACTTCAGCAGGAGGAGAAGGCTATAGCTTTTGCCTCCCGCAAGCTTAAGCCGCATAAGAAGAATTACCCCACCCACGACCTGGAGTTAGCAGCGGTCATTTTTGCATTGAGGATATGGAGACACTATTTATTGGGGGAGAAATTCCGTTTGTTCACATACCATAAGTCATTGCAGTACCTATTCACTCAGGGAGAGCTGAATATGCGTCAGTGCAGATGGATAGAGTTTGTGAAGGACTACCAGTTCGATATGCAATATCATCCGGGAAAGGCCAACGTAGTTGCTGATGCGTTGAGTCGTAGACCGGTATACGAGGTAGCGGATGTCTGGAAAGCAAAGTGGAAGGAGATAGGCCACCAGGACGCAGTAGCCCGTTCCTTCATATCCGTTATGAAAATCACACCCGAGATTGTTATGAGGGTAATACAGGCCCAGACCACAGACCCGTTTTGCCAGGAGCAGATTGTACGACTTTTAGCCGAGGGTGCTGAGTCTTATTCTATTAGTTCTGATGGGGGTTTGAGGTTTAATGGGAGATTAGTGGTTCCAGAAGGAGCAGAATTACGTCATGCAGTGATGACCCAGTCTCACGGGTCCCGATTTTCAGTACATCCTGGAGGAGATAAGATGTACCAGGATATGAGGAGGCAATACTGGTGGAGTGGGATGAAGAAAGACATTGTTGAGTTCGTATCCAAGTGTTCTACCTGCCAGTTGGTGAAGGTGGACCACCAGAAACCGTCAGGATTTCTTAAGCCATTGGAAGTACCTGCGTGTAAGTGGGAGAGTATTTCCATTCATTTTATTACAGGGTTGCCTACATCACAGCGGGGCCACGATTCTATTTGGGTGATAGTAGACCGTTTGACCAAGGTGGCTCATTTTCTGCCGGTGCGGACAGACTATACCACGAGTCAATATGCTCAGTTGTTCATTGCTGAGGTTGTCAGATTACATGGGGTGCCCCTGAATATTGTGTCAGATAGGGACAAGATTTTCGTGTCGCGTTTCTGGGAAAGCTTTCAGGAGGCTATGGGTACCGAGTTGAGGTTGAGTTCAGCTTACCACCCACAGAAAGATGGACAGACAGAGCGTACTAATCAGATGTTAGAGGATATGCTACGCATGTGTGTACTTTATTTTGGAGGAGGTTGGGAGCCACATCTTCCACTGGTAGAGTTTGCTTATAATAACTCTTATCAGTTTATGATTGGTATGGCTCCATTTGAGGCTTTGTATGGCAGGCCTTGTCGTTCCCCAGCTTGTTGGCTCGAAGTGGGGGATAACAAGTTGTTAGGACCAGAGGTGATTCAGGAGACCTCCGCGAGGATTGAGATGATCAGGAGTCGCATTTGGGTATCCCAGGACAGGCAGAAGAGCTACGCCGATGCGAAACGGTTCTTCCGGGAGTTTAGTGTGGGGGACCCAGTGTTATTGCGTGTATCTCCTATGAAGGGAGTGATGAGGTTCGGGAAGAAGGGGAAGTCCGGGTACGTGGGACCATTTCCCATCATCGAGAGGATTGGGCCGGTTGCATACAGGTTGGGACTGCCAGAGCATTTACATTGCATCCACGATGTATTCCACATCTCGTCGTTGAGACGATACCTTCGGGATGATATGGCCCATACTCACATTGCGATAGATGAGATAGACTTACAGCCTGACAGCTCTTACGAGGAGAGATCGGTGGCTATCCTAGACTATAGTGAGAGGAGATTGAGGTCGAAGATAATTCCATTTGTGCGGGTCCAGTGGGAGCATCATAATGTGGAGGAATCCACTTGGGAGCGCGAGGCAGATATGCACGAGAGATATCCAGAGTTGTTTTTACCAGGTATGCCATAGTTACAAAATTTCAGGACGAAATTCCGTTATTAGGGGGGAAGTATGTAATACCCCGTATTTTTATGCTATATTAATTTGGGTATTTATTAAATTTAATGTGAGTGAATTATTTAATAAAAATACGAAAATTAATTATGTTATAATTATTAACGTGACTAGAGTTAGTAATTATGGAAAATTTGTTGAATATTACTAATGAGCGAAGTAATATATTATATTGGTTATATTGAATGTCATGAGTGAGTTAAATGATAATTTCGGAAATTTAAGTCGGGCCGTGCTCGTGTCGCGTCGGGACTAAATTTTGATAAATAAAAAGTGAATATTTTATAAGTTGCCCGTATGATTGTTTTGAGTGCGCCAACGCGTCCGGAAAGGTCGCGATAGTCAGAAAAGTGTACCCGGGGGTGTAGTTTGGGTCTCGGGGCGTTTTTAGGCCTAATTAGTAACCCGGGAGGGCAATTTGGTCATTTTACATTTTTGGGTAATTAAACCCACGAAAATTAGAGAGGCTATATCTGATATTGAGGTTGCCACCTAGGGTTAGAATACCCAAAACCTAAAACGGCCATTTGAGAAGAGAGGAGAGAGATCTCAAGCAATTCCAAGGCTCAAAACTCAACGGTTTGCACCGCCGCCACCACCAACGCGTAGATCGCGAGAAGGGGAACGCAACCACACCAAAATCAGCCGCAATCCAGACTTCTGAAAATCCCAGGCAAGTGTTTATCTTTCTTATTTCGTTGGTGCAATTTCCATATTAGTTTAGGAATGATTTGGGCTGAAATATATGGAAGAAAACCCAATTTGTGATAGGAAAATCCATGTAGTATTGGTTTATATGTTGATTCTAGAAACCCTTGCCATGTAGAGGAAATTAACCACAAAATTTTGATGATTATAAGAAGGAAATTCTGAAGAAAATTTGTTAGAAACCTATTTAAGAAAATTTTAGGGTTCTTGATAATTAGATGAAATTTTGAGTTGATAATCCAAGTTTAAATGATAGAAATGTACATGCCTTACGTTAGAAACATCTGGTATATTGTTATAATGTTAGTAGTAGAACTTTTGGGACGTTTGGGTTTGGAAAATATGGATTTGGATGAAGAAAAGTGGTAGAACCCGTAACTGTAATTCTGCAGAAATCGAAATACCTGCTTGATCGATCGATCGAACCCCAAACCTCGATCGATCGACCCCTCCTGGCAGACTCCTATTTCCCTTATTAAATGAGTTAAATTTAATTTATCATGAAATAATTCTTGGGCATCCCTAATAAAATGTTTTGGGAGAAAGGGAAGACCAGTAGGACATGCGAATAAATTTTGGGACCCTTGATGACGGGCAGAGATTGTATTTTAGGATAATCACATAAGGGTCGGTAAATTTATGACTTAAATAGAGAGACACGTAAGAGAGAGTTACTTTGGGAAAAATGTGTATACCTACTGAATTTTATAATTGGGAGGATAGAATCCATGAAGCGTTATGTAGTAAGTAGAATAGTTCCTCAAATTAAAGTAAGATGTGAATGGTTATACGTGATAATAATATAATGTGAAATAAATGTGAATGACATAATTATGTGAATTGAGAATTTACCCATTATTGATATGGTAATATTAGTATAGTTATATGATTGTGTATGCATATACTATCTATGTATGAAAAACATGCCGACGCTACTTACTATCCCTGAAGTTTTCGCGTTGGGACAGTGTTATCTCGATGGGACCTTTATGGGGGATATTGACTTGTACCCTAGAAGATAGATATCCTTGGTACAGGCTATCGGAATGATAGTTCAGACGGTCCTAAGAGATGCGGGTATGTGCTTTCCTCTTAGAGACTTGGAATCTATGCTTAGCCTCATATTGTTTGTGTATAGGTATCCTTGGTACAAGCTATCAGAGTGATAGTTCGGACGGTCCTAAGGGACTTGGAATCTATACTTCGCCTCAATATTGTTTGAGTTTAATACAATTCGAGAGTGATTCCGAATTTGTATTCCCTTAGTACGAGTGATACGGGTATTGGATAGTAGAGTATGCCCGCACCATAGTTTTATTTGGGGTGTTGTTATGATATATATATTTTATGAGTAGTTAATATATATATGAAATTCTGAAATCTGGGACTGCCTACTGTGATGTGATATGTAGGACATGGTTGATGACTCAATTATAAATACTTGTGTTGAGAAAGTAAAATATGACACTGGAAAACTTTATTGATTAATAAAGTCAAAATTAGAACTTTGGTTACTAATTGAAATATTCTTTTCAAACAATTGAATCGTGGAATTTTGAATCTTACGAGTAATCTAAGATAAGTTAAATCATTGGGAAGATTAGTGCGATAAATGATAAGACAAACCATGGGGAGGGTTAGTGCGATAGGTGTGCACATTAGAAGAGAGGTGAGAATTTCTCAAGAGAGTGTCGCACTAATATGTTGTTGCATTGGCCTGTATCAATTTAAATATTTGCTGAACGTATTTTAAATCAAACACACTATCGGGCTCTGACCCGTTTCTTTTTCTCTTTCTCTCTCTTGTATATATATGTATGTATTACAGGTGCCCAGCCACAGGGGCGTCTTGCTTAGGATCTCTTGAAAGGAACGTGCTGCAGCTTAGGTGGGAGTTGCAGGCCACTTGCATAGACGACTTCGTTTACTTGATTCCACATCTATCATACTCATTTATTGGGCATGTGTCGCCCTTTCCACTATTTATATGTTTTATTGGGACATTTGTATTTCAGTTATTTCCGGTATGGTTACTATGGGATTTATTCAGTTTGGATGTGTGACTTTAGATTTCGTATGTTGACATTCGATTGACGAATGTATTAAATTAATTGGATTATGTTGCAGAATTTAATGTGGTGTGATTCTTACTTATTGGATGTTGTTAATAAAATAAATGATTTTTCTTTAAATAAAATTTGGAAAGTATGTATGAAAATGGTTTTGACACTTAGCTTAATTAATTAGGGTGTTAAATTGGAAAGATTTATTTTTCGACAGTGATGCTAAGAATGGACCAACTGTTCACCTTGATTTAATTTAATAAAGGAGTGATCGCCCGGTATTTAATTAGGCGGGGTGTCACAATAAGTATCCAGTATTCTGGTACTCCTGCTTTGAAAGGAGATTTTGTTAGATGTGGGCAACGGATAATCCACGGGATTCTTAAAGATGGTTGGTATTCCCTCTGTGTTATTACCTGAATAATTTCTGTGATGGCACAAAATAGGATGCGATTGATCTATGGCAAGGATATTACATTGTTTCTGTGTCCCGAGATATGACCCCTGTATCTAAAAAAAGAGGCATTGAGGTTGTTACTTCTTTTCCATCGGCTTTATCACTTATCACAACTGGATTCTTTTTCACCACAATTTCATTGAGGCGAGTTCAATATGATCTTTGGCATATACTCTTTTCCATTATGTGTGCGGGACGGAGTTTAGCTGTAGCGGCCGTTGTAAAGGCCAATGGTCAAATTTTCTGTAATCGACCTCGTCTTCACAAACCCCCACTTAGATTCTTTGTTAAGGTTACTTTGACCGGTGTTGAATATTACTCAGTAAATTTGTTGCTTAGAATATTCATTCTTTTGTCTTCCTTATAGTTTTTCTTTGTTCATTGGCTATATTTAAAATCCTATAATAACCTATTTATAGTTTGCCATTTTGAGATAGCTATCAGTCCCTCTCTTTCTTATCGAAAAATTTTCATCTTATTTTATTTTTAAAAAATCCAAATTTTGGTAGATGTTATAATTGCGGTCGAGGACGCAGATGTAATTGGAATTAGAATAGACTAAAATGTCAGTTTTGTGGAAAACTAGGTGACATTGCATTCAAATTCTATGAGTGGTTTAATTCCTCATTTCAGAGACCAGTGCCATTTGAATGTCAAGGTAATAATCATTATCTGCCTCAAATTTCTGGGAAATGGCTGTAATGCTAGCTTCACCAGAATTAGTTTTTGATATTAGTTGGTATCTGAACTCAGGTGCTACAAATCATTGCACACCTGAATTGAACAAACTAGTAGATTAAGAACCTTATGATGGTACTGAAAGGATTCAAGTATTACGACAGGAATGCAACAACAATATATGCGAGAGATCATTTATTGAATTATGTATTAGGTGTTGTTCCTCGTGGTCTTGGGATGGATGAGTGGCTTCAAGCTTTACCTCGGGCCTTAGTCGCTGACTTTATGAAGACTGACAAATAATTCTAGAGCAAAGGCTTGAAGATCTTAGCTTCTCCTCTCTTTTCTTTTCTCCAATTTTTTTGGGTTGAAATTGTTGGGCTTCTAAGATAACTAACTATTATTATGCTCATCTATTTTTGTTCAAGTAAAACTTCTGGAACCACAGTTACATTAGTAATAATCGATCGATGGACCATTACAGTTTCCTTCGTTGGATATTCCTGTTGCACCTTATCAATACCATGTTTTCACCGTTTACATTTGTTTCCCCAGTTTTTCGATCATATTTTTACCTTATCAATACCATGCTTTTGGGATGGATATTGCTAGGTCCAAGTTTATTTTGTTTTTCATAACTTTTTTCTTAGTGTTCTTTTTTAGTAAAGCTATATATACCTGGACAAAAAATGAATCCATAATGTATGACACCAGTTGGTTGGTGGGTCAAAATCATTGTCATGGCTATGGTGCAACACAACACTGCTAGAATATCATGCCCTATTATCTTTATCTGGGGTTATTGACTTTGCTTATAATCTCCTTAACTTGATATTTGTTACTGTAGGTGGACCTTACGGAACAAGTTTTGGCGGCTCCGAGGGAGGAAATCCTTCACCGTATGGCGATAGATACAGGCTTCATCTAGTACGGATGTTAATAATAATTTAGGTTTAATTTTTCTTTTCCTGTCATCTCTATATTATGACATGTTATACAATAGCATTATTTTGGTTGCTTAAATGTTTCTATATTGTTTATTAGGGTGTTGCTGACAACGGACCCCTGTACGGGTCGGGTTCTGGTTCTTCTTCGTGGGGAGGACTTGAGAAGCCTCTCATGACCCGTCACTGAAATCTAAATGACTTTATGCTTGAATTGCAGAAACGATGCACTTTCTTTTACTTATTTGTGGTTGTCCTATATGAAAGGTCTAGAAGTGTATGATTTTTCTATGTTTGGTATTTTATTTAAATTCTATTAGTTATCTTAGCTAACTTATATAGCAGAGTTCATGGACGTGTGCAAAAAGGCAACAGGAGTGGCTATCAAAGTGGACTATCTCCTGCGTAGAAAAAAGTTTCGCAAAATACGGATGGCCCAATGCGTCCGAGATTCTTTAATTTGGTCATTTTCTTTACTTGGATCTAAATAATCTAACATTTCATTTGTTTTGCTTGTTACTTTTTTTTGTTGCAGTTGATGAGCCCCTCCAAATCACATTTGAGGTTCATCTCTCTTTGTATTCGTATGTTTACAACTGTGTGTGTGTGTATATATATATATATATATATATATATATATATATATATATATATATATATATATATATATATATGTGTGTGTGTGTGTGTGTGTGTGTGTGTGTGTGGCCCATTGGTGTTATATAGTTCAAAGTGTTGATCTTTTTGCTAGATGAGAAATTGATCTGAGCATTTGAAGTAGTTTGAGATGTTAACTATGATCTTTTGATAATTTTATTTTGTTTGACAAAATGTCATTTTTGGATCCTCATCAAGTTTCCAGTGTTGCAGGTGCGGCATTGTCGGCGATTATAATAGAACGAAAGTTGATAGTCAACAACAACGAACTTCTTTTTTATACTTCATTTAATTGGTTATAATATAAAAATATCTCATTTAGGGACGATTGTATTAGCATTTTATATTGAATGCTTTTATTTTAATAATGTAACTTTCGGGGTGATTGTATTATGATGTTTTATTTATTTGGTTTAAGTTTCTTTTGTAAATAAAGAGTGGAGGCTCATATAAATGTATGTTGAATATATTGCCCTTATTTTTGTAGACTATGTTTGTATATGTTCTTAGGATTTAAATAATGTGGTAAGAATAATTGAATTTGTTCAAATTCAGGATATTGGATCTTGATTTTTTTTAAATATGTATTAATATTACTAATTCTGAATTTTACCGTTACTATTAGTAACAGAATATTACCGTTACTATTAGTAACAAAAATTTACCGTTACTAATTCGGAATTTTACCATTACTAGTTCTAATTTTTTCGTTACTATTAATAACAAAATTTTACAGTTACTAATTCTAATTTTTTCCGTTACTATTAGTAACAAGATTTTACCATTACTAATTCTAATTTTTTTCGTTACTATTAGTAACAGAATTTTACCGTTACTAGCTTCGTGCCCCACGCCTTTTTTCTAATAGAAAAATTGTGTTACTAATATATTTAGTAATGGTAAAATTGTGTTACTAATGGCGTGTTTTGGTGTAGTAACTCTCCTGCATTATACTC
Source organism: Sambucus nigra (assembly GCA_949130495.1). Classification (NCBI taxonomy): domain Eukaryota; kingdom Viridiplantae; phylum Streptophyta; class Magnoliopsida; order Dipsacales; family Adoxaceae; genus Sambucus; species Sambucus nigra. The sequence continues at coordinate 384,084,044 of OX422217.1, forward strand.
TATACATCACACCTACTTCTAGGCTCTAACAGCATCCACAGTGGTGGATGCTCATGAAATGCAAGTTTAGAGAATGCAAAAGTCATTTCGTTTGGGGTTAACTCCACACTCGTGGAGAATCCACAATTTGCAAAAAAAATTCCTACGAACTAATGTTGTTCGTAGGAAATATAAAACATAGTTCTTACGAACAACATTTGTTCGTAGAAAATGTGAACCCAAATATATGATAAAAATGATTATTTATATTTTCTACGAACTTCTGAACTTCGTAGGAATTCTTATGAACTTCAGAAGTTCGTAAGAACACTTTACAAATTCTTCTGCCATTTTGCGACTTTGAAGAACCACTGCAAATCATTCTGCAGAATTTGGCCACTTCTACCCACCACTCGAGACCTTTGAATTCGTAAACTTACAAATTCTTTTAGCTTCTACCATCCCCATTGTGGATGCTCTAAGAAACTTTTTTCCCAAATTTCTTGTTTTTATATTAAAATTAATCTTTTAAGCAACACATGTTCAAAAACTTAGGTCAAAATACATTTCTAGCTATTTTTAAAAAATTCACAAAATTCTGTTGGTGGAGATCCTTAAAAATAGGGGTTTTTCAGTAGTGTTTGTTGGATTTTTAAAAATATCTAAAAATTATATTTTGACCTAATTTTTTGCATATGTGTTGATTGGAAGGTTAACTCCATGGGTAAAATAAAAAAATTGAAAAAAAAGTTATTTTGGGCCTAGAACTAAGTGTGACGTATAGGTGATGTAGGAAGCACGGTCTAACGGGGAAGAGGAAGGGTAGAAACCCTCAGACGTACTTGTGACACCCCGCTTAGAATAATAATGGGTGGCAAGCCCTATACTAAAATAATCAGGAATCTCAAGTGGATCATTCTCTGCATCTATTGATGATTCTAAAATAAATGCGACTGACAACCCATTACTACAAAAAAAGGGTGTCAAATTTTTTTTAAAATATTTTATTTACAAACTAAAACAAACCATGAAACAACTAACAAACAACATAACATCTAAATATGACATGATACACACACGTGCTCGATTAATATAAAAGATACTAATATGGAGTACAACACAATGTACAAAATAAAATACCCAAATATGTTGTCGGGTCACAAACAATACAACAGTCTGAGAAATAAAATATAAAAGTGCTACACTATAATACTTGGGTATAAACACGATACACAAATTGAATCCTAATCTAGATACACGAAAGATAGGAAATGACTACATCAAAATATCGCAATAGTCCGCAAAATGTCATAGCTCCAAGACACATGGCTAGAGAGGTCAATACGGGTGTCCTTGCGGCAGAGCACCTGAGCGAATATAGAATTCATGCAAAACAAAGAAATATATACAGGTTGTCACAGATGCTCTGGTGGGTATGTTTCGTCTCATTTTCGGGGAAGAACTATGACCGCTTCCTGTACGTTGTGATATTTATATTTAATACTCGGTGTAACCTATTTGCATTGGTCTGTTAACCGACATCTTATTCGGTTATTTTTTATAGTGCATAACTGTTATACTGTTACTCATTTGTTTTTTATATCCACCTTCTTTTCCAGTTGTATTGTTTAAATGATTTTTCTTAAACCTATAAATTAAATTTTGACAGCCCATTTTCTAAAATAATTGGTGGTTATCTCGTATTATTATTTTAACGAAAGTGATGCTAAGAATGGACCATCTATGATTCCTGTATTTATTGGAGTATCGGGTTGTCCACCTCTTATTTTAATAGGCGGGTTGTCATAGTAATTGCGTGAGGTATTGAGCAACCGGGTAAACAAAAATTACGATTGAATGACAGAAGTTGTGGCCCCTACAAAGATCGACTTACCCACTCACATAGCCATTAACTTTTACTCTATTAAAAGTGATCTCATGAAAAGAGTAGACTTAGACTTGATGGAAGAAGTGGAGGAAAATGCACCACTCTGTGTAGCTGCCTACTAACAATGTACTCCCAAGTTTCACAACAGAAGAATGAAGCCGAGCAACTTAAAAGAGGGGTAATACATTCTTAAGAAAGTTCTCCAGAAAGGAAACAATTTGGAGGCTAACTGGCATGGTCCCTATCGCATCTCTGCAGTTCTCCGACCAAGTACCTATCGTCTAGATACACTTAAAGGAGAGTAATTCGAGAACCCATGGAATGCCGAGCACCTTAGAAATTATTAGAAATGATTATAAATTGAAGTTTTTGACAAATGTGTAGAAACTCTTTTCAGTATTAATGAGAAAATATCAGTTTATTCTCAACTCTTTTTCAGTATTAATGACAAAAATATAACAATTTACGACTTATTTATTGTTATTTTTTGGGGGAGTCGGAGACGTTGAAAATCTCAAATATATCAAAATAAATAATTAACCAACTTATAAATGGTCAGAGTGATCAATTTTCATAAAAACTACATGTATGACTCTGTCTTTAACAAGTCACGAACGAGAAGTTCATGTTTCTAACATTTTCCTGTATAACCTAAAGTCAAGAACAAGAAGTTTTACCAGACCAAATCTATGAAAAATTCTATAAAATTTTGTAGCCAATAGTAACCAATTCAAACACTTAGTAAAAAATAATAAGAGCCATTTGGAAAATTACAAGTTTATTAATAAGACGTTAGTAGGCCAAAACTATGCATATTAAACATAAACAACTACTTATATTTTATTCAAGATCAAGAGAACGTAACCTCACTATTAGTTATTGTTTATCTATTACAATCTCAAAGAAAAAATACGATAAATAATCTTCATTGTGCTGGGTATTTTCAAGAGCTTTCTCCGTCCCTTCAAGGGGGACATTCAGATCATAGGGAAGAAATGTGGTTCCCAGCTCCTTAAGTCACTCTTGCCTATTGGATCTAGGCTTATCCACTAAGTGTATAGGTCAGACAAGAGTACCTTTACCATGAATGCCATAATCACCCAGATATTTTCTAAGAAGGCTTATGGGAATATTAACGGTTGGTATCCAGTTAATGTCCAGTTTGAATGGAGGAGTAGGGTAATCTCAACATCCTGGGTCATTCTAATACCATAAATAATTTTTCTTTGGCACCTTCTGAAATATTAAAGCACTTAGGCAACCCCACTGATAGCCTCTTCTCTTGGATCGCTCTTGCTCGTCACCCATATGTGCCAAGGCTACGTTATAACCATTCATCTAAAAGGTCCGTGATTGCTTGTGAAAATGGAAGTTAAGATGGTCAACCTTCTCGTTTAGATTTTTAATATTGGCATATTGTCTTTTTATGAAGTTGGCCTGGTCGACTAGAGTTTTCTTTACCCTTTCCTCCTCAATTAAAGGCCGAGCAACCACCAATTATTTGGAAGGATGGACACCTTTAGATTTCTATAACTTTTTGATCTCCTCGTTTAACCTGGCACTATCTTTCTCTAGAAAGGATACACCCTCATTTTTGCGGTACCTACTTATTTCTTAAAACTTTCTAATTCATTCCTCAATAAATTTTTCTCTTGTTCTAGAAAACTAGTAACCTCCCGAGCACTAGTTAGCTCACACTTAATTACAAATTCCTTTTTACTATAAGCTAGAGAAACATCATGTAGCTTTTTGTCAAAACCTGTTTCATTATTTAGCCGAGTGAATTTTCCCTCATAATCAGCATGTAGGCTGGCACATGATGTCTTGTGATTCTCCTGCATCTGTAGAATCATTTCATAGTATGAGGCGTTGGTTTCCATAGTTTGGTTGAATAACCTATGCAGATAAATATACATTGATTTGATTTGGTTAGAAGTATCCAGGCTGAGCATCTCTTCATCCTCCAAATCTTCATGACCTGCCTCAAAAAGTTGAACAATTCTCCTATATAGATCACTCTAAGCAACTTCTATAACATACCTCCTAGATTTAAATTGAAAAGAAGATTACGAGTATAAAAATTCAAACAAAATATTCAACAAACATCAACGTTGTGTAGGGAAAACAAAGGGAAATTTTATTAAAAACTATGGAAAAGAGTACATCTAAGGGAATTCATCCAAAATACAAGAAAATAAGGAAATGAAAAGAGAAAAAAAGAAACAAAAAGCATTCCTAAGGTGATTGCACCTTCTCCTTATCCTGAGCCACTTCCTCCTCAGGACGAGCTATTACTATTCATATTCAGGGATCAAGGAGGACTCAGTTTCACTTATTTATTATCCATATCCTCATCAATGATGGTAGGAGTGCCAAGGTTAAACTGCTAGAAAAGCTCAGAGTCTGCAGTAGTGCCAACCTTTCGAAGAGGAGCATCTCACCCTTCTTTAAAAGAATATTTATTCAGGAAATAAATTTTCACGGTCGCTATGGAGAAGGCCTTATCCCAACCACAGGTTTAAGAACCTTTTCCTTTTTCAATTTGTTCCTTAGGCCCTGGTGCTTCCTTTTCACATCAGCGGTGTTTGTTTCGGCCTAGTCGACCTTCTTACTAGCATCTTTAGCAACAGTCAATGCATCCTTTTTGCCTGCTCGATTTTATCCACTATCCCCTTCCATTTTTACTGTTCTTTAAAAAGCTCCTGCTTGGAGGCGTCCAAAGAATCTTTCAATCCTTTTAAAATAACATTCCACATCAGTCGAGGACTCCCTCAGTTGGTCATCCCTCCTAAGTATTTGGTCGTAATCCACCATGAACTGAAAAAGTACAGAAGGAGAAATTATCAGTTTATTCTCAACTCTTTTTAGTATTAATGACAAAAATATAATGATTTACGACTTATTTATTGTGATTTTTTGGGGGAGTCGGAGATGTAGAAAGTCTCAAATATATCAAAATAAATAATTAACCAACTTATAAATGGTCAAAGTGATCAATTTTCATAAAAACTTCTTGTATGACTCTGTCTTTCACAAGTCACGAACGAGAAGTTCATGTTTCAAAAAGTTTCATGTATAACCTAAAGTCAAGAATAAGAAGTTTTACCAGACAAAATCTATGAAAAATTCTATAAAATTTTGTCGCCAATGGTAACTAATTCAAACACTTAGTAAAAAATAATAAGAGCCATTTGGAAAATTACAAGTTTATTAATAAGACGTTAGTAGGCCAAAACTATGTATATTAAACATAAACAACTACTTATATTTTATTCAAAATCAAAAGAATGCAACCTCCTTATTAGTTATTGTTTATCTATTACAATCTCAAAGAAAAAATAAGATAATTAATCTTCATTATACTGGGTATTTTCATTGCTTTCTCCACCCCTTCAAGGGGGACATTCAGATCATAGGGTAGAAATGTGGATCCCAGTTCCTTAAGTCACTCTTGCCTATTGGAGCTAGGCTTATTCACTAAGTGTAGAGGTCAGACAAGAGTACTTTTACCATGAATACCATAATCACCCAGATATTTTCTAAGAAGGCTTATGGGAATATCAACGGTTGGGATCCAGTTAATGTCCAGTTTGAATGGAGGAGTAGGGTAATCTAAACATCCTGGGTCATTCTAATACCATAGAGAATTTTTCTTTAGGACCTTCTCAACTGTTAAAGCATTTAGCCAACCCCACTTATAGCCTTCTCTCTTGGATTGCTCTTGCTCGTCACCCATGTGTGCCAAGGCTACGTTGTAACCATTCATCCAAAAGGTCCGTGATTGCTTGTGAAAATGGAAGGTAATATGGTCAACCTTCTCGTTTAGATTTTTAATATTGGCATATTGTCTTTTTATGAAGTTGGCCTGGTCGACTAGAGTTTTCTTTGCCCTTTCCTCCTCAATTGAAGGCCGAGCAACCACCAATTGTTTGGAAGGATGGACACCTTTATATTTCTATAACTTGTTGATCTCCTCGTTTAACCTAGCACTATCTTTCACTAGAAAGGATACACCCTCATTTTTGCAGTACCTACTTATTTCTTCAAACTTTCTAATTCATTCCTCAATAAATATTTCTCTTGTTCTAGAAGATTAGTAACCTCCCGAGCACTAGTTAGCACACACTTCATTACAAATTCCCTTTTACTGTAAGCCAGAGAAACATCAAATAGCTTTTTGCCAAAACCTGTTTCATCGTTTAGCAGAGTGAATTTTCCCTCATAATCAGCATGTAGGCTGGCACATGATGTCTTGTGATTCTCCTGCATCTATAGAATCATTTCATAGTATGAGGCGTTGATTTCCACATCTTGGCTGAATAACCTATGTAGATAAATATACATTGATTTGATTTAGGTAGAGGTATCCAGTTCGAGCATCTCTTCATCCTCCAAATCTTCATGACCTGTCTCAAAAAGTTGAACAATTCTCCTATATAGATCACTCTAAGCAACTTCTATAACATACCTCCTATATTTAAACTGAAAAGAAGATTACGAGTATAAAAAGCCAAAGAAAATATTCAACAAACATCAACGTTGTGTAGGGAAAACGAAGGGCAATTTTATTAAAAACTATGGAAAAGAGTACATCTAAGGGAATTCATTAAAAAATACAAGAAAATAAGGAAATGAAAAGAGAAAAAAAGAAACAAAATGCAGTCCTAAGGTGATTGCACCTTCTCCTTATCCTGAGCCACTTCCTCCTCAGGACGAGATGCTACAATTCTTATTCAGGGATCATGGAGGACTCAGTTTCCCTTCTTTATTATCCATCTCCTCATCAATGATGGTAGGAGTGACAAGGTTAAACTGCTAGAAAATCTCAGAGTCTGCAGTAATGCCCACCTTTCGAAGAGGAGCATCCCACCCTTCTTTAAAAGAAGACTTATTCAGGAAATCAATTTTCACTGTCGCTGTGGAGAAAGCCTTATCCCAGCCATAGGTTTAATCACCTTTTCCTTTTTAAATTTGGTCCTTAGGCCCTGGTGCTTCCTTTTCACATCAGCAGTGTTTGTTTAGGCCTGGTCGACCTTCTTACCAGCATCTTTAGCAACCGTCAAAGCATCCTTCTTCCCTGCTCGATTTTATCCATTATCCCCTTCTATTTTTACTGTTCTTTCAAAAGCGCCTTCTTGGAGGCGTCCAAAGAATCTTTCAATCCTTTAAAATCACCTTCCACATCAGTCGAGGACTCCCTCAGTTGGTCATCCCTCCTAAGTATTTTTTCGTAATCCACCATGAACTGCAAAAGTACAGAAGGAGAAATTATCTGTTTATTCTCAACTCTTTTCAGTATTAATGACAAAAATATAACGATTTACGACTTATTTATTGTGATTTTTTGGGGGAGTCGGATATGTAGAAAATCTCAAATATATCAAAATAAATAATTAACCAACTTATAAATGGTCAGAGTGATCAATTTTCATTAAAACTTCATGTATGACTCTGTCTTTCACAAGTCACGAACGAGAAGTTCATGTTTCTAACAACTTCCTATATAACCTAAAGTCATGAACAAGAAGTTTTACTTGACCAAATCTATGAAAAATTCTATAAAATTTTGTCGCCAATGGTAACTAATTTAAATACTTAGTAAAAAATAATAAGAGCCATTTGGAAAATTACAAGTTTATTAATAAGACGTTAGTAGGCCAAAACTATGTATATTAAACATAAACAACTACTTATATTTTATTCAAAATCAAGAGAACGTAACCTCACTATTAGTTATTGTTTATCTATTACAATCTCAAAGAAAAAATACGATAAATAATCTTCATTATGCTGGGTATTTTCAAGAGCTTTCTCCATCCCTTCAGGGGGGACATTCAGATCATAGGATAGAAATGTGGATCCCAGATCCTTAAGTCACTCTTGCTTATTGGAGCTAGGCTTATCCACAAAGTGTGGAGTTTAGACTAGAGTACCTTTACCATGAATGCCATAATCACCCAGATATTTTCTAAGAAGGCATATGGGAATATCAACGGTTGGGTTCCAGTTAATGTCCAATTTGAATGGAGGAGTAGGGTAATCTAAACATCCTCGGTCATTCTAATACCATAAAGAATTTTTCTTTTGCACCTTCTGAACTATTAAAGCACTTAGGCAACCCCACTCATAGTCTTCTCTCTTGGATTACTCTTTCTCGTCACCCATGTGTGCCAAGGCTACGTTGTAACCATTCATCCAAAAGGTCCGTGATTGCTTGTGAAAATGGAAGGTAAGATGGTCAACATTCTCGTTTAGATTTTTAATATTGGCATATTGTCTTTTTATGAAGTTGGCCTCGTCGACTAGAGTTTTCTTTTCCCTTTTTTCCTCAATTGAAAGCCGAGCAACCACCAATTGTTTGGAAGGATGGACACCTTTAGATTTCTATAACTTTTTGATCTCCTGATTTAACGTGGCACTATCTTTCTCTAGAAAGGATACACCCTCATTTTTGCAGTACATACTTATTTCTTCGAACTTTCTAATTCATTCCTCAATAAATTTTTCTCTTGTTCTATAAAACTAGTAACCTCTCGAGCAACAGTTAGCTCACACTTCATTACAAATTCCTTTTTACTGTAAGCCAGAGAAACATCATGTAGCTTTTTTTCAAAACCTGTTTCACTGTTTAGCCGAGTGAATTTTCCCTCATAATCTGCATGTAGGCTGGCACATGATGTCTTGTGATTATCCTGCATCTGTAGAATCATTTCATAGTATGAGGCGTTGGTTTCCATAGCTTGGCTGAATAACCTATGAAGATAAATATACATTGATTTGATTTGGTTAGAGGTATCCATATCGAGCATCTCTTCATCCTCCAAATCTTCATGACCTGCCTAAAAAATTTGAACAATTCTCCTAAATAGATCACTCTAAGCAACTTCTATAACATACCTCCTATATTTAAACTGAAAAGAAGATTACGAGTATAAAAAGTCAAAGAAAAGATTCAACACACATCAATGTTTTATAGGGAAAACAAAGGGCAATTTTATTAAAAACAATGGAAAAGAGTACATCTAAGGGAATTCATCCAAAATACAAGAAAATAAGGAAATGAAAAGAGAAAAAAAGAAACAAAAAGCAGTCCTAAGGTGATTGCACCTTCTCCTTATCCTGAGCCACTTCTTCCTCAGGACGAGATGATCCTATTCATATTCAGGGATCATGGAGGACTCAGATTCCCTTCTTTATTATCCATCTCCTCATCAATGATGGTAGGAGTGCCAAGGTTAAACTGCTAGAAAAGCTCAGAGTTTGCAGCAGTGACAACCTTTCGAAGAGGAGCATCCTACCCTTCTTTAAAGGAAGACTTCTTCAGGAAATCAATTTTCACGGTCGCTGTGGAGAAGGCCTTATCCCAGCCACATGTTTAATCACCTTTTTCTTTTTAAATTTGGTCCTTAGGCCCTGGTGCTTCCTTTTCACATCAGCGGTGTTTGTTTCGGCCTGGTCGGCCTTCTTGCCAACATTTTTAGCAACCGTCAATGCATCCTTCTTGCCTGCTCGATTTTATCCACCATCCCCTTCCATTTTTACTGTTCTTTCAAAAGCGCCATCTTGGAGGCGTCCAAAGAATCTTTCAATCCTTTAAAATCACCTTCCACATCAGTCGAGGACTCCCTCAGTTGGTCATACCTCCTAACTATTTGGTCGTAATCCACCATGAACTGCAAAAGTACAGAAGGAGAAATTATCAGTTTATTCTCATCTCTTTTCAGTATTAATGACAAAAATATAACGATTTTCCACTTATTTATTGTAATTTTTTGGGGGAGTCGAAGATGTAGAAAATCTCAAATATATCAAAATAAATAATTAACTTACTTATAAATGGTCAGAGTGATCAATTTTCATAAAAACTTCATATATGACTCTGTCTTTAACAAGTCACGAACGAGAAGTTCATGTTTCTAACATTTTCATGTATAACCTAAATTCAAGAACACGAAGTTTTACCAGACCAAATCTATGAAAAATTCTATAAAATTTTGTCGCCAATGGTAACTAATTCAAACACTTAGTAAAAAATAATAAGAGCCATTTGGAAAATTACAAGTTTATTAATAAGACGTTAGTAGGCCAAAATTATGTATATTAAACATAAACAACTACTTATATTTTATATAAAATCAAGAGAACGTAACCTCACTATTAGTTATTGTTTATCTATTACAATCTCAAAGAAAAACTACGATAAATAATCTTCATTATGCTGGGTATTTTCAAGAGCTTTCTCCATCCCTTCAGGGGGGGCATTCAGATCATAGGGTAGAAATGTGGATCCCAGTTCCTTAAGTCACTCTTGCTTATTGGATCTAGGCTTATCCATTAAGTGTAGAGGTTAGACAAGAGTACCCTTACCATGAATGCCATAATCCCCCAGATATTTTCTAAGAAGGCTTATGGTATTATCAACGGTTGGGATCCAGTTAATGTCCAGTTTGAATGGAGGAGTAGGGTAATCTAAACATCCTGGGTTATTATAATACCATAAAGAATTTTTCTTTGGAACCTTCTGAACTATTAAATCACTAAGCCAACCTCACTCATAGCCTTTTCTCTTGGATTGCTCTTGCTCTTCATCCATGTGTGCCGAGGCTACGTTGTAACCATTCATCCAAAAGGTCCGTGATTGCTTGTGAAAATGGAAGGTAAGATGGTCAACCTTATCGTTTAGATTTATAATATTGGCATATTGTCTTTTTATGAAGTTGGCCCGGTCGACTAGAGTTTTCTTCGCCCTTTACTCCTCAATTGAAGGCCGAGCAACCACCAATTGTTTGGAAGGATGGACACCTTTAGATTTCTATAACTTTTTGATCTCCTCGTTTAACCTGGCACTATCTTTCTCTAGAAAGGATACACCCTTATTTTTGCGCTACCTACTTATTTCTTCAAACTTTCTAATTCATTCCTCAATAAATTTTTCTCTTGTTCTAGAAAACTATAACCTCCCGAGCACTAGTTAGCTCACACTTCATTACAAATTCCTTTTTACTGTAAGCCAGAGAAACATCGTGTAGTTTTTTGTCAAAACCTGTTTCACTGTTTAGCCGAGTGAATTTTTCCTTATAATCAGCATGTAGGCTGGCACATGATGTCTTGTGATTCTCCTGCATCTGTATAATCATTTCATAGTATGAGGCGTTGGTTTCCATAGCTTGGCTGGATAACTTATGTATATAAATATACATTGATTTGATTTTATTAGAGGTATCCAGTCCGAGCATCTCTTCATCCTCCAAATCTTCATGACCTGCCTCAAAAATTTGAACAATTCTCCTATATAGATCACTCTAAGCAACTTCTGTAACATAGCTCCTAGATTGAAATTGAAAAGAAGATTACGAGTATAAAAAGTCAAAGAAAAGATTCAACAAACATCAACGTTGTGTAGGGAAAACAAAGGGCAATTTTATTAAAAATTATGGAAAAGTGTACATCTAAGGGAATTCATCCAAAATACAAGAAAATAAGGAAATGAAAAGAGAAAAAAAGAAACAAAAAGCATTCCTAAGGTGATTGCACCTTCTCCTTATCCTGAGCCACTTTCTCCTCAGGACGAGCTGCTACTATTCATATTCAGGGATCATGGAGGACTCACTTTCCCTTATTTATTACCCATATCCTCATCAATGATGGTAGGAGTGCTAAGGTTAAACTCCTAGAAAAGCTCAGAGTCTGCAGCAGTGCCCACCTTTCGAAGAGGAGCATCCCACCCTTCTTTAAAGGAAGACTTCTTCAGGAAATCAATTTTCATGATCTCTGTGGAGAAGGCCTTATCCCAGCCACATGTTTAAGCACCTTTTTCTTTTTAAATTTGGTCCTTAGGCCCCGGTGCTTCCTTTTCACATCAGCGGTGTTTGTTTCGGCCCGGTCGGCCTTCTTACCAGCATTTTTAGCAACCGTCAATGCATCCTTCTTGCCTGCTCAATTTTATCCACTACCCCCTTCCATTTTTACTGTTCTTTTAATAGAGCCTTCTTGGAGGCATCCAAAGAATCTTTCAATCCTTTAAAAGCCCCTTCCACATCAGTCAAGGACTCCCTCAGTTGGTCATCCCTCCTAAGGATTTGGTCGTAATCCACCATGAACTGCAAAAGTACAGAATAATAAAAAATCAACCAATCACAACATTAAAAGCACAACCAAAAGACCAAAAATAAAAAATTAAGGTATTTACCAAGGCCAAATTGTGGTTGGCTCTTTCCAAAAACCTTTCCCTTGACAGACTAATAGTTGAAAATACATTAGCGAGAAGACTCTAGTGCTTATTAAGCCCCTGGCCAAATCAGGGTTGGTTACCAGAGAAGCAAAATTTTCAGAGGCCTAATCGACTTCTATCTGTTGATAGGACCCTTCTTCATCCTTTTAGAGTGAGGCTCTTGAATTTTCACCTCTTCAGTCACCACAACTATAGGGCCCTTGGAACCCCTTCCCTACATCCTTCTTCTCAAGAGGAGGGGAGATTTAGCCCCAACGAGCAAGTTGGGGATCTTCCTCTTGACCATTTTCTCAGGAGATGAGAGAGTGATTGGGACATTGGTTATATCAAAAGATTCAATAGAGTAGGATGTTCCTCCAAAAGTAAACCTCCTTTATTATTGAAAAGTGGATTTTGAAGAAAAAACAGATTAAGACGAGGTCGACTTGTCCAGGTCTATGGGGGTTACGGGGATATCTTTTGGAGGCCAATATACAAAACAAGTAATGGAACTCTAGTAATTAAGCAAGACAGAAGCCGAGCGTGGGTATAATTTTCCAATCCTCTATTAGATGGACCAAATGTGCTTCAGGTCAGAAAATTTCACTTCTAAGTCAGGGGCCAGTCTTTCTTCCTTCTTTCTACAAAATAGAAATACGAAAGTGCTGATCAACAAAGGAATAAAGGAAAATAGAAAGAAAGAAAATATACAAATGTTTTAGGTGCCGACCTATGCTACGCCCTTCCTGAGAGCATCTTAGCTCATTATATTATACACCCTCATGAAGAGGAGCATACTTCCAATTCTTAATAACTATTCTATAATCCTAATAATCTTAATTGGAGTTAGGTAAGTTCACCACCAAAGCCCTGTTAGAATATCGTGTCTCCAGGTAGTAAATGTTATGAGCAGTGGTCCCCCGACTATAGCGGTACATTGTTTCAGTTATTCCTATTCGAGTTCCATATAACTCGTTAAGGAGGTAAACTCCATTTACAACCCTCCGACTCTTTGGGGCCACTTGAGCAAGGACTATGTCAAAATGTTGACAAAAATTGAGGAATAAATTATTTTGAAAAAAAATGACACTGCATTCGGTTATAAATATTGTGGGAAGCCAATGGCCCTCATTCAAAGCTCACAGGTCACAAGGGCCAGTAACTAATTATGTGGTTACCTAATATGGGATTTTACGCTTTACCCTAAATTATTCCGAATAAGTATAATCCATAATGTAAACTATCTTAAAGACTCACAAAGAAAAAAATATGAGATGGAAAAAGTTCTCATAGTGACAATAACTAGTCAGAGTCCTTAAATAACAAAGTAAGAGCTCTACAGTGGAGGGAAGAGTTTGGAATGCAAGGTGAATGAGATTGATGGCGAAGGGACTCTTCATATGTAGAGTGACGACTCTTGATTTCCAAAATTTGAAATGATTAAACATACCAAACTTTTGAGATATCGATGGCATCCCATATCCACATGTGTTCAAAAGACTAGAGTACCCTTAGGCGGTTCGCTATTTTTCAAACTATTTACAAAATTACCACTGCCTTGATATGACAAATTGAAAAATTATGAATCCTTGAGGTCAGCAGCTGACCAACTCTTTCCCAAGGTGCCAAGAATTTATTCGAACGAATACTCTATTATTATGCTATCCCATCAAGTATGAAGTATTGAGGGTTTTTAATGTAACTTAAAATTATTAGGCCAAGTGGAGCAACACTTTAGTCAACATTGCCATTGGAACCTCAACAACGGGTAAATTCAGTCGGCTCAGGTATCCTTTAGTCGGTCGCCCAGTCGATCACAACCAGGAAGATGAACTATCAGTAAGATGGATAGATGTACGTGGGATATTCAACAGTAACCATGCATATGCATGTGAACAATGTCCAACTGCATATTATCATGTAAATATGTAAATGCCTAAGATATAAAGTCATTCTGTCTATTAACTTTCACTTACTATAAATACACTACTACTCTTAAATAAGGGGAGAAACATCGTTCTAAATCTTAAAGAGTGTAACTAAGAGATTGGGACTAAACCCTAAACCTTTAGTGGCATTACCTCCCGGATGTAGGCTCCATTATTGAGATGAACCACGTAAAAACTTTGTGTCTCTTTGTATTTTCTTTATCAGTGATTATAATTTTGGGTAATAAACGCTAAGGTCATTCATCAACATATATCACCCAAATTTAGACATAAACAGGAGATTTTTTCGCAAAAATATAAATAGAACTTTGACTTAACATGTGGTATCTATCTCACTTCTTTTATTTATTATACGTTGTACATTGGTTCCCATTTTTTGTATTTTTTTATTTGTTCTTAAAAAAATGTACCGTCAATACACAACATTGGCTGACAATACGTAAAACCGACAACACATGCCGCGAATGAAATAAACATGCTCTTAAACTGATTAGTACTAGACTCGCACTCAATAACAACATGAAAACCTGGGTTAGATTCCAATAAAAGTCCTTGTAAACACATAATAATTTGTATGACGTTTCTTCCCCACCGTGTAACACTGCCTTTGCCATTTATTTTCCATACCAAGATTATCGATACAGAATATCAAACCCAAAATTCTCTTTTAACTCTTTTATTTGTTTAATTGGTTTTATCAATGATTGATCCTTAATACGATCCCCTAAAACATATGATGCTGACTTTGAACTCACTATTGAACTTTTACGATTACAAATTAAACCACTACACGTGTGAATATTATTAAGTGCCCTAATATCGAAAAATCTATTACACAGAGACACCGAAGCATGAATATGCCATTTACATTCATCAAAAGTTTTTAAAAATATTCTGCCATTACCCTAGACTTCTCATTCTTGACATACACAAACTTAAAACCCATTTCTACAAAATACTTGACCAATTTGTCTCAAAACTCAAAAGCACCCCCTTCAACTTTTTGATCCACATGACTTATATATTTCCTCCATTCTTCCGATAATAATGACTTTCGTCTTGAATATTCTCTTTCAGCCAAATAATCATTCTGATGTAAGTTGTTTCTCTCACAAAACACATTACTAAATCCAACATCAGTGGGGAAAAAATTATTGAAACTGTCAATAGTAGAAATATCAATAAAATTATCCTTTAGCATGTATGATGATAACATCAATATGTAATACGCCGTATTTTTATGGCTTTTAAAATTGGGGATTTAATAAATTTAATTGAGATATTAATTTAATATTAATCTGGAAATTTATTTTTAATATTTACTAGCGTGACATGAGTTAGTAATCATTGGGAATTTTTTGAATATTACTCGATGAGTAAAGTAATATACGAGATTGATTTTATTAAAATTGTCACGAGTGAATAAAATGACAATTATGGAAATTTAATTCAGGATGCGCCTGTGTCGTGTCAGGACTAAATTATTATTATAAAAGTGAATAAATTATGAGTCGTCCGTATGGTCATTTTGAGTGTGCCAAAGTGTCCGGAAGGGTCGATATAGTCAGAAAAGTGTACCCGGGAGTTTAGTTTGGGTCTCAGGGGGTTTTTAGGCCTAATTGACATCCCGGGAGGGTATTATAGACATTTTGTATTTTTGGGTAATTAAACCCACGAATTTTCTTAGTATATATTAGCCATTTGGAGTTGTCTCTTGGGATTAACAAACACAAAACCTAAGACTAGACATTATAGAAGAAGGTGAAGAGATTAGAGAAGAAGGTGAAGAGTTTCCAAGCAATCAAAGGCCTAGACCTCACCCGATTGCATCGCCACCACCACCAAAACGTAGATCGCACGACGAGGAACGCAACCATATATTTTTCATCAACAAATCAGACCATTGAAACCCAGACAACTATCTATCTTTCTAATTTTCAGGTTAATATACCTTCCATGTCAGTATAGGAATGAAAATCATATGTTTTAATTGAAGAATTATATGTTTTGGAAAAGAATTTATATGTATTGTAGGGAGAATCCATATAGTCTGAAATCGTGATCATATGTAGAGGATTACACACGAATTTATTATGATATTTGGGAAGAAAATTCTGGAATATCTTTTAATAGTATAATGGGTTATGAAGAGGACCAGTAGGGTCTAAGGAGACTCCGTTGAGTGAAATTAATATGGGGGTTAACGGGGAGTTATTGGAAATTGTGCGTACATTTACTAAAAGATTGAGACTCATGAAAGATTTAGACTAGAAGGTAAGTGAGGGTATACCTACTAAAATTTATACTTAGTGAGAGAGAATACTTCGATAGATGAGAAGTAAGTATGAAGTAAATAATAAATGAGAATAAAATAGACGAATTCGTTATTCGAGATAATTGAGTAAAATATGTGCTAAGAACGGATGATACTAATTATGGGTCGTGGGTGAACCTAATTTGAAAAATGTGAATATTTATATATATGACTGTGTGATTGTGCATATATTATGTATCTGTGTAAAAATCATACCCGGGCTACTTGCTATCACGGAAGTTTTCGAGTTGGGACAGTCTTATCTCGATTGGACCTTTATGGGGGATATTGACTCGTAACCTAGAAGATAGTATTCCTCGATACAGGCTATCTGAAAATAATAGCCAGATGTTCTAAGAGACGTGAGGGTATGTGCTGACCTCTTAGGACCTGGAACTATGATTCGCCTCCATTTGTATGTGTATTGTGTTAATACAGTTCGAGAGTGATTCCGAACTAGTATTTCCCTCAGTGTGAGTGATACGGGGAGTTGATAGCAGAGTATGCCAGTACCACAGATTTATATGAGGTGCAGATAGTATATATATATATATATATAGTTATATATGGAAACTTTCTATGTGTGTATAAGTAGTTAAGTAATGAATAAATGCTTAAGCTTTATAACAAGTGTTTGTGAATTTTCGTAACGGTACTAAGTGGTTCTAAGTAACGTAAGAATATGGAAGAGAATAATTTTCTAAAACTAAATATTATGGCCTTAGTACTTCTCGGGATAATACTTTATGAAAAATAAGTTGGATAGACTTATGAGATCAGTAGACCGATAGTAGTGCACACTAGATGAGAGGTAAGTATTCTCAAGAGAGTGTCGCATACTAAGATGGTTGTGATATTAGCCGGTAAGCATTTTAAATACTTGCTAAACTATTTTTAAAACTGTTTTACACTCGGGCTCTGACCCGTTTTCTGTCATTTCTTTTTCTCTTGTATATATATGTATGTATTACAGGTGCCCAACCACAGGGGCGTCTTGTATAGGTTCTTTGGATTGGACGTTCTGTAGTTTATGTGGAAGTTACAGGCCTTTACTTTAGACGACCTCGTCATTGATTCTGTTATTACCTTAGTTCTTTATAGTTAGGGCATGTGTCGCCCGATTTCCTCTTCCGTTTGGATTTGTCAGAGATTTATGTTTATATTATTTCTAGTTTTTGGTACTCTTTTGGAGTTAACTCTTGTCAGGATGGTTTTATTTACAATTCATAACTTGGTTTGGTTTATCTAGATGGTTTAATTCTTGTGTGTTAATTGCCATCTTTAGTATGTATGTGATTCTTTAACCGTTGATTATTAAAAAGGTTTTCGTATTGGTATTTAATAAAGGAAAAATGAGACTCTAAATTGTTTTGACACTTAACTTAATTATTTAGGGTGTTTAAATTGGTAATAATTATTTTACAACAGTGATGCTGAGAATGAACCAACCGGTCACCTTTATTTAAATTTAATAAAGGACTGATCACCCGGTATTTAATTAGGCGGGGTGTTACACAATACCCTCGCATCCCTATCATCAACAAGCAAACAATTTGATTGTGAACCAACAGAATAAACTAACCGGAATGTACCTTTCTTCAAATCATCATATCGAGATGATAACTCATTTACTATATCTTCAAATGATGTATGCTTGTTCATTGTCATAACGAATGTGAAAAATTTGTATTTGAGTCTTCCAACAAATGTATAATTCATGATGAGAACAAAGAAACAATTTATGGTGAAAAAAATTAAAATTATATACCCATTTGTTATCTGACCTAGAAATTAGTTGTTGTTGCAAATAATTTCAATTTTGGAATTGAAATGCGGGTTGTGAGAAAAAAATGGATTTGAATTTTAATTTCAAACGAGCTATTGCAATTCCAATTCCGAACGATTTAAAATTACTTTTGTTACAATCGAACCCCCTACAAATAAGGGGTAGTATTTCTCCCACGTTTATAAGGTTATTTATTTCTTTTTCTTTGTGAAACTGAGTATCAAACTCTTCTATTGAGTTCTCATCTGCCAAAAATAAGGGGAAAATGTGGGGTATTGGGCCAACATGTTTAAAAATATTTTAAAGGGGTTTATTTATAGAAAAATCATTAAAGAGGGGGCCGGATATAGTTATCAAAAAATATAATTGTAGAGATGAAAAATACAAAGGTATATATATGTTCATGCTAGTCAACTTTTTATGAGTCTACATCACCCAATACGTAGTGGGAATGCGTTTGAGGGTGCTAATGCGAATGCTCTAAAATGTTCATTTTCAAATTTTCAGTATTTGAAATTGCTGCGAGAGCGTCTATATATATATGTGTGTGTGTGTGTGTGTGTAGAGAGAGAAAGAGAGTCATTCTCTTATGCAGACTAAAAAATGAGTCTGTAACATGTGGACTCTTTTTTTACATATAAAAAAAATGGATTGACTTTTTTGTGGGGTTAACATTTCAAGGTATTCTTAAAAAAATCCGTTCAAAATAATTTTTTTTCTATTTAAAAAATATTATTATTTGACAATTTTTAAACATGAAAGAAGTAATAAGGCTAATATATTATTATTCTATATCCCACATTGGTAGATAATAGCAATGGCATTGTCACCGCACTATCGCTCTATAAAGTAAGAACAATCAGCTTTATCTTTATGATGCACCATCATACGTGCTAATGATCTAACGGGATTTTGAACTTGAGTCCTTCTAGACCAACACAGATTTATGATACATTTTGTGCGACACAGTGATGTGTCACACTCGTATTGGCTAGTGTCACTGGCATGGACCCACATTCATAAAGCAAAAACCAATCACGATTCGACAGGTCACTATGTCGCACCACTATGTGTCGCAAATCTGTGTCTGTATACCATTTTTGGTTGAACTTCCCATTTAAATTCTATACTTTATCAAAGAGAGGATTTGACTTAGCTAATTCGCGAGTTGAAGTACGACGAATTATGGCACTAAGCTTATGACCAGTGTTTCAATGAAACGCTGAAAGAGGATTACCGTCCGATCAAAAGCACGGTCAAATTCATATAGGGGATATTACACCATAAACTGACTGGCTCACAAACATACTCACCATATACAACAGTGTAACCAACTGCGCTGCTTCTTCTCGCGAAGAAAATGCTTTAACCTCGGCATATCTATATACAAACAAAAATACAACTATCAATATATGAAATCGAAATACACATTGTCAAAATCTTAAATCCAAATACATATTAGCACGCAAAAGATCATATATATATAACAGACATAAACACAACCAAAACCCAAAAATTCAAATACATCAATACTCTTTTACAAAATCAAACCCTAGCAAAAACATTCAAATTTAGATTATAACCACACATTTTACGAAAAAAAAGAATTTCCAAGTATATGATCATACAGGATTTACATTTAGATTATAAACACATTCTAAAGTTAACGGTTATTGGATTAATAAATGCAAATCTATAAACGTGGGGGAATTATAATTTAGGGACATTTTAAATTTAAGACATATTATAATATGCATTCTGAAAATAGGACAACAAACATGTTATATATAATTTTAGTCCTTATTTTTTAATAAAGTTACTGGTGCGGCCCCATATCCATAAAATGTCAACCAATCACAACATGCCACGTCAGCTGATAATTTGAAAATAGAGATTAAAAATGGGAATGAAATTTTTGTTGTTCTATGTCCATAATCAATATTATTTTAAGTCCAAAAAGTGCATAATTTATAGAATTTATCACATTTTCTCTTTCAAGCTAAATGAAAAAAGGTTGCTAATGAATTGACAAAATAGTTTTCTACAAAAAGAAAAGAAAAATAGTTGCTCGTAATGCATTGCTAATTGTAGATATGATATGGGACATTCATTCAATAAAGAACATTCATTACATCTATATTATATATCTAATACGATAGTATTAAAGGTTAATGAGGTTTTATAATGGAAGAAAAAGAGAGATATAATTATAAAAAAGAGTAAGGCCGTTTTACATTTCTATATGAATTTATAATTAGTTGAGAATACTAAGAGACTCTCATTGAGAAGCCTAAGCATATCCATTTTAATGGTGCTGTTATTTGTTACTTTTTTTTAAGAGACTTTTCGTGAGTATTTGCAAAAATGATCAAGGGGTTCCCTCACATACCCAGGCAATACATATAATTCATGCGATGATCATACTCAGATAAGGGGGATCTACATCGCTGATGTATATGATATGAAGAGCCGTGGGACTGACTTATAATCTGGCCGTAAGGTTTGACTACCCTGCTTTTCCCCAGACCTTATAATAATTAGAGTTGGAATATAAGAGGGAAACTATGGATCTGGTAAGAATTCGTGATAAGGAAGAATAAAAACAACGTGGTGATTGTAAATATGAAAGCTCTTTTTTTTATCGCCGAGCTTCAATATTTTGTGATTTTATGTGTTGTGAAAATCTTACCATATAGGCATTTATGATATATCATCAATATTCTAAACCATGGTAACATTCACTCACTAACCAGACCAGTAATTCAAAGCCTGCATATGTACATGTGATTGCTACCACAAAAATCATACAAAAATAAGCTACCCTAAATGTTTTAGGCATTAACATGAAAAACAGTATTTTAACAAGGCCAAATTTGCGCCGTTTGTTATTTGATAAAAAGATTTGCAACTTTTATTTTTATAAAAGCCATGTTGGGTATATTGGTATATATATTTATTTTGAATGAACTAAATAAGTTGGGGTAAGTGGCCTAGTGGTAAGTTTATGGGGTTTGGTGCTTTAGGTCATGGGTTCAATCCCTAGGAGGGGCACTAAACATTAATAGTCTTTGATTGGGCCTTGGGGATTCTCTTGGGTGCCCAAAATTTTTACCCTTTTATTAATTCATTTTTAATTTTTGACTTAGTCTCCTATTCTAAGTAAACTACCCGTTAGTGGATATATAAGTGGGTTAGTTGGCTAAAACCTCTACCCACGTTTTTGACCATTTTTTGTATAAAATATACGCTACAGCTTTGAAAAAAAAATATACAGAAAAATTCTGTCTCTCTCACTTTCTCTGCAAAAATAATTTTGCTACTTTCTACTTTTCGTTATTTTTTGGGAGTGCTCACTTTCTCTGCAAAAATAATTTTGCTACTTTCTACTTTTCGTTATTTTTTGGGAGTGCTGGAGTATCCTGAGAGTTCAAAGATTTAACACAAAGCTGGTGTGTAAATCTGATCGTTGAATCATGGGAGGTGTATGTTCACGAGGCTGATAGCTATAAATATCAGCGAGTAATTTCACCTTTAGGACTTTGTGTCAACCACAAACTTCGATCGATAAGTCCTTCTAATTTTATCTATTTCGAATTTGTGTTTTTTCGTTTATTCTGCATATATTATCTCCAACAATCTAAAGGTGAAAATTTTGGTTAATGCAAAATACTCTGAAAAACCTAAACTGTTTGATGGAAAGAATTTTAAGAGATGGCAAATGAAACTGCAATTTTACCTAACAACTCTTAAGGTCGTTGACGTTATTCCATTTGATAGACCTTCTACACCTGAAGAACTGGTTATTTGGAAACAAAGGGATTATATGTGTAGGAATTATATACTGAACTGTCTATGCCTTGAATTGTATGATGTTTATTGGTCATGTCCTACTGCTAAAGAATTATTGAACTTACTCGATAAAAAATAGGCAACTGACGATGCTGGGGTGAGGCACTTCTTACTGCTTGTTATATTCTTAATAAAATACCTTTTAAGAATAATGATAAAACTCCTTATGAAATGTGGAAAAATAGAAAACCTTCTTATAAACACCAAAGTGTGGGGGTGTCTTGCTAAGGTTTCAATACCACTACCTAAGAGAACTAAACTTGGCCCAAAGACAGTTGATTGTGTTTTTATAGGTTATGCTAAAAATAGTAATGCATATAGGTTTCTTGTAATTGATTCTAAAAATCAATATACGGATAAAAACACTATTTTTGAGTCAATAGATGCTGAATTTTATGAGGACAAATTTCCTTTTAAAGTGAGAAGTGAGGGGACTAGTAGTTTTATTCCAGTGGGTCCTAGTGTTAGAAATGAATCTTTGGATTCAGAAGAAATTGAAATTAGAAAAAGTAAAAGACCTAGAATATATACTTCTTTTTTCCTTGAATTTTTAACATACTTAATGGAAAATGACCGCGTCACTTTTAGTGAGGCAATGTCCTCACCCGATTATATTTTTTGGAAAGAAGCTATAAATAGTGAGTATGATTCTATTATTTCTAACAACACATGGGAGTTAGTTGACTTGCCTAAAGGATGTAAAACTATTGGATGCAAATGGATTTTTAAAAAGAAATTAAAAGCTGATGGTTCTACTGATAAATTTAAGGCAAGATTGGTAGCTAAAGGCTATAGGCAAAAGGAAGGAATTGATTTCTTTGATACTTACTCTCCTGTTACTAGAATTACATCTATTAGGGTATTAATTGGTATTGCTTCATTACATAATCTGATAATTCATCAAATGGATGTTAAAACGGCTTTTTTGTATAGAGATCTTGAAGAAGAAATTTTTATGGATCAACCCGAGGGGTTTATAGTCCAAGGTCTATATAAAAAAGTGTGTAGAATTAAAAAATCATTATATGGACTCAAATAAGCTCCTAAACAATGGCATGAAAAATTTGATCAAACAATGATCTCTAATGATTTTAACATTAATGAAGCGGATAAATGTATTTATAGCAAATTCAAGGATAATTCTGGCGTGATTATTTGCTTATATGTGGATGATATGCTTATTTTTGGAACTGATATGGATGTAGTTAATAAAACTAGAAATTTACTTAATAAGCAATTTGATATGAAATATTTGGGTGTTGCTGATGTTATACTTGTAATCAAAATCATTAAAAATTCCGAAGAAAATTTTTTAACCCAATCTCATTATGTAGAGAAAGTTCTGTCTCTCTCACTTTCTCTGCAAAAATAATTTTGCTACTTTCTACTTTTCGTTATTTTTTGGGAGTGCTCACTTTCTCTGCAAAAATAATTTTACTACTTTCTATTTTTTGTTATTTTTTGGGAGTGCTGGATTATCCTGAGAGTTCAAAGATTTAACACAAAGCTGGTGTGTAAATCTAATCGTTGAATCCTGGGAGGTGTATCTTCACGAGGCTGACACCTACAAATACTAGCGAGCAATTTCACCTTTAGGACTTTGTGTCAAACACAAACCTCGATCGATAAGTCCTTCTAATTTTATCTATTTCAAATTTAGATTTTTTCGTTTATTCTATTATTTCCAACAAGCCACTGACATGTTTTGTAGTTCGTGAAACTCCAAGCGAAGCAACAACGACATTTTGTTAAACGCTTCATTTCAACAAGGTAAATCCCAAGACTCCTTATGAATATAGAAGAGTAAATTATCAATGTGGCCCAATAGATTTTATTCAGCCCTTGATGTATTTTTGTGCCTGAGCCGTTATTGAGTTCCTCTCCCAAAAATTTCGTAGCCATGTTCTAATGATAGGGTCTGGCTCCTCAAATTTCTAAAGGACCTAACCTTTACTGGTTCAATGTTTTGTGAAAAGCAACAAAGGTTGATGTTTTCAACAACTTCTGTATGGCCATAGTAGCATAGACGAAGGGAGGGTAAATAAGTTACCATTGGAGCTATGTTGATGTGACTATGCAGTTTATGGGATTCTATTTCCTTTATATATATATATATATATATATATATATATATATATATATATATATATATATATATTAAAATTAGGTTTAACATTTGGTTAGTTTTAGATTTTTTTTAGGGGCTTTAACGGTCTAGTCCTTGGACTAGCAATTTTGGACAAAAAAACCAGGCCCAACAAATTTTAAACGATTAGGTCCAACATATAAATACCCCGAAATTAAAACAAACACGCACTATTCAGAAAACGAAGCGCCAGAAACATTGTAGAACAAACACGCACTATTCAGAAAACGAAGCGCCAAAAACATTGTATTCTCTCTTGTATCAATCGTACCGTCTCTTCGATCAAAACCCCAAGACGATTCTATTTCTCAATCAAATTTTGATCGACAACAACATATAAATACTCCTGATCGAAGATCTAGAAACTCTGTTCGATCAAAAACCTAACTCTCTTCAATCAAAACCCTAACTCTCTTCAATCAAAACCCTAGCTCTATTCTTTCAAACATTCTAAATCAAATTCTTCCAAATAGCACTAAAAAGTATGTATACATTCTCTTATCACCTTTTTGTCCTTGTGTATTTTGTGTTCTCATATGTATAAATTTGTAGACATATGGACTGATGAAATCACATTCTTCTTATTCATGCGTATTATTCATCATATATTTAGAATGTATTCATCTTATGGACTGATGAAATCAAACATTGTATTCATCATATGGATTGAAATATGTACATGTACAAGCCCTGTGTTGCATGTACTTTTATGTTTTATACGTGTACTCTATAGAATATCTACATGTAGAAGCCCTGTGTTGCGTGTACTATGTGTATTTTGGGTGTACTTTTATAAAGTACACGCAAAATACAGAAAGTACACGCACATTGAAATTGTATTTCTCAATTCATTATGCGTGTACTTTTATGTTTTATACGTGCACTCTATAGAATATCTACATGTACAAGCCCTGTGTTGCGTGTACTATGTGTATTTTGCGTGTACTTTTATAAAGTACACGCAAAATACACATAGTACACGCACATTGAAATTGTATTTCTCAATTCATTATGCGTGTACTTTTATGTTTTATACGTGTACTCTATAGAATATTAATTACAAATCCATATTTCATCAATCCTATGTTATTTTGGTCCGCGCCAACGGCATTTGATTTATTTTCAATGTGTTTTTAAGAAGTATTATTATTTTGTTATTAGTTAAGAGTGTTTTTTGTACAATAGCCAGCTGCATTTGAATCCAATGTCCATGTACACGAACATTGAAATTCAATTTGTTCAATCCAGTGTCCATGTACTAATGTGTATTATGAGTGTACTATTTTGTATTGTTGTGTTATTGTTTAGGAATCGTACGATCAAGCATGTTCAACTACAAAACTGCTGCTTGCACGTTCGAAGATCTTAACAATACAAAACCTTTCACATTGACAGTGAATAGTACTAATGAGGACGAAATTCGTTTTCTTCTTTGCATTAACGATAGAGCTAAAAGGTTACTTGGTTTCTACTACTACTATGAAGACATTTACTGCACTTTTGATGTGGAACAGCTTCAAGTAACTGAATCGAAAGCGAAGGATTTAGCTAAACGAATTGAGCAGTATTGCTTAAGGGGTTTTGATAATGTTGGAGCTTTTAGCATTCAACTATTGTATCACTTCTTTACTGAATATGTTAGGAGTAGAGAATCTTGGTTTTTCACTTGTCGAACAACCAAGGTTAGGTATTACCATGAAACTGACGATATATATTATCGCCTTTAGCATGTATTTTGATGAGACTTGTATAAATTGTTTGTGAGAATATTGCATGTACTTTTGTTAAATACGCTTGTATTTTATTGTTTTAGTCTATTTTTTATTCTAATTCGCATGTATTTTATTTTTTGTACATATAATTATAGGTTAGTAATTTAAATTTTGTTTATAGATCAATATAATGGGGATGAAGATGAAGGCAAGAAGAGGAAAGAAACAAAAAAAGAGCAGTTCTGATGATAGTTCTTCATCCAGTTCCAGTTCCAGTTCTAAGGTGGCATTGAAAGCTAAACGTCCTCCAAAGAAGAATGACCAATATCGGTCAAATATTGTTAGCTTTCTCCATGATTTGCATCAGATTAAAGATAAAATAAACAATAGCCATATTGAACTTCTTAAGAAGACTCCATTTTGGGAGCTTTTCAATGCCTACTACAGTGAGAAAGTAGTAGAAGTGGACCACAAGAAGACGGATAAAAATATTTTATCAATTATCGAGCTGTACAATACGGAAACCAAAAGTTTCCGTATGAAGAGCAGTATTCGAATAATGCCAATAGATATAAGTGAAATATTTGGCATACCCCTGGTGGAGGGTTTAAAATCAATAGAACTGAAAAAGGACCCGAGTACTGCTAAAAAATCTGGATTACAAGCACGATACTTCTTAAAAAGAATAGGAAAGTCAGAAATTTTGAATGGTTTGAAGAAATCAGTTGAATTGGAGACAGATGAAGGAATTGCTGATTTTGTTAAAATTGTGTGTCTCCACTTCTTGAACACGTTATTTTTCTCCAACTCAAACTTCACCCTTGGAGAATTTTGGTTGAAATACATTGAAAATATTGAGGAAATGAATAAATATGATTGGGCATCTGCTGTGCATGAGTTTCTGATACATTCACTTGACAAATCAGCAAGTTCAAAACCTAGCACAGTTACTGGATGTGTCATTTTCCTACTGGTGAGCAAAAAAACATTTTGATATTTCAAAATTTACACAGCAATACTCACGTGTAGTTTGAAAATACACGTGAATTTTTCACGTGTATATTGAAAATACACGTGAAAATAAACGTGTACTTTTCAAATACACGTGAAAATAAACGTGTATTAGAAATACGCGTGAAAAATTCACGTGTATTTTAACGTGTATTAGAAATAAACGTGTATTTTAACGTGTATTTTCAAAATACACGTGAATTTTTCACGTGTATTTTGAAAATACACGTTTATTTTCACGTGTATTTTGAAAGTACACTTGATATTCCTGATATTTCAAAATTTACATACCAATACAAACCTGTACTTTGAAAATATTACGTGTATTTTCAAAATACATGTGATATTTTCTCTTCTTCTTTCAAAATACAATTGATATTTAATGTGTATTTTGAAAATACAAGTCTTATATCACGTTTATTTTGAAAATACACGCAAAATATCAATTGTATTTTGAAAATACACGTCTTATATCATGTGAAAGGACACTTGTATTTTACAAAGTACACGTGTACTATGTTTTGTAAATATAACCAGTGTACTCTCAAAATACTCTTGTTATATCTTCTGTCAAGTACACGTATTAAATTCATTTTTTTTCTGTATGATCTCAGTATTGGGCATGTGAGAAATTTGAAATCATTTCTCCCGTTGAAGAATATAAAGAAAATACTCCAAAATTCCTGAAGTGAAAGTTGTCGTCTTTGAAACAATGGTTTGTGAAGAATGACATCGCAACAGCAACTTTGAAGCAGGCTACAAGTAAACCAGCTTCTAAGGTTACTGTACAAAAGGAATCTCAGTTTGAAGGGCCAAATTACTCTTTGAACATATCTACAGAAAGTCCTATACATGCTGCTTCATCATCAAACAATGTTGCTGAAGATATTGATGACAATGAGTTTTCACATGGTTGGAATATTCCCCTTAAAAACATTGTGAGTCCAAAGAAAAAGAAGGGAAAAGATCAACCAAAGGTTAATTTGAAGGAACAAATTGTTGTTTTGAAAAGGGAGTTGTTGGAAAAAAATAACCAACTATCTAAAGCAGCTGTAGACATTAATGTTGCACTTGATAAGGTGACCTCTTTGGAGGCGGAGAGTGCCATTTTGAATGTACAATTGCAGGTAGATCATGATTCACTTATTGAAGCCCATGAGGAAGTGAAGAACTTAAAGGTGGAGAATTCCAACCTTTTGAAGGAAAAAGAGTTATTAAATAAGTTGGAGGTAGAAAATGCCCAACTAGTTGAGTTAAACAATTCTTTAAAAGAAAAGCTTGATCAAGTCACTTTGAGTGACTCAGATAGAATTAAATAATTGGATGAATCAACACGAATTTTGGAACAAAAGAATGGATATCTGTCTCTGACTAATGAAGATCTAAAAAGAAAGTATGATGATACATTGCAACACTGGAAAGATGCTGACTTAGAAAAGATGATTTTGAGGCAGAATCTTGAGGAGTCAGAGTCGAAAAGAACTCAACAGGTACTTTTGAATGCAGAGTACACGCAGTTTTCCTCTAATGTACACGCAGTTTTCCTAAAGTACACGCAGTTTTCTCAAAGTACACGCAGTTTTCTCAAAGTACACGCAGTATTCTCAAAGTACACGCAGTTTTATTTCATAATATTTTAATGCAGTTTTATTTGATATTAGATATAATGAAGACTACATGCATTAACTTATTAAAAATAATGCATTGTTTAAAATGTAACATTTTTTTGTATTACAGGAAAACAATAATAAAATCCTTAATGACGAAATTTCGGAGTTGAAGAAAATGCTTGAAGAATCAGAATTGAAAAAAGCTGACCAGGTATCTATAAAATACAATAGATATTTATTACACGCTACACTTTCTTAATTTTATTATAAATTTTAGCTATATTATAAATTTTATAAAGTACACGTATTTTATAATACACGCGTGTACTTTATAAAATACACGCACTTTTATATAATACACGCGTGTATTATATAAAATACACGTAAGTGAAAATCAATCATTTTTTCAAAAAATGCTAACAATCCAACATTCCTTGTTAAATATATCAGGAAAACATTAATAAACAACTCCTTGACGAAATTTCGAGTTTAAAGATTGAATTAGCCTCAAAGAAAGTTGAGGGCAGCCCCAAAATATCCAAAAGCAAAGGACCTCTTACTAGAGGTCAGACGAAAAGAAAAGCTGACGGTGAAACAGAAAAGCTACCAATGAAGAAACTAAAAGAGTCAAAGCTTAGAAAAGGCCCTACAACAATAGCTGAAAAAATGAAGGGAACTCGTGTCAAGCTTGAAGCAATCGAAGCATATAAATATCTCGATGAAGCTTCGAAGAAAAGATTGAATAGTTTATTAAAATTGCTGAGCCAGGGTAAAGTTTATTGTTTTATGATTTATCACTTCGTTAATTTATATTTTTTTTGGTGCAAAAGAATAAGGTTAATATTATTATACTATTGTTTTATTGATTATATAAAATGCAGGGAGTTTATTTTCCAAGGGATGGTTTCGTATGTCCCATGGGAAGATTTACTTGAAGTCCTCAAAAATCAAGAAATTTCAAGCCAAGTATGTAGTCCAAATATTAGACATCCATTAAATTTCAACATTATTATTTCCTCACCATTTTATATTGTGTGAAACAGATAATACTTGCCTTTTGTGAAGTATTGAGATTAAAATTGTCAGAGGAAGGGCTCTCCTACTCACACACTTTTTCTGATTATTGTTGGGTAAGTACAAATAAAATGAAAGTTTTGATAAACAATATTTCACTTTTTCTTATTAACACTTGTCTATAATTTTTATTCAGATAGAAGCTTGTAAAACAAACGGAGTCAATAAGAAGGGGGAATTATACAAGGATTTATTTGAATACTTAGGCAGTTGTAATAATTTATTCATTGTACTTAGACATAGTATAGGACATTTCACATTATTTGTGATATACACTAAAGAAAATAAAGTGGTCCACATGGATCCCCTCCGACCGAATGACATGGAAAAGAACACAACATTCTTTGATGATGCAAAAAAATTGGTTAGTGCCTAAACTTAATTAGTAATGTTGCTCGTGCTTATATTATACACTTGTACACGTGCATTATATAATGCGTGTACTTTGTATTAGTTGTACATAATTAAATAGATTATCAAAGTACACGCATATTTTAAAATACACGTGTAATGAACCAAAACAAGTTACGTGTACTTTAATATTATGCGTGTACTTTTAATTCATTAGGCAAAGTACACGCATCATATATAATAAAATACAAGTGATATTTTAAAATAAAATATGCGTGTACTTTAATAGTATGCGTGTACTTTTAACACATTAGGCAAAGTACACCCATCATATTTTAAAATACACGTGATATGAAAAAATAAAATATGCGTGTACTTTTATATTATGGGTGTACTTTTCACTCTTTCATCTTCATATACTCTTTTATTTGTATACACTAAATATTTGTCTTCTTAACAGTTTTCTGTCTTCCAAAAATCACTGTCCGAATTGAAGACTGAAGCAGAAACAATGAAAAACAATGATTACAAAATTCAGAGGAAATTTGAGGAAGGCACCCCAAATGAGTTTACAATGGATGATGATCCATTGACAGAGCAAGAAAGAAGGACTGTAGATTTCTTGTTGCAAAGTGATCTCAAATTTGAACTAATAAGAGATCACGAATGCCCTAAACAATATAATGGGTAAGAAAAACTTCATTTCTAAAAATTACTAATTTGTATCCTTTCAAAAAATTTCATCACATCATTCTAATTTTTATATTTGTTTTATTGTAATTTCAGGGTTGAGTGTGGGGTGTTCTGCATGTACTATATTGAGCAAATAAGCAGAAACAAAGAAATGCAACAATTCTTTCAAGACCCTGACATGCTTAAACAAAGAGCATATGTACTCAGGGAAATTCTTCTGTCAAAATATTTCTTCCCCCGAAATAGGAAAAAACATCTATAAATTGTGATTCAAATTCAAAACATATATTTGTAATTTTGTTTTGTTTTATATTGGTTATTGTTTACAATATTTATTACACCAAAATGGTTTTTTCCAACTCAAACTTCACCCTTGGAGAATTTTGGTTGAAATACATTGAAAATATTGAGGAAATGAATAAATATGATTGGACATCTGCTGTGCATGAGTTTCTGATACATTCACTTGACAAATCAGCAACTTCAAAACCTAGCACTGTTACAGGATGTGTCATTTTGATATTTCAAAATTTACATAGCAATACTCACGTGTACTTTCAAAATACACTTTAAAATAAACGTGTATTATAAAAATACACGTGAAAAATATCACATGTATTTTGAAAGTACACGTTTATTTTAACGTGTATTTTCAAAATACACGTGTATTTTGAAAGTACACTTGATATTCCTGATATTTCAAAATTTACCTACCAATACTTACCTGTACTTTGAAAATATTACGTGTATTTTCAAAATACATGTGATATTTTGGTATGTAAATACATGTGTATTTACATACCAAAATAGTTTTTTCCCGCTGGCGCGGACCACAATCCACGTAAGGTTTATACAAACAATGCATCTGATTGTTATGAAACAATGTAAAATTAGTTTTCACGAAAAATACAAGTCATAATTACTAATTACAATTAATTATCCAAAGTACACGCATTTTCACTAAAGTACACGCAGTGGTTAATATAATGATTATTTATTATATTAATTGAAAACTACTTTGAAGAATTCATCAAGGACACAATAACCAAAATCAATTTATTAAGCTCAACTACTCGCTTCCCAACTACTTCTGGTCAAGAAATAAATAACTTTCACTTTTTCCTATAAAAGAGTAATATTTGTTCCTTTCTTAACCATTACAGCTAGGGTAAAGATTACATAATGTCTATTCCAGCAGAAAACTTGCGAGAAACTCTTGAGAGAGATGAAAGAAACAAAAAAAAAATAAGGCAAATTGAGGAAAATATTTCCTCATATGAAACTGCCTTTGAGCAGTTTCAAACATATGTGAGGGAAGGCTATTCTGGACGTCCACCCAATCCCATAGATTTATTTGATGTGGATGAGGACTCTCCTCAAACACATGAAGAACTCATTTATTTCTATACAAAGGAAGTTTCCCTGAAAATCGCAAAGCTGAAGGAGAAAAAGGCTCTCCATGAAGGCCTTGTAGCTGTCATAGAAGAAGAAATTCGACACTGGTCGAATTTCATTGACTCTCTCCCTGACACCCTGGATGCCTTTGACAAACATCCCTTCTAGAAGCCCTGTTTAGTTTTTTCAGTTTTCTTTATTTGAAAAATTGTACTTTATTTTTTTGTTTTTAATAAAAATTTTATTTCTTTCATGAATGTGTTCTGAGTTATTTCATAATCCAATATAGTAAAGTACACGTGAACCCTTATAAACATGATCACGTGTTTTGTTAAAAATTTTAACATTTATAACATTTCATCAAAAAAAATTATATAAATGCGTGTACTCTATATATTACACGTGTACAATACAAAGTACACGTGTAATATATAAAGTACACGCCTATTGAAATAAATATAAATGCGTGTACTCTATATATTACACGTGTACTTTATAAAGTACATGCATAGTCTATAAAGTACAAGCAGATTGAAATCTCTATATACTCTAAAATGCAAAACAGGGCATTTATTATGCTTTGCAATTAGCCTTTGATTTCCAACGAACTCAGTTACGATTTTCAAGTATTTGACTTCCTCAAAAGTGACAACTCTTCATTTCCAACGTACTTCTCTCTCCCTCTTTTCATCCCTCTTTGTAATGAAAAATAAAGTGGAATGGTTCCACGTCTCACTACCCTATGGCCATTGATATAATCACAATAAAAATTAAGAAGAATTTTATTACAATTAAAATTGATGTTGGTCCAATTTACAACAATACAATTAACATGAAAAATAATATGGTTTTTAACATTGATATTTAAAAAAATATCATTTCGAAAAACCATTACAACAATATAATGCACTATGTAGTACATATGTTTCTAATGCTCGATGATTAAATAACTACAAGTTGTATTTTTAATTAAAACCTCGCTCTTCAATGCAAATGTAAATAAGAAGGATATTTTTGTTACAAATTTTTTAGATATATTTTTTCTTATGTTTCGTACATTGCGCCTCTCTCGCGCATCGCGCAGGCTGACAACTAGTACTTGTATAATAATGACGCTGGCGCGGACCATAATACCCATAGGAGTTTAAGAATATGAGTGACCCGAATATCTTTTATAAAGTACAAGCAGATTGAAATGTCAAAAACCATTTTCGAAATAGTACATGCATTTATATACGAATACTTGATAAAATTACATGCAGAATACATAAAATACACGTATATTGAATTAGGTTTTTGTCATATCAATATGCGTGTAGTTTTCTAAAACATGCATGTACAATTATATTTAAATGCGTGTACTTTAATTATCAATGCGTGTACTTCATAAAGTACACGCACATTTCATCAAGTACACGCACATTATATTTATATTATGCGTGTATCTCATGCATGTACAATAAGTAAAGTACACGCATGCTTTTATAAAGTACACGCATATTGAACTGACCATCCACAACTGCTAAATGGGACCAATTATGAATAAAAAAGTCAAATGGGATTAGGACAAACAAAACATTCACAAATGGGACTATTGCTAAAATACCTATAATTTCTTTGGACATCAAAATGCGCGTGTACTTTACATAACATGCGTATACAAAGGCAAAGTACACGTGAACACAAGGAATAATGATCATGTATGTTTTATGAAAAATTGAGTACAGCAACACACAAAAAAAACTGATATATGAGACTTAAAAATAAATTACATTCATTTATGTGAAACAAATGGTTTATTAATTAATTTATTCAATCAAATGGTTAAAATGAATGAATTCAACAATTTTAAAAATAGTCAAATGGGTTCCTTACAAGTAGACCTGTAATGATCCGTTTTACTACACCTCGAGCAAGTAACTTCCCTTACTGTGATCTCACCAGAAGACTTTATTCTCTTATTTCTTGGCCTGCCTGTCGGTCTCTTAGTCATTGGTGGAAGGATAGATGGATTTTCAGGAATAGGAATATTTAAGGAAATCAAATCAGGAAGAGGAACTATAGGTATCGAGTATGATTTTCTGTAGAAAGATACCTTATAGTACTCCTCAATATAATCATAAATACTGGTCCCTTTCCTCCGCACAACACAAACAGCATGAGAACATGGAAAACATCTAATCTGCCAACTCTTACAAGAACAAGTCCTTTCTCCTAAGTCAACTGTTGCTCGCACTTCTGAATGAACTTCAAATACATTTTGACTTGAGCGACTAATAGTCCAATGTCGGCTTTTATTCCAATTTTCATTCAGTAACTTTTGAAAAAAAGGACATAGCTCATTTGCCCAAGTGTCAGACTCAACAAGTTTGTTTGCATTGAAATTCATAATCTTCACTCTCAATTTATCAAGCATATTCATTACTGGTAATTGCCTTTCCTCCAATATCCATGAATTGAATGACTCCGCAACACTAGATGCCATGTCACCATATCGTTTACCAGGGAAATATGCACAGGACCAATTCTCGGGAGGCAAACTATCAATGAAATCGGCAATAGCAGCTCCTCCTTCCTTCTTCAATGCTTCAATATTCTTGTGAAATACATCAACTGAGACAGCATATGCACAAGACAAAAAATCTTTAACAATTTTCTTTCGAAATCCAGCACAATTCCCACGAATTTTCTTTTTTATATTCCCTTGTAAATGATGTATACAGTAGGAATGTGCAGACAACGGGAAGGCCCTCGAAACAGCTTCAAGTAATCCATTGTTTCGATCTGATATAATTTTTATGTTTCGATATTGCTTAAATACTGCACTATGCAAATTGACTAGAAACCACATCCAGTTATCTTCGGTTTCGGAATCAACAACAGCATATGCAACAGGAAAAAGTCCTGAAATTTAAAAAATATATTAAAATTAAAATAAATAACATATCCATGTACAATACTTTGTATATTGATGCTGCTGGCGCAGACCCTAAAACACATGGGAAATATATTGTGTTTAATCTAAATTGTTTGTAAATAACAAGACAAAGCATAAAAATGTACCGTACACATGATAAAATGCACGTTTACTCATCAATCTTTTGCTTGGCTTTATTATAACAAGACTAACATCAACATACACGCATAAAAATGTAAAGTACAGGTGAACTAAACAAAAACATTCAAAGGTACTTTACATTTTTAACATTTACTTTGCTTTATTATTTCTAAATAACAACACCTATCATCAAAGTACACGCATAAAAATGAAAAGTACACGTGAAATAAAGAAAAACATTCACGTGTACTTGACATGTAAAATGCGTGTACTTTAGTTTGTATTCAACATAACATCATCATCAAAGTACACGCATAAAAATGAAAAGTACACGTGAAATTAAGAAAAACATTCACGTGTAGTTGACATGTAAAATGCGTGTACTTTACTTATTACTACACATAAAGTCATCATTATCAAAGTACACGCATAAAAATGAAAAGTACACGTGACATTAACAAAAACATTCACGTGTACTTTACATGCACTATGCGTGTACTTTACTTAGTATTACACAAAATAAGACATATCATGACAGTACACGTAGAAAAATGAAAAGTACACGTGAACTAAAACAAAGACCTTCAAAGGTATTTTATATTTTTATGCTTGTATTTTGATGTTATGGAATGGAACAAACAAAATTACAATGCAATACACAAAATAAAATATTTAAAATTCATTTACCATTGTTCCCATTCCTTGCAGTAGCTGATAGTATTGTTCCACGGTAACGGCTCTTCAAAAAGGCACCATCAAGAAATAAAACAGGTCTGCAGTATTGAAATCCATAAATAGTTCCTCTAAACATTACAAATATTCTCTTGAATTTTTTACTCTCATGTTCCACGTCAAGGATGCAATGCGACCCAGGATTATACTGCAATAGAAGGTCACGATAATTATTCATTAATGCATAAGAAACCTTTTCATCACCATGTATATCAACAGCAGACATCTCTTTCGCACGCCATGTATGTTGATAAGCTATATCAAGACCATAATTCTTCTTCATATCTCTAACTACATCAATTGGTCTCAATAGCGGGTTATCTCTAAGATCATCAGCTACCAATGTTGAAACCAACTTGGAGGCTATCATTTTGGCTGACGGACTACGAAAGACACCTCTACATGTACGCTCATTATTCATTGAACGTATGTAAAAGTATCCATTTATTGTAGATAATGAAGCATGAATTCTCCATATGCAATTCTCAGTAGTCTTTTTAGAGCATTCAGCCGTCACTCGAGTTTTATCATTCTTCAAATACACATACTTGAACCCAACCTCAACGGCATACTTTCGCAATTTATCCCGAAATTCCACTACACCTCCTTCAAAACACTGCTGCTCATGACTTATATAAGTCTTCCAATCATTCGAAAGATAGACTTTCGACTTACTTGACTCCACACCTCCAAGATAAAAGTCATTTTCAATGCAACTATTAAAATCATTTTTAGTGCCTGATGATAAAGACTCTAACCTCTGTGTATTTGTATCACAACTGTCAACCCTCTCAGACCTTGTATTACTGTAGTCAACCCCTTCAAAAATTCGATTAGAGCAGTCAACTCTTTCATCTCTTGTATTACATGGAAATGGTAATGAATCAATGACATATATCCAAATGAAATTAGCTTTCACGATCAATTGGGACCGCAACATACAACAAACATCGTTGTCACAAACCAACATGAACCGACATTCATCACCAAATGAATACCTCAATGAAAAACTCCCACTTCTCAAATTAGTAAACCTAATACACAACTCATTACATATGAAATCTAATGAGCTATCTTCAAATATTTCAATACAAGCCATATTATCCAAATAACAACACCTTGCTATTACACTACTTACCATAATGTCCTGCAGTAAAACAGAGACGAAAAACATTTACTTCAAGGTCAACAATTCTAAAAATGTGTGCAATAATTTAATGCATGAAATATAAAAATATTTATTTATAATTAATATAAACTTACAGGCACTTTTTAAAAACCTATACAGGAAGCAATAAACAAAACATATTATCAAATATCAATCACGTGTACTTTATAAACATTGCGTGTACTTTGAGAAAACTGATATCAAACTGGTTGTTTCCGCTGGCGCGGACCTATATCAATAAGTGATTCAATACCAAATGAAAATCAAGGACTCTTAAAATTAGAATGAAACATCAATAATATTCATTCAGCACATTCAACTAAGAATTACAAATATTGATAAATATAACTTATTTATGAAGAATCCAAACATAAATGCATAAAAAACACAAATTAAAAACATATACATATATAACGTATAAAAAGCTATTCAATCACATGAATGAATATTACAATGAGTCTCTTGAATTAAAACAAACGACATATACTTATTGTAATCGATCGAAAATAGAAAAATCAACTGTTGATAAAGATAAACTTACAAATGATAGAGCCAAGTGATACAGGTAGAATCGAATAAGAACACTGTAATCGATTATAGGACAGACGATCAAAGCATAAGATTGATGTTATTTTCGATTTCGGAGAATAGTCGTTAGTTGCAGAGAAAACTCCAATAGCCGATTAGGTTTATGATTTTTTTAAATTGGGGGTATTTATATGTTGGACTTAATCGTTTAAAATTTAGTTCACTGATTTTTTTGTCTAAAATTGTTAGTCCAAGGATTAGACGGTAAAAACCTATTTTTTTTTATGCTTTAACCAAATTATTGACGAGACTAATTAGGTTGTTGAATTTTGATGTATTTGAACACGGGAGAGTGAACAGTATAAAGGAAATTATGGAGAGGACTACCAAGTACAAGAGATTCGCATTCTGTGACAATTGATTACAGTTTCAAACAACACTGCTAGAATTATTGGTAGCGAAAAAGTTCTCCATTCAGCCAAAAACCCTTATATTACTGGTAGCCTCCATCATGGACATTATAGTCTTCTTCAACATTGGCAGTCAAATAAACAGGGGGAACTCATGGACATAAAAAAATGGTCACTTTCATCATCTTCTCAACATCGGGATTTTTGAGGATGGTGCAGCGGATGGGGAACGATTGCGGTGCTGGTCATGAGAGTAGTACTTGATGTCATAGACAGTATGGGTATCAGAGCAGGGGTTGATGACTTTTCCAGGGACTGTGGTCGGACGGAACAGTCGGTACTCGGTGGCGACGGGCACGGCATTTTTGTACTCCGGGTCAGCACATGGTTAGTTTTAGATTCAGTTATAAATTAGTCTTTGATTTTGTTTCCTCATTGATGGTAAAGAATGCATTTGGTTGTACACGTAAACCATGTTCTACTTTACATCTATAGTTTTTTTATTCGAAATGTGATTTCAAATTTGTGTTGAGGTATGATTATTTCTTTTTGGAATTTGACTTTATATTTGTTGAAATATTAAATGTATACGTGCAATTATTATAATACACTTGCTCTAAAGGACTATAAAGGAGGAAAAGTCTTCAAGATGTTAAGGAATTTCGTTACTTGACCACTTGAAATGTATTTAACTTGAAAAGCTACCAACACGGTGAAACGTCATCCGATGGAAAACTTTTGTTAGAATATCCCCTAGATAAACAATGAAGCTGCTATGTAAAGTTAACTATAACAATCACTATAGTAGCTATTTCCTCTTGATTCGGGATACCAAAGAAGCCTTCAATACAAGTTGGTCTACTATTTACCATAATGCTATTTAAAGAAATCCATTAAGAAAATGGAATCATAAGAACATAAATTACCAAGAAAAAGTATGCGAAAGTTTTGAAATCAGTTCATCACACATATATAAGAAAGAGAACGAAAAATACCTCCTATGAAAGATAATTCCCTCCCCCCCCCAAGACAAAACCCTACTTGATCAACTGCCTCTGTCCAAACCTCCTAACTATCAGCACCTATCCCCCACCACATCTGACGTAAAAATGATAAACGAATCGAGAGTAAACAAGTCTATAGATACAATTTCAACCGCCTCTACTAAGGATAAGCTACTGAACACGTCTCATGACTCAGCTCCATCGCTCTTTCCTGGAGTCCCCTCTGACCAGATTATACTGCCTACTTTGTCAATCCATGCGTTATTCGATGCCTGGGATAACGACCTCAATCAAGAAGAATATGACTCGAAAGATGAATCTGAGGAGCTTGACAACATTTCAAATAACACTCTGATTGTTGCAATTGATAAAAAAGATTTAGCTCAGGCCTGTCAAAAATGGAAGAATTCTATCATCATCAAGATTTTGGGCAAATTCTTACTGTTTCAACGACTTGCACTACGTTTAACAAAATATTGGAAAATAAACGCAAGAATTTTTATTAGTGACTCGGAGAATAATTTCTATCTGGTCAATTTATCCTCGTTTGATGATTACGTTGCTGCATTAGCGGATGGTACTTGGTTCTTAGAAGATCATTATTTATCGATGCAAAGATGGAAAAACAAATTCGACCATCCACTACTAATATCAAGAGCATGAGTCTGTGGATTCAAATTCACGAACTTCCCATCGAACTCTATGATCGAAAAATTCTTCGCCGCATTGCAACAACATTGGGTAAACCACTAAAAATTGATTTGCATACGGAATCTGTGGGAAGGACAAGGTACGCTCGTATATGCGTTTAATTTAATATCGAAAAACCACTTCCTCAAAAAATAAAATT
Source organism: Sambucus nigra (assembly GCA_949130495.1). NCBI lineage: Eukaryota > Viridiplantae > Streptophyta > Magnoliopsida > Dipsacales > Adoxaceae > Sambucus > Sambucus nigra. The sequence continues at coordinate 384,123,761 of OX422217.1, forward strand.
TGGACGCATTTTATGTAGCATTATTTTTGAACTGCAGGCGGATATTTGTTTTCAACGTGGCATTATTGGCCACATAAAGGAAACATGTAAAAAAACGAATTCGCTAATTATGGAAAGCATGGAGCATGGTAGTGGTAAAAATGCAAGTGTTGAAGAATAACAAATTGTCAAACGTCGACCTCGTCAGAATTTTTATCATGGCAATGGAAAAAAATGGTGGCATCCTTGATTTGCAACATATTCAGCCAGCCATAGTTGCCAACCTGAAGGTTGAAGGTTGGGTTTCCTGGACAACATGATAGAAAAGACAATGAATGGCAAACTGGTAACTTACGTAAAGGGTCTCCATCTTCTAAAAACACTCTATGGAGAGAAAAGTTAGTGGAGCCCAGGAAGGCTATCGCACCTTCTTCTAAGGCAGTTGAGGATTTAGATAATACTCCCATCGTTGGACTCGCCAACCATAATCCTGATTCCCAAGAGAATTAGTTCTTAGTCAACAATAGAGGAGAACATCAAATAATTATCCAACCTATAAGTGAAGCTGAGCCCTAATGTGTCTTCTATGAGTGATAACTTGTTGCTGACATGTATGAGCTTCAGCCATAGATGTCGGTTTTAACTATCCCTAGCCCTCCTTCTAATTTCTAGACACATCCCACTCCCTCTAAACCTATTCCACCCACTGCTGATTATGGACGATTCGAACTCCATCCCGGAATACTCTCAGCTCTCATTGACCCCACCGGAATCCCCTTTATCTGACCCATTCCTCTGCCGACCATCAAGACCGATAGTGTTGACTCTAGTCTTTTTAAACCCGCCATTCCACGCGGCTTTGAATTTACCACCACACAACCCGCCGCCCCGCCTCAGACAACCCAGCTTCACTCATATCGACATATAAAACCTTCAACAACCCGACCTTGACAAGCATTTAGCAGCGCACCACATAATTCACTGTGGACCAAACGACCTCATAATTTAAGACAACTGCGAGGCACCTCACCTCTTCCATTATCAACTCCAACACCACAGAGTTCACCTCGAAATAGGTCAACAATGCAATAGCTCTCGCATAGTCCCAGCCTCAATATTCACCTTCAATGCGCACCCTGTTCCAAACGAGGCCCAGGTAGTTCGGGCTCGCCGAGCCCCTAGCATTCCCCAACATGATTTTCATTAAATGAAGTGGCACATGAGATGTCGCTAGACTCATATGACAATCATTCTGGACACTCGCCTTGATGCACGACGCTCCGTTATGGAAATTTGGTGGCTCCCATTTCGTAATCACATTGTATCCCCTGATTTGGGTTAGTCTAGTGGTATCTGGATACTGTGGATGGAATCCCAAGTTATAGTCAATGAGGTAGCGGTATCCCCCGTTTCATTCATGTAATGGTTCACTACGATCCTGATGTTGGTCCTCTTGAGTTTACAACTGCTTATATGCCTCCCCACCCTACTGCACAATCCCAGGTATGGCAAGATTTACATCAATTATCTAACGCTGTTACCAACCCCTAGGTGAATCTTCAGGATTTAAATACCATTTTAGGACCTCATGAAAAGTTAGGAGGTCAATATTTTTACCCACCCCGTGAAAAAGCTCTTAGACATTTCATTATGACATATAATTTATTTGATCTCGGGTTTAGTGTCCCTTCATTTACTTGGAAATATAATATACCTTTTGGACATCATGTGAGCGAAAGATTGGACAACAGATAGCAAATAAGCAGTGGTGGGATGCTTACCCCACCTCGAGAGTTAGCCATCTCCCAAATCCAGGCTCAGATCACAGCCCAATATTGCTTGATACTATGCCCATAACAACTAAAACGAGGCAACACTTAATTTATTGAAAATAATGGGCCAAGTATCCCTCCTTTCATGTGATGTTCCATTCCCAATGGACCAAGGCAGTGGTCAGATCGCCAACTACCCGTTTCATTCGAAAATACCACCTTTTTCTCCAAGGGGTTATTACGTGAAAAAATCATGTTTCAGGTAACATGAAAATGAAAATTTCCTTTCTTCAAGACCAGTTATTATGCACTCGCCAGAAGATAGTGTAGAAACCCCATTCTAGCACCCCCTAACCTCTCCTTAGGTCCCTAGCACCTCCCTTCATTACTACAAACCTAAGTCATACCCCGGGTACTGACCTAGAGGCCATCGGGAACTCCCAGGCTCCGTTTGACCAGAAGTCAAACTCTTCAGCTCGATTGATACTGAATGAATCTTCAAAGGGCACTAAATCCCCTTTCCAGCGGTCCACCCCGTGCGTGATTCTGACTTACGGTGCAGACGGATGACCCGTTTTCCCCCAAAACTTGATCAGGAGGCCACCGGACGCTCCCAGGCTCCGTTTGACCAAAGTCAACTCTTTAGCTCAACCGAGACTGAATGAACCTTCAAAGGGCACTGAATCCCCTTTCCAACAGTCTGCCCCGTGCGCAATTCTGACTTGCGGTACGGACGAACGAACGATTCATTTTACTCCGAAAGGTCAACGAACGCTTCCAGGCCCCGGTTGACCAAAGTTAACTCCCCAAACTGAGTCAATCTCTTTGTAATGTCTAAGTATATCTCCTAACCTTTCCAACGGGCTGCCCCGTGCACGATTCTGACTTACCACACGGACGAACGATCCGTTTGCGTCCGATAATCCCCCGTCCAAAGGACCGATGAGCGCTTCCGAGCCACATTGAACCCAAAGTCAACTCTCAGAACCGGGAGCAGTCCAAAGGACTTTTGAAGGTCTCTGAAGTACCTTTCCATCAGTTCACTCCATGCGTGATTCGAATCAACGGTTTGTGTTTTATGACCATTTTTTCGAAGGAACTTGAAAGAGACTGCCAAACGGCAGGTTCCAAACCCTTCCTATCCAAAGTGTGCCTAAAAAACTCCTGCCAATTGGTAGGACTAGGACTATGCCGATCGGCAATGCCCAGGTCCTATAAAAAGGAGGGCCTAACCTCATTGCAAAAGATCCCAATATCTGAAATCCATCACTCTCAGCGAACTCAGAAAACCTCTCTCAAAGTCAGCGTGATTTCCACATCCAAATCCCTTTCCAACCCTCACTTTTCATCAAACTTGGTGAATTAACTACCCTTCATCATCACCCAAGTGCAAGGGCTGCTCTCCAACATTCAAGATCAAGCTCAAGATCTTCAAGAAGGTCCAACTTTTTCAAATTCTCCTAAATTCACATTAACTTGTTTTATTACTTAACAATTTTATTCTCTCCATCTCACATATCCTAATATACTTTTTATTTAGTATTATTGCACATATCTTATTTTCATATAAATAAAACCCCAAAAAACAAGAAAAAGAGGGTTTTCTCATAAATTTCAAACGGGAATTCTCACACTTTTCTCACAACTAAAACACTTTTTTTACACACACACACACATAAGAGAAGTCCCTGGTTGGATTTATGGGATAAATCCCACCCATTGTTTTGCATACAAACTACGTGGACTTTGATGCTTCTATAGGCTACGTAGGCGTCTCAGGATAAAACCCGAGACTCGAGTCCTATTCCTTCCATTTTTATTATTTTTTTATATTCTTTAACTTAATTCTCCTAAAACCTATATTTTTACATATACATATATTTGTTCTTAGTGGCGTATTATTCCACACGCGTTATTGTTCCTTTATAACGATTAACGGAAGGATAACCGCGTAAATCATATTTTCTAATATTACTTTTAGGAACATTCCTATGAATGACTCACTTTATCTCTTCCATGATACAAGTCGATGATTCCTATCTCCATTACATATACACATGCACACATATCACGGGGAAATAAAGGAAAATAACAACAATCCATGAGAGACCGCAAGGGCGGAATGGGTGCCTAACACCTTCCTATTTCCTAACTTAGCCTTCGAACCTTTTTCGAATTAATTTTGGTTTCGTATATTTCAGTATGTCTTTGGATGCTTTCCTTCGGGATGGCTCCATCTTCTTTTGTCTGTTTTGAGTAAAATAGACCGACGACTCCATCTCTCTATATTTTTCACCTCACACATCGCCGACGACGGTCGAAGCGCTCCCGAGAGGGATGCGCGGGACCAGGATCCTCTCACCGCGGAGATGACACCCCGTCATCATTATCTCTCTCCCTCCGCGAGGATCGGGGATGACCATAGATAAAGTGTTAGACCAATCTGGCCTGGCTCTAGGAAGAATACAAGATTCAAATAGGCTTGGGCTACTGTTTGGAGCAAGAAGCTTTATACTGGAAAAACAAGTACAAGGTGAAATGGATCCTTGACGGTGATAATAACATTTTTTTTTCATGCACGTGTCTTTCACCATCGACGTATCAATCACATTCAAGTGATTTTCAACCCTGACACTGGGTGGCATAAAACTTCCTCCATTATTAACACCCATTTCCAATTGTACTAGGGGTGGCCATAGGCCCGAGGCCCGCCAAGCCCGCCCAATAAAAAATAGGGCTTGGGTAAGGTGAATAGGCCCCCAAAGCGGGCTTGGCAAAATTTTATAGGCCCGATTTTTTTCGGACGGGCTTGGGCATGAGTTCTTAAGCCCGATGAGGCCCGGCCCGGCCCGAGGCCCGAAATATATATATATATATATATATATATATATATATATATATATATATATATATATATATATATGTGTGTGTGTGTGTGTAGAGGGGGCCTGAAGGTAATCCTGGGATTAGGGATAATCCACCAATTAGCAACAGTGTTCTGAGACAGCTCAGCGTGGCAACTCAAGCGTGGCAGCTTGGTGAGACAGCTCAGCGTGGCAACTCAAGCGTGGCAGCTTGGTGAGACAGCTCAGCGTGGCAACTCAAGCGTGGCATCTTGGTGAGGCAGCTTGGCGTGGCAACTCGTACTTTAGCTTATTATTACTTTGCCATACTATAGCTTTGTTTATATTTACCACGAGTTGTAATGACTGTAATGTTGTAACGAGAATAATGAATGGGCGTGAGGTCGAACGGTACTCACGAGAGACCAGGCTTGGCAGGGCCTGGGAGAGCTTTCATGCTCTATCGAACAACCTCACCGTGGGAACTTTAGAGGGATTTGGTTTGGAGGATTGAGAAGTGGGGCACCGTTGGGGCTTGTCCTGACCATCTTAGATACACCTGGTAAAACACCGAAAGACCCTGACCGTGGAACCTCAAGCGGAGCAGCTTGGAGTTCCATCGGACATTGAGTTATGAACCAAACAATCCTCTACTTGAATGTCACATCTACTGTGGGTGATGTCACTAGCCTTCTAAACAATGTCAGACATGCACTTGAGTAAACCACCGTGGTATTTGGGGCTGTCAGATAGTTGGTAAGCCACCTCTGCGACAACAACCCCCTGACATACAGTGGTTAGGCAAAAGGCATGTCTTGGCATTTAATGTTTATGACGTAGGAGACAACTAGTGCATCAGGCATTTAATGTTGTGACATAAAGTATGAGGGATGTCTTTCATAGTCTTTAATGACTGAGTTGCCTCGGGGGTGGTGTGGGGGGCTATTTAAGGACCCCAACCACCTTTGAGGAGAGGATGATCCTTTGAGAGTTCAAAAAGTTATTGCTAGAGATACACCAGAGAGAGAATTATTGCAAACTAGAGAGCTTATTCACTCACCATTGTCATTTATTACGAAGCTTTTAATACATAACAGAGACCCTTGAGAGTTGTTTTAGTGTGTGTTGCCTGCCTACCAAGGTGTATCTAGGGTGCTTACTTCTTTCTCCCTCTAGCCAAGTTATTTCTAAAATTCTTTATTATATTGAGAGTTATACACGAGATTTGTGAGTATAAGATGGGTTCCATACCTTCCAAACCGCTCTGTGTCTTGTGGCTAAATCACTAGTGTTTCTCTAACTAACCTTGCCATCACTATACTTAAAAGGGGTTACGCCTCCATCTTATCTAAACTACCCTCCTACAGTGTGTGTGTGTGTGTGTGTGTGGGTGGGGGGAACTTTTATAAATATGAAAACGTATACCAAGTCTTTTCATGTAGAGTGGAAAACTGTATATATGGACTTCGTAATATATGAAGTTTAAAACAGATTTTTAATTAAAAAAATAGGTCTTTAAATAAAAAAATAGGTATTTTAATTTAAAAAAAATCTTTTAATTAACATAATAAGGCCCGATCGGGCGGGCCTGGGTAAAGAGCTTTCAAATCTGGTCGGGCTTGGGATAACATAATAAGGGCCCGATCTGGGCCCGAGCAGGCTTGGGATAGCACTTAATTTTATAAGCCCGGCCCGAGCCCGACCGGGCCTGCCCAGGCCCGGCCCACGGCCACCCTAAATTGTACTATGACACTCTTTTCCAGTCTACTGACCCTCCCTCGACCACAGGCAGTTACCCGTTCGTTAGGCTATCAGAGGTGGATAAAGTAAATCTATTATCTCCAGTGACAGAGCTTGAGCTTTTGTTTACCCTTAAACGTATGGGTCGAAATAAAAGTTTGGGGCCAGATGGCTTTACGATAGAATTTTACCTTTATACATTGGTAAGAAATACATCAAACGACGTGTGAGCTTATTTTTGACTTTTTCTCTTCTGGGGTCATGCAACATAACCTTAACCACACGTTATTAGTCTTTATTCCCAAGCGTCAAAACCCAATGCAAATAGCTCATTATCATCCTATTAGTCTTTGTAATGTCATCTATAATATCATTTCCTCTATCCTTGTGGATCGCATGTGGCCCTTCCTACAATACCTAGTCTCGCCTTATTAGGCAGCTTTTGTGGCCCAACGTTATATTTAAGATAACATTATCATTGCACATGAGATGCTCCACTCTATACGTAAATCCAAATCTAAAAAAGGGAGTTATGCTATCAAAATTGAACTATCTAAAGTGTTTGATCAATGGAGTGGTGTTTTATCTATTAGGTGCTACAACAGCATAACTTCTCGGCATCTTGGATCAAATACATTTCGGCTTGCATAACCACCCCTTCTTTTCAAACTTTGATTGACGATCAGTTAGGTCCTCGGTTTAAACCCTCTCGGGGCCTCTGTCAAAGTGACCCTTTGTCCCCCCTTTATTCTAGCGATTGATGTTCTCCTTACGAAAATTGATCAAGACTGTTGTCAGAAGTAAATGAGAGCCCTTCGGCCATCTGTCACTTGACCTAGGATCCCGAGACTAGCTTTTTCAGATGACTGCATCTTTTTCTTATAACCGAGCCCCTCCACTCTTACCCGTTTTGATCGATCCTTAAGGATTCTCTCTATCTTCTCGGGGCAAGCGATCAATCGTGAAAAATCTATGATGAACTTTTGCCCCTCAACCCCAACACTGATCATGAGAAAAACACGAGCCACTTTGGGTTTTCGTTGCTGCCATGCTCAAGAAAAATACCTGGGCCTTCACCTTATCATAGGGAGCGTTACACGCAATCTCTTTTTAGATCTCATTGCAGACCTAGATTCTTACAGTCCCCTTATCATGGGCAGAGCTACGCTTATCAACTCTGTATGCACATAGCTCCCAGCCTATAGTATGTCTTCAATTCCACTACCTAAGGGCATTCTTACAACCCTTACTAAGAAGATTAAATCTTTTTTTTGGAATACCACCATGTCCTCACATAAAACTCCCACTATCCCTTGGTCAACCATAACCCTCCCTAAGCAATATTGAGGGCTGGGAATTAAAAATCTCCATAATCTTAACACCGCCTTTATGGTTAAGCTTCTTTGGAAACTTTTTACTGAGCCACACAACCTCTGCGTTCGCGTTATTAAAAATAAATACTACTTGCACTCCACTTTAGCCGAGGTTTATAGAATTCATCATGGATCTTATTTTTGGAATCGCGCAGTTGTGCTAATTCCATTGTTCCAAAAGGGAATCAAATGGCGTATTGGGCCTGACAACATTTCTCTGGGACATCACATATGGGTTCTCCAAGAACCCTTACAACAGCAATTCCCCAGGTTATCACAAATCGCCTGTACCACCCCACAACATCAGTTTATTTGTAACCACCAGTGGAATCTAGCAACATTAGCCTAATATTTGCCAATTGATTTATTTCTCTATGTTCAAGAAATTTATATCTCGCCTACGATGGACAGGGACTTACCTTACTGATGGCTTAGAAATAAGGGTACATTCACGATAAAAGATACCTACCGATGGCTAAGTCAGGGCTCTATCCAACAACACACCCTAACTCTGCCATGGATGTGGTTATGGCGTAGTGGTTTAGAACGTAAACTACAAATTTTATTATAGTTTCTGGTGCATCAGGGTCTACCCACTACATACCGACTTCTTTACTACCACAAGCTCCCCTCGATGGACTGCCTACTGTCCAGCCTCCTGGACTCTAATACTCACATTTTCTCAGAATGCTCGGCGTTCTTTCACGTGCATACACTCCAAGATGAGACAAATTATTCTCCCATTCCCATTCTTTGGATTTTAGTTGCGTGTTGTGGGCCCAGTTCGAAAACCCACAACGCGGTCATACCATATTTTTCTCTGTATGCTTTATGGATTGCTTCCAATGAGGTGCTTTTTCATCATAATTCGTGTGACAACCCGAATATAATTACGATTAATTATGCTTAAATTATGCTTAGCTTATGTGATATGATTAGTGTGTTATTAATATATATGATGTTAATTTACTATGTTTAGTCTAATCCTACCTTCAAAAATCATGAAATGTCGGATTAGTTACAAATACAAAATTTTGAGGGTTTCGGTAGGAATGTTCATGTTTAAGGCTAGTTTTGACCTTTATGACATAAAAATGAACTTGAGGTGTAAACTAGATATTTGTATATATATATGAGTTAGGTTTATAACAAAAGAAACGTTTCATCGAACGGACATCCGAGTGGGAAGATATTGTCCTTTTACGAACAGGGGGTAAAGTAGTCATTTAGCCTTAAATGAAATTTGGTTTTATGTAATGCCACATGTTATATTTTGATTGGACCAAGAGGGGGTGGCCTTATGCCGACTTAAAACCCTTTAATTAAGCTCTTCCTTCAGCATATTTCAACCATGGAAGAGTTTAACCTAAGGAAAGAGAGTTTTGAAGTTTAGGAAGAAAGTGTGAGGAGAAATTGAAGAAAAATTCATAGAAAAATTACGTAAAAGCCCCTAAGGTATTTCCATCCATAAATCTTGTTTATTTTTTTGTATTACTTATTTAAATGATTGAAATAATCATTTGTTTACTGAAATTCCATGTCTTGATATGTACTTATGGATAGATGCAAGTTTAAGTAAACTTGAATGTGTAAACCCTTGAGATTGTTTTGTTTAAGAACCTTGTTTATTCAAACTTCTATATATTTCTCTATACTTACTGGAATTGATTTATTACAATTGGAGATTAACCTGGACTTACATATGTATGACATATCCGAAAATCATGCGGAAATACCAAGAAATGAGTCCTTGGTGAGAGTTTGAAGTTCGGGTATGAAATCTGCCCTAAGGGTGAAAGTATGCCTACCATGTGTTCGATGTTTTGCTTGACATAGAAAATAAACTCTGAAAATTATGAAATTTTAATCTTGTATTGTTCAATATGTTTACTGATGTTGGGTTGAATATCATATAAATTTATGATGTAGAAAAATTATGGAAATTCCTGGAAGTTGAATGAACGATAAAAGAGCCTATATGGCAAATATGCTATGTGATAAAGAAATGAGCATATCTTGCTCTAGGAGACTTAAAATGATGTGCCGTCTTTTGTATTGGAATACTAATATGACAAGTATTTAATTTCCAAGAATAAATGAATTTATATTTGGTCTATGATTTGGATATGTTAAATATATTAACATGGATTTGGATGGAACTTCACTTGTGATAAATGATTTGAATGGAATCATGTGATGCTTATGGATTGAATTATGTTTAAATCATTCTTTGGATTATTGATATTCTTATGATGATACTAATATGGTAAGAATGATAGGAAGGGAAGAAGAGTTGATTGAACAAGTACCGGATAAAGGCAAGGGAAAAGCCAGTTAAACTATCAAGGTGAGTGTACTTATGATTTGTTTCATATATAAATATGAATATAGCTCTAAGAGCGGATTTGTTTGAATACTTCGGTATTCAGGATTTGTTTGGATATTAAAATATCCAGGATTGGTTGGGTCTTATGATCCAGGATTGGAATTGGACAAAGATCCAATGATTTGTTGGAACTTATGTTCCAGGATTTGTTATTGCCAATGGGCAGAATTATTTGGAACTTATGTTCCAGGATTTGTTATTGCCAATGGGCAGAATTAATTGAAACTTATGTTCCAGGATTTGTTATTGCCAATGGGCAGGATTTTTCGGATTTTATATCCACATATTCTATATAGAATTGTTATTACATTGTAGGGAAGGAGTACCTCACTAAGCTTAATGCTTACAGTTTATATTTTAACAATTTCAGGTTTGTATGCTGCCAACTAGAATACCATATGACCGGTAACTTCGAGAGTTGCACCGTTGGAAGGAGCCGGGGTTTAAATGTGGGGATTTTATCATTGTCACACTGAAGATTTTAATTTACTCACACATTGTATATTTTGCGTTAGTATGGATTGAGTTGATGATTGTGAAATTTTATCGTAGTTAATCATAGTATTGTATGTCCACTTAATTATGACTCTGATATTGATTTCGTTATGGCACAAGAATAATATTATGTTGATTATGCACATTATGCAGTAAAATATGGATAGATGAATTATATTTCCAATGGGATCAAGATTATGATTTAATCATTCTAATAATAAATGATTAGTATGGATATTGGGTTTGGGGTGTGACAATTCGATTGTTAGCATACATTGTCTGATTAACTTATCCAATTCTTCCAAACCACCAATATCCAACAACCTCACTTTAAGGTCGTCACTCAACAGTTCCTCATTGCTTGGGAACCACTAAGTCTAACTTACTTTAAATGAAATACTTATGGAGCCAAATCCCACGTCACTGGTCTAGCGTCCATAGGTGGACTTATGCATAACTCCCAAGGCCATTTCATCTGCGGATTCACTCGAAATATTGGTTATGTGTAATCTTTGATAGATGAGCTTTTGGCCTTGAAAACGGGATTAGATCTAGCTTTTCATGCGAGAATAAAATGGATTGAATTGGAAATAGACTATCAAATTGCCTTCCATCTCATTAGCAAGAATTTAGGCCAGCATTAAGCTCACATGGATTTGAACCACACTATCTATGAAGGCCTACCTAGGTTTCACCACATCACGTTCAGGATCTGTTTGCGTGAAGCCAACACTTGTGCGGATGTCCTTGCTGATTTGTCATCATGTAGTCCTTTTTATTTTAGTATTTTTTTCATGTACCTCATTTTTTTGTTCCTTTTTAAAATCTTGACCCTAGTCGAGTCTTATCTGTAAGGTCTGCAACAAGAAACATCACTCGTAAAAAACCCTGGTTATTGATACAAAAATTAGTCAGCTGACGTGGACCAATTATATGAAGACGCGTGTCATCTTACGTGGTAGAAACATATATTCACCAAACAACTCATAGTGCCGAGCTACTCAGCACCCTGAGCTACTCAACGCGCCGAGCTACTCAACGTATATAGCATATAGCCAGGAAGATCAAGTGACAAGAACAAACAGATTCAATGAATATTCTTATTATGTACAGATGTATATGTCTATTAAAAAATGTCATATTGTCTATTCATAGAGACAACCCAAGGGCTATAAATACAATGTAACACCCTCCATAACAGCGTAATTGATCACTTGCGATCATCATCAAGATTAAGGCAAAAACACGCAGCAATACAAAACAGTGGACGTAGGCCATTTTCATAAGGCTTAACCACTTTAAAAATCCTTTGTCTTATTTCTTTATTCATATTTATCTGTGATTAATTAATTAGTGCAAGTCTAGTTTTTTACATCAACAGACTGGCTCCGTCTGTTGGAACCGACTATACGTAGCGTTTTTCACCAACAAATTCACTATATATGGCTGAGCTCCTAGAATCTAGCAATAGAAACAATGATAGAGTTCCTCCCAACCCGTCTTTTCCTCCAACTGTCAATGAACTTACTAGAATAGTGGCCAGCTTAGCCAGGGGACAAACAACCATGTAGGAGACCATGCAATAACTCATTCAAACTGTTCAAAATGCAACGCCTGCCCAGTTAGGTTGGCGAAGCGTTCATAGAAACACTCACCTTCCATCTTCGAGATCCAGACGTACTCTGTTTCCTCATGCTTCCCTGTCCAGGCATACCGAATCGCATCCTATCAAGAGGTCCAGCGATCCCTCCTATCAGCCTGGTCGGACATCTCCCATAAGAGTCACTGACTCTCAAGAAAATATTATTTTAACTCCAGAATGAACAAGCATTTTGGAGAGGTTGACAAAAATCTCTCCCTTTGATCGTTTGGGCCCCAGGAGGAATAAAAATCCTCCTCGAATTACGTTGAGAAATTCTCAACGACCAAATGATCTAAGGGAAGGTTCAGCCCAATCATGCCCTGTAGCTCGTACAGAAAGATCCCAAGAGGAGAATTCAGCGAGATCTGTTGCTCAGGCAAATAGATCAGAGGCTGGATATGACGCATGGAAGGGCTCCATTCAAAGGTTGGAAGGCAGATTAGGGGAAATAACTAAGTCCAGAAACCCTCTCCAAAGAACCTTTGTCAAAGGATCACCCTTCGTACAGGAAATTGTGGATTTTTCCACACCATCGAAGTTTAAAGCTCCTATAGTTACACCAAAGTATGACGGAAAAATTGATCCTGTCATCCACATAGAGCAGTACCAAGATGCTGCCGATATCTATGCAATTCCTGATGAAATGAGGTGCAGGGCATTCTCAGGAACTATCACAGGGTCAGCTCAAATATGGTCCAACAACCTTCCTCAGGGGCAAATCGCTAATTTCCATCAACTGGAAGATCTCTTTATAGGAAACTTCTATTTTGGTACGAAGCCAGTCAAGAGGGTAGCAAATTTGCTGAGTGTAAGGAAGAAAGCAGGAGAAAGCACCAGGGATTATATCACTCGTTTTAACAACGAGAAATTGGAGGTAATTGATTACGAAGAGAAGACAACCATTATAGCTCTAATGAGTGGTCTCTTACCAAACAAGTTGTATTATACTTTGGACAAAGATCCCCCCAAATTCATGGCAGAGTTGACGACAAAAGCAGCTAAGATTATGAATGCCGAAGAAGCTATTGCTGCGAAAAAGAATGCTAATACAAAAGTAGAGACTAAAGTTGAAGGTAAATCTGAGAGGAAAGATCAAAAGCATAATGGGGGCAACAAGCAATCAAAAGGCAAAGAGACGATAGAGAACTTGAGGAAGTATGGGAATTATACTCCCTTAAAGGTGGATATAAACCATATTCTTGAGGAAATCAAGAACAACGAAGAACTGAAATGGCCGGAGAAATTGAGGACAACCCATGAAAAAAGAGATAAGTCCAAATATTGTGAGTTCCATAGAGATCATGGCCACACAACCAAGCATTGCATAACTCTCCAGAATGAGATTGAGGCACTCATTAGACGAGGGAAATTGAGTAGGTTTATTGATCGCCAGAATGATGGGAAGACCAACGACAGAGCAAGGCACAAATCTAAATCTCCTCGCCGAACAAGAGATGACAAGAAAAGGGACCATGAAGATGGTTCGGAGGATGACCCCGACCTCCCCAAAAATCCAAGGCAACCAGAGCATGAGGTATTTTCAATCCATTTTGGTTCATTCGAATGTAATGTGATTACAAGTGGAGATATAGGAGGTGGGGATCACACTGCTGAAAGGAAATATTACCTCAATGAGGCCTAAGCCTGTTCCAATATACAATGAATAAATCTGGCGGATAAGGATCGCCTGAGGAAGGTGAACAAGGACAAACTGGTCATCGGTTTTTCCAAAAATGATATGGGGAGTGTCTTGTATCCCCACGATGACCCCTTGGTGATCAAGATGAGGACGAAGGATGTGTTCATCTCAAGAGTATTAGCAGACAATGGTAGCTCAGCAGACATTATGTTCTACTCTTGCTTTGATAGTTTAAACTTGAAACTAGCCCAGTTGGAGCCATATCACAGGCCCCTCCTAGGTTTCACTGACGAAAAAGTCTTTCCACTTGGGACAATCAAGTTGGACATGCCTATCGATACCTGGCCTGCTTGCAGAACATAAAAAGTACGCTTTTTCATCATGGACAAAAATGTCCAATCAACCTACAACATAATCAGGGGAGAGTAGGCCTAAAAAAGTTCGAGGCAGTGCCATCCACGGTACATCAATGCTGGAAGTTTCCGACCAACTTTGGTGTGGGACCTCTGAAGGGTGATCGAAAAGTTTCTCGGGAATGTTACTATTCATTTGTCGAACAAGAAGAGTAAGAGGAAACAAGGAAGAAGACCACCAGTTACCAAGTGGACGAGTCTGAAGATCCAGAGATTGAGACATTGGACCCTAGAGATGAATCAAAGCTCGTGAAGGGGCAGGTCATGGAATCAACGGAGAACATTATTCTAGACGACGAACGATCAGAACAAACAACTCAAATTGGCACTTCATTGAACCTGACAAAAAAGCAAAAGTTAGTGGCGTTATTGAGGCATAGAAAGTAAGCTTTTGTGTGGAGTCATGAAGAAATGCGAGGGATAGACCCAGACTTCCTGTGCCATGAACTCAACGTTAATAAGGAGGTCAAACCGGTGAAACAATAAAGAAGGGTCTTTAGCCCAGAGAAGAACCAAGCTATACAGGAGGAAGTTGAGAAGCTGTAAAATGCCTCTTTTATTGAGGATGTTAAATATCCTGACTGTTTAGCTAACGTAGTCATGGTAAAAGAGGATGTTAAATATCCTGACTGGTTAGCTAACATAGACCAGCTGGTAGATGCTACCTCGAGGCACAAATTGTTGAGCTTCATGGACGCTTACTCCAGCTACAACCAGATTAAGATGAAACTAGAAGATAGGTAGAGTACCTCTTTTATTACCCCAAGGGGAACATACCGCTATAATGTTATGTCGTTTGGTCTTAAAAATGCAGGTGCAACGTACCAGCGACTTATGAATAAGGTGTTCGCAGAGAAAATCGGCAAACACATGGAGGTTAAGTTGATGAAATGATGACTAAGAGCCGGAAAGCCACTTACGACATAGCTGACCTTATCCAAACTTTTGACCAGTTGGAGAAATATCAGATGAAATTGAATTCGACTAAGTGCGTATTTAGCATACAAGAAGGCATGTTCCTTGGGTATATCATGAATCAGCGAGGCATTGAGGTAAATTCTGAAAAGATTAAAGCTCTGCTGGAACTATAATCTCCAACTACGAAGAAGGAAGTGCAAAGCCTCACAGGCATGTTACAGCTCTCAACAGGTTTGTCTCATGAGCAATGGACAGATGTATTCCATTTTTCAAGACACTCAGAAAAACTTTCGAGTGGAATGATGAATGTGAGAAGGCATTTCAAGAGTTGAAGAGATATTTAGGGACACCTCCATTGCTGTACAGGTCGGTGATGGGAGAAAGGTATTGGCTATTTCAGAAAGCGCAGTTAGTTTAGCGTTGATAAGGGTAGAGGACGGAGTGCAAAAACCGATGAATTATACAAGTAAAGCATTTTGAGGAGCAGAGATTAGATATCCAAGGTTGGAGAAGCTGGCATTAGCATTGATCGAGGCGAGCAGAAGGATGAAACCATACTTCCAAGCCCATACCATAGTGGTGTACACTGATATGCCACTCCGACAGGATTTGCATAAGCCAGAAAAGTCGAGGAGACTGATGTATTAGGCGGTGGAACTGGGTGAGTATGATATTATTTATGAGCCAAGGTCTTCACTCAAAGGGCAGGTGGTAGTAGATTTCATTACGAAGTTCACTTATCCAGACACCTCTGACCAATAAGGGTCTAATGTAGAACAACCTATGGATGTTAGGGGATCATCAAAGACTATCCCCGATCAACTTCCATCAGCATAATTACTGGAGGGGACAGATACCGAGCGACAAGATTCAACGGATAACAACCCATTGTTGGGAGATGATAAAATGAAGTATAAAATATTCCATCAGGGAACTTTGTCAGACCAAGAGTTTGATAAGTGTATACCTATATAAAATCTGTATATTGATAGCTCTTCGTGTGCCACAAGCAGCGGAGCCGGGATAATTCTTAACAGTCCAGATGGATTGGATATCGAATATGCTCTGCACTTTCACTTCAAAGCTTCCAACAACGAAGATGAATATGAAGCTATGATTGTGGGCCTTAGTTTAGCTAAAACACTGAATGCAGAGAAAGTTACGGTGTTCAGTGATTCATAGTTAATCATAAATCAGATTGTTGGATTGTATACGACGAATAGAGACTTCATGTCTAGGTATCACGCTAAAGCTATGGAGATTGTGTCCATTTTTGTAGCGATTTAATTGATCAGAATACTAAGATTAGAGAATGCCAGAGCTGACTCACTAGCTCGGTTAGCCTCAGCTACTCGCACCGAGCTATGAAGAACGATTCCTATCGAGATATTGGCAGGTCGTAGCATTGATGAAGATTTAATGGTGAGATTCATCACTTTGGACATGGTACATTCCTGGATGGACCCTATCAGGTCGTATATTGAAGAAGGAATTTTACCAACTGACCAACTTGCAGCCAAGAGACTGAAGTTTAAAGTTGCTCGGTATTTATTGAATAATGGATTTTTATATAGAAGAGGTATGATAGTAGGTCTACAGAGATGTGTTCATCCATCAGAAGTTAAAGATCTGATAGAAGAAATTCACGAAGGGTCTTGTGGTGCTCATATAGTAGGTCGAACTCTCCTGCAGAGGATAACGACGCAGGGATATTATTGGCTAACGATGCGCGCTGATTGTATAGCTTATGCCAAGAAATGCAATAAATGCCAACGATTTTCTACCATACGAAGACTCCCCACGCATTATTAACACCTATCACTTCCCTTTGGCCATTTACCATGTGGGGCATAGACTTGGTTGGGCCTCTGCCAACTACCAGAGGACGATTCAAGTACTTAGTGGTCGCTGTTGATTATTTCACCAAATGGGTGGAAGCCGAACCTCTTATTGACATGGACTATGAAAGGGTCTACCAGTTTATTTAGAAGAATATTATTTGTAGATATGATCTGCTGCATGCATTCATCAATGACCATGGTACCCAGTTTGATAATGAGGAGTTCGATGCATATTATCACCAGTCAGACGTCCAGAAGATCCACTCCGTACCAGGCTATCCCCAGAGTAATGGGCAAACTAAAGTGACGAACACAACCCTGCTTAATGGATTGAAGAAATGGTAGGATGATGCGAAAGGGAACTGGATTAACGAGTTACATTCTGTATTATGGGCTTACCGAACAACTTCCCGAAAAGCAACAGGGGAATCTCCTTACATGCTATCCTTTGGAAGTGAAGCAGTCATACCAGCTAAACTGGGCCTAACCACTCACAGGTGCTCAATTTCAACTCTCTTGCAAGCAATTTAATGAGACATTTAGACTTGGACATGCTCGAGAAAGTGAGAGAATATGCGACAATCCGGAAAGAAGCTTACCAGTAAAGAACTGCTATGTTCTACAACACAAGAGTCAAGAAATGTGATCTTAAAGAGGGAGACTATGTGCTCAAGAAAGTGATTCAGAAGTGGAGGCCAACTAGCATGGACCTTGTTGTGTTACAGCGGTTGTTAGACCTGGGACCTACAGAATAGAAACCTTAGAGGGAGAAGAATTCAAAAATGCGTGGAATGCGGAGCACCTGCGCAAATATTATCAGTAATACAGATTCACATGTACCCCATTTCTTTCAATATGAATAAAAATGATATTTTTCCCATATTCCTTTTTGTTCACTTTTTTTTGGAGTACTCGTGCTACAAACTACACCACCAACTATGGCTGGTCGGCATATCAGCAACCACCAACTATGGTTTGTCGTCATATCAGCAACCACAACCTAAGGTTGGTCGGCATATCAATAACCACCAACTACGGTTGGTCGACATATCAACAACCGCCAACTAAGGTTTGTCGACATCAATAAACTGAACCAACAATGTTGGGATAACAATCATACAAGGCAAGGCTTATTTGATTATGGGTGACCTCAAGGGGTATCCAAAACTAGGCAAGAAAATGGGTGACCTCACGGGGCATCCACTACCTAGGCACCAAGGTAATCTAGATAAGATTGCTACAACTAAGCAGGACCATGGGGTGAAATCATTCCATTGATTAGGCACTTATGGGTGACAAGTCACTACAACTAGGTAGCAAATAGGGTAAAGTTCCATTGTCTAGGCAATTAAAATAAAACAGGACAAATTGTCCCTTTATATACATTCATCAGGGCAAATTATCACTTTATATACATTCATCAAAAGATAATATGATAAGAAAAAACATCTTACAAATTATGTCCAAGGAAAGACAATTGCATAAAGATGACCTTTTCTTCATTAAATACAATTATGTCCAAGGAAAGAAAATTACAAAAAGATGAATTTTTCTTCATCGAATACAAATTTCCTATCCTATTGGCTTTTTTTCCTTCTGATTTAGGTACAGGATCCGTTCCAGTGGGAGGATCATCTAAAGCATAAGAAGAATTGAAAAAATTCATATCTCGTAGCATTCTGATGTTGCTCGATCAAGCATATGTTGAGGTCGAGATATCTCAAAATCTTCATGAAGCTGGTAATCACCAAGATACCTGGAGATCAAACACTAAGGAATGGCACGGGGTGGAATTCAGCTGACATCTGGTTTAAAGGGAGGATTAGGCAGATGAAGCACCCCAGGCTCATAACAATCCCATAAAGAATCTCCTTCCTCAAGCTTCATCACAGTCAAGCCGCTCAACCATCCCTATTTATATCCCTCGTTATTTGATTATTTCAACCGAGCATCGAGATGGCATAGAGCTTCATTCTATCCCCCCATCCAAAACTCTCTAGTCTGCTTGTGAAATTAATAAGTAAATCTCTCAAGCTACTGATGAAGTTTGTTCACCAAGTTTTCTTTACTTCCCAATGCAGAGCTCTGGTTGGAGAGTTGCTCGGTAAGACTTTGAATTTGCTGGGACATCCAGCCAAGGCTTAATTTTTCCCTTTCATCTGAACAACCTGATTTTATAAAGCTTACTAAGTCCTAGTCTCCTCAATACTTCTTTGACCAACTCTTGCTCTACCCCGCGCGGAAGATGTAGGTCTGGCATGTTTCAAAGCATCCAATTCTTCTCTCAGTGCAACATTTTTAGTTTCCAAAAATGAAAATCCTTCATTATTGACTGGAACCAGAGTTCCCAAAGAAGAATCAGATTTTAGTTTCCTCAGTTCTTCTTGCAGGGCAATATTTTCCTCTTCCAACAGTTTAGCAATGTTTCTGTGCTCCTTAACTTCAAGTTTAAGCACACTCTCTCTCTTTTTATGGGCTGAAATTAACTTGTCATAGCCCCGATCAACACTCAACTGTTGGTACTTCTTCTCATAACCTTCATGCAGAAGTACAGTGGTTTCCTTGTGTTGAAGTTGAAGTTCCTCTGTAAGGACACAAATTTCCAATTGAGTCCATATGTAGTTTTGGCTCAATTCCGGACAAAAACATTTATTCATAGGAAATTATTTAATTGTAATATTCTCAAGCCTATGAAGTGTTTGTTGAAGACGTAGCGGCAAAGAATATAAAGCTTCATCAAATGTGCCGGTTTGCGTACCTCGTTTCTACGTCATCAACTAATGGATCCATGCTCCCAAGGTATGAATGCAATTATGTTTATATAGGAGCTTGGAACAAAGTTTGTTGGGTGTAGGATTAAAATAAACTGCGTTTTGTTTTAAGAAAGAAATTATATAAAACTTTAAAAATAAGTTCATAAAGTTTTCTGGGCCAAAATCGAATTTTTCAATCTTTCTGGTCGTTCGTTAGATATGTCGTTCGAACGAGTTTTTTCGTTCGAACCAGATGTCGTCCGAACGAACCTGCCAGCGAGTTTCCTCTGTCGTTAGAAATGTCGTTCGAACGAGACTTCGTTCGAACGAAATGTCGTTCGAACGAGCTGTCAGGCGGGAACAGTTTTTGGCAGTTTTTCACCCACTTCCCCACTTGGTTTTTAACCAACTTTTTTAGACTTAATAATGTGCGGGAATGACATTTTCCAAATTAACTTTTCCATTCCATTTCCATCTCTTAGAGAGAGTTTGAGAGCAAATTTGTTTTAGGAAAATGTTCATGTTTTGAGTGAGATTTTTAGAGAAAATATTTTATCACTCTAGTGTTGTACACCCAATTGAGTTATTCCGAGTTCATATATACTTATCAATTGTGTGGAGTTTTGGCACCGGTTTATCTCTACCGAATTCAAGAAGAGAAGTTTTGGTTTGCTTCTACATCCATCAAAGAAGAAGACTTTTTGTTGTGATTCTACCCACTTGGAAAAAAGGCTCTTTGCTAGGGTGACGGTGACCATATAAAGTCCTATCGGTGGATTCCGAGACCGCGGTGGTGTTCCGAGGTTGTCCTCTAGGAAGAGGTGTCTACGAGAGGAAGCGTCGAGGCTTGAGAGGGATCGAGTCAGTCGTTGTAAGTTTATCTGTCTTGTAATTATAATTCCGTATCTAGTGGACTTGTGGCTAGGGCCGTCCGAGGTTGTTTCCCGTCTTGGGTTTTTCCTCGTAAATCGCGGCGTAGTGTGATATTGTTTATTTTATCTTGCTTCATAATTTAGATCACATGCTTAGAATAAATTCAAGATAAAATTTGGTTTAATTTATCACACTCAATTTAATTGGGACTTATATTAAATGTTGGGTAATGTTTATTTAACTCAAGTCACTTGCTAAAATTTGGTTTCGCCTAATTTACTAATATTGATTAATATGACTTAGGTAAATTCTAGGACTTGGATTAATGATTTCATTTAATCTTGTTTTATTAAATTAAAATTTGTTTTGTTTAATTGTTGAACCATCAACTTTCAACGCTTCCGCATCTCTTGACTTTATACAAAAGGAAATTCCTAGCATTTACAAATTGGTATCAGAGCCAAAAACGATAAATTATTTCGTTAAGATCTTTTAAATTTTTGGCTAAAATGGATTTTTCCCCATTTTCAAAATTTCCTATTTTCGATGGTTCAAACTATGCGTATTGGAAAGCGCGTATGAGATCGGCACTAAAATCTATCGACGAGAGAGTTTGGATGTCTGTTGTTACCGGGTACTCCCCACCAACTTACTTAGTTGAAAATGAACGTGTTATCAAACCCGCCGATAGATGGACTGAAAATGAGTTTAAACTTGCTAATTTCAATTCCCGTGGTTTAAATGCTTTGTTTAGCGCTGTCACACCGGATGAATTCCGCCGTATTATGACGTGTGAAACCGCTAAAGTAGCTCGGGATATTTTATAATTAACTCATGAAGGAATTAGTGTCGTTAAAGCTTCAAAACTCCAAAACCTCACCACTCAATTTGAAACTATCAAAATGAATGAAAAAGAAACTTTTGATGAATTCTACGCTAGACTTTCTGATATTGTTAATTCATCTTTTAACTTGGGAGAGAAAATACCTGACGATCGTGTTGTAAAGAAAATTTTAAGGTCCCTACCCGATAGATTTATTCCAAAGGTGACCGTTTTAAATTCTTTACCCACTTTAGCTTCTACGAAATTAGAAGAGCTTGTAGGTGATTTACAAACCTATGAACTAGATATGTTTCCCTCTAAAATTGAAAAGAAACTTGAAAAGGGTGTTGCTTTAAAAGCCCGAAAAGAGGTAAAACAAGTAGTAGAGAGCGAGAGTGATAGCGACTCGGATGACATGGCTTTATTTGCTCGTAAATTTAGAAAATTTCTTAAATTTAACAAAGATAAATTTAAAAATGATTTTAAGAAATTTGATACTTCTAAACATGATAAAAGCGAGAAGATTTCTAAAGCCGAGAAGATCCCTAAACCTAGCAATGACAATTTAGATAGGGAAGAGTCTGATAAGTGTTTTGGTTGTGAAGGTTATGGCCATAGGGCTTATGAGTGCCCCACTAAACTAAGGAAAGATGGTAAGCGACCCATTTCATATAATGCAACCCTTAGTGATAGTGATAAGGAAGAGAAGCCCGATTCCCCCACTAAGAAAAATTTTGTGGCTTTTATGGCTAGTCATGTGAGTGATAGTGAGAACTCATCGATTGATGAAACGATAGCACATGCCACTTCCAAGGTCATTGTACATGATTCTCTTGTTTTTAATGATAGTGAGAGTGAAGAAGAAAGTGAGAGTGAAAATGAAGAAGAGGTTAATGTGAGTGAACTTCAAAATGCTTTTCAAGAACTTTACAAAGAATCTATTAAATTGAAAAGAACTAATTTGAAGTTAGAAGCTAGTTTAAGGGAAAGTGTCAAGGTCATTGATGAAAATGTTCTAATAGAAGACCTTAGGTCACATGTGAGGACTCTTCAAGAGAAGCTTGAATATGTAGAAGGCGAAAGAGATAGCCTTAGGGGTTTAATGGAATCCTTGAAAAAGGAGCTTCTTGCTTTTGAAGAGCGAAATGTTTTACTAGAATCTAACATTGTTGAATTGGAAAATAAATTAAAAGATTCTAGTAATGTCAAATTTGATTTGGAATGTCGTTCAGAAAAATTAGATAAAATGTTAGGAACGGTCCAAATTAAAAATGACACTTGTGGTTTAGGCTTCAATCCTTGTAATGAATTTACTCATAATGC
The DNA here is from genome assembly GCA_949130495.1 of Sambucus nigra. Lineage (NCBI taxonomy): Eukaryota > Viridiplantae > Streptophyta > Magnoliopsida > Dipsacales > Adoxaceae > Sambucus > Sambucus nigra. The sequence continues at coordinate 384,146,574 of OX422217.1, forward strand.
CCAAACCAATGTTTTAGGAGAATCACCTAGGAATACTTTTAAAGATCACTCCTTTAGTAAATCTTTTCGACATGTTCTCACTTGTACACATTGTGGTCGACAAGGTCATCTTAGGAAATTTTGTTTAGATCTTAAACGAATTCCTAGAAAACCCCATAGTCAAGTAACCACGGTAGTTAAAGTTCCTGCACCCCAAGATAGTCATTCTTCATTAATTTGGGTTAGGAAATCCGACTTGGTTGCCTTGCAAAATAGGGTTTTTGATTCTCATTTACTTTCACATCCTTCCTCCCTTGCTAAATCTAAAGGATGAATGTGTTAGTGTTTGCATTCTTTAGCGTTTGTACTTTATGCTATATTCACATGCTAAATGTATGCTTGTTTAGTCATTTTCTAGTCATAGCCTTATTTCATATCCCATGATAGAAATTATGACTTGTTTATCTTTTTGTATTATATTTTGTGTTTGAATTAACTGAAAAATATAAAAAGATTTTTGTTTATCATTTGTGTTTTATTTATTTCATTTAAGCTTAATGAAAAATACAAAGGATTTTTGTTTTGTCCTTTTGAGTAAATATTTATTTTTGATTAAAAATGTTAAAAACTCAAAAAGATTTTATTTTGTGTGTAATTTAGTTTGACACACTTTATGTGGCATATACTTGTGTTTGAATCCCTTCTTTAACGCTCCCATGTGGCTAGAACTTTTGGTTTAGATTTTCAATCCTTAAAATGTTCTTTACCATGCTTTATATGGAGTAGTTGGATTTTGTGTTGTTTAAATGGATTCTATTTTTATATGCCTCTATTCACACATGCACGAGCTCTTTTGAAATCTTCATGTCACATGTGATATTTGAGCTTTTTGAGGTGTTCTCCTACCAATCTAGTCATCTACATATCTATGACCTAGGAGGACAAGTGCATGTCAAAATCCGTTGCATGTGAGATTTGTGTGAAAATGAAAACATAATAAATAAAAATGTGCACGGGGAAGGGCTCCGAAAGGATGAATTAAATCCTTTGCGATTGTAAGCCACCGTTTATTGGATCTAAAAGAAATACGTGATCCAAAGGCCTAAAAACAGTATATTTGGCATTCAAAAGAAACCAATTGCCAAGGCCTATGTTTGTTTGATATATTCATTCAAAAATAAAAGAATATATATGCTTATTGAGGGAGAATTGGATGGTATATCAACGGTTTGCACAATTTCCGTTTATCCTAGTTGTCTTTAATGTCATGACTCTATTTGGTTTGTAGAATCATCATCATACTAGGCTTGTATGCATTGTGTATGTTTGTTCATTGAGTTCAATCTATATTGTCACATGAGGTTATATTTCAATGTGATGAAGTTGCAATCAAATGAGAACTCCGTGAACGTTTATTAAGTGTTTGGGTCTAATTTTAATTGTTGCTAGTTCACACCCCTACACTTCCATTTTCATATGACACATTTTTGCCATACGAGTGTGCAAACTTGTTGTATTTTGTGTTATATGTGTGTTTATATATATATATATGCAAGTGCTTCATTGGTATATTTCTAGTTTATATATATATGATATTCGTTTGTCTTTGCCTTGTTTTTATTGCCCATATGCTTTCATGTCTTATCACTTTAAGCTTCAACATGCTGTTTATTAGTTCTTTATCCTTTGCCTATTCCTGAACAAAAAGGGGGAGAATGATGATAGGGGGAGAAATGGTATCTAATCCTATTATTATCGTATCTTAGTTTGGGGGAGATTTATCTTAGGGGGAGACGTCTTTCTAAGTGGGTCATGTGTTTGATAAAGAGGAGAATTAATTTAGGGGGAGTAATTACTTAATTGTATTTAATATTTCGATATTCCCTATGCATTTGATGAGTTTGCTTAAGTGTGCAGGAATTATTCTAAAAGCGGCATCTTTCAATGGCAAAGCGTTTGATCCTTGGGTTGAGTCAAGTTTGGGAGGGTTATGTTTTGAGTCTAGTGAGCTTGACGGCCCTTTAGGATTTTTGTTTGGTTTTTGTCCCGAAATAGCCAAAGGGGGAGATTTGTAAGGACACAAATTTCCAATTGAGTCCATATGTAGTTTTGGCTCAATTCCGGACAAAAACATTTATTCATAGGAAAGTATTTAATTGTAATATTCTCAAGCCTATGAAGTGTTTGTTGAAGACGTAGCGACAAAGAATATAAAGCTTCATCAAATGTGCCGGTTTGCGTGCCTCGTTTCTACGTCATCAACTAATGGTTCCATGCTCCCAAGGTATGAATGCAATTATGTTTATATAGGAGCTTGGAACAAAGTTTGTTGGGTGTTAGGATTAAAATAAACTGCGTTTTGTTTTAAGAAAGAACTTATATAAAACTTTAAAAATAAGTTCATAAAGTTTTCTGGGCCAAAATTGAATTTTTCAATCTTTCTGGTCGTTCGTTAGATATGTCGTTCGAACGAGTTTTTTCGTTCGAACCAGATGTCGTTCGAACGAACCTGCCAGCGAGTTTCCTCTGTCGTTAGAAATGTCGTTCGAACGAAATTGTCGTTCTAACGAGATTTCCAACGAGCTTCTAACGAGTCCAGACTGGAGCGTCGTTAGAAGTCTCGTTCGAACGAGACTTCGTTCGAATGAAATGTCGTTCGAACGAGCTGTCAGGAGGGAACAGTTTTTGGCAGTTTTTGGCAGTTTTTCACCCACTTCCCCGCTTGGTTTTTAACCAACTTTTTTAGACTTAATAATGTACGGGAATGACATTTTCCAAATTAACTTTTCCATTCCATTTCCATCTCTTAGAGAGAGTTTGAGAGCAAATTTGTTTTAGGAAAATGTTCATGTTTTGAGTGAGATTTTTAGAGAAAATATTTTATCACTCTAGTGTTGTACACCCAATTGAGTTATTCCGAGTTCATATATACTTATCAATTGTGTGGAGTTTTGGCACCGGTTTATCTCTACCGAATTCAAGAAGAGAAGTTTTGGTTTGCTTCTACATCCATCAAAGAAGAAGACTTTTTGTTGTGATTCTACCCACTTGGAGAAAGGCTCTTTGCTAGGGTGATGGTGCCATATAAAGTCCTATCGGTGGATTCCGAGACCGCGGTGGTGTTCCGAGGTTGTCCGCTAGGAAGAGGTGTCTACGAGAAGAAGCGTCGAGGCTTAAGAGGGATCGAGTCAGTCGTTGTAAGTCTATCTGTCTTGAAATTATAATTCCGTATCTAGTGGACTTGTGGTTAGGGCCATCCGAGGTTGTTTCCCGTCTTGGGTTTTTCCTCGTACATCGCGGCGTAGTGTGATATTGTTTATTTTATCTTGCTTCATAATTTAGATCACATGCTTAGAATAAATTTAAGATAAAATTTGGTTTAATTTATCACACTCAATTTAATTGGGACTTATATTAAATGTTGGGTAATGTTTATTTAACTCAAGTCACTTGCTAAAATTTGGTTTCGCCTAATTTACTAATATTGATTAATATGACTTAGGCAAATTCTAGGACTTGGATTAATGATTTGATTTAATCTTGTTTTATTAAATTAAAATTTGTTTTGTTTAATTGTTGAACCATCAACTTTCAACGCTTCCGCATCTCTTGACTTTATACAAAAGGAAATTCCTAGCGTTTACATCCTCGATTGTCCTGGAAGATCTTCAATCATTTCATAGTAAGCCACATTATTGGCCAAGACTCGATCAAGCAAACACTTTAAATATTGGTAGGCATTAATTTCCCTCTCAAAAGCATCAGATCCAAGGATATCAATTATTTGAGCTGCAGTGAAGTTTGCATGACCAACTTTAAAGTAATCATTACACTTCTTCATCAGTTCTGTATCATGAGCTGATAAGAGTTCCACCATGGCAATAAACTAGCAAGGAAAAGTAAAAATGGATCAACAACAATACGGATCGAGCAAGTAAAGGAGATAACTCATAATAAATAACAAAGTCCATTTTATTGATCACAAGACGAGAAAGTACAACCAAATTTACAACAAAAAGGGAAAAACAACATTGTTAAAGAGCCTAACAACTTTACACCTTCTCCTTATTTCCTACAACATCTTCAGCTGGTTTGGATGAAGGATTTGGTTGCTCAAAGGGCAGTTGGCGTTGCTCGGTAGAATTTGTAGCCCGCTGACCTTTCTCGGAGGATTAAGGAAGGGTAGCAGCAGGTGTTCATTCTACTATTACCATAGAATATTCATCAGTTGCACCTTCATCTTTTTCTTCTTCTTTAACAGTAGGAGGAGGGCCATGAGTGTGTTTCTGAAACAGTTCAGAATCATCAGAAACACTCAACTCCTTTAACGCTGCAACCTATCCATCTCTAAAGTATTTCAAACTTGCATACTCCATCTGGGAAGTAACATCAACTAAAGCTTTATTCCATCCTTTGTCACAGCCAGAGCTAAAGGACTTCTTCACAGAAGCTTTTCTCTTCACCCTCTCCGAGGAAGTTTTTTCCCTTAAAAGCTCCTCAGCAAACTTCACCTGCACCTCAAGGTCTTTCTTACACCGTTCATCCTCTCCAAGCTTGCCATCTACTTCCACTTTGCTAAAAACGACGACTTTCAATTTATCCTCCACCTCTTTGGAAGCATTTATAGCTTATTGAAGAGCTGTATCAACTGTCTGTCGAGCTATAATCGCCTCCTGCCGAGCTATGTCAGCATCTTTAGCCGCTTTAACATCTTATTGTCGAGCTATCTCAGCAGATTTTATTTTGCTCTCCCAAGAAGCTTTGTCCTCCTCGTACTTTTATCGGGACTCTCCCAAAGATTTGGACAACCCAGCAAGGGCTTCCTCTACTCCACTAGATGAGGTTGAAGCTTTTATGGCCTTATCCTTCTCCACGATATTGTCGAAGTACACCAAAAACTCTAAGAATAAGAAAGGCACGAATCAGAGTATGAACACGGCTGTGAAGAATTAGAAAGATAATTATAGTGATCATTTACTGAGGAAAGAAGTTGAGCCGCTACATCGATAACCTTATCCCGAGGAGTTGAAGTCTCAGATGCTCGGTAGTCAGGGACAGTCCCTAACTTGATAAATTTCTTGTCCAAGCCAGGGGTAAGGAAAGCTGGAGAACTAGCCCTCGGGGAAGAAATCCTAACTCCAGCAGGTTGGGTAACAGTATCCACAGGTCTCTCAGCAAGACCCCTCCTCAAATGAACACTTTCAATCACAAGTGTTGCCTCTTCTTCAATCAAAGGTGCTGCCTCTTTTTGGAGAATAGCTTCAATCAAAGGTGCTCCCTCTTTAGGGGAAATAGGGGGCTTCTTGCTGATATCTGTAGCAGGAGGAACAAAATCCTTCTTCTTAGTTCCGTTAGCTGGAACGTCGTCCTTTTTCTTCTTCGCCCCTTCATTACCCGAAGAAAATTTGGTAAAGAACTCAGGTACCCTCCTATTCTTCGTCATCTGATCAGCAATAAAGTTACCCAAATCAGAAGAAGATTTTTCCATGCTTTCTCGAGATAATGGTACTTGATCAAGAGCAATTACCACAGGAGGGGTAAGAGGATGAGCAATAAAAGATGAAGTGGTATTCCTGTATCTCAACAAATAAGAAGCAGACCTCACGTGCTCCCCATTAATGGACTGATGCAAACCCCAGATTAGTGTCAAATTTTTTATATTTATGTCACTCTGTTTTGGAGGTTTCCTTTTATTATCAACTGCAGTAAATAAAAAATACATGTCTGTGACGCATTTCATCAAACATAAACAAAGCTAAATTGAAAAAACTAAAAACAACCTATCCCATTGCCATAAAGTGGACATCTGGGACCTTAATACACATCTTTTCCTTTTAATGGGGGGTGTTGGCAATTTTTCATCACAACCCCATGATCAAAATAATCCCTATTGGCATTGGGGAGATTGACCACTAAAGCTATATTTGAAAACCTAGTTTTTAAATAGAAAGTAGTGTCACTAGTAACCCATTTATAACAATACATAATTTCAGGAATTCCTAAGTGAGTTATGTGTATTTGGTTTAACCTTTGTACTCCATTAACTAACCTCCATGTATTTGGAGCTACACTTGCAGGAACAATATCGAAATATTGGCAAAACTCCAAATACAGGGGATTAGGTGGGAAAGAAAAACCACATTCCGCTATAGAAATGGAGGGAAACCAGTGTCCCTCAGCTAAAGAAAATAAATCAGAAGGGCAAGATGGTTCCTTTAGAATAACCTAAGAGGGATTTGCAAAATCAGCTTGGAACTTATCCAAGGATTCGACAAGATAAACCATGGTGGCTAAAGCAAAGAAAGAAGAAGGAAGAAGTTCTTACAGAGAACTCAGACATATGCTAAGGCGGATGACAGAAAGAACGAAAATACAAGGATAAAGTGAGAAGACAAAGAGTTCAGAAGTCTGGAAGTAAAAAGTAGAAGGTGATTTGATTCTATCGCTTTTAAATGCCCTGCATCTGGAAGCGAGAAAATAAATGATTACTAGAAAGACGATTGCGTTTCCGGAGACTAAATGATGAAAAAGACGTAAATATTCAAGCGTCTGTTGAAGATTCAAAATATTTACAAGTTTTCCATTTCGCGCTCAAATGACAGGACTAAAAGGAAAATTTCCTACGTATTGGAGATCTATAATCTAATAAGACTGGGTAAAACATGTCCGAGTAACTCTTGGGCATAATGTTCCACACTCTCATATCAAACCTCAACTGTGAAACATTGGGGGCTTCTATTGATACAAAAATTAGTCAGCTGACGTGGACCAATTATATGAAGACGCGTGTCATCTTACGTGGCAGAAACATATATTCACCAAATAACTCATAGTGCCGAGCTACTCAGCACCCAACATCTACCCAGGCAGATCAAGCGATAAGAACAAACAGATTCAATAAATATTATTATTATGTACAAATGTATATGTCTATTAAATAACCGCATATTATCTATTCATACGGACAACCCAAGATCTATAAATACATTGTAACACCCTCCATAACAACGTAATTGATCACTTGCGATCATCATCAAGATTAAGGCAAAAACACCCAGCAATACAAAACAGTGGACGTAGGCCATTTTCATAAGGCTGAACCACTTTAAAAATCCTTTGTCTTATTTCTTTATTCATATTTATCTGTAATTAATTAATTAGAGCAAGTCTAGTTTTTTACATCAACACTGGTGTTGAATAAATTTCAGTTTTTGGCAAAAAAAAAATATATGCGAAACATCCAACTTAATTTCAAACCAGCTAAAGAAAAGGCAAATATTTAAATTTTCAACTTTTAAGAATTCTGAAGTAGTCCTCATTTAGTACATTTCTATAGCTCACTTTTGGGACATTATAATGAAGCTCACAAAATCAAATCTGGAATTAGTGGAGGACTTATCAAACTATGGATCCTAAATTTTTTTATGTTAAGGAATTCAGTTTAACTGACCATTGAGTTAATGTGAGACCACCAACGCACTAACCCACATGTTGTAAATTATTAAACCTTGAAGGCATTCTAACATGTTCATGGCTGAAGGGAGTAGCAACGACAAAACAAACACATAAATGATTCACAAACAAAGGTGTGAGGAAGATCAATCATAGAACATGATCTGGAACGCACCAAAATAATATCACAAATAATAAATCTCTCCAATTTTTAAGAACTGAAAATATAATTAATGGCAAAAAAGTGATTACAAAAGGGAGTTATGAGGCTTTATTTATAGTAAACTTAAGGCTTGGGGAGAAAGTCTCGTAATTAAGATAGGATTCTTTTCCAATTAATAACAAACTAAAGATAATTACTAAAATCAATAAGTAGGCAGAAATAAAAAATAAAAAATATATGGAAAAAGAAAAGATTCCCCCCCACCTAATGCAAAGGGAAAAATGTTTCGCACTCGTCACTCCCCCTACTTTGAAAAGATCGACTAGAGAGTTAAAGTGGCACGTCGTCCGTCTTCGGTGGTATGTGAATATATGTGGTGAGAACCTCTGCATGCTCTGGTGGTTTCTCCATTTCTTCTTCAAATTCAAAAACTAAAACTGGCTTTTTTCTTCTTATTGGGACAATCTAAAGCTCGATGTCCAAACACCCCATAATCATAACACTTCAAGTCTACCCCTAGAGTAGTAGTAACTGGAATTGTAATAGGTGTTGCAGACTCTGTAATGAGTGTTTTGGTGGTTTCCCCTCCCCTTTCCATAGTTTCTCCCCGTTGGAATAATTCTCCAACTTCCTTGCATACTTAATTACTTGGATTAAGGAACTAATTTAATGCAACTATAGTTCCATTTGGAACCTAATTTGGAGGTCCTAAATATAACACTCGATTTTTTGTTCCAAGCTCTCCTTGAGTCTAGCTTGGGTGCAAAGCAACTGAAACTGTTATGAATATTCTTTAACAAACATATAACGCCACTTCAACTTTAGACACGTTCATATAGGTCCCTTCCATAATTCTCAGGGATGAAAGAAACCACCATATCCAACTTCATACGTTCCTAACAGGTAATTGGGCCCAAATCATTCGTTACCCTATCATGCACCAATCGATACCACCACACAAAAACATACCCCTCCAATTTCGCAACTTCATATCTAACACATTTATAGCTTCGGTATTCCTTTAAATCATATAAATATTCTATGAGTTTCAACCAATCCATGAAACCATCACGATCTTATTTTCCATTAAATCACATCAATAGGGACATCTTCATGCATACCCTTTCCAAGTAATTTAATTAAAGTATTTAGTATGTCCTCTATTAATCCCCCATCCGATAACACATCCTCGAGTTCCTTCTCATAGCCTGTTTGGACCCCTCAGGGGGGTCGTGGGGATGCACGATGTGGTTGTTTAGGGAGATAATTTTTCGGGCCCGTATTTTACAATTTTACCTTTGTTGTTTTGAAGGGGTAATTGTTATTCATGTACCCTTTATTTGCGCACCTATGACACACATGTTAATGAGGTGGAATGTAGAGGGGTGGGCCACTATACCTCACACCGTGGTATAAACCATCACGGTAAGTTACCATTTGATTGATTGGTCTATAATTGGTGTACAACAAGCGACGTGTGATTGGGATTCCATCCTCTTTATCAGTCTTTTTTCGTCGACCCTCAATTTTAACGGGTCGGGCTGAATTTCTTGGACCCATTGTGACACATTCTTTTTGTCCCCTTTGCAACCATATGACACTGATTGAGGGTTGAACAACCGCTTTTTCTGGGTGTTTGTTGAATTTTGCAGGGGCAAGCCCTCAATAAGGATCACCTCCTACTCCGGGTGCAATGGTTGTTTACCCAAGGCCTTTCCTACTTGGCCTAGCTACCAAGTCTCCATTTTTTAATCAAACAGATCAACAAACTCTTTTACGTCGTTCCAAAATTCTTTGTGGGTTGTTTGGACTGTTTATCATTATTTATCCATAGGAATTGATGTTGAGTACACAGTTCCACATGTTCATATTATTAAAATGGGTTAGCTGAGTCATTAATTAAAGGTTTGCAACTGATAGCACGATATTTGATTATGTAATCCAAACTTCTAGTCTCAGCTTGGGGTCATGCCATGCTACATACTACCAAGTTAATTCAACTTTTTCCAATCACTTACCACCTTTTTCTCCTTCACAGCTCATGGCAGGATGTCAACCAAACATCTCATACTTGTATAGATTTGATGGTGTCGTCTATGCGCCTATCTCACCGCACCAGCGTACCAAGGGTCCTTAACGTCATTTAGGCATATATGTTGGTTATTATTCACCATCAACCATTTGTTATCTTGAGCCATTGACAGGTGACATGTTTATCGTTAGATTGGCAGATTGCCACTTTGATGAGACAATCTTCCCATCGCTAGGGGGAGGGAGGAACATACCTAAAGTACAATCCATTCCAGAAGAACGATGATAATTAATGTGGAATACTTACACCTTGTCTCATCTAGACCACCGTAATGCTCAATGTGAGCATAAAGTGCGAAGGATAATACATTTTCAAAACTGCAAATCAATTACCCGATGAATTTAATGATGCAACAAAAATGACTAAGTCTCATGTACCCCTGAGTAATGCACCCGCTAAAATTGATGTGCCAGTGGTACAAACATTGATTTTAGCAGCACATAAATCTGTTGGATACTAGAAATGTGGCAGACTGTAACACTCCGCGCATTCTGGCAAGCGAGGTGTCCAGCCACCACCGCTAAACTACATCGAACGTCACTAAATAAGTTATCATTCTCAGCATGTGACAAAAATATGAGACATTTAAAAATTTTCCACAAGATAATATTCAGATTTATCAAACCAGCAAATATAAACATTCATGCAATTTAAAATCCACCTCTATGCTATCTTTAGAATAAATCCAACTCCAAATTATTAAATCTTAAATAAAATAGTCCAACAGTAAATATGAAACCATAAACAACTATGGACCCGATTGACCCACCATATTAATAAATGAAAGTCTCATAATAAAGGCTACAGAATGGAAAGATAAACTAAACTACTAAAGCAAATAAAATAAAATCTCCAGCTGCACTCCAAATGTCTCCAATCACTCCTATGTAGCTACCCCAGCATTATACCTGAAATGTTAGTCAACGTAATGGGTTAGAGCCCACCGCATAAATACTAGCTACTCCTCCAAATTAGGATCCGTAAACCCAGACAATAAAATTATACATGATAAACATCACAATAGAGTATTTTAAGTTAACCAAGATAAATATAAACATGCGAGTAAAAATAAACTACCTCTATCTACCCACATAACTGAGCCACCCACTTGTTCAAGTCCAATTGCTCAGTGACAACTTCAATTTAAAGCATTAGCTCTTATTCTTACCTAATTTAACTATCTAAATTATTTGTATTAGTGCGACACCACTATAGCTAGTCAACCTCTCTATCGGTCCTGCACACACTCTTAGCACGCTTAAGGTTCTACACATCACACCCATTCCCCTCACTATAGCCAATCAACCCAATTTCGTTAGCTCTGCACATACTCATGAGGTTCCACGCACGACACATCACTTATTGCTAGTTGAACCAATTATCGTTAGCCCCTCACATACTCATGATGCCAACACCCACCCACGTTGCTATATCCAGCCAACCCAATTATTGGTAGTTCTCCACATACTCGTGACACAAATTATTTTAATACCCGTTTATTATCTTAGGCATTAATTATCAATTTTGTCAATTTTCTCGTTATTTTCTATTACCCCACCCTTTAATTGAGCACAAAATACTCAAACCACCCCTAGTCCCATACCTAGAGGTCTTCAAAACACAAGTATATCCTAACCTATCATCTAGGAAGAATACCTACCAATAGTTACTACTAGCCTCGCACCTAGGCTAATGAACCAACGAAATGACGTACAATTCAGTCCCACCCGGAAAATGTCCATCCATAAAATCTACACTAACTAGTCTCATACTAGAAAGTGTTAACAACAACAAAGGCCTACCTACTAGTCCTAGACCTAGCAATTAACCTAAAATAAGGTGTAAGCATAACTGTCCCAATAATCCCATGATCCCCGCGGTGTCAAATATTTAACAAATCACATAAGGCATTTTTTTATCCTATCACAACGATTCCTTCAGTTAATCACAAAATTTTAATTTATCAAAATTATGTCCGTAATTAAATAATTCATTTTTCAACAACTTATATAATTTTCATTCACATTCATTATTCGGGGGGAATTGACCAATAAATTTTTATTCTACAAGGTAACATAAATAACTTGATTTTACGAGTCGAAATAAATTTATAAAATTCATACGATATTTTCTAACATGCGAACATCCATATATTCTAACGGAATCCCAATATCTAATCTAAGCATAAAAGAGTTTTGAGTCTTAATTCGTATTACAGATTTGAATAAAATAGTCCCAACTTTAGTTTCACTTTTTCTAATTAATCTCTCTAATTTATTTTATTAAAAAATGATTATTAGTGCTTAGGCAACATTTAAAACGCATAATACTAAAGGGTAACAATAGAAGTGTTCATGCTTGAAAATAAGTTTCTTGAAAATTATGAATACTCGGTTGCGTTCATCTCACAAAAATAAGCAAGTTTTGCTCTTGGGCCTTCTTGAAAATATGTAGTTTAAACCTCCCAAAATATGATTAATGTTTTATTTAAAGGAGGTTTGGAGTTGAAATATAAGGGCCTGAGTATTCTGCTTTGTGTAGGGAAAAGAGAGTTTAGGAAAAAAGTATGTGGCCTTTTTAAAAAAGTAGGTCAAGGTCTTTGCTTAAGGTGAAATATAAAGAGTCCCAATGATTGCCAACACCGAAAAGATTGATTAAAATAGTATTATAAAAATTTAGACTAACAATCCAGTTAACCCCGTGTGCATCACAAACAAATTTGGAGGCAACCACCTCTCATGACATCAACACACGTGGAACAAAGCAACAAAGGAATAAAATAAACAAATAAATAAAAAAGAACTCAACCCCATTTGGGAGCCATGTGCGCATAAGGAAAAGAAAAGGAGGGTGTCTAGTGCCTCTCTCTCCCTCTCACCTCAAGCATAGTTTTAAAAAAGAAATTTATAAATAATATAATACTAAAAATTTTAAAAAGAGTCCATCTCTTTATTTCATGCCAAAAATCAAAAGTTTGGAGTTCCGAAATTTATAAAATTAAGAATTTACCCGTACATAAAACCAAATTTCCAAATCACTAGATAACTAACTAAATGTACTAAAATTTATTCAATCATAAAATTTTTTGAATCCCCATTTAAATAAAAATATTTACAATTTAATCGAATTTCAACCAAAACACTTTTTTAATTAAATAGCCCATAGTTTAATTAATTAACTAATTTAATTAGTTAAACTACTTAATGTAACACGGGGAATTACATTATTTCCCACTAATATAGGAAGTTTGTCCTCGAAATTCGACAAAGTGTAACGTCAAACATAAAGTCGCGTATCTACGCCTACCCGTAGAATGCTACGATTGAGCGCCCATACACCCAATCTTACACGCACCCACCCCGCTTGTAAAAATACAATATATATAAACTATACATATAAATATTTCTACGCAAATAATATGTACCATGTTACCCCACTAGCCACGCATTGGTTCCTACTGCGCCTGCCCTGCTTGAGGTTCCCTATTCTAAAGTAAATAACACCTACCCAATGCGGGTGCTACTAGAGCTCCCTGTGCATCTAGTACTGCCGATCATGGAGGCCCTTGGCCCAGATGGAACTATGTTCCTTGGCTCTACTGGCCCTGTGCCCCTTGGCACTGCACTCTCGAACACTTAGAAGCTCGGTTCCCTACTTCCCCACAACTAAACATGTGCCTCTAAAATGCCCATACTGTCTATTTGGTGCTTGCTCACCCTGTTGTCCATGCCCCTATCCTTAAGGGCTCTGCGGGACACCATTGTCTTGTTGAAAAGCCTACTGCTCCTGTCCTACGCACTATCTTTTCCATGGATGGTCATTGCGACTCTTATTTTCCTCTCATTAACCATCCGACTCCTTCCTCTTTCCCAACTTCTTTTTCTAGTTCACTTTCTCTTGCCACAATAACAATGCGACGTCCACCTCCTTGGTGTAAGTAGTGTACGCCAGATTCCCCAAACATATTAGCTTAATAGACCATGATAGACCCTTAATGAAACATTCCATTTTCTTCGCCTTGATATTCACCTCCTCTGGTACAAAACATCGACAGATTTGTGAACACCTGCTCATACTCTACAACTGATTTCGAACCCTGCTCTAAATCTAGAAACTCCCTCTTCTTCGCACTCCTAATCAAATAATGAATATATTTATCATTAAACTTCACTAAAAAGTCTCCATAGTTTAGGCGATCCCTATCCTCAGATGTGGTGACACTCTCCCACCACTGCAATGCATCTCCCGTTAGCTTAAATGTACTCAATATCTTCTTATACACATCTGTATAGTTCACCATCATCAAGTGACTTTCTATGTCTCTCCTCCATTGGTGAGAAACCATGGGATCAAATCCTTCCAAGGAAGGTTGGAGGATTGCCCTTGTGGAAACTGACCGTTACCCTGTCCCAAGCTGAAGCGAGTGTACCCTACCATTGCGCATCTTAGTTTCACCACCTTTGTCTCCATATTTATATACTATCCGTCGTGGCCTCACATACAATAGTTGCTAACTCCTTGCCACCCAAAACAAGCTAACCTGCCTCCCTAGAACCACAGGACCAAAAATTAAACTCTCTCTCCTATCTTCAGATCTCCTAGTGTTAGCCATCTAAAAAGACAAGAACAAAATAACATCAGACTCAGAATAAATAAGAGTTAAAATTACAAAAAGGAATCAAAGATAAGTAGTGGGAAGGTACAACGGACTCATAACTTACAATATCTAAGACCATGCTCTAAAATCATCTGTAACAACCCGCGCTTTTTGGCAAGTGAGGTGGCTAGCCGTCATCGCAAACTATGTCAGGCGTCAGTAAATAAGTTATCATTCTCATCATGTGACAGAAATATAAGACATTTAAATTTGTTACACAAGATAATATTCAAATTTATCCCACCAACAAATATAAACATTCATGAAATTTAAAATCCACTATCATGCTATCTTCATAATAAATCCAACTCCAAATTATTAAATCTCAAATAAAATAATCCAATCGCAAATATCTGACTGAAACCATAAACAATCGTCGAACCGATTGGCCCACCAAATATAGCTAAAGAAGAGATTATGAAGATATCACAAGTCCACACACAAGATAAGATATTTTTAGAGTCGTTCAGCTGTAAAATAGCCCAAGTCCACTATTGGTTTTATTTAGTAGGGTTTACAATTATTGAATATAGTGTGCATATGAGTGATTCGATTTGTTCCCCAGCTAAGGGAGTATCTCGTATTTATACGTGGTCAAACCCATGAGATGTAATGCCTTTATATTGACAGGAATTTACATAAGTGTACAGTAAATGAAACTCTTGGAATTCAGTGCTGGTTGGTATCCCATCCGAGTAACTATTATTATTCCTATTGGTTGGACTTCACGAGTTGGTCGGCATTCCAATTAAGTAAGTATCTATGAGGCCGATCAAGGTGGCTGGTTGACCACGTACGATGACACGTGTACAATCACCATTGGTCCACGTGGGAGTGTAATTTTTACATACAACAAAAGCCCCCAATGTTCCATACTTGATGCTTGATTGAAAGTATGGAGTATTTTGCCTAGGAAGTTGTTCGGCGTACTATTTTGAGTGTTTAGTAGGAATCCTACTTCCCATACTTGTAAAAGTTTCCATCGGAACTGTTTGGTAATGGCATTTTTGTTTATAATTCAAACGTTATTGAACCACCAAAGGATATAATGGTTTTTTGATGCTTCGAGAGGTGTGCAATCGGCGGTAGCTATAAGGTTCGTTCAATAAATCATTTCATTCCCATTTATCGATGCAACCTATAAATAGGTACATAATTTCCCTCCTTTCATTTCGCCTTAAACTTTTGAACTTAGCACTTTTTTCGTCTTCAAGCTTTTTCTGTCCGATCATTTCCTGTCATTTTTTCTTTAACTTTTGCTATCGTCTTTTGCCATCATCTTCTATCCCCTATAATACTTCTTCCCCCCCCCCCCCCCCCCCTTTTTAATTTTACCATCTCCTTTTCTATTTCCACTATGGATTACATCATAGATGATAGTTTATTAAATGAGTTTAGAGAGAAAAGAAAAATCTCATATTGGGTAGATTTAGAGATAGTCCAAGGTCCCATAAACTTGTCTTCACTTCCTAAGGGTAATTGGATCCGTACTTTATTCATTGCTGAGTGTGGTATTACGTTTCCACCAAACCCTCTTTTTCTTTAGTTTTGCCAACATTTGATGTAGTACCTGCCAGAGTAGCCCCCAACACTTAGAGAATCATAAACGGTGTAAACAGACTGAATGAACTATATAGGACCCATATTAGGATTCCAGAGTTGATGTTTTTCTATAAGTGGGGTACTGTTGGAGAAAGTACATATTATTTGAAGACTAGGTAGGCCAAAAGGGCTTTAATAGTAAATTGACCAGATTCTAGTAAGGATTATTGGGATTATGGTGTACTTGTAAAGAACTGGCAATACGTTCCACTCCCCACTGGAGTACATTATACTAGTTCTAGATGTCCTTTATCAGGACGTGGCATAGGTTATAATTTTGTTAAATGTTTTCCCCTTATTCAGTGCATTTCTAACGTTTAACGACTAACTTTACTGTTTAATTTTAATGCAGAGGAAAGTAAGAAGAAGTGTCCCAAAGTAAGGGAAATGAACCTCGAAGATTTGAAGATCTTGTGGGGACTTAACCAGAGAGTGGGGGAAAAACACCCACAGCCAGCTTCATTACTGTTAGAGTATAAAATATCCATAACTTCCTTTGTTGCTTGACCTACACTTGTTTTGCCCCAAGTTGCCATCAACCTTGAAGAGGATCCTATACCAACCTCTTCAGATACCGAGTCTACTGGTGCTAAATTCATCCAGGGAGGAACTTCTTCCTCCTTTGAATCATTTTATGTTTATGAGATTCCCCTCTTTCCTTCAATAAATATGACCAAGAGAAATATGCCCAACTTGATGGGTGGGACTTTATCTCCTTCCCCCAAGGCTGCTGATGCTGGTAAGAAAATAGTTGAACAAAGTCTCAGACTAGTAACAAGAGGCACCTATTGGTGCTGATGAGACTCAAACCAAGGAGAGTCAATTTAAAAGGTTAAGGAGAGGTTTGCCTAATCTTTAAAAATAGGCACAGAAGACCTCAGTTGACCAATAAGCATTGGCTGCAAAGAAGAAGGCCGACCAACAAGAGTTGGTGAAAAAATGTAGGTTGACCTTGACATTAGGTCATCCTCTATTGTTGTTAATATTGGATTGTCCAAGGGTTTTCTTAGGTCTGGTACACTTCCTGCTGATAGAGCAGCATCAACCCCCTTGTCCATATCCAGGCTGATCGAAAGAGCTTGCCATAACTTGGCACTGGTAATTTTATTACTTTTTTTCTCTTTTTTCTATGTTAATGAACTCTTTCTGACATTTGGTATCTTACTCTTTTTTGTAGTTCTTGGTTGGCTTTTACCAAAAGATTGAGAAGGATGACCAACTGAAGTCCTCTCATGGTGAAGTTGAAGAGGCATTTGAAGGTGTAAAATAATCTTTGGAAGCTTCTTGAAAAGCTTTGGAGATAAAGAAGAAATCCTAAGAAGGGGATTTAACGAAGGCCAGTGATAGGGCCACTGCAGTTGAAGGCAAAAGAAATGCTGCCAATGAAAAATATGAAGCTACCAAAAATAAATTAAATGATGCTTATGGTAGGGCCAAGGCTGCCGAAGACAAACTTAGAGAAGTAGCCACTCAGGCCTGAACTACTGAAGATAAAAAGTTGGTATGACTTTTGAGGTTACTTAATTGAAGGACAAAGGCAAAGATGCCTTTGATAAAGGCTATGAGAAAGCCATTTTTTCTTCCACTACTCAAATTAAGTACGCCAAAAATATATCCTTCAAGGAAGGTTATACTGAGGCTTTGAAGGTGGTCAACACGGAAGAAAGTTCTGAACTCTTCACAAAGCATGACTCTGGTACTCCTCCCCAATCTGGATGAGGAGTTTGATAATGAGGAGGGGTCAAGACTGCCTTCTGTGATGCTCCTTTATTCTTCGATTGTGCTAAGTACTAGTGCCGACTAACCAGATGCTGGCCCAAACCAAACCAAGGGTAATGAGGAGGTCTAACAAGTATACCTTTTTATTTTTCTTTGTCTTTTCTTTCTTGAAGATGTATCAGCTCTTATACTTCAATGTTTAATCAATGAATGAATAACCTTTATTGCCTCATCTCTTTATACCTTTGATTTCTTGCTGGTTCATTATGTTTTGTATTTCCTTCTCTCGATTTCCCTCCAAAACACATATATTGGTGATGATTAGGCATAAATTATTCCAAATTTATCCCCTTAATTTAGTATCTTTTAGCATCTCGAATAATGTAATTCGTATTGATTTATCTCATTTATATGCTACTGATAATTTTCACATAGTGCCTCAAGTTTTGTGTATTTTTCATGCTTTTTACATGTATTTTAATGCAAGTGAAGAGAAGAGGTATCCAAAGCCGAGAAATCAACAAAGGAAGGAAAGTCAGAGGGAAAAATAGTCATTTCACATATAGAGTTCGGGCGAGGGTTTAACATTAAAAATGAATATCTCACGTCTATAAGTGCGTAGGAAGAAACGACATCCCAAACCGATCCCTGGATCTGAAGTTACGGAGATTCAAAGATGAGAGAAAATCAACAGAAAAGAAAGAAAGAAGAATTTCAAATCTGGACTAGACTGGTCAATACAAGAAGTGAATCGGTCCGGAAGGAATCAAGTCTCTGAATAAATTTCACCACCGGACCAGACCAGCCATAGATAAAAACGAACCGATCCGAAAAGAATAAAGACTCTTAATGAAATTGGTTACCGGATCGATCCGGGTACAATTGAAAATGAACCGCAATGCCTTTAAGATCTCTGAATAAAAATGAGGTCCGGACTGATCCGTTTAGAGAAGAAAATGAACCAGTCCAATGTCTTGAAGATCCAGCACAAAATTAGATATCGAACCAAACCGAAGAAGTCCTGCTGGACCGATTTTGTTGAGATTTTCACAGGTTTTTCGTTTATCATTTAGAGTTTTACTTGGTTTAAACTCTTGTAATTTTCACAGTGTATTTATTTTAGCTTATTGTCAGACATTAGGAGGTTTGAATATTATTAGTTTAGAGGGTTCTTATATAGAAGAACCCTAATTTTGAAGTTTTACCATTAATTCAAGATTTAAAGTTTATTTCCAGATTTCCTCATTCTAAGTAACATTTAATTTTTTCTTTCAATTTCTTTAGTAGTTTCTTAATTCCTAGTTTTCAATTCTTAACTCAAAAATTTTCTTCTCAAAATTTCCAAAATAGTTATGAATTCCTGCACTTTAAAACTTGTGTTTTCATTTAATTTAATCATGCTCGGCTAAGTTTTTAAGGGTTGGGGTGCATGAACCCAACCCGATGTAATTTGCCCATGTAGAAAATAAGGTTTGAATTTAATTTAAGGTGAATCGTGTTGTGAAGTACACACAACCGTCTTAGACCTTTTAACCTTGTTTGCCCTAGGTTTTCGGGGTATTTAAGGATATGATGCGCGTGTAGCTATTCAGCACCTCTTTATTTTTACCTTTGATTATGTATGATGCGGACTCGTATCCTCATATAGGTAATGCTTAGGATTACTAAATACTGGGTTAAATTTAATTTCTATTTCAAAATATAACATTATATACAGTAAATGTACTGTACTGGGGTTTGGGGGATTGTAATTGATAAGCACCCAAAAGTGTATATTTTGTGTCCCGAATAGATACATTTTAGTCACTCATTTTAATTAAAAAATGGCCTTATGTCATATTTTATTATTTTTCAGGTCAATACGCAGTCGCAGTGTTAAATGATTCTAAATCCAGTCAATTGCGATGCAATAGCGGTCAAATGCGTTAAATGAAGAAATAAAAAGAGACCGTGAAATCAGAGTCCCATTGAGCTTGCCCAGAAGAGTTCCGATGCCCCGAACCAGTCCCGTAACCCAAACCTAAACCTACACCGAGCCTAGACCATACCCCGAGCCCGATGTGTGTTGAGTTTGTACCTTTTTAGATTTTCTTAGATATTTATTTTGAGTCGTTTTATTTTTAGGATTTATTTAGGATTTTTAGAATTTATTTGGATATTTTATTTTTATTAGTGTATTTTTGTTTTCATTTCTTAAATTTTTATTAGTTTTATTTTTATTTTTTTATTCTATTTTATTAGGATTAGTTTTTAGGATTTCATTTATTTTTTTTAGATTTTACATTTTTAGGATTTTAGTTTTTCGTTTAATAGATTTTTATTTTTTATTTCTTTTTAATTTCATTTTTTTTATTTGAGTCTTTATTTTATTTTATTTTATTTTTAGGATAGTATTTTATTTTTAGAGTTTTAGTTTTGTTAGTTTTATATATTTTTTTTATTGTGTCATTTTTTAGGGGTACAAATTACACACACACACTAAATAACCCCAAACTTAAACATACCCATATATCCTACTTGCATACACTCATATACACATAACACAACCCCTCACCCTCACCCTCACCCCTACTACCCATACACCCACACACACTCTAACCTACCCAACTCCATCTTCTTCAACCTCACCCACCATTTTAGAAGAGAGGGGCCCTTAAGGCCTCCTCTCTCAAGATTTGCAAAATTGCACCACAAGTTACCGTTTCAAAAAGATAATTACCAAATCTGATATCTTGTCTTCATTAGGAGACATATGTGCTTTTTGACTTTGGTTGGCGCCAGGTGGCGCCTGCAGGGACAGGCAGGGCTGCCTACAGGTAGGGACAAATGGTACACTTCAGACATTGTTCCCCACCAACCCTCTCAATTTTGGCGCCTAAAAATGCCAACTCAGCCCTAGTGCCCAAGTATAAATAGACCTCTGGGCAAGGTCAATGGACACACAATTGAAATTGAACTGTTACTCTGCCAAAACCACACCAGACCTACCTAGTATTCTCTCCCTGCTCTTTCTCTTAGTGTTGAGTGCCTTGTTCTTTCACTCCCGACTGACAACAATAATTCTCAGGTGTTTCCCTTGAGAAAATTAGTATTTTAGCTGTGAAAGTTCATCTTCTTGCAGGGAGTGAGTTGAAGCTTGAGTTCTATTATTACCAGAAGGAGAAAGTTTCTTGAGAAGTTGCACCAGAAGACCTTGAAGACCTTACAGGAAGTGTCCATTGGAGTGTGTCACACCTCACCCTTTCCAGATATTCATAGACCCCAGTCTCACTACCCTCCTACACCAATTAATTTATGTAATGAGAGTTAGTAAATTAATTGAACAAATCAATGTTTGAATTTAGGAATTGAACTAGAGATAGGTTTTTCCAATATTTGAATATTAATTCGGTATTGAAATTTGAGGATTTATATTGTTTTCTTTAAATTGATCCTAGCGGGTAATTTTCTGAAAAATAGTGTAGTCCTAATTTTTCATTGTGTGACATTTTTAAATAAATTTTCTGAATTTTTTTTTATTAAATTTATAATTTTAACGATAGTTAGATTATCGATTTAATATTATCTCGAAACATTTCAAATTAATAAATTGAGAAATTAAAATAATTAAAAATGCAGTGTAATCCAATCTATTGACCTTCTCACATTATTTCACACTCAGTTGCACATTATTTTTCATTATTTAGTCATTTTATAGTTTAGCAATTAGTAGTAACTTTTCCCTTAACATTATTTTTAAAAAATTAAAAAAAAAAATTAATAAAAAAAAATTGTAATTGCAAGTATTCACATTAAATGTTTCACCTTGGAAGTTGGATTGATACGCGTACTTACCGCAATACGAGTTATTTTTAGACAAGTTTTGTAGGTAATTCCTGGAATTTTGATACTCGAAGTTTGACTGCAACGACATTTCAAATCCATATCCGAAGGAATACAAATAAGAGTTATCAATAACCCGACCTATCTTCCCTTATTGATACTTAATTCGTCCAGTAGATTTGATCCTTTGCACTTAGTTTAATTAGTAGTTAAATTTACATTCACATTAAGTTAATAGAGTTCGTATTCATCTTAATCACCTTTTCCATTATTTTTTAGAGTCAATTTTAGGGTTAGTCAGCTATTCCGTGTCGTTACGATTCTTCGTCCTAGTTCCCTGTGGAGACGATCCCTACTTACTGGGTTTGTTACTAACATGACAGGCTTGCACTTGAGCCTATATCAGCACGCACACTAGATATACATTTGTGACCGCATCAAATTTTTGTCGCCGTTACCGAGGAATTAGGTAGACTTTAGGTTAGTTAATTCAATCCCAAATTTGATTCCAAAATTTAAAAAAAAATCAAAAATCCAAAAAAATCTAGAAAATAAAAATTCAAAAAGAAATCATCTCTCAAAATCGCTTTCATGCAAAATCAAGAACAAACTCCTCAGAATAATCCAATAAGAATTCAAGAAAATCCCATCGTTGAGTATAATTCTGAAAGCCCCCATACCCCTCGCGTTCCACAATTTCGGGCTCCACCTCCTACCTCTCTAAACTCCATCACCAGTCACACGCTGAGTCACACGTCTAGAACACTAAGTGAGGATTATGAGTCCATTGGAGAGAGAGCCATGTCAGATATTGCTAGTTTCGGTATGGGTGAGGGAAACCTACCGTATCGTCCCATAAAAAGACTCCTCTTTCCCAAGTGAACTTCACCCCTGGTTGCATTTTACTCCCGTATAATATCGGTCAGTTCCACTTCCGTAATGGGATGATAAAAATTCTTCCAAATTTTCATGGCATGGATTCGCAGAAGCCATATCTCCATATCCGAGAGTTCGAATAGGCGTGCGAAACCTTTAGTGATCAATCTTTCACGTAAGATGTCGTTCGCCTAAATCTTTTTTCTTTTTCATTAAAGGATAAAGCTAAGACCTAGCTTTGGTTTTTTCCCCCGAACTCGATCATATCATGGAAGGATATACAATCCAAGTTTCTTTCAAAGTTCTTTCCACCAGATAAAACCAACTATGTCAAGGCTCAAATTCAAGCCTTTCTACAAAGAGATAATGATTCGTTTGAAAAGTGTTAGTAACGATTCAAAGAGTTAGTTAACCCTTGCCCCCATCATGGATTTGAGAAATATCACATTATCTCTTTCTTCCATCACGGGCTTATAATAGGGTCTAAACAACTTGTTCAAACAATGTGTGAAAGACCAATTTGGGAATTATATGTAAGTGATGCTGAGGCTCATCTTAAGTATGTCATCGAGACTACTTAAGCATGGGACACATCCGATCTTATTTCCCAAAACCGGCCTTGACAAGTGTTCAATACTCCTACTGCATTCGGTTTATATCAATTGAATTATGATACCGTGGTAGACCGATGACTTGATCAATTTGAGAAGAGTATGAGGTAACTACTTGAGGTACGACTGAGAGAAGCTATCGGATCCACCCATTCATTAAAAGAAAAAGTGTGCATTATTTGTGAGGCGTCCCATTCAATAAAGGAGTGTCCGATGAAACCCGCCTACAAAGTTATACACAGCGAGAAAGTGGAAGCAATAGGAGGTTTTAAAGAAAATTTTAATGCCCCTCATGGGAATTTGTAACCCTTCGTGGAGAAACAATCCTGGTTTTAGCTACAAGCAACAACAAGCTGCGTTGAATCTACATTCACACCTTTCCCTACCTCAACCCCCTCCTCAATTTCAGCAAGATCCACCTATGCAAGAACGCATGCAAGCCCTACCTCCAGACCCATACATTACCCCATCGCGGAGGACTCTTGATGAAATCTTAACCCAGTTTATCGAATCTCAAAATGCAACCAATGCCAGGTTTGAGCGTATGTTCACTGAGATTCATACGAGCTTATCTAAGTTGAAATCTTTGTTGAGTGTCCAAGAGAAGGGAAATTTTTTGGCTCACCACTTTACGTAGTGGGCGAGTCGTTGATTTATCACCTCCCCCACACGACAAGCCAAAAGATAAGGAGGTTTCACCCGACATGAAAGAGGTCGAAGATGCCCCCTTAAAGGAGACTGAAAAGGAAGACATTAGCGAGCCCAATTTTTTTATGAAACCACCCACCTCTGCTCCATTCCCTCAACGGTTAGCCCCACGTCAAAAGGGAGACTCCCGTGCAGATGTGCTAGATTTTCTTGAGCAAGTGAAGCTGAATTTTCCATTCATTAATGCCATCCAGCAAATTCTTGCTTATGCCAAGGTCATTAAAGATATTTTGAGTGTGAAAAGACGAATAAAGGTGAAGAAGAATGTCTTCCTAGCACATAATGTGAGCTCCGTTCTACTTAACGACCTTCCACCCAAGTTTAAAGATCCGGGTGCACCCATAATCTCATGTGCTATTCGAGAACGTCGAATTGAGAGAGACTTATTAGACTTAGGTGTGAGTGTTAATATAGTTCCTTACTCCATTTATAGGCAACTTGAGTTGGGTGACCTTAAGCACACACGAATCACTCTCCAATTAGCGAATTGTACAGTAAAGCTACCTCGAGGGATTGTTGAGGACATGATAGTCCAAGTGGATACTTTCTACTTTTTGGCAGACTTTGTCATTTGGGACACGGAGCCCTTCATCCATTCTAGCAACCATGTTCCCATCATTCTAGGCTGCCCATTCTTAGCTACGGCTAATGCCTTCATCAATACAAGAAATGGGCAAATGTAGCTCACTTTTGGGAATATGACCCTCGAGACAAACATCTTCAATGTTGCTAACCAAATGGGTGACAAAGATGAAATCCATACGGCCGACCTTATAGAGGAGGTAGTAGAAGAGCACATCGAGAGAACCATGGGTGGGGACGCTTTAGAAGCATGCCTACTGAGAGGTGAGGAAGGTGAGATCCCATACACCGAGTATGAGCGAGAGGTAGAGGATTTGAAATCCATATTAGACGAGGGAACGTCATTAGAGGAGTTGAGAGATGTCCGTTGGGTTTTAGATTCGAGGAGTTACCCCCGATGGAGTCATGCTTGACACCTTCCGAAGATAAATTTCCTATGCTCGAATTGAAGAAACTACCCTCTAACGTGAAATATACATTTCTAGTAGAGAATGAGACATTTCTTGTTATGGTGGTCTCCTCTAGCCTAGATAAAGAGCAAGAGGGTAAGTTGCTGGAAATTTTATGGAAGCACATAGGTGCTTTTAGTTGGTCTATAGTGGATTTGAAGGGTATAAATCCCCTGATTTGTACCCACAAAATCAACCTCGAGGAGGACGTGAACACCTCAAGGGAAATGCAAAGGCGACAAAACCCAACAATGAAAGAAGTCGTTAGAGGGGAAATTATAAAGTTGTTAGATTCTGAGATTATTTACCCTATCTCGGATAGCAAATGGGTGAGCCGAATTCATGTTCTCTCGAAGAAGTCGAGAATGATGGTTGTCGAAAACTCTAAGGGTGAATTAATTCCTCGACGCACCACCATCGGGTGGCATGTTTGCATTGATTATCGGAAACTCAATGCCGGGATGAGAAAATATCACTTCCCCTTACCTTTCATCGACCAAATGCTTGAATGCGTAGTGGGTCATGCTCATTATTGTTTCCTTGATCGTTATTCCAGATATAACCAAATTGAGGTAGATATACTTGATCAAGAGAAGATGACTTTTACATGTCCATTTTGTACGTTTGCCTATAAGTGCATGCCGTTTGGATTGTGTAATGCGCCCGTGACTTTTCAAAAGTGCATTTTAAGTCTCTTTAGCGACATGGTAGAAAGAGGACTTGAGGTTTTCATGGAGGATTTCAGAATTTTTGGCCCCTCTTTTTACCAATGTTTACCAAATCTTGAAAAGGTTTTATCTCGGTATGTGTAGAGAAGAACTTAGTCCTCAATTGGGAAAAATGACACTTCATGGTTACCGAGGGCATAGTTCTTGGACACATAGTCTC
Organism: Sambucus nigra; assembly: GCA_949130495.1. Classification (NCBI taxonomy): domain Eukaryota; kingdom Viridiplantae; phylum Streptophyta; class Magnoliopsida; order Dipsacales; family Adoxaceae; genus Sambucus; species Sambucus nigra. The sequence goes on from OX422217.1 coordinate 384,172,174, forward strand.
ATATAAGGGAATAGAAGTTGACCGAGAAAATATAGATGGCATAGCCGAGCTTCCCCCGCCTAAATCACTAAAGGACGGGTGCTCCTTCTTGGGCCGTGCAGGTTTTTATGGACGGTTTATCAAGGATTTTATCACCATTGCTAGACCCTTAAGCAAACTCCTTATGAAGGATGCACCTGTTGAGAGGAATAACGCATACTAAGAGGATTTTGATAAATTAAAAAGCATGTTGATTTCTGCTCCCATCATGAAAGCTTCGAATTGGTCTCTTCCATTTGAGCTCATGTATGATGCTAGTGATTATGCGACTGGGGTTGTTTTGGGGCAAAGAAAATACAAGAAATGTCATGTCATCTATTATGCTAGACGAAGATTAATCGGGCCACAATTTAACTACTCCATTATGGAGAAAGAGTTGCTAGCGATTATTTTTTCTTTGGACAAATTCCGCTCATACATTGTTGGGTCGCCCATCACATGCTTTACCGACCAGGCGGCCCTTAAATATCTCCTCACTAAGAAGGATGATAAGCCACGCTCATAAGGTGGATCCTACTCCTAGAAGAGTTAAATATCTCTATAAAAGATAAGAAAGGGGTAGAAAATGTCATTGTCGACCATTTTTCATGGCTCTCGTTCGACGTACCTAGTGATTCGATACCCATAAATGAGTATTTTTTGGATGAGCAGCTCTTTGCTACTTTTTCTCTACCTTAGTTTGCGTACATCGTTAACTATCTTGTCACGGGAGTCGTTCCTCTCGGATGAACACCGCAAGATAAGAAGAAATTCATCACTTAGCCCCACGTGTTTTTCTATGACAACCCATTCTAATTCAAATATTGCGCGAACCAGCTCATCCGAAGATGTGTACCAGATGAGGAAATTCAAGATGTGATCCGATTTTGTCATACGAAATCTTGTGGAGGACACTTCTCCAAGAATAAGACGACCGTTAAAATTATGCAAAATGGCCTCTATTGGACCACAATATTCAGGGATGTGAACACCAATTTCAAATCTTGCAATAGATGCCAAAGGATGGGAGCTATCACCCACCACGACATGATGCGTCTAACCCCTATACTCGTCATTGAGTTATTTGATTGCTAACGTCGCACATTTTTACAGTAAGCCGTTTGAAAAATTAATGAGAAAGTATGGGGTCGTCCATAAGGTTGGGATGACTTATCACCTTCAAACAAGTGGGAAAGCCTATCTAGCAAATCATGAGATTAAAACCATCCTTGAGAAGACCGTCAATCCTACCCAGAAAGATTAGTCACTTTGATTAAATGATGTGCTATGGTCTTATCATACCGCCTACAAGAACCCCCTTGAGATGTCCCCGTTTTATTTATCTATGGCAAGCCTTGCCATATCCCCGTGGAGCTAGAGCACAAAGCTTATTGGGACATCAAGAGGTTGAATTACAATCTTGATAAAGCCGGCGAAACTCGCAAGCTTCAGTTAAACAAGTTTGAAGAGTTTCACAATGATGCGTATGAGAATGCTAAAATTTCTATGGAACGGATGAAACTCACACATGATAAGATAATCTGACGAAAATAGTTTCATCCGGGACAAAAAGTTCTTCTCTACAACTCTCGACTACACTAGTTTTCGGTAAGTTGCATTTAAGGTGGATGGGCCCATTTGTTGTTCGAGAAGTGTTCCCTCATGGTGTTTTAGAAGATTTGAAAGGGGGAACTACTTTCAAAGTGAATGGATAATGCCTCAAGCCGCACTACAAGGTGTGCATCGAAGAAGCTGACACCATTTGGTTATCGAACCCCATCTATGGGAATTGTTTGATCAATACGAGAAGGTCATCGCACTCCCGTCGCATATGGGGTGATTCTTGTGTATATGAGATGTGCGTAGGTTAGGTTAGTAGAGTCCGTAGGTATAGGTCACATAGGATAGGTGGAGATAATACACGTTGAGAGCAATCCTAGGGTTTCAGAGAAAATGTTGAGTGATGGTAGGTTGATTGTTTGTAGGTATAATGGTGAGAGCATCCAAAGATGTTGATAGATGAGTAAATTCACCCATAGGGGATTTTACACAATTTTGGGAACCGGACCGATCTGCCCATGGACACCGAACGAGTTTGTTTATGGGAAAATTTAAAATAAAAAAGGACCGGTCCAGTTCGGTCCTGGGAACTCGGATCGGTTCGTCTTGTGGTTTTCTTAGAGCATTCTCAAGGTGAATCCCCCCTCCCCCAATCCATTTTCTTCCCTCCCAATACATTTTCCCTCCACCATTTCCCTCCCAAATTCACCCCCTCCCTCCAAAACTAACCTTTCCCTCCACCATACCCACCTATAAATACACCCTCACCCCTCCTCTTTTCTACCTCCACTCCTCTGTACTCTCATACTCTCTCTCTTCTAAACTTCTGGCATCCAACCACTACTGCTATACATGGCCAACCAAGCCCTCCCTCAAAAGTACAACTCCGGTGCATTCATCGACGGCAACCACGCATACCAATCCGATCAAGAACAACAATGGTGTGAACGTTTTTTTGGCTAGACTCGCAAACTGCAATTGGAGCACGAAGTTCACTGGAACGAGCTACAAAATTCCATAACTAGCCTTTTCCTTCAACGAGGTTGGTGTCGGTACCTTAACGAGCCCCATAATGCAGTTTGGGCAGTCGAAGGGCGAGCCTTCTACAAAACCCTTGTCTGCACTGATGATTTTTTCTCTGAGGCGCGTGTGCATGGACAACGCATCCCTTTCTCCCTCGAGATTCTTGCCCAAAAATTAGCCGAAATGGATATCCCGAACCCAACCGAGTTCACGTACCCCAACGCCTTCGCCCATCTCAAAAAGCTGTTAGCATTGCCCGTATAGCACCCGATGAGGTTTGCGATACCGAAACATTTCCAGTCGGGAGGATGAGCGATAAGGCGCGTATCACGTTTCAAATCATCTACGCCAATCTCCTACAAACATCCAATGATTCGGTTATACGACCCCGTAAAGCGACCCTTGTCTATCATCTCTTCGACCCCCAACATCGTGATCAACCTGGCCCATATTATTTACAAAGACATATTTTATGTGGCCTTGGACAAAAAGGGTGTTACCCCTCTCCCATATGCTCGGATCATAACGTCTATTCTTATCGACATACTCATTGTTCCTCCCCAAGGGTCCCTCGCCTTTCTAATCGTCTTGGGCAAGGCACCCGTACCAAGAGTGAGCGCCAATGGGAGATTATTCGCGCCCGACAAGCGGAGGTGGCGGAGGACGATGATGATGATACAGAGACGGATGATTCGGATAATGAAGAGTCCAAGGAGGAAGCCGCTGGGGGCGACGATGTGAGTATGGCTGAGGGCGACGAGGAGGAGTATAACGAGGATGACAATTATGATTTTGAGCCCCCGGGACCAACTTAGATATGAGAATCACAGCGCTAGAAGCCCGATTCGATGGTTATATCAATCAATACAACTCTCACCGGGAGGAGGACCGGCATGCAAACCAGAGGGATACGAGCATGCTCCATTACCTACAAGCTGAAATGTACCAGATGGCCATGGGTACTCCTCCCCCGGCCTATTTCTCTGACCCGTACAATCCAAATGCTTCTGGAACTTCACACCCTCCTCCTCTATAGTTTATTTTTTCTAGGCTACTCATGTACTGTGTCACATTTCCTTTTTCCACAGCTTTGTATGATTTTTATATATCTAATGGAAATTGGATTACCTAGCATGTGTGTTTTATGCTTGCTTTTGTGTATTGCATTTTGTACTTTGTTCCATTTTTGTTGTTTCTCTCCTTTATTTTGATTTTAGTCCTTTTTTCATTATGACTATGCAAAAATCTAAGTTGGGGGGGGGGGGGGGGGGGGGATACGCATGCGCTTTCACATTTCAAAAAGTTTAAAATGCCCAAAAACCAAAAAAAGAGAATTTTCAAAAAATTCCAAAAAAATTGAAAATTTTCAAAAAACTGCAAAAATATTTTTCTTCAAAGTAAATAAAATCTGGAATTTAAAATTTTCAAAAATATCACCGAAATTTTGTTCAAAGTCTCAAATTTGTAAATTTCAAATTTCACAAAGCCGAAATTGACCAAGGATGGAAATTGAGCGAAAATTTGATGAATTAATGAATAAGTGTGGAGATTAATCAAACCGATGAAATTTCAAGCCTTTCACTCCTTTCGAGTTTTTAAAATCAATTCGAGTTAATGATTAACTCAAAGTTCAATTCAGCGTTAAAATAAGTCATTAAGGATCTCAATTCTTTATTTTGATCGGTCAAGGAATAGTGTGTGATGCTGCCTCAAAAAATGCGCTAATATATCTCTAAACTGAAATTCATATCGAGACGCAAATGGTAATATGATTAGTAGTTCGAACAATGAAGTTAGGCCCTCGTTTGTTAACCAAAAATATTAGCCATAAAAAAAGTTATGAAAAATTCCCTTTTGCAAACTAAGTTGAGCCAAATAAAATTTATCCTTTCATTTGGTAACCCGAAAAACCCACATAGCCCAGAATTGAGAAAAACATAAAATTCAGAAATTAGGTCCAAACAGTGCAATGAAATGGGGCAAGAAAAATAGAGTAATGCTAAACAAAAATAGCAAAGAAAAATGTGAAAAATAAAAAAAAATAGAAAAATAAGAGAAAATGAGCAAAACCCCGAAAAAGCACTAATGGGCATTATAAGGACATTTTCCAATTTCGAACTTTTTGATTATTCCCAATGTACCCAATGCACCTTAAACCCAAGAAATTCCTAACCGAGTCCAAATTGAAAAATTAATTACCACATGGAGAGTTCAAACACAAAAATATAATAGAAGAGATTGATTGGTGTGTATAAGAGGTAATGTTCCTGTTTCCCAATGATCGTAACCCTATGAAAAGATCTTTTCACTCATAAATTTTTGTCTTTCAATTTTGTGTTCATGAATTCGTTTTCTAATACATTTACTCTTTATATCACGAATACCGAGAGAATTAGCCACATTCCGAGTGATTCATTTCTGAGAGTATCTTGTGAGCATTTGAATCAAAAAAAAAATTTGGAAAAGTATCGTAATGATCAATCGGTGGAAATTTGCGGTTAAATTTCTCGCTTCACACACACACGATAAATAGAAACTTATGAATATAAATATATGGTGATTATTTTCTGAAAAGTTTGAATTATAAAATTTTTAGGTATTTTAATTTTTTCTTGAGTCAAAACCGAATTTTGTGAGCATAATCACTGCAAAGCCTCACGATACAACACTCGTGCTACTAGGGTAACCTAGGGGTTTAATGGCTTGTTGCATGCGCTAAACGCAATCACTTGCCCGTGAAAAAAGTATTATATCCTAATAAAGTTTTTGAAGAGTCCTTAACTCATACTCTTATGCTTTTACATTGCTCGGGACGCGCAAATTTCTAAGTTAGGGGGGTTTGATTAGGCATAAATTCTTCACATTTATCCCCTTAATTTGGATATTTTTATGTTCCCGTGCGATGTAAATATCTTGAATTTGTCTTATATTTAAGTTACTAATCCTTTTTGGCAATTATTTCATGTTTTGTGTATCTTTTATTAGTTTTACAGGTATTTCAACCAAGTTAGTGCGAGAGAACTCGAAACAGTGAAAGAAACCAAGAAATGGGGAGTTCAAGGGAATTTTCATAATTTTTAAGCCTGAGTCTGGAGGTGGGGCCTCTAGAAAGCTGGAGAGTTCTGAATCACAAGAGCACTATAAAAATGGCACCCCAATTGGAGCTACAGTGAAAGAGTTATGTCATTTTGAAGATTGAGAAAAAAATTATAAAAGAAGAAAGAAAAATGCTAGCGGAACCAAACCGGTCCGGTAGGGGACTGGTCCAGTGTTATAAAAAATCCTGCATAAAATTGGTGATAGAACCGATCCAGTAAAGTGGAAAAAAGAACCACTCTGGACATTAGTCACGCTCCAGAACCGTTACAAAATTAGTCACGCTTTCTAAGTGTGACAAAATTGCCCGATAAAGATTTTTATTTTGTCCTTATCTTTTAGTCAAAAGAGTTTTATGTGTTGGGGACTATTCTAAATGACCTGTAACCTATATATTTAGTCATTAGGACACTTTTTATTCAGATTTCATTTATGTAAAAGCTCCTAATCATGGAGAAACATCTAGGGGAACAATTTACATATTTTGCACTTTTAATTCAAGAGCTTTTCGATTTTTTCTTCAAGATTTGATTTCTTCTTGCATGTTCATGTTCTTTAATCTTGGTAACCTTTATTTCCAGCACTTTAATTATTACTTCATTATTTTTTCATTCATGTAAATGTGTTTTTACGTAGAGATTTATAATACCATGCTAGTCTAGATTTCTAAGGGTTGGGGTGCATGAATCCAACCCCATGTAGTTTGACGTATACAAAATTAGTTTTGAATTAAATAATGATTAAATCGTGTTAAGTAGTTATTGCAACTATCGTATAACTTTTAACCTCGTTTGCCCTAGGTAATCGGGGTGTTTAAGAGTGTGACACACGTGTTAGATATTTCAACACCGCTTTATTCTTGCTCTTGATTATGTATGATGCGGGCTAGTACTCTCATATATATAATGCTTGAGATTAATAAAGACCGGGTTTAATCAATTATCTACTTCAAGATAGTTTTATATCCGTTAAACATACTAGGGTTTGGGGGATTTTATTCTAACCTTATCTCTAATTAATCCGTATTTTGTTAGTTTTAATTAGGTTTAGTTAACTTCTTTAGTTTTGCCTTTTTTCCGTTTCTCACCCCATCATCATCTTTTACACTTTATTTTTGAAGAAATAAATAAATTAAAATCTATCAAACATTCCCTGTGGATTCGATACCCATACTAGCCGCTATACTCCATAAGAGTGTAGTTAAATTTTAGTTTTTCCCCTCGATCAGGCGACTTTCTAATTTGATGCTATGAAGAGGGCCATAATTTTTGTTGAATCCAACCTACCCAGTCAGAGTAAAAATCTTCTAAAGGCTGGTCATGTTCCCATGCCTGAGGAAGACTTAATCGGGTTGCTCGGCCCAGATTTCTACGATCAAGTTAAGAAGTCATATATCCATCTTCACTGCCTTTTGGATAGGGATGTTACTAATAATGATACCTACTACGAAATGATTGAGCAGATGCATGAGGATCACAAACTCTCTAAAGCATTACTTCATTATGATTATGAGGCCAACTATAAGGCATTCAGTGAAGAAAGTGGCTTTGACAAGAAGTTAAAAGATATCACTTGTTCTTTGAACTAGAGAGAACTATCTTTGAAACAAGATTCAGACAGTTCCCGAGCAATTGCTATAATGCTGGAGAAGGAAAACAATGCCCTGAGGGATGAACTTGATAGCGTGAAGAGATCAACCACAACTAGACCAAATGATGGTGTTTCCTTTCTAGAGATCGAGCATGCTAGACTGTTTGAAGAGATTAAAGCATTGTATAAGAAGAAGAGAAAACATGGGCAAGATTCCAAGAAAAGTAATGTTGTTCGACCAACTAGTGAGGAAGAGATAACTAAGAAAACTCTTGTCGACCAAGCTGCCCTATTCAAATCCAAAGATACCGTCCTTAAATTACTTCAAGACCAGGTGAATTGGCTAACATTCCACTTCCACAAACAACCAAGGGAGGTTTGGATGTAGGGTTATAATGATGCCTTAACCCACATGGATGATCATATTTCTCAAAGCAACCGTTAAGGATATAAATGGGGGTGGACTAACTTATTGATTTTGTTGAAGTATGATGAAAACAATGACCTATGTCCCTGGAATGAACCAAGATTCTTGGATTATGATAAGCCTCCTTTCAAATTGGACACAAGATGGATTCCTCCTGATGTCATTCCTCAATGCTAAATAAGTAAATACTTGAGGGATTATGGTCTCCATGATGAGTGTGAAATAGTTCGTCCTCCTTATTTGCTTGATAAGCCGAGCAACAATAATAGGCAGATGCTAAGAGATTTCAATATGATTAATTATCCATATAACCTTGATGATAGTCCTATTGGAATGGACAAGGCAAAAGGAAAACGCCCAGCAAAATGAATGTATACTTATTGTATTGTATTTTGATCGACTGTTGTTATTGTAATACATCTTATTTAATGTAATGAAGTTATTTTTGACCGAGTCCTTTTATTTAATCTTATGGTTGATGTTAATGTTTTTGCCGACTAGGTAACCTGCTTAGAGATTAGTTAATCGTCTTATAGACTAAATAACCTGCTCAAATGTTTAATATTTGAATCAAACCTGAATCAGTTATACGACCATAGATTCAACTAACGCACTTAGATAAAACTTTAAATAACTTTATTGTATTAACTTGTAGCATTAGTTATCAGTGGAGACTAAGTGTATTAGGAATGTATAACTATTCCCGTGTTTTAACCTTGTCAGGTAAAATCTCTATTGAAGAAATTTTACTATCTTCTTGTTCTTGACTTTCCGAGGACAAATCATACATGAAGTTAAACTTTTCTGAAGTTAGAAAAGTTTGGAAAAAGTTTGAACCATGCACTTTTCAGTGAGGAACTTTTTGGAAACTTTTCTTGAGTTGGAAAAGTTTGAATCATGCTCTTTGGTGAGGAAATTTTTGGAAACTTTTCCAAAGTGGGAAAAGTTTGAATTGAAATTGCCCATTAATTAGTGGTGTGTATAGCACCATACTCCGAAAAATAAAACAAAAAATATGTATAATGGAGAAAACGTGAAATTTCATTAACTTGAATAACCAATTACATTAAGGACAAAATTTTAAAAATATAATTACTGATAATACTTGCGCAGATGGTTTGCGTTCCAAGGATTTTTGAATTCTTCTCCCTTTAGAGTTACCAAGCGATAAGTTCCTGGTCGGATAACTTTCGAGATATGGTATGGACCATGCCAATTAGGTTCCAGCATGTTGCTTTTCTAGATTACTTTTTTAAGTATCAGATCTCCCTTTTTTAAATTGTTTGGCTTGACCCTTCGATTATAAAACCTTGCAGTACTTTGTTGGTAAGCATCCATCCCAATAGCAGCATTTTCTCGGACTTCTTCTATCATGTCCAGATCTAATCGCCTCTTGAGGTCACTCTTAGGGTAATCAAAGTTCAAAACCCTATAAGTTGGCAGACATATTTCCACTGGTACTACTACCTAGTGCCAAAAGTTAACATGTATGGGTTTTCCTTATTATTGTTTTAAGAGTAGTCCTATATGCACAACGGACACTACGGAGCTCATTAATCCAGTTGCCTTTGGTCTCATCCAGCCCTTTATTTAACCCACCTAGAAGGATTTTATTGGTGATTTATGTCTGGCCATTGCATTATGGCTGTCCAGGTACTAAATGAAGTTTTTGGATGCTTGATCGAATACATTACTCTTCAAAATCTTCATTATCGAACTGAGTGCTATGGTCGGTGATGAAAGAATAGGGCATTCCATATCTGCAAATGATCTTCTTCCATATGAACTAAAAAAAACCACTGATACGACATATCTACCAAAGGCTCTACCACCACCCACTTGGTGAAATAATCAACAGTTACAACTAGGTACTTGAATCTTCCTTTGGTGGTTGGCATTGGTCCGACTAAGTCAATTACCCATATAACAAAGGGATAGGGAGAATTAATAGAGGTTATAATTTATCCTAGTCTTCAGTGAATGATAGCAAACTTCTAGCATTTATCGCACTTCTTTGTGAAAGCAATATAGTCTGCCTTTATTGTCGACCAATAGTAACCTTATATAGCTATTCGTTGTCTTAGAGACCTCCCGATTGTATGAGAACCACATGAGCCTTCATAAACCTCTTTGATAAAATCATTCACATCGTTTGGATGAACACAACGCAGTAAAGAAATAGTCTATCCTTGCCTGTACATGACACTTTTTTCTAACACATAACTGGCTATTTTGTACCTCATTTTCCTGGCTTCTTTCTTTTCTAATGTAAGTACTCCTCTTTCAAGTTATTCTCTGATCGGATCCATCCATGAGGGACCTAACTCCATAGAGATAAAATCAATTTCTACCCCCATCAATATTTCTATGGGAAAGGATCTCACTGAAATTGTTCATCTGAGTTCTGTCTGAGTTGCTAAAACAAGTTGAACAAGAGCATCTGCTCAGGAATTTTCTAATCTGGGAATCCTCTCCCTCTTGATCGAAATGAACAAAGAAACAATATCCATTGCTTTATTTAATATCTCATCATAATTTCTCCTTTGATACCATAAATTTATTTCATCTGATTGATAATTAATTGTGAATCACTATGTACCAACACTTGTTCGGTGCCTAGTGATGGAGCCAACTATAATCCTGCGATTAATGCTTTATATTCAACCTCGTTGTTGGAAGCCTTAAATTTTAATCTCAGAGCATATTCCACATCCAAATTATTCGGAGTGTTGATAATGAGGCATATTCCACTTCCAGTAGCACATGAGGATCCATCTGTAAATAACTGCCAAACTAGAATGTCATCAAAGAACTCTTCTTCCGCTAGCACTCCGTTTTTGAACATCTTCTTGCTCTATTGAATTCTTTCTTAAGCAGTCGATGAGTCAAGTGGATCAGCCATAATACCTGTTTTCTTTTGAGCTAAGATCTTTTTCGTAGAAGTCTACTAGACTGTAAAACATCGATTATGTTGCTCTTCTGTATACGTAAATTCAGCAATGAAATATTCCACTACTTGGCCTTTTACAGCAACTCTAGATCCATAAATGATTTCATACTCTACCAATTTAACCACCCAAGATATTAACCTTCCAGACTTCTCTGGTTTATGTAGTGCTATCTGCAAAGGAAAATCTGCCTAGATAACATTGGTGTGGGCTTAGAAGTATGGCCTCATCCTCCTGGAGGTTGCAATAAGAGCTAAAGATAGTTTCTCCGAGTGTGGATATCTGATTTTTGCTCCTCTAAATGCCTTACTAGTATAATATAGTGGTATTTAAACTCCTCCATCTAGTCGGATTAGAGCTGAACTAATAGCTGATTCTGAAATAACCAAGTATAAATATAATTTTTCTCCCAAACTGGTCGGGAAAGGTGTGGAGGAGAGCCTAAGTACTTATTCAATTCCAGGAAAGATTTCACATTCGTCATTCCAGTTAAAGGTATTTCTAAGTACCTTATAGAATGGAATACATTTATTAGTTGCTCGAAAGATAAAATGCTTCAAGGCATCCTGTAAATTTTTGAACTTCTTTCTTTGTGGCCGAGGATTGTATTTCAAGCAAGGCTATGATTTTTGTTAGATTTGCTTCTATCACCCTATAATTTCTAATGTATCCTAGGAACATCCCTTCATGTACCACAGAGATATATTAGGTAGGGTAGAGTTTCATCTTATGATTTTCTAGTTGATCAAAGGTTTGAGCCAAGTCTGCAATGTGATTGGCAGCATGTTTTCTTTCGGTAAGAATATCATCTGCATACACTTCCATATTTTTCTGATATAGTCTTCAAAAACCTTGTTCACTAGTCTCTGATAAGTAGCTCCAGCATTTTTCTACCCAAAGGGCATGACATTATAACAGTAAGCTCCTCGACTGGTAATAAATGAAGTACATTCCTTGTCTTCGGGTTTCATCTTGATCTGATTATAGCTAGAATAATCATCCATAAAGTTGATCAACTCATGGCCTGCTATAGCATCGACCAATTGATCAATCATTGGTAAAGGAAAATGATCTTTTAGACATTCCTTGTTAAGGTCTATGAAGTCAACACATATGAGCCATTGGTTATTTTTCTTCTTGACCATTACCCCATTATCCAACCAACTAGGGTACTTGACATCTTCAATGAATTGCGCTCGCTATAATTTCTCCACCTCCTCCTGGATCATTGTATTCTTCTCGGGGCGAAAGACTCTTCGCTTCTATTTGATCAACTTAGAGCCTGGATAAATATTAAGCTCATGGCACATAAAATTCAGATCAATTCCCGACATGTCTTTGTGGCTCTAAGAGATCACATATTTCCTTTCATTAAGGAACGTAATTAATACCTGTTTGAGAGAAGGTGATGATCTAGAACTAGGTGGTTCTCTCTAGCTTCTCATCGTCTAGCACAGTAACTTTTGTCTCTTCCATAACTTTCTCCTTCACGAGTTTCTTCTCTTATCGAGGATCCAGAGTGTCAATATGGAAAGCAATTTCGCCCTTAATTTGTAAATCACGTTGATCGACTGACGTGTAATAGCATTATCTAGAATTTTTTTACTACCATATACAACGTTGGCTCCATAATTTATTGAAAATTTCATGCAGTAATGTACTATAGATGTCACAACTTCTAATTGTTTTATTTCCACTCTTCCTTGGATTATGTTGTAAGCTAACGGGACATTTATTTTTAACACAAAGAAGCGAATCCGTCCCCTCCTGCTTACCGACCAGGTGTCATCCAAGACTTCCAGCTTGATGGTTCCCAAGGGGTATACTTTTTCTCCTACAAATCCAAAGACAAGTCTATGGTATGGATCCAGTTTGTTATCACGTATCCGTAGACTATTGAAGCATTCCTAGAACATTACATCAATAAAACTCCCATTATCAACTAATATCCTTGCAACCCTGCCCCGATGAACTCTGCAAGTGATCACTAAAGGATCATCGTGAAGATAAAGTACCCCACTCAGATCATTTTTGGAGAATCCGAATAAGAGCCTGCCTTTGTTACCTTCCTTGGTCGATTATTAGATTCGTCCATGTCAATCTGTTTGACAGTTGGGCAATCCTTAGCTTCATTCAAGAAGGATTTTTTTTCTGCAATCACGTCTCCTCCTTCGATATCCCCTCCTATAACGAAATGACATCTAAAGGATATCATGTCGACATCCACTTCTGGTTCTTTAGGCTTATTGGATAAGTCTGGATCTTCTTTAAAATTGTCATTTTTGGCTCTTTTATTATCATCGCTTGCTCAGGCTAGAGGTTCAGACCCTTTTCTAATCATTTTGGTTGCCATTTTGATCAATAAACTTGCTCAATTTTCCTTGCCGAATAATATTTTCAATCTCATTTTTAGTGCGATATAGCTATTGGTGTTGTGCCCATGATCTCGGTGGAAATCACAGTATTTGGACTTATCCCTCTTATTAGATGGTGTCTTCAACTTTCCGGTCCAATTCAATTCTCTGTTCCCTTTAATTTCTTCCATGATATGGTGAACACCCTTATTGAGTGGGCTATATTCATCATAATTCTTGATTCGATACAATTTTAAGTCTTTCTGGTCCTTCTTGAAAGAATTATTTCTTTTACCTTCACCCTTAGTCTCAGGAGCTGCCTTGGCTGCCATAGCTTCCTTGGCATTCATTATTTTTCCCGCTTAAGGCATTAACTTTGTCATGGTTTTGGGATGATTTTTCACCCAAGCATAGTAGATATATTTAGCGAGCAAGCAACTCATAAGTGTTGTAATGGTTATTTTCTCCTCATAGTCCACCACCTCTAGTTTTTCATTGTTAAAGCATGTAATATATTCTCTAGTGCTTTCTCCTGGCTTTTATCGCGCGATTAAGAGATGAGTGACACTCTTGATCGGATTAACCCCAAAACAAAATTAATCTATGAATAATTCATTTAAATGATGAAAACAAGAGATTTTACCTATTGTGAGATTGTTATACCAGATTTGGGTTAACCTTGTGATAAAACTAGAGAAATCTCTACACCTCATCTCATCAGGTATTGAGTATATGTCAGCAGCAACTTGATATTTCTCTATGTGCAGGACTAGATTAGTTTTCCCATCATATTTTGGATTAACCACTAGTGTCTTAAACTTGGATGGAGTAGGATAGTTCACGATAGTTGGAATGAGAAAACTCCTTTGCAATGGATTCTTAGTTTTAGCCATTTCACCTAGCCGATCTTATAACCTATGCATGGATCCCTTCTAGGGCTGCTCCTCTAACTTAGATTTGGACAAGGTACATTTAGCAGCTTTATTATTCCTATGTGTTTAACTCTCCTCTTGAGAGGTTTGCTAGGCATGCACAGAGCCCATAATACTGGCCCTAGATCTTATGGACCCTTCTCTATATTCATGGAGACACTCTTGTTCCTTATGATGTCCTCTAGTTACCTAGGGACCTAGACGATCAAAATAAGACTCCTTTCTCAGCCTTTCCAAGACACTTGGTCTTTATTTGGTAAAAGATCTACCATTATAGTAATCTTTTGATCGAATTAAAGAAGTTGCACCAGGACGGTATGAACGATCATGAGAAGAACGAGAGCAGTGACTTCGTTTATTTCTGTTTGGTAAAGGTGGCATATCTCTTTTAGAGTTGGAAGACTTAGGTTGCATAGTGAGGGCCAGTTGCTTAACAGACTCTTGCATAGCTTCTTGCTGTCTAGTAAGGTTTAACAAAATTCCTTGAAGATCTGCCGCACACGAACGAGCTGATGGAATGACAACATTTCCTTAATTTCTAGTTCTATTCTATTGGTCATTTATTTCCTTAAAGGCAAAGAATTGAAAAAAAATAGTTAAGAATTATGACGGACAAAAGTCCTCCAGACGGCGTCAATCTGTTGATGTCTAAAAATGACCTGAATCTAGATTTATAATCAGAGATATAAATATAGAAAGTAACTCAAACCACACACACAAGAGAAGAGAGTTTTAGAGTGGTTCAGCTATAAAATAGCCTACGTCCATTGTTGGTTTTATTTAGTCGGGTTTATAATTGCTCAATATAGTGTGTATATAAGTGATTCGAATTGTTCCCCTCAGTTGAGGGGGTATCTCGTATTTATATGGTTTCAAACCTCAAAGATGGAATGCATTTATATTAACAGTCATTTACATCCGTGCACAATAAATGAAACTCTTGAAATTCAGTGTTAGTTGGTATCCCATCCGAGTAACTATTGGTATTCCTGTTAGTTGGCCTTTTGGAGCTGGTCGACATTCCAGCCGACCAAGTATCTATGAGGCCGATCAAGGTGGCTGGTTGACCACGTAGGAGGATAGGTGTACATTCATCATTAGTCCACTTAGGGGTGTAATTTTCACATACAACATCTATGTCTTATACATATTCAGGAGAAATATGGGATTGTAGAGAAACAGTCATTAATGATATATTTATATATGCAGTAGCTATGTAAATTTAAAAGGGCATTGGTGATAATATTGAACCACGTACTATAAATAAATGTTGATACGGATACAATTGGCTAAAATGGAAAGTTTCCATCACGGAAGAACTTGAGTCTCTAATCAGACATGGTGTAATTGGACTTATAGTACAAATCCCAAAAGATGTCAGCCTAATAGGTTACAAATAGGTGTTTAAAAGAAAGAGTGGTGAGAAAAATGAAATTACTCGATATAAGGCACGACTTGTGTCATAAGGTTTCCTATAAAAAATTGGGTTTGATTATGGTGAAACATATTCCCCCGTTATGGATGACATAACTTTATGATATTTGATTAGTTTAGCAGTCTCTAAAAATCTTGATATGAGACTCATGGATGTAATGACCGCTTATTTATAAGGGTACTTAGACATAGAAATTTATTTCAAAATCCCTGGAGGATTTACTTTGCTAGAATAAAAGCAAAGGATAATGTACACAATTCGACTAAGATGTTCATTGTATGGCTTAAAGAAATCCGGAAAGATGCAGTACAACCATCATAGTGGATAATTGTCAAAGGAAGAGTATGAAAACAATCAAATTTCCCCATATGTCTTTATAAAAAAATCCCCAGTGGGATTTATGGTAGTAATAGTTTATGTGGATGATATTAATTGATTAGGACTTTAGGAGAGATCGAGAAAACTGCTAACTATTTGAAGAAGGAATTTGAGATGAAAGATGTAGGGAAAATGAAATTTTATCTCGGCCTGCAGATCGAGTGAAATTCTATTAATTTTTGTCCATCGGTCTAATTATACTAAAATGCTCTTGAAAAGATTTGGTAGGGACATAGCATATCCACTAAGTACACCCATGGCCGTCCGGCCTTTAGAGTAAAGAAAGATCTATACCATCCTAAAGAATATGACGAGAAAATAATGGGTCCAGAAGTACCTATTTAAGTGCAATTGGTGCATTATTATGCTGGGCATAATGCACTAGATTGGATATTTCATTCTCAGTCAACTTGCTTGCTAGATATAGTTCTGAACCAATAAAAAGGAATTGGATTGGTATCAAGCATATCCTAAGATATCTATGAGGAACCACTTACACGAGCTTATATTATTCTAATCATTCTAACAGTTATGATTTAGCAAGTTATGTAGATTCTGGATACACCTCTGATCCTCATAAGGGTTGATCCTAGATAGGTAATGTATTTTATAATGGTAATATTATTATTTCTTGGTGCTCTACTAAACAAACTTTAGTCGTTACTTCTTCTAACGACTCTGACATTTTATTACTTCATGAAGCTAGTCGTGAATGTGCATAATTGAGATATTTAATTCATCATGTTCGTAGTTCTTTTCAATTGTCTCCCATTAGAGATGTTCTCAGCATGATATATGAAGACAATGCATTGTGCATAGCCCAAATTTAGGAAAGCTTCATCAAAGGAGACACAACTAAGAACATTTCACCAAAGTTTTTATTTGTAAGGACAATTTGTCCATCTTAATGTATATGTTATGTCATACGCCGTTACAAGATTGATGGTTGAAAAGATCACATCGTCATCAACAAAATCCGAAGATCAAAAGAAGAAGGAATTTGGGAATCAGTCCTGGCCGGACCGATCCGGTTCAGAAAAAGAACCGATCCGGCTTATCGGACCGATCCGACCAACTACCGGACCGATCTGCTTTGTCAGACTCCAGTAGCCACCGGATCCATAGCAAACCGATGAAGCCTAAAGGACCGGACCGATCCGATGCCAACCAGATGGATCCGATTTCAGAAAAAGAACCGATCTGAGTTAACCGGACCGATCCGCCTAAATGACCGGACCGATCCGACGAGGATAAACTCTGCTAGATCGTGGTCAGATTTTCTAGGGCAAAGAGTTCCTTATTTAATCCACGATCAGAGGTTGTTATAGATAAGACTTTCCCACGATTATCAGAGCATATCAACCCTAAAGTCTTCACCTATTGAGTCCTATGATTCTAGGTTTTTAGATTCACACATCTTCCATATCTATGTGAATCAAAGTTTGGTAACCCAAGAACACCATTGCTGTTGTTCAACCCTTGTGAAGTGGACCGCTCCTTCCTCTTCATTACAGCCCTACTGGACAGGGATAGTTCCAGCCGCCAGCCCTACTGGAAAGGGAGTCTTCCAGCCGCGACTACAGAATCCGATACCTGAGGGTAATTCTTAGTCAAAAACTTGTATTTCAGTGTAATCCGATTGTAAGCCGTTTCTCTTACAAATTATAGTGATATACAAATGGTTTTGCCCCTGTGGGGGATTTTTCCTTAAACTTTGTGTGTTGAATAACTTGTGCATGATTTCATATTGTTTCAATCACACCTAGTTGCATGATTAGGGTTAATTTGGGTTAAAAATGGTATTTATTATATTATTTCTTAATTGAACGCAAGCGCCAACTCTCTCAAATTGGTATCAGAGCAGGTTACGCCAATCTATCGCGTATTCCTATTTTCCGCAAAATTTTTCTAAAAATATCAATTTTTTTTTAAATAAATTGATTTTTGAAAAGAGCGTGTTCAAATGGAGAAATCATATTATAAAATACCTATTTTTGACGGGACAAATTATGCTTATTGGAAAGCCCGTATGAGGTCGGCTTTAAAAGCCATTGATGAACGTGTCTGGATTTTAGTTGAACGAGGGTGGACTCCTCCACTGTGACTGTTAATAATGTGACCAACTTGAAACCTGACATTTCTTGGACTGATGATGAATTTAAATGGTCATCTTTTAATTCTAAGGGTCTAAGTGCTATCTCTGGGTCTGTCGCACCTGATGAGTTCAAACGCATAATGACGTGAACCACGTCAAAAGAAGCATGGGATGTTTTGCAACTTACCCATGAAGGAACAAATGCTTTTAAAGAGTCAAAATTGCAAAATTTAACAACTCAATTTGAAACCATCACCATGCATGAACATGAATGTTTTGATGAATTTTATGCTAGGCTGTCTGACATTGTTAATACTAGCTATAATCTTGATGAACATATTCCAAATGCCAGAGTTGTTAAAAAGATTCTTCATTCCCTTCCTAAGCGTTTTATACCTAAAGTCACTGTGCTAAATTCCTTGGGTAATTTAAATACACTAAAATTAGAAGAACTGGTAGGAGATTTACAAACTTATGAAATAGACATGTTTCCTAAATCTGCCAAGCCAAAAGATAAGGGAATTGCCCTTAAAGCCCAAGAGAGAAAAAGTGAGGGGTCGGCAAGAAAGAGAGTCGAGACATCTAGAAAGATAGAAACTTCTGATTCTGAATGTGAGTTTGACATAGATGATTTGGCCTTATTTGCTAAAAACTTCAAGAAAATTCTAAAATTTAAGAAAAATGGGAATTTCAAAGATAAAAAGAATTTTCAGAAAAATAAGTTTGAAAAGAAAGATTTCAAAGAACCCCCTAAAGATAGTGAGAGGTGTTTTGAGTGTGACGGTAAGGGACACAGAGCATTTGAGTGTGCCACTCGTCTGAATAGGGAAAAGGGTAAAGCTGTCCTAAATGCTACCCTTAGTGACGACAGTGAGGTCGAGTCGGTGGGCTCGGGAGATGATTCACCGCATGAGCGTAACTTCACCGCGTTCATGGATAGTCATGTGAGTACTCCTTGTGCATCTCACGACGATGAGGATGCTACTTCACAGGGACACCTCGAGAGCGAGAGCGAAGAGAGTGAGGGAGAGGAGGAAGGTAGTGAGGACGAGAGTAACCTTCAACGCGCCTACGTCGAGTTATATAATGAGTCTTTCAAAACTAAAAAACGTAACAAGGCGTTAGTTCTTAGAATCACCGCGTTAGAAGAAGAGTTAGAAGAGACGAGAGAGAGAGAGTCCTCCACCTGCACCGCCCTGAGAGAGAGAGAGTCTGCCTGGGTTAGTAAAGAGAATTTGCTTAGAGAGAGAGAGAGCAGTTTTGAAAAAGAGAAAGCGGACTTGACTAAACAAGTGGCTAGTCTTACGAGTGAGCTCCATTCCTCCCTGGAGACTCGGAAGAAACTTGAAGCACTTGTTTCCCAGCTTACTCATGACCTTGAGAGAGCTCGGAAAGTCAAGGTACAAATCGAGGATAGATCTGGGAAGATGGGAAAGATGATCCTCGGTCCCGCTTTAGGTTTTGGTGACAGGCAAGGAATAGGTTTTGATGGTGCCTCCACGTCCCAAATTGCACCCGGACCAATTCATGAGTTTACTACGACTCCTTATGGCCGTCATAAAAAACCAAGAAGGAGAGTTCGACCAAGAAAAGCAAACCAAGGTCCTCCTAATAATGTGCCTTTTTGCTCCCATTGTAAAAGAAATGGACACCTTAGGGATGATTGCTATAGTTTGGGTCGGACACGACGTACGTTTGCTCCACCACATCAGACTGATGAGTTTGCCAGTCTGAGAGAGCGTGTTGAGTTTCTAGCCGCTACATCACAGAGTTTGATGGAGGAATTCCGACGGATGACATTGCCATCAATGAATGCTCCCCGCATTCCGGATAAAACTAACAACAACAAGGGAATACAAAAAGGTATCTACGCTTGGGTTCCTAAGAAAGAGAAAAAGGCCCTTGTCGTCCATGTCGCTCTTAAAGCCTATAATACCTCACAGTGGTATTTTGATAGTGGATGCTCCAGACACATGACAGGTGATGCCTCATATTTTACCCATCTTGAGGATTATAATGATGGGAGAGTCACCTTTGGAGATGGTAGAAAATCTAGCATAGTTGGACGAGGTACAGTAGAGTTACCAGGATTTCCAAAGCTAGAGAACGTGCTGTACGTCAAAGGTTTGAAAGCAAACCTTCTTAGCATCAACCAGCTGTGCGACGATGACTTTGCAGTGAAGTTTGACCGGAAAGCTTGTAAGGTCTATAATCAAGCCGGTAAACTTTTAGTGCAAGGGGTGAGGACAGAGGATAACTGCTATGGGACTGAGCCCAAATCCTCACTTGTCTGCAACAGAGCCACGATCACTCCTATGGATCCGTGGCACCAACGTCTAGGTCATATGAACGTTAGAGACTTATCTCGATTAGTCAAAAAGGACCTAGTACGTGGCTTACCATCTCTTGGAAAGCCAATTTCCATGATTTGTGGACCCTGTCAGTTGGGAAAACAAATCCGTAGCCCTCATAGGAAGTTAAATTCCATTACCACCTCCCGTGCTCTTGAGTTGATTCACATGGATCTTATGGGTCCTACTCGCACGGAGAGTCTAGGTGGTAAGAGATACATTCTCGTGATGGTAGACGATTTCTCCAGGTACTCCATTGTAGGTTTTCTGAGAGAGAAATCCGATGCTGTAGAATTTTTAACTACCAAGTGCCGTGTCCTGCAAAATCAACACGGAGTCACTATTAACAGAATACGTAGTGATAACGACACTGAATTTAAGGAAGCAAAGGTGGATTTGTACTGTGATAGCCTTGGGATCAAACATGAGTTTTCTGCTGTGAGAACTCCTCAGCAAAATGGGATTGTTGAGAGAAAGAATAGAACGATCCAAGAGATGGCTAGATCTATGCTTCTAGGTCGTAAAGTCTCTAGGAGATTTTGGGCAGAGGCAGTGTCTACTGCATGCCATACGGTGAATAGGGTGTATCTGCGTCCACACACACTTCACACTCCTTATGAGTTGTGGACTGGCAAGAAGCCCAACCTGGCATATTTCCGTGTTTTTGGGAGTAAATGCTACATCCTACGGGATAGAGAGCAATTAGGAAAGTTCGACTCCCGGAGCGATGAGGGAATATTTCTAGGCTATTCATCGAACAGTAGAGCGTACCGGGTTTTTAACCTGAAGAGCTCTAAGGTTATGGAATCAATAAACGTCACCGTGCAAGATGATGAACCCCCGACGGTTATTGATCCCAACCTTTAGTGTGAGGATGAGGACTGTTCTGACAGTGATTTTCCTGTTCCTCTCCCACACTCTGTGGACCCTATTCCTGTGTTAGGGGACACACCTGCTTGGGTTCGCAAGAGTCATGATCCTTCAGCCATTGTTGGTGATCCCACTCTAGGGGTTAAGACTCGTGCTCAGCTAGAGAACGTTGTTAGCCATATTTGCTACACGTCCAAAGTCGAGCCCAATAACCACAAAGAAGCACTCAAAGATGAACACTGGGTATCTGCTATGCAGGATGAGTTGCTTCAGTTTAAGAAGAATAATGTCTGGGAACTTGTCCCTCGACCTAGTGATACTAATGTTATTGGTACTCGGTGGATTTTCAAGAATAAAATGGATGAAAATGGTACAATAACCAGAAACAAGGCTAGGTTGGTCGCTCAAGGCTACACACAGATAGAGGGTGTAGACTTTGGGGAGACATTTGCTCCTGTTGCGAGGCTTGAGTCCGTCCGTTTACTACTCGCCATCGCATGTCATCTGCACTTCAAGTTATATCAGATGGATGTCAAGAGTTCCTTTCTGAATGGCATTCTACAGGAGGAGGTTTATGTGGAACAACCAAAAGGGTTTGAAGACCCTAAGCACCCTGATCACGTCTACTATCTGAGGAAAGCCTTGTATGGTTTGAAGCAAGCACCCCGTGCTTGGTACGAGAGGCTTACTTCCTATCTCTTAGCCCGTGGCTTCAAGAGAGGGGGAGTTGATATGACGTTGTTCGTCAGGAGAGATGACGGTGCTATTTTGGTTGCCCAGGTCTATGTGGACGACATAGTCTTTGGATCCACATGCTCCCAGCATGCTCACCACTTTGAGGAGGAGATGAAAAGTGAGTTTGAGATGAGCATGGTAGGTGAGCTTACTTTCTTCCTTGGTCTCCAGGTTCGTCAGCTAGAGGATGGGATGTTCATCTCCCAATCCAAGTATGCTAGAGACCTAGTGAAGAAATTTGGTTTAGACTCCGCTAAGCATGCCCGTACACCTATGAGTACCACTACCAAGCTTAGTAAGGACACTTCAGGAAAGGACGTAGAGCAAACCTTATATCGGAGTATGATAGGTAGTCTTCTCTATTTGACTGCCAGTCGTCCCGACATCGCCTTTAGTGTTGGAGTCTGTGCGCGTTATCAGGCGTCTCCTAAAGAGTCACACTTACTCGCTCTAAAACGTATTATCAAATACGTGAGTGGGACTCTCTCATACGGTATTTGGTATTCCTTTGATACCGATGATCGTTTATCCGCCTATTCGGATGCCGATTGGGTCGGGGATGTAGATGGATGTAAGAGCACTTCGGGTGGGTGTTTTTACTTTGGTTCTGCTCTTATCTCCTGGTTGAGCAAGAAGCAAAACTCCATCTCTTTGTCCACTGCGGAGGCTGAGTATATCGCCGCCGGGAGTTGTTGCACGCAACTCCTGTGGATGAAGCAAATGTTGGAGGATTATGGGATCTCACAGGACACCATGTCCATTTCCTGTGATAACACGAGCGCGATCCACATATCCCGCAATCATGTCCAACATTCGCGCACAAAGCACATCAGGTTACGCGAGCACTTTATACGTCAGTTAGTTGAGGAGAAGGTCGTAATCCTGAGTTTTGTTCCTACCGACCATCAGTTAGCCGATATTTTCACGAAACCTTTAGATACCCTTAGATTTGAGAGTCTTAGGAAGTCTTTGGGGATTTGCATAGTTGACTGAGGGGTTGGTCTTTGTCTAGAATAGGATGCTTCTTCATGTTCATATCATATGCTTCCTATTGCTAGTCTGTTTTATATGTACCATAGATTTGTTGTACAGCTTTTATGTATTTTTTATTATTCTTTGAAAAATACAAAAAGATTCTCTTTTTAGAAAAACACAAAAAGATTTTATTTTGATAAAATTTTTGAAAAATTCAAAAAGAGATTTGACTTTTATGGATGAGCATTTAAGATATCCAAGTCACAACTTCATTCTATTTATCCATGTGACTGTTTTTTAGCGATTTGAGAGGCTACATCATTTCATCCATGTTCTTAACATTGATTGGAGTCCTTGAGATGTAATTAGTGATATCTTCCTACATGCTTGACTCCTATATCCTTTACTGCTCACATGCACGGCTATATCTGATTATTGCACTTGTCAATCTCATGTTGGCTTAAGTGTTTCCATCTCAATCCTGTCTATACAATGTATAAAATGCGATAAAACTTGACAAGATTGGATTGCATGTAAAAACCGTTTTGGTGAGACTGTGTGTATATTTTCATAACGGGGAGGGGCTGCGAAAGTTGATTCTTATCCTTTGCGCAAAAGCCACCGTTAAAAAGGACCTAAAAATGGAGGAATTTTAATATCCGAGGTCCTAAGAGGTAAAAAGAGCCCGAAAAAATTGATAAGGCAATAAAAAGCAATTCATGCCAAATATGGGCCATTTAGGTTTCATCCAATTCTCCAAAGTTTGAGAATTTAGTTTTCCTCTATTCAAAATATAAATCTGAGGGAGTTTGGTTGGAAATTGAAAAACGGGTTTGCACTTCCTTGAAAGTCCTGAAAAAGCATGAAAATCATTTTGGACGTTATTGGTGTAGAAATCACTTTGAGCTTTGAGTTGTAGATTTGATATAGTCAATGTCTTATATTTCCAATCTTTTACACCAAAGGAAGCATTTGAGTTCATTCGTTAGGAATATCCAATATTCATCGTGCACATATGTCATGTTTGTATGCTTTGATTTTCCTATCGAATTTTGATCACACCCATTCTTTTACGCTATCACCGACTTGGTTGTTTTATGTTCACTCATGGTGTGATTTTATGCCTTGTGTCACCCCGGTACTTGATTGCTTGATTTATTTCTCTCAGTTGTCTATTTGGGGACATCATAAAAAGGGGGAGAATAAATTATCTGATTATGGGGGAGTTTTGAAATTGATATATATGTTTTTGTTTATCTCATTTCAAACTCGATACGTCACTTGGTATTTGCTTTATCTCATGTGTGTAGGTACATCCTTGATAATCCCATGATACACACCCTGATGAGAAAAGCGTGAAGATTCCTGAAGAATTGAAGAACAAACGATGCAGCCTTAGTCATATGTACCTCTTTCAGTTTTGGGTTCATGGAAGGGTAGATTTGTATAGGCATTGTTCATACTTGATAATTCGGATTTTTTATGTTTGTTCCGGCATAGACATAGGGGGAGATTTGTAAGGACAATTTGTCCATCTTTATGTATATGTTATGTCATACGCCGTTACAAGACTGATGGTTGAAAAGATCACATCGTCATCAACGAAATCCGAAGATCAAAAGAAGAAGGAATTTGGGAATCAGTCCTGGCCGGACCGATCCGGTTCTGAAAAAGAACCGATCTGGCTTATCGGACCGATCCGACCAACTACCGGACCGATCCGCTTTGTCAGACTCCAGTAGCCACCGGATCCATAGCAAACCGATGAAGCCTAAAGGACCGGACCGATCCGATGCCAACCAGATGGATCCGGTTTCAGAAAAAGAACCGATCCGAGTTAACCGGACCGATCCGCCTAAATGACCGGACCGATCCGACGAGGATAAACTCTGCCAGATCGTGGCCAGATTTTCTAGGGCAAAGAGTTCCTTATTTAATCCACGATCAGAGGTTGTTATAGATAAGACTTTCCCACGATTATCAGAGCATATCAACCCTAAAGTCTTCACCTATTGAGTCCTATGATTCTAGGTTTTTAGATTCACACATCTTCCATATCTATGTGAATCAAAGTTTGGTAACCCAAGAACACCATTGCTGTTGTTCAACCCTTGTGAAGTGGACCGCTCCTTCCTCTTCATTACAGCCCTACTGGACAGGGATAGTTCCAGCCGCCAGCCCTACTGGAAAGGGAGTCTTCCAGCCGCGACTACAGAATCCGATACCTGAGGGTAATTCTTAGTCAAAAACTTGTATTTCAGTGTAATCCGATTGTAAGCCGTTTCTCTTACAAATTATAGTGATATACAAATGGTTTTGCCCCTGTGGGGGATTTTTCCTTAAACTTTGTGTGTTGAATAACTTGTGCATGATTTCATATTGTTTCAATCACACCTAGTTGCATGATTAGGGTTAATTTGGGTTAAAAATGGTATTTATTATATTATTTCTTAATTGAACGCAAGCGCCAACTCTCTCATTATTCACTCATGAGCCTCAAAAGAAAAATAAAAATGAAGTCAAGAAAGTTCGTTCAACTGACAATCTAGCCGATTTTTTTACCAAGTCACTTCTAAAAGCAACATTTTATAAACTTGTATATGGGATTGGAATGCGTGGACTTCACCAACAGTCAATTTGAGATATTCAAATTAGGGGGGATCCTTTCCCGGAGGAGGATAAAAAAATCATGCTCTTTTAGGACGTATGTACGATGTACTCCTTTTCCTTTAACTAGCCTTTTTCCAATAGATTTTTCTAGTAAAGGGTTTAATGAGGCAGCATTAAACACATCCAATACCAATTCAATGATAACAAAAGTTGTACTCTTTTTTCTTCACTTTGGTTTTTTTCCACTGTTTTTTCCTTAATAAAGTTTTAATGAGGCTCCAATCATTAAATAGTGGATATGGTGTACATTCAAGGGGGGGTGTTAAATAATATGACTTTTGATGTGGATGTTCACACATCTTTCATGTCTATTTGGATACATCACCATGTCTTATAAATAGGGTGATCCCCAAATATGTTTGTACGCATTTTTTGAGGAATACAATATTATCTCTCTCAAATTCTCTTTGTCCTTTATTTTATAATTGTGTGTGTGTCTATAATACTGCTTTTGTGCAGACTGTCCTGTATTTTAACAGTGCAGACTGGAGATATTTCACCTGGTGGTGAGCCCAGAAATTATGGACTAAATTATCGGTACTCTTTCTCTCTTTTCTGGGCTTGTCTCCAGGTGACACATGTCTACTTCGCACTATTAAAATGCGGGACAATCCACACAAGAGCATTACTGTATATATATAAGTCTCTTCTTATTTTCTTATTTATGCTTATTTTTTCTAAATATGACCATTAGGGCTTGATTTATTAGTAATTTTATTAATAAATGTCTTTGAGTAGACAATGATACAAGATGTTGGTGTATCGTAAAATATGGTTATTTAGTTGTTAAACTTATAATGGTGTATAGTTTTATATATTAATTGAGGAATGATATAATATATTTATATAATCATTATTTTTTTACTTGCCGCATCCGTATCCTATGTTTTTAGAATTTTCGATTCGACATATGTTTATAAATGACTGATATGTCTTTTCTATGGCATATGTATGAACGAATGATTGTTTGTTTGATGTTGAGGCACTCAGTTAACTGGACGTCAGTAAGTCAAATAACTTTTGAATTTTGAATAGGTTGAGTCATTTGGTTAATCAATTGTTAGTAAGTCAAGTGGCCTTTCAAGGTTGGCTAGGCTGAGGCACTCGATTAATCGGCCATCGGTAAGTCAAGTGACCTTTGAAGGTTGAATACGCTGAGGATTTTTGTTAACTGACTGTTAGTAAGTCAAGTGACCTTTGAAGCTTGACTAGGCTGAGGCACTTGGCTCACCGACCGTCAGTATGTCAAGTAACCCAATAAGTTAAGTGACCTTTGAAAATTGACTAGGATGAGAAGTTTGGTTAACCGTCCTTATTAAGTCAAGTAACTTTTGAAAATTAACTAGGCTTATGCATTTGGTTAATCGGTGTCAGTAAGTCAAGTAAGTCAGTAAGTAACATAATTTTTGAAGGTTGACTAGGCTAAGCCGATCGGCCGACAGTAAGTCATGTAACCTTTTGATGTGTTAAATGACCGAACAATAGCTGATTGGATTTTTATAAAAAAAAACTTTGAGGAATATGGTTGTATCATGCCCCTCAAAGTCGATTAACTTAGTTGTCGAGCATCCTCTCCTTGACTTATAAGTGGATATATCTTTATTCCTCATATGCTGGACTGCACCAATCATATGTATCAGATTCGATGGGGTCGAACAGATAGCTCTGTGATCAGCCAAACTATTTTTTAATACCTGGGGGTCCAAGAGAAAGTGCTCAGGATGTTATCCAGTGTTTAGATTTCATCTGACCATTATTATTGGTGTTACTGTATAACTAAGAATTTATTGAACAAATTCTATGGGCCGATATTTGAACATAATCTTGAAAGGAAACGTGAAATTTATTAAAATGATAATCTAAATACAAGGCGTGCGCAGATGAACGCATCCAAAAAAAAGGGAAATAAGTGATTACATTATTAAATAATAAAATATATTAAATATTAAATGACACTAATGTTAATAATATTTTTGCTCGACCATTTATTGGTAAAAGATCTTAAGATTCTCCACATTCCATGGGTGAGGGAGTGTTCGTCCTTCATAGTCCTTTAACTTGTATGTTCCTGGCGGAATGAGACGAGTGACGATGTATGGACCTTCCTAGTTATCTTCCAACTTCTTGTGATTAGGATTCTTCATTGACTACATTCTCTTTTGGAGAACAAGATTTCCCAACTTGATTATTGGGTTCCTTACTTGTCGATTATAGTATCAGGCGGTCTTTTATTATGTGGAGACCATTATTATGGTCATTTCCTCCCTCTTTTATTTTATGGTGTCCAGACCGACCATCATCAGATTATCATTTTGTTCATGTTTGTATTTATAAACTCTGAGTATGGGAAACTCAATTTCAATGGTACGAATGCTTTTGTGCCACAAGTGAAGGCAAATGGTGTTAACCTGGTGGGCCCCCGAGTGTTCTCTCAGTATGCACATAACCGAGAGAAAATGATCGACCCATAACCCCTTGGAATTCTCTAGATTTGTTTTTAATTTGTGAAATATCATCCGATCGGTGACCTCCACCTTCCCATTACACCTTAGGTGCTTATGAGTAGAGAAAAAAATGTTTAATTTTGAATTAATCACATAAATTATCAATTTGAACGTTATTGAACTGTCTCCAATTGTTAGTGATGATGGCTTGGGGAATGCCATACCAGATTATGACGAGTTTTCATATGAAGGAATGAACCCTCTAATTAGTAATTCGTGCAAGTGATTCATCTACCCACTTCGTGAAGTAATCTATGGCCACCAAAAAGAACTTGTGCTGTCCTTTTTTTATTGGTAATGAACCCAAAATGTGCATTCCCCCATAGAGAAAACGTCCATGGAGTTGGAGATACAATCGTTGAGAGTTATTCGGTAGGAATATTAATGAAATTTTTTGTGTGCTAGAACCTATCAAATTTTTTAGCATTGCTTTCGGCATATGTGGTCATAATCATCCAGTAATATTCTTGAGTCATAGACGCTGCGCTAAGCTTCTCTTCCCAGGTGACCCTCGCATATTCCTTCGTGATAACATCGTAATGTTGTGGTTACCTCGGTTGGGTGAATTTAGTGAAGGATGGGTCCCGTATACCCTCTTCTATATAATACTCCATCCAAGATATATACTTGGTAGCTTTTGCTCGTATCTTTTTTACATTCGAATGATCATCCATAATAAAGAATCTTATCTTTTATGTACTTCATGAACTTTTCCATCTAACTCAGCCCATAGTCCTCAATGTTGACCTCCTTTAGTTGAACACTAGGTTGTTTAAGAAATTCTACGAGGGGATTCCCTTCTTTTGACGATGCTAGTTTGGCCAAATGATCGACTTGTGTGTTCTCCTCTCTTAGTAAATGACAGATTGTGAACGCTCTTAGACAACTTGTTAAATTTGGGAACCATTTTAGGTAGGCCGACATATTATTCCCCTTAGCTTCATATTCCCCCATTACCTGGCCAGGGATTACCTTTGAATCACTGAAGAATTTGATCAGGTTAACCTTGAGGTATAATGCTAGTCGTACTTCAGAGATCAGTGCTTCAAACTTGGCTTCGTTATTGGGTGCCTAGAAATTGAACCTTAGGGAATATTATATGCTCGAACCATCTAGTGTTTCTATAATGATCCATGCTCCGCTCCTAGTTTTGTTGGATAAACAGTCCACATGGATGGCCCAAATTGGTTATTGAACATTCAACCTCTAGATGAATTCATTGTCTTCTAGGTTTGTAAATTCCTCCAGGAAATCTACAAATGGATTCCCTTTTAAAGATGCCTGTGGCTTATGTTGGGGGCTAAACTCCCCTAGCTCTACAGACCATATTTTGATTTGATTGGAGACCTTTTATCGGTGAAGGACATGTTTGAGAGGGTGGTCGGTGAGGATGACTCTAATGTGGTCTTGGAAATATGACCTCAATTTTTGAGCAAACATTATGAGTATGAATGCTAGATTTTTTTTTTTATCTTGGGGTACCTTAACTTTGCCCTCTGAATGCCCTGCTCACATAATTCATCAGTCTTTATATCCCGTTGTTATCCTTCATATGTGTTGAACTGACAGTCAAGGATAAAATATCCATGTAAAGGTACAACTCTTCGCCCAGAACCGGTTTGGAGAGATGTTAGGCTTCGGGTATGTATGTCTCTAGTTCTTAGAATGATAGTTCACAGTCATTAGTCCATTAATGTCTAAAATAATGGCAAATACTTATCCATTACTCTGTTAACGAATCTATATAAAGTTGTAACTCACCCACTCGTTGACTTTACCTCCTTAATTATTTTGGGTCTTCTTATGTTGACAACCACTTAAATATTTTTGGGTTTTGTCTCCACCCCCTGTAGTTAACCATGAAGCCTAAAAACTTATCGAAGGATACCTAGAATTCACATTTTCCTAGTACTTGTTGAGGATAATAAATATCTCTTCCAGATCATTGATGTGTCCTTCTTGCTTTAGACTCTTGACCAACATATCATCTACATACACATCTAGAGATTTCCCTATGTATTCTTCAAATATGTCATTGACAAGCCTCTGGTGCGTGGCTTCGATGTTTTTAATCCCAAAGGGCATTACCTTGTAGCAGTAAGTTCCCTGGTCAGTTATGAATACTGTTTTCTCCTCATCAGATGGGTTTATTTGAATATTATTGTAACCATATTACGCATTCATAAATGATAGAATCTCATGGCTTGCCGTTGCATCAACTAGCGCATCAATCATATGAAGTGGATAGAAAACCTTTAGTGAGGCCACATTCAGGTTTGAATAGTCCATGCACAACCTCTATTTTTTATTCAGTTTTCTTACTAACACGACATTAAATAACCACTCGGGGTACTTGACCTCCCGAACAAACTGGGCATCTAGTAACTTTGCGGGGTCAATATGGGATGCCTGGCTCCTCTTTAGGGTGAAGACCCTCTTCTTTTTTACTTAACAAATGGCTCATCAGATCGACTTTTGGTGATAGGTCATTACTGAAGCATATATGCCCAGTATATATTCGTGACTCCATGCAAATGTGTTATGGTGATTTCGAAGAAAGGTTACCATATCTTCTCTTTTACGGTCGATCAAGGAAGATCTTACGCACACCACTTGTTCCCATCGTATATTGAATAAATTAATAGGAATTAGATATTCGATCGGGGAACCTTCGACTGGTTCCTCTATCGAATCCAACTCATTAATGTGAAATAATTTCTTCTTCTTCAGTTACGTGAAATATCAACTTCTAGCATGGAATTGGCTTTCATATAATGTTATCATTTCGTTCGATGATGGAAATTGAAATATTACGAATTTGACTGAGAGTAGTGCATCTAATTAGCTCAACATTTTTTGTCCTATGAGGACGTTGTATGTTGACAGTGATCTAACTATTAGAAACTCCAATTGAAGCATGGTGGAATTTGGGCTTTTCCCTATGGTGAGTAATAGGCTGATCACCCCTTCGGGATACACTTTCTCCCCTATGAAACACAAAAGTGGTCTTTTAACTGGTCGGAGTCGAGTTCCTTCTAATTGCATCTTTTTGAAGAACTCTTAGTATGTAATGTCTGGTGAATTGCCCGCGTCAACCATAATCCTCTCGGTTATCGTAGTTAAATGTAATGGCCTCGATCTAGAGTGGGTCATCGTGTGATATAATCAGGTAATGGGAGTATTTTGGGGTAAAGACTATACTTTCCAAATCTTTCAAGGACTTGGGTGCTTGGACCTCCATCAGTTTCCACTTTTGACACTTCTAGTCCTTTGAAGAAGATGCAGACTCGTCTTAAGCTGCAAATCCTCCGGATATCATACAAATTTATCCAGCTGGGCAAATTTTCTCGGTAGCTTCAACTTCCTTTGGCCTTCTTTATCTATGATTACTCTCCCTGGATCGGCTTCGGCTATAATGGTAACTTTCTTTGTTGGTTTTGTCCTTCTGTGCCCTATTTCTATGAACTCCCTCAAATGTCCTCTATGATTCAAGGACTCTATTTCATTTCTAAGGAGAATGCAGTCGTTCATATCACGTTAGTAGTCCCGACGAAAATTACAATATTAGTTGGGCTTCATTCTATAGGACTGATTTCTCATCTTATTCGGATAATTTAACATTTTTAAGTCCATCATGGTAGACAAAACCCATACCACTATCATGCTAAGCGGAGTGAATTGATCGAATTATGATCGGTCCTTTATAGAGTTTCCTTTCGGGGCTTGTCTTTTCTTAGACCGATCGCCTCCTATTTTTCTTTCTGGCACGAATGATTATTGATAGTGTCTTTGGCATGAATATGCTTCTTCACCTTCCACATAAGATCAGTCATATTAGTTGGGGTTTCTTTGACAGGGAGTAAATAATAGTTCTGCTGTGGAGGGCTCGTAAGAACACAAATATGTCTACCTATTCATCTTAGTGGTTAATTACGAGAATCTCATAATTGAAACGCTTGGTGAATTCCCTTAAGGATTCATTTTTTGTCTAGAGGAATAGAACAGGTAATTGGTCATATTCTTATGGACTCAACTACTAATGAAATATCTTACGAACACTTAACCAGCTCTACAAGCTGAAGTACAGGAGTAGCCAATTGAGCGAGGTCCTAGACGAATTCTTTAGCCTAGTGGTGAAGGCTTAATACCTTATCTGGTTTAAACTACCCAAGAAATCCATGTATTCTTTGTAATTATCAATGTGGTCTCATGGATTGGACATTCCATTGAAATCGTCCATCCCGGGGATCTCAAATGTTCAAGACATCTAAATATCTAAGATTTTGTGGCAAAATAGTGATGCACAATCAACACCTCTCTCGTTGATAGGTAAGAGGATGGATTAATTCTTCTAAAGATCGATTCTCTCTGGAACATAGAGTACGGCACAACTGGAGGTGATGGCATAGGGTTAATCACGTGTTCTCCAATTTGATTGGTGATAGGGCCTTGTAATACCCCTTACTTTTGAGTAATTATTTTTATATAAGTTGCCATGTGGGTTAGTCATTTAAAATAAATGAAAATCGAATTAAATATTAATTTGTATGATTAAAGAGTTAATATTTATGAGTATTGCATATTTACTGTTACATGAATGTAAATAATGTAATATTATGTTATGTTGCGTCGTTGCGCATTAAAGCAACGATTACGACTTATATCTTAATCGGATTATTTAAGAAAGGAAATGTGACATTAGGGTAGGAAATTATAAATGATATCTCCGATATTAGTTTAGAGAGAAAGGTTAGTCCGGGAACGGTTGTGATAGTCAAAATAAGTACCGGGTGTGTTTTTGGGTTCCGGGGTACTTTTGGTTAGTTACAACTTAAATGTGATGTTACGAGTCATTTTAAGTATGTAGTAGCATTTATTGTTAGACTGAAATGTATTTGAGATATTGTGGGTATTTAGTCTTGCAACAGCAATTAAATCTCATTTGTGTTTAACATAAAGAGAGAGAGAGAGAGAGCGAGAGAGAGAGAGAGAGAGAGAGAGAGAGAGAGAGAGAGAGGGGATAAGAGCTTGAGAAAAAGAACAGAAAACGAGAGGAATTGGTGATTTGAGCTTGGAATCGTTTCAACGAGGTGAAATCCGAGACTTCAACCTTGACGCAAGTTTATAACTTGCATGAATGTATGATTGTGTGCGAATAAATTGTATAAATTTTTAATGTTCTTGAGTTTAAACCATTTGGGGATTTTGGTATTTTGATGTTTAAACCCTTATGTATATGATATAAACATCATTTGAGGGGTTCATAATGGTAGGTTATTATGTAGGAATGATTTGTAGATGATGTTGGGTTAGATGAAAGAAAAAGGGTTTTGGGATTTAGGGTTAATATAAACCCATAGCCAAAACTGGGTTGCCTGACCCAGGGGAAACGATTCGCCCCTGGCGAATGGATTCGGTAAAATGGTAGGCTACATGTCTGAGTTAGCGAATTGATTCAGGGAGGCCGAATCGATTCATCAAGTTAGAAGAAACTTTGGTTCTCTCGATCGAATTGATTCGGCTGGGGCGAATCAATTCACTTCCAATGGCGAATCGATTCGGCCAGGGTGAATCGATTCGAAAATGGTGTTGTTTTACAAAATCTTTCTAACTTTGCTTTAACTCCTTTTATCTTGGGTCTAAAGATTTTGAACCTTATTATAGTATGTGTTATAGATAAATGTTACCTTATATGAGGATATTAATACCTTAGGATGACAAGGGGGAATTCGGGCCTATTTTGGGGATTATAAACGATATTATAGTACCTCAATTGGTTAAGAAAATTACAGTAGAACTAGTGTATAGTAGGACTTTGTTGTTTTGTCTTTCGAGGGCTGGTATGGAAGTGTTTATACATTATAGCCTTAATTTATTATACATCTATGCTTTCGGGTATAAGAATTGTCGTTTTAATTCATTATACATACATTTTGTGATTTTTGCGTATGTGCACATACCTCTCTAAATGATATCATAAGGGAAGTTACGCGAAAGAGGCGAATCCCCTGGCTAATGAATGCAGGGAGAGTATAGTCCTCAGGCTATAGCACCAGTTGTTACATTGTGTGATTATTTATTCGAAGTGAAGTAATTCTGGGTATGGTTACGCCTCACTATCAAAGGTATATGGCTGCTTCCCATGCGTTGTGACTTAGGGTACCTAGGTGGTCATGAAACTAGGCCCTGAAAGATGATAGGAATTAGGGAACGCATCTAGTGGGGTAATTACCGAAAGGATGATCTTAGAAATGTTATTATATGAATATAGTTGTTCTCATTCAAATTGTGTTTTAACGCAAACGATTAAATGGAATTATGAATAAAATCTGATTATATGTGATCATTAATGATTAACTGACTTGTGAGGATATATGATAAATTGGTAAATGAGGCATATTGGATAGAGTTAGGATATTCCTATTAAATAGTCGGGTAGCTTAACTTAATAATGAATTGTACACATTAGGATGTGCACTTTAGAAGAGAGGTGAATATAATTCTTCAAGTGAAGAGTGAATTTAACCTGTTTATGAAATTTGGCACTCATAACTGTTATGTATTTTATTCACTTGTAAATCATATCAAACCGGGCCCTGACCCATTTGTATTTTGTCTCTTGGTGTGGTTATTATTTATGTTCAGGTGTCCCATCGCAAGGGAGCCCGTTCTGACCTTCCCTTCCAGTGTTAGGGAGATACGACACATTACGGATGTTGTAGGATTTTTTGTATTAGACGCATCAAATTATTTTTAGATATTCTAGTTATGATTCGTCTGTGGTATTCAGGGCATGTTGCCCAAATTTATATCTCGTAGCTACTGTTATATTTTATGTGACCTTTTTGTATCAGTCTATTAACCGATAGATTATTTGGTTATGTTTCGTAAATGCTATCAAACTGTTAGTTGTATATTAATCCTTTTGTTACGGAAGTAGATGACTAAAATATTTTTATTTTAAATTGGAAAATATTTTGGCATCCGTTTTTAAAATGTTGGGTGGTTGTATCATATTATCTTTTATAAGAAAGTGATGCTAAGAATGGACCATTTAAAACTCCTGTTTTATTGGAGTAGCGGGCTGACCACCTCTTATTTTATTAAGCGGGGTGTCACAGATGGTATCAGAGCATCAGGTTCTTGAGTCTTTAGGATCTGTGCAGACTTGTCACGTTCTATCGTAGCATTCTTTGATATAGATCCCTATCATTAGGACTATTTTGTTTATGCGTGTTTAAGATATTCCACTAGGATAAATTGTTTTAACTGTATATTGACTCAGTTTATCTTTATCTCTAATGTTGTCGAGATGAGGTTGCCCGACAACGCTAAATCGAGTTTCAGATGACGTAAAACCCCCACCACTGCAGGGAACTATGAATTCGACAGAGGTGGCTAATAGTGTTTCCCAGGTGGTTAATGCTGCAATGACCACTATGGCACAACAGCTTCCACAAGATCAATAATTGGTAACACCGATGGCTCTAGCCTATACGGGACCCTCCGCGTCGGAAAAAGTTAGAGAATCCTTCCATAAAATTCACCCTCCAAAATTTCAGGGTGGCGCTGACATGATCTTGGCAAATCAGTGGAGGAGGGATATTCAGTGCCATCTTCGAATGGTGGAATTTAGTGAGGAGAGGAAATATATTCTCACCACTTTTAAATTAGTGGGAGCAGCTCTCCAATGGTGGGAGTCGGTGATAACTCTAGAACAAAGGGATACTATGACTATCTCGGAGTTCTGGATTCAGTTTGAACAAAAGTATTTTCCTCCAA
Source organism: Sambucus nigra (assembly GCA_949130495.1). Taxonomy (NCBI): domain Eukaryota; kingdom Viridiplantae; phylum Streptophyta; class Magnoliopsida; order Dipsacales; family Adoxaceae; genus Sambucus; species Sambucus nigra. The sequence continues at coordinate 384,207,917 of OX422217.1, forward strand.
CAGTTCAGAAGGAGATGAGGAGGAAGCTTCAGATGTTACTCAAGGGGTGCGAATAGTAGCAGAGTTTGAAGAGGAATTTACCCGTTTGGCAAATTTCGTGCCGGACGAGGTAAGTACAGAAACGAAGAGAATATCTAAATTTTGGGGGGGTTTGAATTGGAGGATAAGGCAGCACCTTTTGGGGAACCCTGCCCTAAAAACTTTTGGCGAGGTGATGAATGCAGTTTTACTTCATTGTCAGGATCACCGCCTTCATTTGAAGGGGAGTAAGAAAATAGGGGATTCTGGACAATCCAATAATCAATGAGAAAATGGTGCCGGTGGAGCACTATCACCACCACAATAGTTGGGGAGTAAATAAAAAGAGCGGGACCTTCAGCGGGGGGATCCGTCTAAGAAACAACGCTTCGGGGGTTTCAATTTTAATGGAGGTGGTTTTGAGGCCAAATTAGGGTGCTCAGCAGTTGCAGCAGTAACAACAAATAGTCCCACAGGGACAAGTCGGCTGAGTAAATAATGGAGGTCGAGGCCAGCAGGGCCAAGGTAAGGGACATTTTAGAATAACAATCGGGACCAACATCTGGAGAATTATGCGGGCCGTTGTTTTCAGTGTGGTGAGACGGGTCACATGAAGAGAGTCTGTCCACAGTTGAATATGGGGAAATTGCCTAGAGGCCCTCAGAATCAGTAGACACCTTTACAACCTCCATCACCTATTCCATCAGTCCCATTACAACATGGACAACTTCAGTTTGGGCATATGTATAATGTCCAAAATGCTTTGTTGCCTCTAGCACCGCCAGCTATCTAGGGTAAGTTTCCCATCCATGGGGTTGTGGGACGAGTTTTATTCAACACGGGTGCAACACACTCATTTATAGCTATGTACTTTGCTCATTCAGCGGGATTGTTAGAGTCCGCTGATAGTACTCTTATGAGTGTAGATTCTCCTATGGACGATGGCTCACTTATATTCTTTATTTGTAAAGGGGTGGGAAATGACCTTGGTAGAGTTCGATGTGAATTCGACTTGCTTGTTCTATATATGATCGGTTATGATGTTATTCTGGGCATGGATTGGTTAGTGAAGTACCGGGCCATGGTGAATTGTTATGGGAGGAGTATAGTTTTTTTCATTCCGGGGCAGGAAATATTTTTAGTAGCCGTGCCTCTTCCGGAAGGAGGTTCGAGCACTCACTTATACTATATTGAGGAGGAGACTTTGGTATAGTTATTTCCTTAGACTTGATTCTTGTTGTTAGATAATTTGAGGACGTCTTTGAGAAAATTCATGGCTTACCTCCAAGTCATGAGATTTAGTTCGTAATTAACTTAGCACTAGGGACTAGGCCGATTGTGCGAACTCCATACGACATGGATCCTTTAGAAATGTAGGAGTTTCGAGATCAAATTCAGCAGCTATTGGGGTAAAGGTTCATTCAGCGTAGTACATCGCCATGGGGTGCCCCTATATTATTCGTGAGGAAAAGAGACGGTTCCCTTCGGTTATGTATTGACTAACGTGAATTAAAAAAGGTAACCATCAGAAATAAATACCCGTTACCTCGAACCAAATATTTGTTTGATCAATTGAGAGGAGCGTCGTACTTCTCTAAAATATATCTGAGGTCTGGGTATCATTAGCGGTGAATTCGGTATCAGGACGTGTTTAAAACCACATTCTTGACCAAGTATGGGTCCTTTGAGTTATTGGTTATGCCCTTTGGGCTAACCAATGCTCCTGCGATATTTGTGAACCTTATGAATCGAGTATTTCAAGACGTTTTAGACCAGTTTGTGGTAGTATTGATCGATGACATTCTAGTCTATTATCGAACTGAAGTTGATCATGCCGAACACTTGTAATTGGTCCTGCAGACACTAGAGGATAATCAGCTATATGAAAAGTTTGAGAAGTACGGTTTTTGATTACAGGAAGTGCAATTTTGGGGGCATATCTTGACGGCTGGGGGTATATTCGTAGACCCAAACAAGGTTGCAGCGGTGAGGGAATGGGTTCATCCCATGACGCCGACTGAGATCCGTAGCTTTCTAGGTTTGGTGGGATATTATCTCCATTTCACTAAGGGTTTTTCGAAGATTACTGGCCCTTTAACAAACTTGACCCGGAAAGGAGTATGATTTGTTTGGGACGACTCCTATCATCTAGCTTTTGAAGAGGTAAAAGACAAAGTGACTTCTTCCCTTGTACTCGCGTTACCAAGATCGGGAGTAGATTATTTAGTCTTTCCTAACGCATCTCTATAGGGATTAGGGGGTGTGTTACAACATGATCTTAGGGCCATTGCATACGCATCTCGCAAGCTATTCCCCATGAGAAGAATTATCCCGTACATGATTTAGAGCTTTCCGCAATTGCATTTGCCTTAAAGATATATATGCATTTCCTTCTGGGTGAGAAATTTAGCCTCTTTACGGACCACAAGTCATTATAATATTTGTTCACACAAAAAAACCTAAATATGGGGCAACGTCAATGGTTAGAGTTTGTGAATGACTACCAATTTGATATTCACTACCACCCAGGCAAGGCCAATGTGGTAGCTGACGTGCTGAGTCGAAGACCCGTGGGCCAATTAGCAGAAGTGTGGAAAGCTAAGTGGAAGGAACTTGGCTAGGATGATACTGTAGCTAGAGCGTGCATGTCGGTGTTAACCATTACACCCAATATAATTATGCGAGTAGTAAAAGCACAAGTATGGGACAAAGACTGTCAAGACCGAGTACGATAACTATTGACAGAGGGAGCAGAGTCCGACTCTATTAGTTCCGAGGGTGGGTTACATTTCCATGGAAGACTTATAGTCCCAGACGATGGAGACTTGAGGCATGCTGTTATGATAAAATCCTATGGTTTGAGATTTGTAGTACATCCTGGTGGGGACAAAATGTACCAAAATATGGACCGTCAATATTGGTGGGCAGAAATGAAAAGGGACCTTTCTGAGTTTATCTCCTAATACGCCACTTGCCAATTCGTGAAGGTGGACCACCAGTGACCGACTGGAATGTTGCAACCGTTGGAAATACCGGTGCGGAAATGGGAGAGCATCTCAAGGGATTTTATCAGAGGATTTATGACGACGCAAAGTGGGCATGATAATATTTGGGTCATTGTCGATCGCCTCACCAAATAGGCACACTTCCTACTAGTGCGGATGGATTACAATACGACACGCTATGCTCAGCTTTTTATAGCAGAGATTGTGAGACTTAACGAGGTGCCAATCAATATAGTATCCGACCGAGATAAAATTTTCGTATCCCATTTTTGGTGAAGTCTCCAAGAGGCAATGGGAACCGAATTACAGTTGAGTACATCGTACCATCTGTAAACCGATGGGAAACCGAAGAGAGTCAACCAAATTTTGGAGGATATTCTTCGAATGTGCACACTTGATTTTAAAGGAGGATGGGAGAAATACCTTCCATTAGTCGAATTTTCATACAATAATTCGTACCAATTCATTATAGGTATGGCACCATATAAGGCATTGTATGGCTGACCGTGTCGATCACCTGCTTGTTGGTTGGAAGGAGGAGACAATAAGATCCTTGGTCCTGAAATGATCCAAGATACGTCTTCAAAGATTGGGCTTATTCAAAATTGCATACGAATTGCACACGATCGCCAGAAAAACTATGCCTATGAAAATCAGAGGCATGTGGATTTGGAAGTGGGGGATCAAGTTTTATTGCGGGTGTCTCCAATGAAAGGTGTTATGCGATTTGGGAAGAGAGGAAAACTTTCACCAAGATATGTAGGCCCTTTTCCCATTATTGAAAGGATAGGACCTATGGCATATCGACTTGCGTTGTCGAAAAACCTATAACGAATTCATGATGTATTCCATTTTTCATCTTTAAAGAGGTATAAAAGATGTGAGGGAGCTCATTGGCATGCTCCATTGGACGATATTGAGTTGCGGCCTAACATTTCATACGAGGAACAATCGATTGCCATGTTAGACCACGATGAGCGTAGACTAAGGTCGAAAGTGGTGCCCTTGGTTCGAGTCCAGTGGGGACACCACAATGCTGAGGAATCAACTTGGGAACGAGAGGATGATATTCGAGAAAAGTACCCATAGCTCTTTTTACTAGGAACATCTAAATTTTGAGGACAAAATTTCCTTATAAGGGGGAGCATGTAATTGCCCTTACTTTTGAGTAATTATTTTTATATAAGTTTCCATGTGGGTTAGTCATTTAAAATAAATGAAAATCGAATTAAATATTAATTTATGTGATTAAAGAGTTAATATTTATGAGTATTGCATATTTGCTGTTACATGAATGTAAATAGTGTAATATTATGTTATGTTGTGTAGTTGCGCATTAAAGCCAAGGTTTATAGCTTATATCCCAATCGGATTATTTAAGAAAGGTAATGTGACGTTGGGATAGTAAATTATAAACTATATCTCAGATGTTATTTTAGAGAGAATGGTTAGTCCGAGAACGGTTGTGATTGTCAAAATAAGTGTCGGGTGTGTTTTTCGGTTTCGGGGTACTTTTGGCTAGTTACGACTTAAATATGATGTTACGAGTCATTTTAAGTATGTAGTAGCATTTAATGTTAGACTTATTTTGGTTATTTAGTCCTACAAGAGAAATTAAATATCATTTGTGATTAACCTAGAGAGAGAGAGAGAGAGAGAGAGAGAGAGAGAGAGAGAGAGGATAAGAGCTTGAGAGAAAGAAGAGAAAAAGAGATGAATTGGTAATTTGAGCTTGGAATCGTTTCAACGAGGTGACATCCGAGCCTTCAACCTTGAGGAAAGTTTCTAACTTGCATGAATGTATGATTGTGTGTGAATAATTTGAATAAATTGTTAGTGTTCTTGAGTTTAATCCATTTGAGGATTTTGGTATTTTGATGTTTAAACCCTTATGTATATGATATAAACATGATTTGAGGGGTTCATAATGGTAGGTTATTATGTAGGAATGATTTGTAGATGAAGTTGTTTGATGATGTTGGGTTTAGATGGAATAGAAAGTGTTTTGGAATTTAGGGTTCATATAAACCCGTAGCCAAAACTGGGTTGTTCGACCCAGGCGAATTGATTCGTCCTTGGCGAATCAATTCAGTAAAATGGTAGGCTACACGTCTGAGTTTGCGAATCGATTCGCGAAGGCCAAATTGATTCGCCAAGTTAGCAGAAAGTTTAGTTCTCTCGACTGAATCGATTCAGCTGGGGAGAATCAATTCACTTCCATGGGCGAATCGATTCGTCCAGGGCGAATCGATTAAAAAATGGTGTTGTTTTACAAAATCTTTATAACTTTGTTTTTACTCCTTTTATCTTGGGTCTAGAGATTTGGAAACTTATTATAAGATGTATTATAGATAAATGTGATCGTATATCAGGAGATTAATACCTTAGGATGATAAGGGGGCATTCAAGCCTATTTTGGGGATTCTAAACGATAGTATAGTACCTCAATTGGTTAAGAAAATGATAGTAGGACCAGTGTATAGTAGGAATTTGTTGTTTTTGCTTTCGAGGGCTGGTATGGAAGTGTTTATATATTATAGCCTTAATTTATTATACATCTATGATTTCAGGTATAAGAATTGTCGTTTTAATTCATTATACATACATTTTGTGATTTTGGCATATGTGCACATACCTCTCTAAATGCTATCATAAGGGAAGTTATGATAAAGAGGTGAATCCCCCTGGCTAATGAATGTAGGGAGAGTGTAGTCCTCAGGCCATAGCACCAGTTGTTACATTACGTGATTATTTATTCAAAGTGAAGTAATTTAGGGTATGGTTACGCCTCACTGTCGAAGGTATATGGCGGTTTCCCATGCATTGTGACTTAGGGTACCCAGGTGGTCATGAAACTAGACCCTGGAAGATGATAGCAATTAGGGAACGCATCCAGTGGGGGTAATTCCCGAAAGGATGGTCTTAGAAATGTTATTATATGAATATAACTATTCTCATTCAAATTGTGTTTTAACGCAAATGATTAAATGGAATTATGAATCAAATATGATTATATGTGATCATTAATGATTAATTGACTTGTGAGGATAAATGATAAATTGGTAAACCAGGTATATTGGATAGAGTTAGGATATTCCTATTAAGTAGTCGGGTAGCTTAACTTAAAAATGAATTCTACGCGTTAGGATGTGCACTTTGGAAGAGAGGTGAGTATAATTATTCAAGTGAAGATCGAATTTAACCTGTTTATGAAATTTGGCATTGATAACTGTTATGCATTTTGTTAACATGTAAATCAAATCAAACCGGGCCCTAACCCATTTGTATTTTGTCTCTTGGTGTGGTTATTATTTATGTTCAGGTGTCCCGCCGCAAGGGCGCCCGTTCTGACATTCCCTTCCCGTGTTAAAGAGCTACGATGCATTGCGGATATTGTAGGATTTTTTGTAATAGATGCATCAAATTCTTTTTGGATATTCTAGTTATGATTTGTTAGTGGTATTCGGGCATGTTGCCCCAGTTTATATCTCATAGCGACTGTTACGGTTGGTGTGACCTTTTTGTATCTGTCTGTTAACTGACAACTTATTCGGTTATGCTTTGTAAATGCTCTCAAACTGCTAGTTGTATATTAACCCTTTTGTTACGGAAGTAGATTATTGAAACCATTTTTTTTAAATTAGAAAATATTTTGGCATCCGTTTTTAAAATGTTGGGTGGTCGTATCATATTATCTTTTATGCGATAGTGATGCTAAGAATGGACCATTTAAGACTCCTGTTTTATTGGAGTAGTGGGATGGCCACCTCTTATTTTATTAAGTGGGGTGTCACATGCCTCTTGGTTAAGTTATTTTTCATTGTCTTGAGGAGGAGGATTTGATTATATCCTATCCAAGTTCGGGCTAGTTGTGATTGGAGGGATTCTTGTTGTTCAACCAAGTTGTGGGTGGACTAAGTGACTTAATAATTGTTCATAGTTGGAGCTTATAATTGCCACAAACGGCATCAATTATATTAAGGTGAAAAATTGAACACAATAATAATAAATATACCTGCAAATATAATATGAATACAATATATACATATTTCGGCCTTAATGACCTATGTCCATGGGAAAAAAGGAGAAAGGAAGTCATTTTATTGATTTGAGAGTAGTAGCGATTACATGCAACCAACTAAGTGCTTTCCTTCTATTCTACTCTGATTTTATATAGCAGTCTTATATTGAGGGTTGCACAATCATGTTCCCACTATTGCGGGAATGGTTACTCGTATAACGCACGTGGTAGTCTCCAGGGCAATTGGTATGTTACATGTTTCCTATTCAATTTTCTAGTGGCTCGTCATAATATGGAATGTGCATTATTCTTGAACTAACGGTTAGCTGACTGGGTCGTAGCTCTGATCACCCGATCGTCCAATAGAGGGTGGATGGGTGTTTGACAGAATCTGGATACGAACAGGTGTTCGTATGCTCCGTCCATAATTTCCCTCATCAATAATGAATTAATTAATAAAAAAATATAAAATTATACTAAACCCATATTCCCCAAAGAAACTATGTATGCTAAACTTCAAGCATCTCATACATGAGAATAAAAAAATTCAAATTAAATGGGGTATTAAATATAGAACAAAATTTCTGATACACAATAAAAAGATGATGTTGGTATTATATTATATATAATTAACCAAAATAAGTAAGAGCATTGCTACTTGAAACTTCTTTGTAATGAAGACAATGTACTTAGTAAGATGTTAACTGCACAATATACATGCCAAAAGAGCTTCACCAAAGATATATATGCAGACTACTTTTATATACAATGATTTTGAAAGTTTTTAATTTAGTTAATACCCCCTTGAAATTCATAGCGATTATATTGTGTTGTGCTTTAATGAAAACAATGATAACCTTGGGCTGCCAAGTTTGTTCTTTCTAACACTGCATCTTCACCTTCGACAAATCAATTAATAGGATAAAATAATCACCACTAAAATTTGAATATTCATTTCGGAGTCCCATATATGAAAATAACTGACCATGAAAGTGTTGATTTTCCAAATCTGTGACAGTAATTGAAATGAAATATTTTGTCAACATAATCATTACGTAAGAAAGAACAATGCTTGAACCATAAATGAACCTACTCCTTCAAGCACCCTTTAGTTATAAATCAATTTTTAATTATTAAAGTAATTCTACTTATTAACCGAGATAGATGTCGTGAAATATACATAGAGGTATCCAACGGGTGTTATCTAATACGGTGAGACAGTAATGGCTTGAGTTGTCCGCTCACGACGCTCCACAAAGGCCCATGGGGGCATTCATTCTCTCAGACCTCATGGGTGGAGTAACCTATTAAGAGACTAGAAATGAGACAAAGACCCATTACGGGTTTATTTCAAGGAACCCTGAATCCGTTTACGCCTATTTACATAAACCCGAACCCTCCCCGCCCCACCCCATTTAAACCTCATGGGTCACAGTCCTTTATGTTTATTCCGGAGTACTAAAAAAATCAGCATCTATATATTTTATTAATACTAAAAAATTTCAGCATTCCCTAAAAATGTCAACATTAAAATTTCATTATCACCTATAAATTTAAACATTAAATTTTCAGCATCACCTAAATATTTTAACATTACATTAAAATGTCTCTAAAAATTCAGTAATATCCAAAATAAAAAGTTACACAAGATAAAAAAGTCTTAACAATCTCAAACACTATACCAAAATGCTAATTTTGTGACTATCCTTTTGTAATTGCTAATTGGGGTAACAAACTTATCACTCCCATGAGCAGTCACAAAATTGTTTGTAACTCCCATTAGGAGTGATAAAATAAAGGGTAATAAAAATTTGATTCAATTAGTTTGTCACTGCTAATGAGAGTCACAAATGTTTCCATTTAATTAATTTGTGACTCCTATCAATAGTAATAAATTTATAAATGTCACAAGGAGTCACAAATTTATCAATATGCCTAATTTGTGACTCTTATGAGCAGTCACAAATTTATAACTGCTATGAGAAGTCAAAAATTTTGACCTAGTACTAAATTTGTAATTACTAACGACAGCCATAAGTTTGTGACTACTGCTAGCTTCCTTGGTGTAAGACTTAATTTATAACTGCTATTGACAATTATAAATTTGTAACTGCTCCCGACACTCACAAATTTTGTCCTACTTTAATTTGTGACTGCTAGGAGGGGTCACAAATTTTTTTACCTACTTTAATTTTCCTCTTCTCTCTCCTCTATCTTCTCATAACTCTCATGTTGCTCACTCTTTCTCTTACACCTTGGTGAACATTTCTCCCACCCGTGCATTCGTCGAGTTTTCAATTTTCGGGAGTTTTTGATTTGTTTTTGATTTAATATATGTTATTTGTTAGTTTGATAAATTTTGATTTCTATTTTGATTTGTTGTATGTTATTTGTTCGATTTTGGTGAGTAAATCCATGTGTGTTATTTGTTGTATGTCAACAAGACAAGAAGTGGAAGAAATGATACTCACCGCAATGATTTGCTGTATGTTATTTGTTTGGCATTTTTTAGTTCGATTAATCTCCCTATGCTTATTTGTTAGTTCAACACCAATGGTTTTCTATGGCTTATTTCCCTGTACTCACCGCACATGATATAAGGATCTAGTTCGACACAAATGGTATTCTGTTCCCCCCCCCCCCCCCCCCCCCCAAGTTATTTGTTTGGCATTTTGGTGGTGAGTGATATGCAGAAGAAGCCCATTCCAGCACTAATGATTGCAATGAAATGATACCATTGAATTTTTCCCACATCAAGTGCGTTAAGAACCTGTCTATTTCTCTACTATTCTCTATTAATCAACTTGATCTGTAAGAATGGAAAGAGATGGTAAGAGCATACTCGAAAGAAAAATGAACTTATAAATTCATGTAAGTTATTGTGGTGAGGGTGTTATTTAACAAAGTTCTGGGTTGTGTTGATTTCAGTATCCATTATCAACTACAACTCCTTATACAAGATCAATTTGATTTGTGAAACTGCCCATTCTCTTTTTAATATAATAAAAGAACGCTAAATTTCTTTTTTGTACCAAAATATTTTCAGCCAATGTAATTAACGGCTAACTTGAAGAGGAATGCCTTTTCGCATAATTACAATAGTGATAAAAACAATATGCTAATTAAAATTAAAACCATATAATTCATCCTTCTCCTCTGGTAGAAAAAAAATCAAGAACAATTTATCATAACATGTGCTGAATATAAACTAAAAGATGAAGTCATACTGATCATAGGACTCTGTTTTGTCAATGTATAAAACCAAGGTAATGGGACAATATAGAATAAATTCCATTCCACATAAGCAGAGAATGGGTGTAAGATCCTAATGTAATTTGCGTTACACTAAAATTAGAAAGAAAGTTTATGTACGATGATATATGCACACAACCATAGGCAGGATATAAATTTAGATTACCAATGTATGGTGACATTGTAAGGAGCTCTGTTTAGGACTCTGACAATGAGTGTGTCTCCATTTTGTACTTATAAAGTTGGCCCGGGGAATTTCCTATTGACTTTGATAATGGAATGGGTTTTGTACAGCCTCTTCACTGGACTCGCTTGAACCTGAGGCGATAAGAAGCGATAATCTATATGAAAAAGTATGTAGGGGGAAATAAAATATGAAGGTAATAAGAATACATACAACAAACTCGTGGTAGTGAGTATTTGCATTCGTGAAAGAGGCTATTAAAGCCAATGTAATGAAAAGTCCTAGGAAGATGCCATTGCAACATGGATTCATACAATTGATATAATCCTTCATTTTTACTTTCACCCCTTTCTTGACTTAACTTGGAAGTTGTTATGATTGTTTTACATTGCATGATTTATTAGTTATTCATACAACTGTAATGATTGTTTTACTTGGAATTGTTTAACAATCAATGTATGTATACATGGGCCCAGGATACATGAGCATATCCCACAAGATATAACACTCTACTATTTTAAATTTCCTATTGCCAGGATATACTCAAACTTCAAGCCAGGTTTTACTTCTACCCTGGTTACTGATTTAAACTTACAAAGATCAAGACCTTATAAACCTCACCTTTCGATTTTGAGAATTTGTATTAACTCCTACATAGCAAGTGTATGCCCAAATTGAAATCACCTTTCAATTTTGAGATTTGGGTTATACAATGACTTTAATTGAAATATGTATTAGTCTAACAAAGCATTGTTTATTTTAAAATTTTATTATTTCGTTTTGCTCATTGATAAATTTTGGTGAACATTTCGATTTCGATTTAGTTGTATTGGTTGTATTTATTATTTTGATTTTGTAAAATAATAAATATAGGTCAAATAAACACTTCAATAATTCTAAATACAAGGCAAAGGACATTTTTCATGTGAGATGTTGCACCAGGCAATTGATCAATATCCATGTCTTCTTTCTTCAATTGGAACTAAGAAAAATTATATTATAAAATAATTTTGCCATTACATGTTCTTCCATCATTGGTACTCAAGGTATTCGACTTGAAAAGAGGAAGAGTTTCTGCATATTTTCAAACCATGAAATAATTTTTTTTATGATATTGTGTATGGAGTCTTATATTATGATTGATGTATTTGATAACTCTTTTCATACCGGACATAACCTTTTAGATGAAGTGGTTGAGTCCTATTGTAACTCAACCATTTCGATACGATTTTCATAGTATATGAATGTTTGTCTTGAATGATTTCCATATGATTTTCAGTCCCAATAGGTTCCAATTGATTATTGCTACTGATTCAAGGCTATAATTCATGTTTTATTTATTTGGGTACTGATTCAAATTTTGATCATTTGGGTATTGATTCAAGTTTTATATGCAATTTGTTTTAAGGTTTCAAAGTTTCAAGGTTTTCTTCCAATCGATTTCAGCCCCAATTATGTATGATTAAAGGAAATGCAAATGATTATTACTACTGATTTTCCGTAAGTTTCTTACTTTTTGGTTGTGATTAGGACGAATAGTTATTATATTATCGTTTAGGATTCTTAAATTGTTGTTGACTGGTGAATTTGAACATTTAGGTGGCCACTGATTTGGGTGGCCCTAGGCATTTGTAGCATTTAGGGTTTTTCTAGGTTTATTTACCCAATTGCTTCAATTCCATAAAAAATAGAATATACTTCCTTTAATTGGTTCATTCGTAAATGCTACTGATTGAATATTCTCGTGTTTTATTTGTTTGGGTATGGATTCATGTTTTTAAATTTAATGACCCAATTTTATGATTAGTAATTATTAACGACTAAATATTAATTCAATTAATTTAATTATTGGGATTTTGATAACTGCTAATCGGATTAGTAAGTGGGTTGGATATGAATTATAATAATTCAATTTTTTTATAATATCACTTCATTTTGTACAGTAAAATAATAAGAGATTTTAGTATTGATTTATAAAAATAAATAAATAATAATAAGATATTTTAGTGTTATTAATTTGATATTTTTAATCTTTACTCTTCAAATATCACTTCATTTTGTCTACATGTATAAATGTTTTAGCACGACATGTAGAATCTTAAACTACACATGTAATATACATACATAAAACATATGAAAAAGTATGTAATAATTAAAATACTTGTGCTACACATATATGTATATATGTCATTTTCATTATAACGGACATACTCATTTAGTTTTATAATTTACTAAGTTTCTATTGTAGAATTGATGGGGTTTCCAAAATATAAAAAGTGGATGGGTGAAAGTTTTAGATTGTGGAAAGTATACATTAATGGGGTGAAAGACTTTATGAATTATGCAATGAAGAATCTCAAAATTAATATTCTCCCATGCCTGTGCATTCATTGTATAAATGGTAAATGTTTGAAAGGAGCGGATGTAAAATTACATTTGATTCAGTGTGGTATGCAAGCGGACTACACATTTTGGAAATTCCATGGGGAGAGGGATTTTACGTATATTCTAGAAGAAATACTTGTCAAGGAAACGGTTCACGCAGATAGTGATCCGTTGGCACATGAAAGGTTATATGATCTCATAAATGATACATTCGAAGTGCATGTAGCACAAGAAAAGCAAGATAGTAGAGAGAATGGTTTAGGTTGAGAGGATAATGTTGACCAAGATTAGGATAATATATGGTTAAGAGCAGCAGCTGTAACCCCATTATACCATAACTCCAACCCTGACCACACGATGTTATATGCCATGGTTAGGTTGCACAACTGAAAGAGCAAATTTGGCTTATCAGGAAAAAGTGTCACGGTAATACTCCTTTGGGAAAAAGATTTCTCCCCAAAGAAAATACATTGCCGGTCAATTCTCCAATCATGAAGAGTAATTTGAAAGGTTTGGGTCTGAAATAAAAACCAATTCATTGTTGCAAGTATGATTGCATTTTATACTATAAGAAGCACAAAGACAAACGTGCTTGTCTTATATGTAAGGAACCTAGACATGAACAAAAGATGATAGTACATAATAAATGTTTGTTGCAAGTAGATACGCAAATACCTAAAAAGGTTTTAAAGTATTTTCCTTTAGGTCCTTGATTGAAGAGAATTTACATTATACCTTGGATAGAAGAGGCAATGACTTGACATGGTCGAGCGGAGGTGGGTGAGAATCTCATGCGACACTCGATTAATTCATCTGTGTGGAAATCTGAAAATCAGTGATACTCGGACTTTGGTATTCAATTGGTATTCAATTCAAGACTTTTAGAAGTAACCTCATGTGACATCCCGCCTAATAAAATACCGAGTGATCAATCCTATACCAAATTAAAACAGGAGTCTCATATAGTTCATTCTCAGCATCACTGTCGAAAACCAACTTAATTACTAATAACTATTAGGCTAGCATCAAAATTTTATTTAACTAATATTTTTAACCAAACCATTCAAATAAATTAATGACAACAGTTTATATACACGAACTGAAATGAAGTAAAAATAACCGAACACTCGGTTTAACATAATACAACCAAATCGAATACCACACTAAAAGGCGATAAAAGAATAAATGAATACAATTGGGCTACCGGCCCGAATATTACTATAATGCTTCCTATCTAGATCACAATAATAGAAGTGTCTAAAATAAACCTGCATGCTTTCACAGGTGCTGCAGCGAACATCTGACTCGAACGGATCATCATCCAGGCGTCCTTGTGTCTGAACACCTAATATATATATATATATATATATATATATATATATATATATATATATATATATATATATATATATATATAACAAGAGAGGGTAAAATAGAGAAACGAGTCAGAGCCCGAGTTTGAAATATTTTGCAGGTGCATAAATGCCATATTTTAAAATATGAAATATCTCATATTTAAACTGGTATCACACTCTCATGAGATACACCTTACCCATCTTCTAATAGTGCAAACCTATCGCATATCTTTTTAAACAATCTAGTTAAGCTACCCTGCCTAACTAATCTCTTCCACCAATCTACTAAATCCTCGTGACTATCACCTATCTGGCATGATACAACATAAGTTATACCTTAAGCTATCACATAAGCTTAACTCAATATAGTCCATAATGTGAAATATAATATATATATATATATATATATATATTTCTCATTTATATATATATAATAATAATAATAAAAATGTCGTTCATATTCCATAACTTTCGCTAGTTTAAATTACCATTTTCACTTTAGTGTATAAAATTTCGTATATATATAGTTCTCACTTTAATATACGAATCACAATTTAAATCCGGATATAATCTCCCGGAATGAGAATAAATCCTTATTCATTTTACTCTTACAGCAGTTAAAGCTATATGATATCTCGTCTTCATATAAAAGCAATATACTATACACAACAAGTATAATAACCAGCCCACTAAGCTATAGCTCGATGATGTAGTCTCATAGTGCCTATCCACATTCGGATTTACTCAATCAACCACGGTACCAAGCCAGATTCACTCATGGTCAGGGTAAAAATACATAACGGTGGAGGCGGTCATAGTCCCTCTTGAAAGTGGAATAAAGCTATCACGCTCGTATGCGGGACGATATGACCTCGGGATATACTCTCCCTGCTCCTCAAGCCAGGGGGTTCACCCACATTACGCAACCTCCCTTGATCGCACGAGAGAAAATATAAAACCTGACTGTCCATCCCGATGCTCGGGGAAGCCTGCGGAACCAGCATCTAAAGTACAAATATACCAGTCACATACAGATATATTTATATTCATTTCATATCATATATATAAAGTCACAACTTCTGTATACATAATATATATCCCTTCTCAATAAATATATGGCTATAATTTCCAAACTCTTTTAGCGATAGCCAATAATCCCGAATGATCCCATTCGTAATAGTATATAAGCATTCATACAGTTAAAATACAAAAACCATAAGTATTCTCTATACACACTTGTAGAAGACCTCTCTCGAACGTTGTTCGACCCGAACATTCACTAAGTCCATACCCCTAATTGTACACTAAACTAATCCAAGGTTCTCTCTTTCATTCCAAGGTTTACTCACCCTCAATACCGTCATCTAGGAGTCCTAATATCATAACTAGAATCCCCCATAATAATCTCCAATTACAATTTAACTCCTCCTAAACTCAAAGAAGGAAAACTGCTAAATTCAACAAAGGCGAATCGATTCGCCCCAACTGCGAATCTATTCGGTCTAGGGAATCGATTTGGTTTCCATCCGAATCGATTCAAAAAGTATTATGCAAGAAGGTCCTCAAGGACGAATCGATTCGATTTCAATCCGAATCGATTCGGCCTGAGACAGTCTTACATGTCCCTTTATGCGAATCGATTCGGTCTAGACCCGAATTGAAGTGCCCTGTTCGTAGCGCACTATTTGGGCAATTTCATCTTCTCAAAAATACCCAAATACTCTCCATTTTATGGTTTCTAATCTCAAATAACATCACTATAATCATCCTAACACTGATTTCTAACTAACACATCAATTAATTTTCTCACAATGTCAGGTTGGATTTCTGATTAACGATTTCGACCTCGGGCACCCTTCCGTAGAAAAATCATTACTAATTCAAAAAGAATCAGAAAAATACACGGTCGGTGCTGACGTGACCGTATCGAAAAGATCTACAAATTTTATTATTTTGGCCAAGGGCCGAATCGATTCGAAATGTGCGCTGAGTTACTATTCACATTCTTCTTTAAAATCTAAACCTCTATTAATACACCCCCAAGATTTTTATTTCTTCTCCCAACCTCATTTAATCACAACCAACTATATATATTAAAGGAAAATAGGTTCTAATCATCCTAGAACCAAGAATCAACAACTAATTTCTAGAAATCCCAAAGTTTTCCTAATATGAGATTTTATCCGATTTTAATCGTTCAACTTTCGAAAAACCCGTTTCGATTCAAGAAAACCCAACCCAAGAATCTTTATAGTTTATCACTACCAATTATAATATGAGATATATTCTTAAAAAAATAAAACAAGTAAACACTTGCCTCATGGATAAAATCTGACGACCTCCAGTCGAATCCCGCGAAATTTGACCCGAAAATCCCCTTTCTTCCTTCTTCTCTTCTCTTCTTCCTTGTAGATGGAGGAAGTTCGGCAGATGTGATTATCTGGCCCTGCTTCGAAAGCCTGGGCCTTAACAGAGCTAGGTTGGTACCTATCATCACCCGTTAATGGGGTTCAACGGTGAAAAGTTCCACCCACTGGGCATGTATGAGATGGACGTACGAATGGGTGATGAGTGGCCGAAGAGGTTAACCCGAAAGATCAATTTTTTTGTTATGGACGAAAATGTCTGCTCGGCCTATAACCTTATCATAGGAAGAGTATACCTTAAGGAGTTTGAAGCCGTGCCATCGACGGTCCACCAGATGCTAAAATTCCTGACCCCCTATGGGGTAGGGGAAGTGCAGGGTGACTAGACCATAGCACGAGAATGTTACTTCAACTCGGCTGAAGAGAGAGAGGCCCAAAAAAGAGCTACTACCACTTATAACATCGATACACTTGACCCTAGAGATGAAACAAAGTTGAATAAATGAGAGGCCGCGAAAGAGGTAGAATCCATCGTCCTCAATGAGGACGAATCGGAAAAAACCATCCAGGTCGGCAAAGCCTTAAAAAAGGAGGTCAAAGAGGAGCTGATAAACTTCTTGAGGAAGAGGCAAAGTGTCTTTGCTTGGAGTCATGCAGACATGCCTGGAATCAACCCCGAGATCATGTGCCATAAACTCAACGTATCTAAGGATGCAAGGCCAATCAAGCAGAGACTAAGGGTCTATTCTAGGGAGAAGTACGACATCATCCGGGAAGAGATCAGAAAGTTAGAACAGGATGAATTCATCAGGGAAGTGATATATCCAGAATGGCTATCAAATGCAGTCATTGTGCCCAAAGCCAACAAAAAGTGGAGAATGTGTGTGGATTTTACTGACCTGAATAATTGTTGCTCGAAAGATAGTTACCCCTTACTCCGGATTAATCAGATGGTAGATGCAACTGCAGGACATGAGCTCGTGAGCTTCATGGATGCGTATTCAGGCTACAACCAAATATCCATGGATGCTGAAGACTTATAGAAGACAACCTTCATTACTGACAAAGGGACGTATTGCTACAAGGTGATTCCCTTCGGATTGAAAAATGCAGGGGCAACATACCAACGTCTTATGAATAAGATGTTCGAAGACCAGATAGGCAAGACTATGGAGGTGTATGTTGACGATATGTTGATGAAGAGCTTAGAGGCCTGCACTCATATGGCAGACCTGGAAAAGACCTTCAATACCATGGACCTGTACAAGATGAAACTCAACCCAGCAAAGTGTGTCTTTGGGGTAGGAGCTGGGAAGTTTCTTGGATTCATCGTCAATCAAAGAGGAATAGAGGCGAACTCAAAGAAAATCAAGGCTTTGCTTGACATGAAGACACCTCAGAGTATCAAGGACGTTCAAAGGCTCACTGGAAGAGTGGCTGCGCTCAACAGATTCGTTTCCAGGGCGATCGACAAGTGTCTCCCATTCTTCAAGGTGCTCAGAAAGGCCTTCGAGTGGGACAAAGAGTGTGATGAGGCTTTTGATCAACTCAAGTTATACCTTGGATCTCCCTTGCTCTTATCTCGGCCCATAGCAGGAGAAAAGTTATACGTATATCTAGCAGTCTCTGAATCCGCTATAAGTGCGGCCATTGTTCGGGAAGACGTTGGGATTCAGAGGCCCGTATACTTCAACAGTAAGGCCCTTCAGGGATCTGAGCAGAATTAACCTCGCATGGAAAAGTTAGCCTACGCCCTGATACATGCTTCTGCGAAGATGAAACCCTACTTTCAGTCCCACTCCATGGTCATTCTCACCAACTCCCTGTTAATACAGGTCCTCCATAAACTTGAGAAGTCAGGTAGACTGATGACCTGGGCCATTGAATTGGGGGAATATGACCTTACCTATCAGCCTAGGACGGCCATCAAAGGGCAGGCACTGGCAGATTTTATCGCAGAGTTTACATGGAAAGAGGTCGAGGGTGAGAATAGCACAGAGGCCACATAAGTGTCAAACAACAATCTCTTTCGACACCCGGAAGAGGTTATGCCCAAGAGAGTCAGAGATGGGATAGCCGATAATGAGGAAGACTGGTACCTCTTTAGGCATGGAATTATGTTAGAAGAGGGTTTCTCATCAGATAAAGACATATGGAACCTCTTCGTCGATGGGTCCTCTTGCGAAAGCGGGAGCGGTGCGGGCCTAATACTTTCAATCCCGGATGGTACCAACATCGAATATGCCCTAAGGTTCAACTTCAAGGCATCGAACAACGTGTCAAACTATGAGGCCATGATAGCAGGCCTCTCTTTGGCAAGGACCGTAGGTATAAGATGACTCCTCCTTCACAGTGACTCAAGGTTGGTTATTAATCAGGTATTAGGAGTCTACGAGGCTAAATATGAAAGGATGGCCAAATACCTGAAGAGGGTGATGACGATACTCGAAGTCTTTAAAGAGGTAAAGATGAAGAGAATAACTCGATAAAACAACAGTCATATAGATGCCTTAGCAAGGTTGGCTTCGGTAACAAAGACAGATATCCGTAAAACAGTCCCTGTCGAGATCTTTCCCAGAGTAACCATTGAAGAAGAAGAGGCTAGTACCCCCTGCCTCAATCTCAACCTAGGGTATTCATGGATGGACCCCCTTATTAGGTATATCAGAGAGGGAGAACTACCGAAATCAAAGCCGAAAAGGAGGAAATTGAGGTATAGGGCAGCAAAGTTCTCAATAATAGGAGATGTCCTATATAGGAAGGGATTCCTATTACCTCTTCTCAGATGCGTCCATCCAACCGAAGTTCCCCACGTCCTACAGGAGGTACATGAGGGTTCTTGCTCCAGTCACATAGGAGGAAGACCTTTGGCGAAGACGATTGTCACGCAAGGATACTGGTGGTCGACCCTGGCCAAAGATGCGACATCTTATGTAAAGAGGTGCAATAAATGTCAGAGATTCTCCACAATCCCCCATCAACCTCATCAGCCTATGAGGTCTATCAGTTCCCCTTGGCCATTCGCAGTATGGGGGATTAACTTAGTAAGTCCCCTACCAAGGGCTACAAACAATTACAGATTTTTGATAGTTGCCATTGATTACTTCTCCAAGTGGGTAGAGGCAGAGTCGATGATCACGATTACAGAGCAGAAGACGCTCCAATTTATTTGGAAAACATCATATGCAGACATGGCCTCCCAAATACCCTCATTTTGGACAATGGAACACAGTTCAAGAATTTTTCCCTAGAAAAATACTACAAAAGAGTTAGGATAACGCAATTTTTCTCTTCTCCTGGCTGAACTCAAGCAAACAGTTAGACCGAAGTCACCAACAGAACAATCCTCGACGGGATCATGAAGAGGTTGGAAGAAGATAAGGGAAGATGGACTAAAGAGGTTTATGCTATTCTGTGGGCCTATAGAACAACGGCTAGGACACCTACGGGGGAGACCCCATTTATGATGTCACATGTCTCAGAGGCCGTCATACCCACAGAGGTGGGACTCCCTACTCATAGGGTTCAGGCCAATGACCCCGAGAAGAATGGGGAAGAGAGAAGACTCGACCTAGACTTGATCGAGGAGAGAAGGGAAGACGCAGAAGTCAGGCAAGCAGCCTACCAGCACAGAACATCAAAGTTCTACAATCAGAGGGTAAAATCAAGTCCCATAGATGTAGGAGACCTGGTGCTGTAGAAGACATTACAGAAGGCGAACAAGCTTTACCCAAATTGGCATGGCCCTTACAAAGTAATTAAGGAGGTTATTCCAGGAACCTACATACTAGAGAACCTCGAAGGGGAACCATTCTCCAATCCTTGCAATGCTGATCATTTAAAAAAGTATTACATATGATGTTGCAAGAGAGTGTGTAAATGTATCATATTAGGAAGAGATTATTAATGAGAAGAACACTTTCCATGTTAATTCTTGGTTCACTGTGCTCTAGTGGTAGAAATAATGGGGATAACATCTTAGTTGATGACCTCAGACCTTATAACATCATGATTTGTTGACAAGGTCTGAGGTCTGACATCATACTCGGATGACCTCAGAACCTTAACATCATTAATTTGGTAAAATTATTAATGGGGATAACATCTTATTTGATGACCTCAGACCTTATAACATCATGATTTGGTGACAAGGTCTGAGGTCAGACATCATACTTGGATGATCTCATACCCTTAACATCATTAATTTGGTGAAATTATTTATGAGGATAACATCTTAGTTGATGACCTCAGACCTTATAACATCATGATTTGGTGACAATGTCTGAGGTCAGGCATCATACTCGGATGACCACGGACCCTTAACATCATTAATTTGGGGAAATTATTAATGGGGATAACATCTTAATTGATGACCTCAGACCTTACAACATCATGATTTGGTGACAAGGTGTGAGGTCAGACATCATACTTGGATGACCTCAGACCCTTAACATCATTAATTTGGTGAAATTATTTATGAGGATAACATCTTAGTTGATGACCTCAGACCTTAAAACATCATGATTTGGTGATAAGGTCTGAGGTCAGACATCATACTTGGATGATCTCATACCCTTAACATCATTAATTTGGTGAAATTATTAATGGGGATAACATCTTAGTTGATAACCTCAGACCTTATAACATCATGATTTGGTGACAAGGTCTGAGGTCAGACATCATACTCGGATGACCTTAGAACCTTAACATCATTAATTTGGTGAAATTATTAATGGGGATAACATCTTAGTTGATAACCTCAGACCTTATAACATCATGATTTGGAGATAAGGTCTGAGGCCAGACATCATACTTGGATGACCTCAGACCCTTAACATCATTAATTTGGTGAAATTATTTATGAGGATAACATCTTAGTTAATGACCTCAGACCTTATAACATCATGATTTCGTGACAAGGTCTGAGGTCAGACATCATACTCGGATGACCTCAGACCCTTAACATCATTAATTTGGTGAAATTAATTATGAGGATAACATCTTAGTTGATGACCTCAAACCTTATAACATAATGATTTGGTGACAAGGTCTGAGGTAACACATCATACTCGGATGACCTCAGACCCTTAACATCATTAATTTGGTGAAATTATTAATGGGGATAACATCTTAGTTGATGACCTCATACCTTATAACATAATGATCTGGTGACAAGGTCTGAGGTCAGACATCATACTTAGACGACCTCAGACCCTTAACATCATTAATTTGGTGAAATTAATTATGAGGATAACATCTTGGTTGATGACCTCAGACCTTATAACATCATGATTTTGTGAAAAGGTCTGAGGTCAGACATCATACTTGGATGACCTCAGACCCTTAACATCATTAGTTTGGTGAAAATTAATGCATGGCAAAGAAAATCATCCAACAAATAATCCATCATCTCTAGGGTTAGCTCCCTCAGTCTCTGTAACATCCAGTGGCGCTGTTTCTGCAGGGGCAGCGTCTTCCGCTTCAACATCTTGAAGGACTTGAGCAAATTAAGGGTTAGCAAAACCCAGACCTATGATGTCAGAGGCTTTCAAGCTCCCTGACTCCTTCTCCTTAGCAGCCGCCCATTTGCCAGTAGCCTTAATACCTCTTTCGAGGTACTTAAATCCAAAGCTGATAAATTTATCGGAGACTTTATAATCGGCCAGAATCCCCTCAGAAGCATCCTCAAGGCTTGTCTTCACTGCAGCGCCAAGCTTTTGCTGGAGAACGTCGTCCTTCGCCTTAAGGGCAGTGGTGTGGTCCTTTTTAATCTTGGAGATCTCTTTCTCCAACTCCTTAACCTTTTTATCAGACCCTTCAAAGGAAGACTTCAGACGGTCTACCTCTGCATTCAGAGATCTTTTCACCTTCTCAACCTCTTGGCCTTTCTGGATGAGGGGCAACTTCTTCAGAGTCCAGTTGGCAAGATGATGCATAGCAGCGAGGCCCTCCAAATCATGTGGACGTATATATAATTTGAAATTCAAAGCAGAGGTTACACTTCGAAGCTAAACTGAAATCCGAAGTCATACTTGAATAGACCTGTGAAGGCCAAACTCAACCAGGAGAGGGGTGTCCATGGATCGACAAAAGCGTTTATCAGCATCGGTCATAGCAAAGCCGATGGCATCTAACGCCTGCAAATTGTGGCCTATGATGCTATCGTTAATTTTCAGTTGCTCTATACGAGAAGCCAATGCATCCTCAAAATAAATAGGGATGGCACGATCCCCAACTTTCTTCTTCTGCCTCCGATCCTCAGGGGCAGCATCGACAACCTTTCTCTTCTTGGTGGCCTCAGCCTTCGAGGTTGAGGGAGGGGGAGGATGAGCATTCAGACCTGATTTTTTGATGAGCTTCGTTAAAATTGGTGCTTCCATCTCCCACAACTCATCGGATATTCCCTTTGAATGCTATGTAAGATAGAAAGGTCTGAGTTAGAGAATCAGATATACGTCAATTCAGAGGTATGACTTGTTGAAATTAAAAGCACTTATCAAGCTCTGATAGAGGTCTTCCCCCTAGACCAGTCTCAGTGAGGTAATTGGGGGTCATCAGATGTTCAAATTTTACAAGAAGACCATGCTCCCTATGGTCCTGAAGGTCTTTGACCTTCTGAAGATTTTGTTGGCTAAGCCCAGGGTCGTCCCTAGCAGCCATTGTAACCTTTCCCCATCTTATAGGTATCCTCGGCTCTAATGAGGAAGAGGGGGCGCATGGACCAAATTCCCATGGCCCTGATGCAAAGAAGTACCGTGGCTTCCAGTTATGGTTTGAGGTTTGGGTAATTTAAAGCATCTTTTTGTTTGACTTTCGAGCTAAGAAATGATAATAGCTCGAATGGTTCATGGAAGATGAAGGGATATAGCACCCTGTAAAGACTTGGGCAGGAAGGTCTGAGTGATGGACAACCCTCCATAAGACGATGGCTCCAATTATCACCCTCCAAGCATTGGGTGACAACTAGAAAGGGGCCAAGTTGATATAGGCCAACATAGACCTGATGATGGGATGGATGGGTAGACGAAATCCGAATTTGAACATCTGCTCGTATAGGCAGATTTCACCATCTCGGCCGTCATAAGCCCTCTCTTACCTCAAAGGTCTCCTAAGTTTTATAGAGGGGCTTATGGAATATAGGTATCTGAAGGACAAGAGGTCGACCTCACTGACTTTACTCTCAATCTCGACCGCCTCAGATGTATCGACATCACTCTCCACAGCATAATCATCATCTAACTCAACGTCAGCCTGAGCAGACGATAGGGTACCACCTGGAAACCTCTGTGAAAACTCAGCCCCTGTGACTGCCGATAAAGGAATGTCTTCAAGAATCGATGGAACATCCACACTTGGTCCAATAATCTCAACCTCTAAGGAAGAGATTGATGTGCTTGAACTTCTGTGAGACAAGGCTCGACTGGAAACCTCTTCCTGGTCAGGGACTTGATCTTGTTGATTTGTGAAGTCCATATCCTCTTGGAAGGAGTCCACAAACATATGGTATGATATGGATGACTCATACTCCAACATTATAGAGGTTTCAGCAGGAACCTCTGCTTCATTAGATGGTTCAGTTGGTTCAGGGTATATGACCTTCAGAGGTGGGGGAAAAATAGGTCTGAGGGGGAATTCCTCTGACCTACGAGCTTCCTCCTGCGCTCTTTCTGTTTGCCTAATTTTCTCTAAGGTCTTCTCTCTAAGAGAGGGGAATTCCTCTAAGAGTTGATAAAGGGGTTTGAGAATATGAGGCAGACTCTACACTTACAACTCTCCTAAGTAACAAACAAGATTAGTAAAAGGGATTAAAGATCAAACTATCAGGCTTTGAGTATAAACTACCAAGAACAATAAGAACAGTGTTGCCAGAAAACTGATACTCTCACCAGAAAACTCTTGAAGCTCACCGAAAAATGTAAGAGCAAGAATAAAGGAAGAAAAATGAAGAAGAATGGATGACGAGGGGTACCTGAAGAAAGGTGAGGAGAAGCAAGGAAGAAATCCCAGTAAATGAACACCCAAACACACTTCAAATCAGATTTCTTCTAGAGAGAGAGAGAGTTACAGAAATAACCGAGTTCGTAGAAGGAGAGAAAGGAAGAAGAAAGAGAAGAAAATAGGGTTTAAACCCTTAAGTATGAGTGCACGCTTCCCAAGGCCCATCATTGCCTTGGGAGCCCAAAAGACTATAATGATTATAGTTGTCAGACACACAAGCCACTTCAGCAATTGACAAGTGTCAAGAAAGGGACATGGGTACAATACAAAGGGAACTCGGAGTTGTATACCCTTTAGTCACCTGCTCCTACATATGACCAAGGGCTAGGGGTGATTGATATGCCCTGAATATACCCCCTCGGCTCAGAGACATCAACCTCGGCCATAAAGGTGGCCGATGTTTGAGGGACCTTGAATTCATCATTAACAGACTCGTCCTAGGCAAGGTCGGCCACGACCGACGTTGCTAGGTACCTCGGCAGGTGATGTCTCCATGATCCAGGGGAGGTTATCCACCTGATCTTCCAAGAATTGCAACCTCGGCTCGGAAGATGAAGAGGTTGTCATCCCATCATCAACGTCGATCTCGGCTAGGGGTCGGCTGACGTTACTATTTTTCCACCACTACCTCGGCCCAGGCCGACATTATAGCACATCAAGCCTTACCTCGGCTCTCCCTTTGAGTCAAGGTCACCACCTCTTCCTATCCCAGGCCGAGGTTGTGACCAATCGCAGTTGGCCGAGCT
Organism: Sambucus nigra; assembly: GCA_949130495.1. NCBI lineage: Eukaryota > Viridiplantae > Streptophyta > Magnoliopsida > Dipsacales > Adoxaceae > Sambucus > Sambucus nigra. The sequence continues at coordinate 384,233,247 of OX422217.1, forward strand.
CTTATGTGCACATGTGGGGTTGGGAACACGTGTACGCAATCAGTTATAACCGAATCATTCCCCTCAAGTGAGGGAATATTGAGGTCATCATTGTTAATAGGAGATCAACCAGGTGTCATTCTCATATTGGTTCGAGCCTCATGCACATACTCATTGCATGCTTGGGGGTACACTACACCCCCCAGTCACTATATATAGAGGTCATCCTCTACCTTGAAAAGGATCTAAAATTAGCAACCCTAGCAAAAATTATGTCTAAATATGCAGTAGAGAGAGAAAGCTTGAGACATTGTATCCATGGCCATTAGATCCCACATACAGTGATACATACCATACACTTGCACAGTGGACGTAGGCCTAATTGGCTAAACCACTTATACTCCAGCGTGAATCCTCTTCTCCTCACCTCCTTCTAATATATGTGCATATACCCTTGTGCTTCCATTGTTAACATTGAATTGAGCTCGTAAACACCTTCACTGGTGGTGCTATTTCCAGCATCATCGCCAAATGCAAATCGATTAGAGCTAGTGAATCGATTCAGTTTCCATATGAATCCATTCAGAAAGTATTCTACAAGCAGGTCCTCAAAGGTGAATCAATTCGGTCTCAATCCAAATCTATTCGGCCTAAGACAGCCATATAGGTCCCCTTATGTGAATCAATTCGGTCTACACCCGTATCTATTCGCGATGTTCGTAGGGTACTATTTGGGCGATTTCATCTTATCCAAAATACCCAAATACTCTTCATTTTATGGTTTTTAACCTCAACCAACATCACTATAATCACCCTAACATTGATTTCTAACTAACACATCAATTAATTTTCTAACAATGTCAGGTTGGATTTTTTATTAATGATTTCGACGTCGGGCACCCTTCCATAGAAAAATCATTACTAATTCAAAAAAAATCAGAAGAATACGCGGTCGGTGCCTACGCAACCGTATCGAAAATATATACAAATTTTATTGTTTGACCAAGAGCCTAATTGATTTGTATCTAGCCCGAATTGATTCGAAATGTGCGCTGAGTTACTATTCACCTTCTTCTCCAAATGCCAAACCTCCATTAATACACCTCCAACCTTTTTATTTCTTCTCTCAGCCTTATTTAATCACAACCAACTACATATATTGAAGTAAAATAGGTTCTAATCATCCTAGAACCAAGAATCAACAACTAATTTCTAAAAATCCCAAAGTTTTCCTAATATAAGATTTTATCCGATTTTAATCATTCAACTTCCGAAAAACCCGTTTCGATTAAAGAAAACCCAACCCGAGAATCTTTATAGTTTATCACTACCAATTATAATATGAGATATATTCTTAAAAGAATAAATCAAGCAAACACTTGCCTCGTGGATAAAATTTGACGACCTCGAGTCGAATCCCGCGAAGTTTGGCCCGGAAATCCCCTTTCTTCCTTCTTCTCTTCTCCTCTTCCTTTTCTCTCTTCTTTTTATCTCTCTTAGGGTTTAATTGTGAGAGAAATGAGGGTTATAAGGGCTTATAAAGCATATCCGTTATTATACCCAAAATTGACTTGTTTACTCAATTGCGAGTCCCTACTAGTCCAAAAATCCCCGGAACCTAAATGCTACCTCTGGATACTCTATTCTGACTATCTTGGCCATTTCGTGCACTCGCAATCTCCATCCGAGTCACTTAACTGAAATTCAATAGTGGTACCCGACACTTATCAACACTCATTTTCTACAACGTAAACTAATTTTCGTCTCTTAACCCAATTGTAATGTGACATAAAAATATTCTGACTCATTTACTTAATCCCCAATGTAACTGTAACACACATCAGTAAACATCTAACCCTCATAAACTCCAAAAATTATTATTAACAGAAATTCCTCAAATTTTCAAATTACACCCACTTATGTAATGTAAATATCCATAAAAGTACAGGGTATTACACCTCCGCTCGGCTTATTTTAAGGGATTGGACAATGATGGGATAAAGGACTTGAAGGATCGAGTACCAAAGAAAGAGCATATCCCTGTCCCTGAGTGGAATGAATTTGTCTTGCGCGAAGCATATGAGGCGAAATTGATACAAAGACACCCAGGTTGGGTGAACATGGCTAAAAAGACTGACATCCATTGTCTTGGTTGGATGTTATATGCTAAGAAAACTAAGGAGATGGTAAACACACTTTCTTATTTTAATGTGGATATATATAATATGTATTGCCCAAATAGTTAATCCAAAATTAATTTGTAGGTGTTTAAAAATAAATGACTTGTTGATCGTTTGGAAGTGTATATCAAAAGCCGTAGGAAAAAAATAGGGGAGTTTCACCCAAAGGTAGCTGATGATATGGTGAGTTTTGTAATCTCAATTGTAATAATTAAATTCCTTCAAGTTTAGTCGTTCAATTGTTTTAATCGATTCATTAATAATTTTGCAACCAAAATTGAGTGAGCTAAGAAGTAGTTAAGTTCTTCAAGCCAAACTAGTATTGATACATATACATTGATTGCCTTTAGAGGAATGGACACTAGGGGGCAACTCGTGGTGTTGGACACGTGTCCAAAAGTGAAATTAAGGCCATTACTCCTATAGTATCACAATTAACTAGAGAAAATACACAAGAAGAAAAACATGATGAGGATATGACATTTCTAAAATCATTTGTTACTATGATTTCAAGTGATTTTGAACCGAACGGAATAAAAATACCAAATCCTAGTCCTCGCGATTATACTCCTGTCCTACATTCAAGTCCTCACGATTACACTCTCGTCCCGCATCGGAGTCCCCACGATTGCACTCCTAACCCCCCGTCAACTGAGCCAGACTTTGAATTCATAAATTGATCTTCCACACGATCCATATGTCTATTTATTAGATTTTTCAAGTCAAAGGAAGATTGCAACTGTACAAGTTATTGCTTTAGCTACTATAGGAAAAGTGGTGCATGGACATCAACTGTTGATATTTGAACGTAAAGTTTATGTTAATAGTGTTGATCCAGGAGAAGAGAATAATCCGTTGTATCGTTGAAGTCACGAGGAAGATACTATGAAATATGTCGAGAAATATAAGGTGGTTTGGTCGTTGCTCTGTCTTTTCCTTAAGTGATCCATAGTAATTTGTCTTAAAAATTTTGAACAAATTATCAAAGTGAACAATTAGTAGTGTTTGAACTCTGTTTTGAATATTAGTAATCTATTTTGAATCAATTAATAATTTGTTTTGAATGTATCCAGTGCCTGTTTTGAATATTAGTAATCTGTTTTGAATCAATTGGTAGTGTTTGAACTCTGTTTTGAACAATTTGTTTGTTTTGAATCAATTAGTAATCTATTTTTTCTTATGTTTATAACGAATTTCACGTGGCCTGATTAATTCTGTCTTGAACTCTCTCTTTTTTTTACTCCTCATTAATTCGACTCCTCAATATTTTTGTATTTGTAGTTGTTTTATTATTGGGGCTTTTGGGGGAAAATTCCAACCCATAACATAAGTGATATAATATTTATATAACTACTTGTTCTATAAATTATGTTATATAACATAAATTATATAACATAAGTCATATGTTAAACACAGTCCACATAAGTTATATGACATATTGTAACAACTCGGATTTTTTTAAATGGGTATTTTTAAATTAATTTTGGAAAATTCAAGGAAAATAAATTTTTAGATTTATTTATTTTTAATAATTAACTATGTTGAGTTTTATTTTTAAAAAGTGGAATTTCAATCGATTTTGAATTTGGATTTAAAATGAAGTTTTTAAAGAGGTTTTAGTGATGACCTTCATTTTAACATGCTGGCAAAATCAGTTTTCCTAAAGGGTTAACAGATCGACCCAGGGAGTCAATCGATCGACTATGCCCGAATTTGAGTCGGCAGATCTATTTTAAGGAGTTGGAGGCTTTACAAATTCCTTTTCTCTTATATAAATAGAGGTCGTGGGTAGGTGTTTTAAACCAACTTTTATGACCTAAAAAATGAAATAGACCCTTTATATTTCCTCTCCCTCTATATACAAACCCTAGCCCCTATTTTATTCAATGTTCAACCTTAGATTTGGAGGCCTATTTGTGGATATCTCGTGTTGGGACTAGAACGTGATTTGGTTATTTTCGCTAGAGGAACGTGATGGTGTGATCAGATTTTGAGGCTGAATTTATGTGATGATTCATGTGATGATTTTGAGGTACGGGACTTACACAATATGCTCCTAAATTATCTCGAGAGTATTTCATTTATTTTATGTGTCGATTGCACTCATGATTGAATTTTGATATTCATTTAAAATCTGAATAACTGTAGAAATCTATAATATTGCGATTTGAGCATCGTGTCATGAGATTTTAATATGGTACGAAGAATGGGCACCTGCTAATAGTCCCATAAATCGGTATATGGCTTTGAGATGCCTAGGTGAGGTGAGGCCTGGTTACCCATTGATGTGTTGCTGAGAAATTAATATTGATATAAGGATTGAATTATGCATTTGATTTGTATATGCGATTTGCATTGTTGCTATTTTTTCATCGTTCTAATTATTTTGAGCAACTATTCTTGTCATATTGTGTACTTTCCGGTATTTTCTTTTAGTGGCAGGTTAGCGTGGATTGGGACGCTATGGGCTATTTTGTATTATTATTTTAGGATTGGAGGGTTTATTTTTTTGTATAAATTAGTGGTGTAATTTTAGTTGGAGAATTTTGTATTTGAGAGAAACTTTATTGTAATCATTATTGTGGAATAGAAGGATTATGGACTTGTTGTATTTTAATTGGGGGAATTTAGATGCTCTATACTCATTATTTATTGTTTTAGTTTAGTTTTATCGCAGTAGCACGCCGCGTGTCTTTTCGGGAGCGCGGGGTGTTACACATAGGTGAATTAAATTTCTTTTTGAGTTAGGTGCACCGTACTCTTTTATTTCGGTTGCGATAGTTCATCAGTTGGGGCTTGAATGTCCATCCACCTATCCTTCCTTGTTGGTGATTACTCCGATGGGTAGAGACATTAATTTGAAATATGTAGTTCATTCTTATCCCCTTACCTTCAGTGATCTCATCTTGGACTTTGATTTTCTCATTTTGGAAATGGACGGATTTAATTTAATCTTGAGCATAGATTTGTTTAGTTCCTATCACTCTATTGTCTTCTGTTTTTGCTCGTAAAATTTTTGTGGTAGTGTCGACTCGTATCGTTATGTATTTGATAATTTTCAGATGGATGTGATACCTTCTTCTTATGTTCGACCGCGGGAATAAAAGGAATATTTTGGTTTGGTAGTTAGTGTGGTATATCATAAACTAGTCAACCTACATGCCTTAATTTGTGTGTTGTGGGGGAATATCATCCTATCTTTCCAGAACATTCAAATAAATTACCTCCGCATCATGAATTTAAATTTAATATAAAGGTTTGTCTTGGTGTGCCTCCCATTTCAGTCACACCATACTGTATGGCACATGCTGAGTTGAAGAAACTTAAGGTGCAGTTGGAAGACTTGTTATGTGAAGGGTTTATACGTCCTAGCATATATCCTTGGGGCATTCGTGTCTTATTTATGAAGAAGTCTGATGGTAGCCTCCGCCTTTGTATCGATTATCGCTATCTAAACAAAGTTACAATTAAAAATAAGCACCCTTTATCTTGTATAGATAATTTATTTGATCAACTATAAGGTTCTTTTGTTTTCTCAAAGATTTATTAATTTCTGGTATCATCAGTTGCGTATTCATCTTTATAACAATTATATAACTTTTTTAGCTATCATGTTTATAATAGTTAAGAGTTCCTATCATCTTTATAATAGTTATATAAATGTTATATAACATAAGTTACATAAATGTTATATAACTTATGTTATATAACAGTGTCTGTTTTGGGAATGTATCCAGTGTATCAAGTTATATAATAATTAGATGTGTTTTGAATGTATCCAATGTCTGTTTGGGGAAGACAATGCTGAAATTTTATGGTTTGGCTTATTCATTGTTACTTTATTTATTTTCTTTTTTGTATTGTTCTCTTTATGCATATGTTTTTTAGGCATTGCATCACCACCTTGTCATCCATAATAGCCACAGTTATTAACATAACTGTTATATTGCTTTATTTTTTTATTTCTTGCTCCTGTTTTCCTGTTTCTACTTTTCGTGCTGATACTCACACTGTATGCGCTTTAGTCCTCCTAGTTTGCAGGTGTACACATGGCATCCCTGGCATATGTAGTATTCAAAGGCCTAAATCTAGGTGTTTACACTTCATGGAAAGCAACACACGCACAAGTCAATGGATACCGAGGCGTCGTACTCAAAACATTCGAGTCCATTGAACTTTCTCAGCAAGCTCCCTCCAAGTACACGAGGGAGGATGTCACTGCATCAATATCCCCCACAGTTTATATACCCAGACTTCACAAAGCGTATCCACCGTGTGGTGACCCATGGTCTAGGTTTAGAATGATTTGTTATTTCTTCATGACGTTTCATGTCATCGAAGTGCTGTGTCATTATTTTTTTTTAGTTTATTTTTTATTCTATGTTCATTTTGTACTTGGCTACCAAAAAGGGGTTGTTTGATGTTAAATTAAGTTTAAACAAGTTTTATGTGTATTGGATATTTGGAATATTAGAAATATAAATGAAATATTATCAATTTTTTTAGACTTGTTACATGTTCATGATATTTATTCTACTCTCATCATTTCATAATTTTGGAAAAATCTAAAGCTGATTATAATAGCTCTTACCACATTTAACAAATTCAACTTTTGTAATTGCTAATAACAGTCACAAAATTATCACTACTATCAATTTTGTAATCGCTAATAATTATTACAAATATAATATTCATAACCGCTGATGGCGGTTACAAATGTAAGATTTGTAACTGTTGACAACAGTTATAAATATTAGATTCATAACTGTTGCTAGCAATTATAAATATTATATCGTAACTACTGATAGCAGTTATAACCAACAGTTACAAATTGGGGGCACCGGTCATAACCCCTATAGGGGTTATAAAATTTTTTGATTGCTATTAGGAGTTACAATATTTTCTTTGTCACCCCCTAAATTATGATGGTAAATAGCAGTTATAAAGGTCATTTGTGACTGCTAACAACACTCACAAATCACCCATTTTAGTGTAGTGAAATACAAGTTTACACAACATAAAAATAGAGAGGATAAAATTTGAAGCAATACAACATTAAAATTTAATCAAGTGACTCTCCATGAACTTCAACATCATCATCATATCATCAACTAGTCAAAACTTGAAAAAGCAAAAAAAATGTTTATAACATTTTAAACAATATCGTTCTTATTATATCTTTGATGTTTTATCAATAAAAGTTTGTTGCTTATGAAATAAAAGAAGATATTTCACCATTACACGTCATGGACATAGATGGATAGAATAAAATATACAATTTTTGGGACTAGTTAAACCATTACAAATTTAGAAGTATCAAATGGGAAACATTTGTTCCTAGAGTTTTGAATATTGTATCATCAAGCACTGTAATGTTTTTGCAGAAGAATGTCAAACATGGTTTTGTAAAGTGTTGCATACTTTTTAAAGTTAAGACTAGGAAAGATAACATTTTTCAAAAACTATCAATACATTAAAACATAATTTAATGATATTTGAAACATTTTAATTATTAAAAAGTTACCTTAAGCCTCCATTGGCTCGGAGTCTACATCACAACTCACAGGCCTAGAGTCGGTGGTAGAATATCCATCTACAAAAATACAATATAAATATAAAGAAACAAGTTACTTATTAGTAAAAAAACTAAGAAAGATAAAAAAAACTAGCATGAATATTGTTAGTAAAAAAAAGTACCTTTAACATTATTTCACAACAAATCTTGGATAAATAATTGCACTTGCAAGTTCTTTTCTAGATAGATCTTGATCGAATATAAAATTACCGAATTTCACTTTTTCATCGGATTTTTTTACTATGAATTTGAAATCGATCACGAATATCGATATTTTTTTAACACCTTTTTAAGTGCATACGCAAATGGCTAGTTCTATTTATACTTTCAGCCTTAAGTCTTGTATAACAATGGTGACTTATTGCAAAAGTACCCCATCCATCTTTAAATCTTTCAAAATCTTTCCAAATAGAAGATGAGAATTTTCTTTTTCTGGGGGAAGATGGAATAGCTGCCCCACCTTCACCATTTGTTTGGGTAGATGGGGTGGAACTAGGTGTTGGAATTGATTCAGTTTGTGCACCAAAAATAGTGTTTTTACCTTGAATTGATTTACTCATTTTTTACATATTACTATTTTATTTATAATCGGAGAAAGAAAATAAAAAAAATGCGAATCAAGCCAAATTAATATTAGAATTATCCTCAAAAAATATTATTTCGATCTAAATAATTATCCCTAAAATACTATATATATATAAAATACTATGGGTACCTCAATTTGACACCTTGGCCCAGATGAGTAGCACAATAAAATACGACCCAAAGTCTGGAGGCCTCACGTCTCAACTAACTCACTTACGACCCAATCAAATTCCCTAAAATCTCGTAAGGAGATATTCTAGGGATTATGGACTGGCGTGGGGGAGTCCAACACCCCCATTCCCCGGAAACGAACATGTATATAACAAACCCTCAGCCAGGGGCAAAGGGCATGCATTATTTTTCCTATAAAACACTCTCCAGAGTAGAGAGAAATAATATTGAAAGCACTACCGTGGACGTAGGCATTCTTGCTGAACCAGTAAATTTTGTGTTGTGTGATTGTCATTCCTTACGTTCTTTATTTGTTCTGGTGATTTCCTTTTCTTGTTATTTTGTGCTGAACTTAATTGTCATCCACAATTGGCATCATCTGTGGGACGTTTGTCTTCCTTTAAGAATCCTTCACTAACAAAGAATTTGGAATGTCTGGTCACAGTAGCAATTCCCCTCAAGCAGGGGATATCCAAGAATAACCTGCCCCTCGCAGGATCAGATCTAAAGTTCGACGTTCAGATCAGAGGTCTCACCCTGAACGGGAAGCCTCAGAAGAAAGTCAAGGACCAGCCAGGTGCACTCAAATCTCTAGGTTGATCGATGCCTATGAGGCAAGGCTCCAAGAGCAAGGGGAGGTCGCTCAGAAGAAAGAAGTTGAGAATGCTCGCCACAAAAAGAGATTAGAAAGGATGGAGATAGAACTCCATCGTAGCACCAGGAGACGTCAGTATCGCACTCATAGCCCTCAGGCGAGCAAGTCTCGCAGCTGAGGAAGGAGCCCTAGACATGGATCTCAAAGATTCAAGGAACACGAATCGGATAATGACTCAGTCGAGAAAAAATGACCAACTCGCCGATGCAGGAGTCCAACTCAAGGAAATGATGACATACGAAATTTGGTCCGGAGAGAGATGGACCAATACCCAGCACATCGGGGTGCCAGATCAACTAGAGAGCTAGCCCGGCGAGCTATCAAAACCCAGATGAAATCCCCTTTCTCAAGGGAGATAGAAGAAGAAGAAGAAGAAGAAGAATCCCCCAAGAAGTTAGTTATTCCTAGATTCAAGATCTATGATGGAAAGACTAACCCTATCGATCACGTTAGGCAGTACATGCAGGCTATGACTCTCTGGAGCCATAGGGACACACTAATGTGCAGGATCATCCCTTCGAGCTTGCATGATGTGGCCCAGAAGTGGTTTAAGAGACTCCCTCACAGATCCATCAGGAGATTTGAGTCCCTGGTAGAGCTCTTCACGGATCGATTTATTACCAGCAACTCCCATCCGAAGAGGATGGATGCCTTACTAACAATAAAGAAGATGCCCCACGAGAGCCTCCAAGACTACGCAAGAAGGTACTGGGAGTTGTTCAACGAGGTCGAAGACTGCTCTGAGCAGGTAGCCGTAGTATCTTTTAAGATTGGCCTACCCAGCTCTTGCCTCTTGCACCAATCCCTCACTAAGAAGGAGGCCACAACCATTGATGAATTAATGGCTCGCATTGAGAATTACGCCAAAGTTGAGTATGTAACTCACCTCAGTGCAGGGAGAATGGTCGATCTAAGCTCGCTGGCAAGGGCAACGACAAGGATAAGAACCAGAAGAAAGGGAGTAAGAATGGGGGCAAAGGTAGCTCCAAGAGCGGGAGCAAAAATGATGATTCAAAAGCATTTCAGGCAGTAAACACTGTCTTTAAAGAACCAATTTACAAGATCCTAGAGAAGATCATGGATGAGTCGTTCGTTAAGTGGCCTAGAAAGATGGGATGAGATCCCTCGAAGAGGAACAAGGTTCTGAGATGTGATTTTCATAAAGAAGGAGGGCACAAAACTGAGCACTGTAAGGATCTTAAGTCCCACCTTGAAGAGTTGGCCCAGACTGGGCACCTGAATGAGTTTATGGAGAAGAAGGTAGAGAAGGTTTCTGCCAATGGAGACACAAGGCCCAACAATGTGCTCGAGGAAGATGCTGGCCATGAGTTTATAGTGATTTATGGGGCATCGAATCTGAAACAGATTCAAGGAAATTCAGCACGGATGGAAGTGAAGAAGCTTACGGCAGTAATGCAAGCTTTTCAAATCGATCCAGCAAAAACACAGGCAGGAAAGTGTCGGCAAGTAAGTGACATTAACTACAACAAACGTATCATATTCATGGATGAAGATTTAGTGGGAGTGAGAACCTCACATCATGACGCCTTAATAATTACACTCAGGATAACAAACTATGATGTCGACAAGTTTCTCGTCGACCAAGGAAGCTCATCCAAAGTAATGTATCTCGATCTGTTCAGGAAATTGAAGTTAAGCGTCATCGACTTGAAGTAAGTCACTGTCCCTCTAGATGTCTTTGCTTTGGGAAAGATCGTACTGCTAGTGAGGGCAGGGAGTGTCTCCAAGATGATCGAGTTTCTGGTAGTCGACATTGACTCGCCCTACCAGGCTATCCTCGGCAGAGGGTGGCTACATGAGATTAAGGTCATTACCTCGACCTACAATCAGAAACTCAAGTACGTAACTGAGTGAGGTGTAATGGAGATCCATGGAGATCAGGTGATGGAAAGAAGGTGCTTCATAGCAGCCATCCGCCTAAAACCAAAAAAGAAGACCGAGAAGGCTAAAGAGAATGTTGAGGAACAAGAAGGTTTGATACCTTTAAAGTAGTAGCTAAAGTATAAAAGACCCGGAGTGGAGGACACCAGGCTCCTCCCCTCTGAATGAGTCGTTGAAAACCTGGAAGAGGTCGCAGTCGGTGGTAGCAAAAAAGACAGAATGTTCTTGATTGGAGCCTCTCTCACAGGTAGAGAGAAAAAGGAATTGATAGTAATTTTGAGAAATAATGTGGATATTTTCATGTGGGAACCTTACGAGCAGCCTGGAATTGACCCCAGTGTGGTTTGTCATCGGTTGAACTTTGACCCGACTTTCAGGCCTGTCGCGTAGAAGGAACGGCGAGCTGTGCCCAAGAAGGCCAAGGTTGTAGAGAAAGAAGTGGAGAAGGTGCTGGATGCAGGATCCATACAGGAAGTTCAATTCCCTAAATGGTTGTCCAACCCAGTAGTGGTTCCAAAGAGAAATAGGAAATGGAGAATTTGTATTAACTTCACTGACCTTAATAGGGCATGACCCAAGGACATTTTCATCGACCAGTTGGTGGATGCCATAGCAGCTCATGAAAGAATGAGTTTCCTAAATGCCTCCTCAGGGTACCACCAGATTCCTCTGTACATACCAGACCAAGACAAGAGAACGTTCATCACCACTGTCGAATTATATTGTACAAAGTTATACCCTTTGGGCTAAAAAATGCAGGAGAAACCTACCAGCGGTTGGTCACCAAGATGTTTAAAGACCAAATGGGAGATACCATGAAAGTATACATCGAAGATATGCTCGTCAAGAGCAGGCACAAAGAAGACCACATCTCAAACCTATAAAGGACCTTTGAAATCCTCAAGAAATACCGAATGAAGCTCAACGCGAGCAAGTGTTCCTTCAGTGTCCAGTTAGGAAAATTTCTTGGGTACTTGGTTATCAAAAGAGGTATTGAAGCCAACCCGTACCAGATTGATGCAATCAATAAGGTGCAGCCTCCCCACACGATAAGAGACGTAAAGAAGCTCACGGGCATGCTCGCCGCCTTGAAGCGGTTCATCTCAAAGTCATCCAAAAAATTCCAGCCATTCTTCCAGCTATTGAAGAAAAGAAAAATAGTGAAGTGGAACCAAGATTGCTCAAAGCATTAGAGGAGATGAAAGCCTACCTCAGCAACCCACCCTTACTCGTAATACCTCAAGACACCGATTCCTTGTACCTGTACCTTGCAGTTTCCATCCACGCTATCAACTAGTATGCGAAAGAACGGGAATCCAGCACCCAATCTACTATGCAAGCAAGACCCTCTTGGACACCGAGAAGAGATACCGACCACTGGAAAAGCTTACCTTTACACTAGTGGTAGCCTCGAGGAAATTGAAGCACTACTTTGAAGCCCACTCTATCTTAGTCCTTACATCACACCCTCTTAAAGCAGTCATGCGAAAGGCGGATCTATCTGGTAGACTATCAAAGTGGTCGGTCGAGCTCGAACGATTTGACATCCAGTTTCAACCAAGGAATGCAATCAAGGGTCAGGTCCTCATCGATTTCATCGCAAAATTTACAGGCGAACGACCTTGCTACCAGCTTCAATCCATGAGTGAAAGGGAAGAACACTCGTCACAAGGTGTTTGGTGAATGTTTCTTGATGGCGCCTCCAACTCCAAGGGGGCAGGAGTAGGCATTGTGCTCGTTACCCCAGAAAATACAATCCTCGAATAAGGAATAGAGCTTGGATTTGAAGCCTATAACAATAAAGCAGAGTATGAAGCATTAATAGAAGGCCTGCAGAAGGCACATGCATTGGGGGCAAACCAACTCGAGGTGTTTCGCGACTCGCAACTGGTCTCCAACCAGATAAGTGGGGACTTCAACACGAGGGATGAGATCATGGCAGCCAACCTCGCCTTGCAAAAAAAGTAATGTCTAACTTTGATTAAGTCAGTGTCCAACAGTTTCTTAGAGGATAAAATAGTCATGCTGACACCCTAGCCTCCTTGAGCTCAGCAATCGACTCCGACTTCAAAAGAATAATTCCTATCGACTTCCTCACCCAATCGAGCATCAACTAAAGCAACGAGCTGCCAGACGTAGGCCATATTATCCAGATCAAAATAGTGCCCAGTTGGATGAACCCCCTGAAGAACTATTTAAAAGATGGTGCCCTACCAAATGATAAGAAAGTCGCTCACTAGATAAGAGTCAAAGTTTCTCTCTTTCAGTTATCTTCTGAGGGCAAAATGTAAAAAAAATCTTTCACCGACCCTTACCTCCAATGTGTTCACCCGAAGGACGTCGAGCAAGTCCTCCACGAGCTTCATAAAGGAATCTATGGGAGCCATATTGGGGGAAGATCTCTAGCTTTCAGAGCAATGAAGGAAGGCTACTGGTGGCCATACATGCAGAAAAACTCTAGGGTATATGCTCGAAGGTGAGAGATATGTCAACGACATGCTCCTATGGTTCACTAACCTGCCAGTGGCCTAAAATCACTTAGCAGCCCCTAGCCCTTCACTCAGTGGGATATGGACATCATCGGACCTCTTCCTATCACTGCCGGTAATCGCAATTATCTGTTGGTCGCGACAGACTACTTCACCAAATGGATTGAGGCGGAGCCCCTGGTGGACATCAGATACGCAGATATGATGAGATTCATATGGAAGAACATAATTACTCAGTTTGGGATTCCAGGACCATCATCACTAACAACGGAACGCAATTTGAGAGTGGCCTCTTCCAAGATTTCTGCAATGACCATGGGATCAGGCAACATTTCAGCTCAGTAGCATACCCTCAAAGCAATAGACAGGCTGAAGCTTTTAACAAAATAGTGATTGATGGACTGAAGAAGCGATTAGAGCGAGCCAAAGGGTCATGGGTGAGCGAGCTGCCACATATTCTATGGTCTTATCGCACTACCCCATGGCAAGAAATTGAGGAAATATCATTCGCACTAACATATGGTATGGAGGCAATCGTTCCCTTGGAAGTTGGCCTCCCTACCATGAGATCCACCTTGGTCGAACAAGGCCAGAATGATGCAACATTACTCGCTGAACTTGACCTGGCTGAGGAACGAAGAGAGCTAGCTCTAGTGAAACTAGCTGGCTATCAGCAGCAGCTGGCAAAGCAGTATAACAAAAAAGTCAATCCAAGAACATTCCAGGTTGGGGACTATGTCCTAAGGAAAGTTCTTGGCAGTGCAGTAAAATCATCAGATGGCAAGCTAGGTCCAAACTGGGAGGGACCATTCAAGGTGACAAGAGACAACCTGCAAGGCGCCTATCACTTAGAAACACTGGAGGGCACGGAGATACCCCGATCTTGGAACGCAGCCAACCTAAATAAATTTTACTTCTAGTTTTCTATATTGGTTTTTTATTACATTGTTGAAATTGGCAATTCATTTTTCATTATTTTTTAGTTAAATAAAAGATTATTTGGCAGTGGCAGTCTATGAAGTGTTAATTTTTTATGATGAACTTTATGACGTGCACATCTTTTCCAAGCGACAGGCATCCTATTCAACATATAAAAGCAGGGTGTTACCCTCCCCAGGTTTTCATTATAAAACATGAACAACCTCCCAGTATTGCCCCTGGAAATATATGAAGCCCTGCAGGGGACCCTCAGGCATCTCGACCAACTCAGGTTGGTCGCCAAACAAGGTTTGGCTTAAAAACCTGCTCGAATAGAACATCCGGCTCTAGGTGTGTCCTCGCCCTTGCCACACTTAGTCCTAAGGGGGTGTGATGACACAACCTAAAAGGTAAAGTGGGGAAGAATGGTATCTTATAAGCATACTGGACTGGGAGGACATTCACTCGATAAAAAAACTCCAGTCGGCTGAGAAGAGCCCAAGATAGTTAAAAAATCAATGAAGTAGAAAACACAATACACATGTTTAGTCGACGAATCACCCAAAACATAAAATTTTATTACTTCATTACGTTTACAAAGAGTTACATTGAATCAAACAAATCCTAATGAGGATTAGGCCTCTGAGCAAGATAATCAGCTACTTGTGCTCTTCGTCCATCGTATGGGTGAGGAGCTAGCTCCAACTCAACTTTATTTGCGTTTGGCTCCAGTAGCTGTCTGGGGATAGAATCTATGGGGATCCAATGGTCCTACCTCCTGAAAGGGTTAGACATTAGAGTCGAAGGAGAGATCTCTTGATGATACCAGAGAACTGATTTCCTGGGGACCTTAAGCTCCCTGAGAGCATTCAACCATCCCCTAATATAGGATATCTCTTCTACCTCTGTCAACCTTGTCGGAGCATCTGTCCAACCCTGATCATAACCATCAGCCCACACTCGCCAATGACCTTTCTTGAACATATGCCTCAGTAACGTAACATCTCTTTGGAGCCCAGCAGCTATCACGTATGCTCGACGAACATGTCCTCGAAGGTCATCAGCCTCTCTAGATTCACTCCTATCATCTGTACCATCTCGTGGACCAGTCGATGAAGAGGAACCCCTTAAAACTTGAGGTGCAATGCTCGGCGCATGATCTCTAAGTCGCGACACTTCCCTCCTTAGAGCTTTATTCTCCTATTAAATAACTTCTCCGACTTGATTGATCTCGGAGGCGTCCATAAGTCTAGCTCTCAGAGCATTCACTTCTTCTTGGACAAAAGTGCAAACCTCTTCCATCTCTTGAAGTCTATCCTTCAGTTTGGCAACGAGCACGGACTGGTCATTAAAAATCTTATTCCTTGACCTAAGGGGCTTGAAAATCCTTACAAAGGCCTGGCGAACTTGGTTACTAGCATTAGGGCCAAGAAGGCTTCCTAGTTGGGAGGTGGAAGGTATATACTCTTCAACATCAATCAGCTACATACCATATAAGCATGAAAGGAAGAAATCAATACGAAGAAGGGAACAAGACTTCATTTTATTAATAAAACATTCTAAGTACATCAGTAGAAAAAAAAGGAAAGAATAAGAAAAACAAAAGTACAAAGGGATCCCTAGAGCAGGATAGTTGGCAACTTCAGTTTGCTCCGAGGTCGCTGGTTATTTTCCCTTATCTACAGTAACAGGAACGCTTCCCTCAGATGGGGCAATCACTGTCCCCTGGTCAGAAGGATCACCAGCAGGGATGGTCTAGGGAGCAGGAACACCTTCATCGATGGTAGGAGCAGGTGCCTCATCCACCACAGGCTTAGGCTCGGGATCATACTCGTCAAACAGTGGGGAGTCGATATCCACCTCGGCAGCCAGGAGAGCTTTGTTCCAACCCTTCTTGAAGTTCAGACGACTGATATAGTCAATTTGAATGTCAACATCCTCATACGCAGAGGCCCATCCGGCATTGTACGAGCTTTCCTTAAGAGTGGCTTCCTCGGATTCCACTTTCTTTACCTTTTTCATGAGCACCTTATTCTCATCCACCACATCCAATTTTCTCGAGCAGACCAGGTCATAGGACTGCCTCAATTCCCCAAGCTCTTTGATCGCCACCTCCTTTATTCGATTATCTTCAGATAGGGCAAGATCAGAAGACTTCTGGACAACACTGGCAGTCTTTAAACTGGCCTCCATCTCGACATTCTTCTTTTCAAGATCGGCATTCCTCTTCACCAGCTCATCACGGCTGTGGTAGAGGACGACGAAGTCGGTAACAAACTGCAAAGAAGAGGAATATTAGCAAAGTAAGTATAGAAAAAAGTATTACGAGAATAGATAAGTGAGAGTAAACTTAACAAGGCAAGCCTCTGACTCTCTTTCAGAGCTAATTGGTCAGTCCCCATCACCTTCTGACGATTAGTCAATAAAATTGCTCTTTCAAGCAACGGGGGAGCCAACTGAGGGGAAAGGGCAACAGAGGCCCCTTAGAGCAAAGCAGACACGGGAACCAGAGCTTGCCCTATCTTTGTCCTCACCTACTCTCTCCTCTTACCTCTCTTTCCTCTCCTTTTCAGCTTTCCTTCTCTCCTCTACCTTCTTCTTCTCCTCCACCTTCTTCCTTTCCTCCTCTTTATTTCTCTCCCTTTATCTCAACTGCTCCTCATCCCTCTTCTTTTCCTGCTCATGACAAGCAGACTGAGAACTAGTTGCAACCTCTCCACTGCCAGATTTCTACTTCTTCGACCGGATAGAAAGAAGCACATCATTATCATCATCATCATCACGAATCAGATTCATCCTGGGAGGAACCATATCTTCCTCGCTGTAACTACTCAATATACTCGAAGACTCTTGAGCCTCTAAAAATTCTTTCGAGCTGGAAGATCCTTCACCACCAGATCTCTCTTCACTTAAACCACCTTCAGCACCGCTGATGTTAGCACCTTCGATCTCCTTACCAGAGCTTCTCTCTTCCTCGTCCAATTGGGTGGAATCTATCGTAACCTCTTCGGTGATGTCTAGCTCAGGAATGCTGTCCATATGATGTGTAATAATGTTGGACCCAAAGTTCTTGTATTCCAGAAGGAAGGCCGCCGATCGAGGGTGTTCACCGTCAGCCAAGAGCTCCCTGATTTTCCAGGCTTTGACCAACTCAGCAGCTCGGATCTTACTAAGAGTAGGCTCCAAGTTCTTTGTCTTTGCTGAAAAGAAAGCGAGGAAAACATGAGAAAAACATGCATGAACAGAGGATCAATGGGCAAAAAAAAAGCAACACCTACCTATGAATTCCTCCCCATAAAAGGGAATCACAAATCTACCAGGCCTCGACCCTTCATCATGGGGAGAAAACTGCCATTTTTTGGCAAGAAACCCCTCATGCCAGTAGTCCTTATGGGAATCAGGTAAATTCACTACCAATATCCTATCAGGACTCCTGGCCTTGAGGTACAGAAGACCAGAGCTTGTTCACAAAAAAGAATAACAGAAGCAGATTTCAGCAAGCCCTAAATTGGTTCCATAGAGATGATTTATTCTATGTACACCATTAACAATTTTCCAGACATTGGGCGAGCACTGTGCAAGGACTATATTTAAGTAACCAAAAAAGTGCAAAAACAAATTTCTTGGGGGAAAAGTAAGACCTCATTGGGACAATAAGAGAGCATGAATTCAGTGACCATCCTCAACCTCTCTAACATTACGAGGGACAGGGGCACACTCGATGTCTACCCAATTTGAAATATTATAAAGCTTCATAAATTCAGATATCGATTTATTGCCTATTTTTTCATTGAAAAATAAAAACCCTAGTAGCAGATGCGAAGAAATCTCAACAAAAAAAGCAAAGAGAATAAGTAAGAAGAACTTACGAAGTAGAGACTTAGCTTGGGACGATGCAAAGCCACAAGCAAGGATGATGAGAAGATTGAGATTGGAAGACGAGACCTGGGAATGAGAGAGAAACAACGAAAGCTTGGAGAAAATTAGAGAGTGTGAAGAAATTTGAAGTGACAACAAGAAAAGACCTCTCCAGAGATGTTTTAAACATTTCTAATCATAGCGCACAGGCAACGAGGCAGTCTGCCTCCTAAATCAGTTCAGGAAGGGAGCTTCAATCTTGAAGAGTGTTTCACGATTTACCAAAATGCCATTATGACAAATCACTTAAAAAAATTATGGCCCAACAACTTTATGGGCAATTGTGGGTACCTCAATTTGTTACCTTGGTCCTGACGATTAGCCCAATAAAATAAGGACCAAAGTCTAGAGGCCTCACGCCTCAACTAACTCACTTACGACCCAGTCTAATTCCCTAAAATCTCATAAGGATATATTCTAGGGGTTATGGACTGACGTGGGGGAGTCCAACACCCCCACTCCCTATAAACGAACATGTATATAACAAACCCTCAGCCCGGGGCAAAGCGCATGCATTTTTTTTCCTGTAAAACACTCTCCGGAGTAAAAAGAAATAATATTGAAAGCACCACCGTGGACGTAGGCATTCTTGCTGAACCACGTAAATTTTGTGTTGTGTGATTGTCATTCCTTACATTCTTTATTTGTTCTGGTGATTGCCTTTTCTTGTTATTTTGTGTTGAACGTAACTATCACCACAAATACATACCTAGGTCAAATTGAGAGAGAGAGAGAGAGAGAGAGAGAGAGAGTTGATAGAGAGAAGGAAAGAGAGTAAACTAATAGAGAGAATGAGTTGTGGGTTGGGTTTTTAGGGTGATTTAGTTATAAGGTTTTTTTTGGTGTGTGTGTGTTTATACACACACACACACACACACATATATATATATATATATATATATATATATATATATATATATATATATATATATATATATATATATATATATATATATATATATTAACATATATATAAAGGGTATTTATGTAGGCATAAGTTAAACAGAGCGACATGGGACGATTTTATTTAAATTAACTCCTAGCCCACCCTATTTGATAAATAGATTTTGTAAAAAAATCCATACCCGCTTCTAATTCATTAATAGGGTTTTAGATCAGCCCCATTAGGATCGGGTTAGGGCTCCTACAGGTTGGGTTAAATTGGTACCTTATTCTACTCCTAATCATGAAATCTCAATCCTTCAATTTCTATCCTAAGACTTTATATCCCAATATTAAATCTTAATCCTACTTGTCTTCTCACACACTAAAACACTTCCATCAAGACACACCATCCTCATTTATTGTAAAACTAGATATACCCGTCTTTAATAGGTACGAACCCAAAAAAATTTTAGGAGGTGCAAAAGGCATATTAAGTTAAAAAAAATTGTAATAAAAATCATTTTTGAGGGAAAAAGGATTACTAATGGTCTTTAATTGTGACTTACATATGTAACAGGCATAGTGCATGACCAATTTCTATACACAATTAGTCAATCTCATATTTTGTGACCAATTTTGCAACATAACTTACCCATTAAAAAATATTTCATATACTTTTTTCCCAAAAATTTGAAGAGGCCCAATGGACGTCCGCCCCTATAGGTTTATATGAAGACAAAGTCACAATCACGTTAAGTAAGTGGCCAAAGATTTAATAATCCATTTATGTTGCCATATCTTTCAACATATTAAATTAATTTAAAATATAAAAAAGTATGAAATTATAACAATATATAGTGAATCATAATTAAATAACACATAAATTTAGGATAACTCTCCCCAATTATACTTTAACACTGCATTTGGGTTAGGTCTGATAATAAATGTCCAAGATAACATGTTTTTTCTCCTTGTACAACACCATTATAACTTGAGTGTATGTTATAGTTCAACTAAATCTGTAATAACCTCCATTTTTCACGTAAAGGCTGGTCAGACACGATACGCTGAAGATAGGGCTTGTCGATCAATTAATACCATTCTCAGCACCAACGTAAAATAAATTATCTATTAAAGGCTCATGATTCTATTTTACATCAACATTTCCACAATAAGTATATAAAACCAAACCAACATAAAGTGCATGATAGGTCTGACATAAAACTAAGTGCCACAACCCAACGTAATGTAAATAAATAAATCTCGGGTTATGCGCATACAAAATTCTCGAATGAATAACTATGAATGGAAAAGCACATAAGCTAGATTCAATAATCTGAAAACATGCTAAGCATGAGAGATCGCAAGGCTGGTACAGCAACAGGCCCTCTATCCCTATCTAAAAACAACTTGGGGGGGGGGGGTGGAACATTTAAATTTGGGTCGAAGCTGAAGGTGTGCAAGAATTAACTTAATTAATTTAAGACGAAAAATACAGTTGATGCAAAATAAATAATCCCCTTCGTCACTTGCGTGCTTTTAACACCTCACCCCACATCTAAGTGTGATATTATCCGCATCCCAATGCGTCCCAAGTAATAATTATGGCATCGTGTCAAATTTATAATAATGGATTTATCGATAATTAAATATTTAGCTGGAACAACTACATTTAATTGTCAACACTCATCTATCCCAGTCTCATAAGTTTCACATATAAGGCATAAACATCTATTATGCATTATAGGGTCAAAATTATAGATATTGTCCATATTCTTAGACAATTAAATTTATCACATTACAGTCCGGATAATTATTTTTATATGTCCTTTCATATATTTGACACACAAAGGCATTTACCATTGGTGTCTATTTAGTACTCTATCGGCAAGTCCGAAGGAATCTCTTATCCTAAGCGGACATCACAAATCACAAATAAATTGGGGGCGGTCCTTACGCAGGATACCTGTTCACGGCCCATACCCAGCGGTGACAAATGTTGAGTCAATGTCAACACCTACCTATCATAGATGGAGCCTCCACGTAGTACCTATATGACCTACACAACGCCAGGCCCACCTGTGCCGACGTGTGGTACCTGGTTCGATCGCACAAACCCCCGAGCCGATAGGACAGTCCACGAATATTGGTATGTCCACACAAATACATAACAGTACATATTATTATTTCATATAATATGCATATGTAATTGCTCCATAATTACCATAGAAAGCCCACCTAAAGTCCACAATATTTTCATTTATTAATAATTTACTCTCTAGTGAATTATTAATTCCATTCCATAGAATAAGTTCAAAGCCATTTCGTTAAATGTAATTTTTCCCAAATTAAATGTGGGCATATTCGTATCTTTAGTAATCTCCCCGTTAACTCATACATGGTCCCACTAATTTATATAGCCTCCTAATTACATCCTTAGCTAAAACCTAAGGCCAAATTACAAAAAGGAATGAACTGCCAAACACGTCTTAACGTCGCTCAAACGATATCTGGGTTCGTTTGCGCTCTAAGACCAGTAGCACTAGCCCAAGAATACCCAAGTCTATATCCTGACTTGTAATTTAATTAATCTCCCATCAATTATTTTGTTATTAAAGTAGTATCACCCAATTACAATACCCAGACTCACTCATTAGGTCCGTAACTTCATCTCTTAGAATTTGTTACACAAATTCTCACTATCAATTTTAACACTCCTCATTAATTTTAATATTCGATAATTTATTATATGTCCCTCTAATAAATTAAATCGGCTACCCCATGCCTAAGTCCCGTTGCACTCCACCTAAAAATATCCGAGTCCCAACCCTAACTCTTAATTCCATAAGTATTAACTTACATTCGTATTTTTATTCAAGATACTAAGCACATCTCAATCCAGTCCCTATCCTAATTTCATCTGAAATTTTCATTAGAATCCGTTCATATATTTTCGAGTGTTGTTCATCCTAAACACTCTAAATCTATACCTCGAATTCATTCCCATCAAATTTCAAGGTAAAAAATTGTTCCTTAATATTTTTTTGAGTCCTATACTCATCTACAGACATTCCTAAGTAATCCAAATTTGATTTCTCACAAAGGATTTCAGTTTCAGACACCCTTCCGTAATAAATTCATAACTAATTAAAAAAAATCACAAAAATACAAAACTGGCGGCCATGCATTCAAAACGAAAAGATCTATCTCCATGTACAAAACCATGGTCATTTAAATGAGATACTAATCTCGTTTGAATGACTTCAGTGTCATTCGAACGACCTTCTTCGTTTTCTCGCCCTTCGTCCTTCTCCTACTATTTCCGACATTGATGAACCTCAGCCTTCTTATTTTATCAACAGTACACAACCAGAGTATTTACAATGCTTATTATTCATCAAAAACACATTATAATCATCCCTTTCATATTCAAACATCGTCAATTTATTTTAACATCCATCATTCAACAATATTTGTTCATATACGATTTGTTAAATCCTCTTCCTAGATTCAACTACATATTCTGAAAATCAACGATCCTATAACCTCTGTATCTCGAATCTAAAACTGATTCAAACAGTGATTAACACACACTCATCACCAATTTCATATTTAATCGACCCAATCTACTCAATTTATAAAACCCCTAAGAGATCTACCATAAATTTCAAGATTTCGATATCTAAATTCCTGGGACTAATTCTAAATTAAATTCAATCCTCTACATGCATAGATTATTTATTCATCATCAAATTGTTCGCATCAAACATAAATCCCAAAAATTTATGGGTTATTATGATGCATCAAGAAAATACATTGGAAACTTAAATTAAGCAACATAATTCTTATAGTGATGGGTGATTTCTTCCTTGAAGTCTCTGTTCTTCCTCCTCTTAGGACTTTGTTCCTCTCTCTAGAAGTGGGGCTGCTCGGGTTGGGTTATGATTAGTAGTGAGGAGTTATTTCTCTTCCTCCTAATCTTATATTTTACCCAATTCTCGAGTTGGACATATAACCCCATTTTTGGACCCCCAAATGGGCCCAAATTCATATCCCAACTAGCCCAAACGTTCCCTAACCCATTTACTATTGATCCATAACTATTTATAAAGGTTTAAAACACCTAAACGAGCCTTCAATGCTTTCTAAAATGCGTCCCAATTATTTCTATTTTACTTGGACAGTTTTATTATGTTTAAACAACACGCAACCGCAAGTTTATTGATGTGTGATTTATTTTTCACTAGCAAGCCCATTATGTCCAATTGAGTTCTATATTTATATGATCAAGAATAATTTTTTATTTAAAATTTAAATTTTTACTCATTTAATTTTGATCCTCCTAATTTAATTTATTCTCAAAATAAATCTGAAATTATTAAATTTATTTATGTCATAATCTTTTATTTTGAAAATATGGGGTATTACAGAATCTTAGTTTTGATATTTTCTCATTGGCATTAATTGGAGACAAATTTGTGAAAGATTCAATTAATATTTAATGGGGACATTTAATAAAGAACACATATTTTTTTAGGATTATATGAGGTTTAACCTCCATTAATTATTTATTATTGAGTCAAACCCCCATAATTAACTATTAACTAGCTCATTATCAAACCCAAATTGTCCAATATGCCCTTAATTCATTATCTAACAACCATTAGTCAGGGAAAATAGTTTTTTATTTATAAATTATCTTTTACAAAAGAAAATGTTTTGACTATTTAATTTTGTTTTTATAAAAACTGTTTTTTAAATCACTGTTTTCAAAAAACAATAAAAAATTATTTTCTTTATAACATTTTTTAATTTTTTTATATAAAAACTTGTATGAACGTCAAGTGTTTTATATTTTACAAAATTGTGTGTTTTGTTATAAAATGTAAGTTTTTAATTGTACGCTATTTAAACACTTTTTAATTCAATTTTTATAAAATAAATTTATGTTATTTGAACAATGCACTTTTTAACTCATTTTTACTAAAACAATATTGTATGTTATTTATAAAAAAGTTTTTTTTTAAAAATATTTTTAACAAATAAAAACATTATATTATTTTTAATTATTTTTTCTTTTAAAAAAAATACTGCATGCATTTTTAATTATTTTTATAATACAGTTGAAATGTTTTTTTTATTATAAAACAATTAAACTTGTTTTTAAATCAAATAATGGTTAAAAGTATACTAGCACATAATCCTTATAATTATTTTTCTTTATAATTTTTAAAACATTTAGTGTTGTATTTATTCAAAAGTAGTAGTGTAAAATATGAAAATGGGATATTATATGGATATAGTTATACAATTTACATATTAATATTCATAATTACTTGCATATGTTTATTGATAGTAATTTTCATTTAGTTATTTTTGTATGTGTCTTTTTAGAAAACAGTCACTTTAGGGACGCTTTTCATGAATTGTCACAACCTATAGTGAACAGTCGTACTGTAACAACCCGCCTAATAAGATACCGGGCGATCACTCCAATATTAAATTAAAACAGGAGTTTCATATGGATCATTCTTAGCATCACTGTCGAAAATCCATTTAATTACTAATATCCTATTAGGTGGCCGTTAAAAACTTTTATCTAACTACTCTTTTTAGTGCACAAATTAAAACATTCACAATTAAATGCGTAATGAACTGAAATAGAAAATAAAGGAACTAAAATAACCGAACACTCGGTCCAAATAATACAACCATATCGAATGCTGAACTGAAAGAATAAATAAATGAAATTGAGCCTTTGGCTCGAGTGTTTATACAATAACTCCTATCTAGAGTACAAGGAAGGAAACGTCTACCGATAACCTGCAAGCATCCACAGCTGCTGCAGCAGACGTCTGACTCGAAAGAGTTTCCATCCAGGCGTCCCTGTGTCTGGACACCTATATATATACAATATAGAGAAAGAAAGGAGAGTAGACAAACGGGTCAGAGCCCGAATGTTTAGAAAATATTTGCAAGTGCATAAATGCCTTATTATTTTAAAAAAGGTTTTATCTCATATTTAAGGTTGGTATCGCACTTCCATGAGATACCCCTCACCTCTCCGCTAATAGTGCACTCCTAGCGCATCCCTTAAACCTCCTAGTCAAGCTACCCTGCTAGACTAATCTAACACCCAACCACTATCTAACCTAGATAGTCAAACAGATGTACTAAGGGATAAACTTCACTTTAATCTCGACGCTATGCCATGTTCGTGCGTGGGGTGTCTCGCGAAGCGAAATCCAAACAAGGAACACCCCCGATACACTACTATGCAGCAAGGTCGATCTTTGAGATCCGCCAGTCCCTCAGTACAGAAAGATATATATAATATATATACCATAGATATTTAATAATAAGAGCACTAAGGATTAAACTTCTCCCCAGTCTCAACACAGTGCCATATTCGTGCGTGGGGTGTCTCGCAAAGCGAAATCCAAACAAGGAACCCCCCCGATACACTACTATGCGGCACGGTCGATCGTCGGGATTCATTAGACCCTCGGCACCCAGTTTATACATATACATATGTCTACAATATACTTCCGGGTAATATAATTATCACCCGGACTGAGGATTTCCAAATCAATTGTATCTTTATAATACACATCCGGATCTATCTCCCGGACTGAGGTGTATTCTATACACAAAGTATTTATCAATACTTATCCTTTTCATTTCAAAAACTTTCATTTCCCTTCTCATATCCAGGAAATGTATTTAAAAGCCAATTCATTATCATGAATTGCTTTAATAAATCATATACCTTTTGAAAGCCAGTTTTATTAACATAAAAAGCTTTTCCTTATCAAAATATCCCATTTCCCTTTTTATACTCAGGAAATGTATTCAAAGACATTTTCATTATCATAAAAATGCTTTGACCATATGCTTCCACATCCCTTCTTCCATTCGGGAAGTGTTACCGAAGCCACTTTATATATAACCAATTTCCCTTCCTATATCCAGGAAATGTAATTAAAGCAAATCCATTATTATGAACTGCTTTAATAAACGCGTTCTAAGACCGCCCGTCCGGATTTCTCCATTGTGCGCGCCCCTAAATGGCTATCATCTTCCAGGGCCTCCAAGACAACCTGGGATCCTATATCGAAAGACGTCGGGAAGCGACCATGTGCCTGCGGGATAGTCAAGACCACACCCGGAATCTCCTAACCAGCGCAGAAAAGATAACACAAACGCTCACATGGCCTATAGGACTATATCCACCCTGCATCATTAGCCAGGGGGCTTCACCATACGAACGCAACTTCCCAAATGATAGCGATTTAGAGAGGTGTGTAATCCATATTTTATTAATTATGAAAAACATTTCTCTTTCCATTTTGAAAATATTCATTTATATATTTTCAAAATCATTTCCATCAACATATATATATATATACCTAAAACACACAGTATATACATATCCTATATATTCTTCCTAGAATATATATATAAACGGCCTTAGTGGCCTATAGCATCTAACGATGATAAAACTCCCAAAGATTCCCTCCGAGAATCATAATCATGCATTGATAGTTGCATGATTCTAACTCCAAAGTATTTCTTACTTTGTTCAATACTAATTACCTCAATCATCTCTTAAAGGTTTATTTATCCTCAAAACTCTTATTTAGGAATCCCCATAAAAATCCCAAATGGTAATTCAACTCCCCATACTCTTAAAGGGAGAAAACTAGAAATTCTGGCCTAAGCGAATCGATTCGCCCCTTTAGCGAATCGATTCGGGTGGGCGAATCGATTCGGTTCCCAATCCGAATCGATTCGGAAAGTATTCTGCAATCAGGTCTGTAAATGGCGAATCGATTCGGTCTGTACCCGAATCGATTCGGCCCATTGCAGAAACCCAATTCCCCTTAGGCGAATCGATTCGGCCTGTACCCGAATCGATTCGGCCTGTTCGAGGGTCACAGTTTGGGCGATTTCTCAAACTCCAAAATACCCAAAAATCAATCCAAATTCATTTTCATGGTTTCTACTCTACACCAAAAATCATCCCAAACATCTACACAATAATTTCTAGCCTTTATTTTTCCAATTTCCGATTTGATTTCCGAGTTGGTACTTTCAACCCGGGGCTGTCATCTTGTAAAAATCATATCAAATCGTAGAAAAATCAGAAAAATACGCGGTCAGCGTCCACGCGACCGTATCGAAAAGATCTACAACTTTCGTGTTTTGGCCGTAAGCTAAATCACTTCTTTTCCTAGCCAAAAATGCCCCCAAAGGTGACGGGTTACTATTCATCGTCACCTCCGAGGAGATTTCCGCCATTAAAGCTTCTCCCAAGCTTTTGTCGCCTCACCCAACGTCCTACAACCTCAACCAACTACAACTACACATATATTAAGGGTTCTAAACATCCTAGAACCCCAAACCACCAATTAATTTGGATTAAAACCTAAGTTCCACAAATTGAAATATTATTTGGGGTTTAATTGTTTTAACTCCCAAAAACCCGTTTTATCCACGATAACCCATCCCAAAACCATTAGGGTTTGTTTATACCAAACTACGGTATGAGATATTTATGCAAAAAGATAAATAAAGCAAGTAAACACTTGCCTTGTGGATAAAATCCGACGACCTCGAGCCGAATCCCGCGGAGGCTGGCCGGAATCTCCCCCTTTTTCCTCTTTTCTTCCTCCTCTCTCTCTTCTCTCTCTTTCTCTTCTTTTCTTTCTCTTTTTCTCCCTCTCTTCCTCTTTATATATAGAGAAAAGGGTTTTAACCCTTTAAAACCCAAAAACGACTCGTTTACCCAATTACGAGTTACTTTTACCTCTAAAATTACCCGAAACTCATTTTCGACAATCGGACACTCTTTTCCGACTATCTCGGCCATTCCGAGAATTATGGCGCAGTCAAAATTCCCATCCGAGGTACTTGATCGCAAATCACTATTCCAATCCAAAATAATTAAATGCGGTGTTCTACTCAAAATCTCACTTCTTTTGTCGCTATACTCCGTGGCGACATATAAATAAAATATTTCGACCTATATGGTCCCAAAATAATTAATAACACCCTTCGAAAATCATTAAATCCTCGAAAATCCCAGAAATCACTATTTCGAGAAATTCTCCAAATTCCAAATTATACTTAATTATGGGATTTAATCGTCTCCAAAAAGGACGGGTTATTACACTCCCCCCCTTACAACGGAATTTCGTCCTCGAAATTCAGATGCGACCTACACCACAAATCTTAGGATCACTCCAAATCCTAATACCTCAAGGGAAACAATACTAACCCAACGGTTCCCAACCATATGCTACACGACTACCACAATCGCAAAGTGACTCTTATACGTCACAGAATACCCATCATCTATAATGCCTATCGGCATGAACTTCAACTTTGTATACCACTCCTATCTTAGCTAGGCGGTACATCAAACTACATTACCAAGGTGCCCATATACCTTTCTAACTTGTGCATATCAGCACAAACATTACGAACGTCTGACACGCATCACTCTCTCCCAATAAGGATCTCCTTTCCTCGGTGTAATACTCACCTATGGGTCCTCCGAACCCGCGCATTTCAATACTCCTAACCTCGGCGCTGCTAATACTAGCGAACCTATATCCTAAAAATGCTACGATCTATGCGTTACCCTACCTACACGAAACTAATATAATCCTAAGTATGTCCCTAGTTCCCAAGGCCTCTCCCAACTCCCGACAAGTGCTTGGTTTCATGCGTGGGACGTCTCGCCAAGGCGAAATCCAAACAAGGAACCCTCCCGTTACACTACTCCCTCGCGTAGTCGGTCATCGAGATATAACGACCCAAGGCACAGAAGCGGGACGTCCTAAAACCTACTAGGCTATCCTACGAACGCATTCCTACTATCTTATCCTTCCGCCCATACAGAAGGAAACCTAACTAATCAAGTGCCCACTTCCTGTAGAAAGTGTCACGAACACGATACCCAATATGTAGCTCCTCAAAACTTGCCTTTTCATTAAGGCCTGACTATTGTCCTCAAATAAATTTCTCTAAGTCCAACCTCACCCACCCATTTGTGGCGAAGGGACCACTTTAGTGCTTTTCCATAGCACAATATTTCCATAAGCATAATAACATTATGTGGCTCATAGCCTATAGTGGTTCATCCACACTATAAGACCTTTCCACAAGATCAACATCCTTGCATCCCATAACAGCTCCCCACTCCCGACGCCGTTAAGAGTCATGTGTGGAGTGTCTCGCAAAGCGAAATCCAAACAAGGAACCCCTCCACACATTAACCCTTGACTTCGTTGGTTGTGGAGTTCAGTCATTTCAACATGCAACCGGGATAACCCCATCCCCTAATCCAACAAAAGGTGATTGGAACTCCTATCTCTAACTAAGAGTCATACCACCCTGCGCTCGCACTCATTCCTAAGTCCTTGCGCGAACCAATACTGAGCTAAATCTTATTGCTCAATAACAATTCTGTGGGCCTTAAATTATATCTATAAGGTTGCCACGTATACCATCCAATAATAAGGAAGCCTCTACTTATCGAGGTTCCATAAACCTATACTAGCAAAGGTGTACTCAACCTGTATCAAGGTGAGATACCACAATAACGACATGTTCCCTCCAGGAACTGCGGACACGATAGACTTGCCATCATTAGCCTGCTATCGCCCCGTTACACCATATACCGTATACGTATATATACAAGATATAATCGCCCGCCTCTATGGCGAACGAAGAAAATAAGATTCCGCTATTGCGGAAAACACATAGTCATACATTATAATGTTATCGAGACCGCCACAACCCAAATACACACACGAGTCTAGGGCTAACTAATACCGCGACTTTATCTAGCCACGCCAAATATACCTCCTCAATTGAGGTAAAACTCATAACAACATCTTCATCCTTATTCACCGTCGGCCTCTGGCTAAACCTTAGGCGAAAAATTCCCAAAGCTGCATTCTTCTCATCCTGCTGATTCATGGGGGCTCACGGTTAGAACTATCCGTAAGATCCCTTTCTAATCCTTATCTCCACGGGGAAATCCAACTTTAGTACCACACCCTACTACGGCGGCACTATGATACTCGAACTACTATGCTTTAGTAGTCATTGAGATAATCCTTAACAATTACCATAGAGAGAGTAACCTCTACTAAGGTACTCATCCCAACCTTCTACCAGCTGCACTAGCTAAGCCTCACCTCCTGCTGCCGTCCAAGCTCCGCACACGATCCTCAACGAGCGCGCAAAAGATTTCTATAATCTCATAATATGGCAGGAGAACGAAATCTCACAAGAGATATCAACAATCCTAATCCTGGGGCTCTATACAAATCGAGAGCAACGCTGAAAGCGTAGTACGTCCGCACAGATTCCTAAAGACACTAGAACCTGATGCTCTGATACCATCTGTAACAACCCGCCTAATAAGATACCGGGCGATCACTCCAATATTAAATTAAAACAGGAGTTTCATATGGATCATTCTTAGCATCACTGTCGAAAATCCATTTAATTACTAATATCCTATTAGGTGGCCGTTAAAAACTTTTATCTAACTACTCTTTTTAGTGCACAAATTAAAACATTCACAATTAAATGCGTAATGAACTGAAATAGAAAATAAAGGAACTAAAATAACCGAACACTCGGTCCAAATAATACAACCATATCGAATGCTGAACTGAAAGAATAAATAAATGAAATTGAGCCTTTGTCTCGAGTGTTTATACAATAACTCCTATCTAGAGTACAAGGAAGGAAACGTCTACCGATAACCTGCAAGCATCCACAGCTGCTGCAGCAGACGTCTGACTCGAAAGAGTTTCCATCCAGGCGTCCCTGTGTCTGGACACCTATATATATACAATATAGAGAAAGAAAGGAGAGTAGACAAACGGGTCAGAGCCCGAATGTTTAGAAAATATTTGCAAGTGCATAAATGCCTTATTATTTTGAAAAAGGTTTTATCTCATATTTAAGGTTGGTATCGCACTCCCATGAGATACCCCTCACCTCTCCGCTAATAGTGCACTCCTAGCGCATCCCTTAAACCTCCTAGTCAAGCTACCCTGCTAGACTAATCTAACACCCAACCACTATCTAACCTAGATAGTCAAACAGATGTACTAAGGGCTAAACTTCATTTTAATCTCGACGCTATGCCATGTTCGTGCGTGGGGTGTCTCGCGAAGCGAAATCCAAACAAGGAACCCCCCCGATACACTACTATGCAGCAAGGTCGATCTTTGAGATCCGCCAGTCCCTCAGTACAGAAAGATATATATAATATATATACCATAGATATTTAATAATAAGAGCACTAAGGATTAAACTTCTCCCCAGTCTCAACACAGTGCCATATTCGTGCGTGGGGTGTCTCGCAAAGCGAAATCCAAACAAGGAACCCCCCCGATACACTACTATGCGGCACGGTCGATCGTCGGGATTCATTAGACCCTCGGCACCCAGTTTATACATATACATATGTCTACAATATACTTCCGGGTAATATAATTATCACCCGGACTGAGGATTTCCATATCATTTGTATCTTTATAATACACATCCGGATCTATCTCCCGGACTGAGGTGTATTCTATACACAAAGTATTTATCAATACTTATCCTTTTCATTTCAAAAACTTTCATTTCCCTTCTCATATCCAGGAAATGTATTTAAAAGCCAATTCATTATCATGAATTGCTTTAATAAATCATATACCTTTTGAAAGCCAGTTTTATTAACATAAAAAGCTTTTCCTTATCAAAATATCCCATTTCCCTTTTTATACTCAGGAAATGTATTCAAAGACATTTTCATTATCATAAAAATGCTTTGACCATATGCTTCCACATCCCTTCTTCCATCCGGGAAGTGTTACCGAAGCCACTTTATATATAACCCATTTCCCTTCCTATATCCAGGAAATGTAATTAAAGCAAATCCATTATTATGAACTGCTTTAATAAACGCGTTCTAAGACCGCCCGTCCGGATTTCTCCATTGTGCGCGCCCCTAAATGGCTATCATCTTTCAGGGCCTCCAAGACAACCTGGGATCCTATATCGAAAGACGTCGGGAAGCGACCATGTGCCTGCGGGATAGTCAAGACCACACCCGGAATCTCCTAACCAGCGCAGAAAAGATAACACAAACGCTCACATGGCCTATAGGACTATATCCACCCTGCATCATTAGCCAGGGGGCTTCACCATACGAACGCAACTTCCCAAATGATAGCGATTTAGAGAGGTGTGTAATCCATATTTTATTAATTATGAAAAACATTTCTCTTTCCATTTTGAAAATATTCATTTATATATTTTCAAAATCATTTCCATCAACATATATATATATATACCTAAAACACACAGTATATACATATCCTATATATTCTTCCTAGAATATATATATAAACGGCCTTAGTGGCCTATAGCATCTAACGATGATAAAACTCCCAAAGATTCCCTCCGAGAATCATAATCATGCATTGATAGTTGCATGATTCTAACTCCAAAGTATTTCTTACTTTGTTCAATACTAATTACCTCAATCATCTCTTAAAGGTTTATTTATCCTCAAAACTCTTATTTAGGAATCCCCATAAAAATCCCAAATGGTAATTCAACTCCCCATACTCTTAAAGGGAGAAAACTAGAAATTCTGGCCTAAGCGAATCGATTCGCCCCTTTAGCGAATCGATTCGGGTGGGCGAATCGATTCGGTTCCCAATCCGAATCGATTCGGAAAGTATTCTGCAATCAGGTCTGTAAATGGCGAATCGATTCGGTCTGTACCCGAATCGATTCGGCCCATTGCAGAAACCCAATTCCCCTTAGGCGAATCGATTCGGCCTGTACCCGAATCGATTCGGCCTGTTCGAGGGTCACAGTTTGGGCGATTTCTCAAACTCCAAAATACCCAAAAATCAATCCAAATTCATTTTCATGGTTTCTACTCTACACCAAAAATCATCCCAAACATCTACACAATAATTTCTAGCCTTTATTTTTCCAATTTCCGATTTGATTTCCGAGTTGGTACTTTCAACCCGGGGCTGTCATCTTGTAAAAATCATATCAAATCGTAGAAAAATTAGAAAAATACGCGGTCAGCGTCCACGCGACCGTATCGAAAAGATCTACAACTTTCGTGTTTTGGCGGTAAGCTAAATCACTTCTTTTCCTGGCCAAAAATGCCCCCAAAGGTGACGGGTTACTATTCATCGTCACCTCCGAGGAGATTTCCGCCATTAAAGCTTCTCCCAAGCTTTTGTCGCCTCACCCAACGTCCTACAACCTCAACCAACTACAACTACACATATATTAAGGGTTCTAAACATCCTAGAACCCCAAACCACCAATTAATTTGGATTAAAACCTAAGTTCCACAAATTGAAATATTATTTGGGGTTTAATTGTTTTAACTCCCAAAAACCCGTTTTATCCACGATAACCCATCCCAAAACCATTAGGGTTTGTTTATACCAAACTACGGTATGAGATATTTATGCAAAAAGATAAATAAAGCAAGTAAACACTTGCCTCGTGGATAAAATCCGACGACCTCGAGCCGAATCCCGCGGAGGCTGGCCGGAATCTCCCCCTTTTTCCTCTTTTCTTCCTCCTCTCTCTCTTCTCTCTCTTTCTCTTCTTTTCTTTCTCTTTTTCTCCCTCTCTTCCTCTTTATATATAGAGAAAAGGGTTTTAACCCTTTAAAACCCAAAAACGACTCGTTTACCCAATTACGAGTTACTTTTACCTCTAAAATTACCCGAAACTCATTTTCGACAATCGGACACTCTTTTCCGACTATCTCGGCCATTCCGAGAATTATGGCGCAGTCAAAATTCCCATCCGAGGTACTTGATCGCAAATCACTATTCCAATCCAAAATAATTAAATGCGGTGTTCTACTCAAAATCTCACTTCTTTTGTCGCTATACTCCATGGCGACATATAAATAAAATATTTCGACCTATATGGTCCCAAAATAATTAATAACACCCTTCGAAAATCATTAAATCCTCGAAAATCCCAGAAATCACTATTTCGAGAAATTCTCCAAATTCCAAATTATACTTAATTATGGGATTTAATCGTCTCCAAAAAGGACGGGTTATTACACGTACCTTTAGGGATGACTCTGAAAAACAGTCACTATATACCCAACAGTCACAACCTTTAGTGATAGTTCAGAAAATTCATCCCAGAAAATTAAATTAACATTTTCAACAATTTTCATACATAAATGGGGCACTTTGAAACCAAATTTCTTATTTCTTATTTCTTCATTTTTAACAAATGAGTATACCATGTGACTCATCTTGATACAAGGAACACATACGTATATTGTCCCACCATGTTTGAAGTGTGGGTCCTACTTTTATAATGGCTCAAAGTTGACCATTATATTAATTTGGTCATAATAATTATTTGTGTAAAAACACAACATTTTCCAACATTCTCCCACATGAGTGAAATTTGGGTGAAAAATCAAATGAACATGAAGACAAATTAGAGAGAGCATCAGTGGAAAAGAGTTGCATCGGTAAAGATATCTTTTGGACTTGAATCTTTCCTAGTGAGAGACTATCGGGTTTACTGGTCAATCAATGAGCGCGATGTTTTGAATTGATTAGTGTTTTGTGTAAACCGAGAAAACATAATTTATACAGTCCTTCTCCGAACATTCTTGGTTCTCATTGTTGTGTCCATTTTGGCCTTGGACACCTCCTGGTTTCAATAGTGTGTTAGAGAATTTAATAATGTAACCGTTGGTTATTCTCATAGAAGTGGCCCCTTCTCACTCACATATGTAATTTTTATAAAGAGTATCCTTCTAATACCCCACTTGACCCATATGTTCAAGGTATAGATATCATTAAAAAAAATTATCCTATTACATGCGGCAGATCGTGCACTGACTCATCCTAGGAATGGGAGGAAGAATTTATTTTCTTCTCAGTACTAACTAAATCGCACATAATTAGATTATCCCGTTAAACCTAATTTTTGGGATCTCCAATCATTTAGGTTGGGTTTCCATTCTGGCAATTCTTGTAAGTTTTAATCGGCTGTAAGCCCACTCCCCTTGATGAACTTCTCTTACTTTATTTTTAGCGGATCCGCAATTATCTTATTAGGCCTAATGTTATCACTAACATAGAGAGATTTCTAAATGGTCTTATGTCATGACTAATAAGTCCTCACTTCTTAAATTATTATATGCCTTTTCAAGCAATGATTGCCAATTACAAGAATAGGCATTAAAATTATTATCTAGGATCACCCTCTTTAAAATGGTCAAGGTACCTTACTTTCTAAGAAATAATATTCATATTCCATCATAAACGGATTTCCAAAAATTAACACCTCTAATTGTGCTAATATATCACTCGGAATACGAGTCTCAAGAATCATATATCGTTTCAAATATATTCATAATTTCCTAATGTTTATATCATGTGCCACTTATATCTTAGTAACCATATGGATGCTGGACGACTCATTTGTACTTTAGACTCTTTGATCCATTATCTTCATTCTAAAGATTTATGTACTCGCTTAATCATTTCCAACCTTGGAATATAATCAAAGTACTTAAGGATTAATTATCGTTCAATTAATGAAGTATACACTTCTCTAGACAAATGAACATTGGAAATACTATAGTACATTAAATGCACTTATACAATCAAATAATACACATTAAGTAGTTTTATCCGATTTTCAATAGGAATCATCTTTTGTTTTTATTTTTTGGATAGAAATCACCACCTTAGATAATTACACCCACATTTATCATAATTCATACAACAGTTCTCAACCTTTCCCATAAAATTTTATAGTGGGTTAATGTGTTAAGAATATAACTTATAGAAAAACACAATGCTTCCCCCACAATTTCAAACAAAAATTTGAAATTATACATAATTGATATATTTATTCTCAACCTCTAAAGGCTTTATCTTCCTTTAAAATTCAATGACTTAGGCACATAAAATCATGTACTGCTACATTTATGTTTATTTGGACAAACACATATGTCCATTTAGAAGGTAAACATTCTTTTCATTCTAAATAAAATTTAGTTGAGTTAAGTTTATCTACTTTGGTAATTTCTACATTTAATGATACATTTCTTATCACCCCATAGGCTAACATATATAAATTATAACAATTCTTAGCATTGGACTCAAGTTATGTCACACATATTATATATGCCTCAATTTTTTTTGAACATATTCTATGATTATGGACATTAAAAAGGTCATAATATAAAAATATGCACTTCGGTTACTTGCCCTTCTTTGAGTTAACTATTTGTGGAGTTTTGAGATTACACCTAAGTCTCCAACGAGACCATAATTTGATTCTACCTTCTTTAAAGTAGTCGTGAAACCACTCGGTTCTGAATCCCTTGATCATTTCTATAAATTTATAATTTAATTTTCTACCATCTTTAAAGCAGCCGTTAAACCGCTCGATTCTGAATATTGAATCATAAATCCAATAAATAGATCTGTAATCATGCCACACTAATTTTTCACTATTGACCAACATGTTCGGGAATCACATAGACAAACACATTTATTGGAAGTATAAAATTCTTCAAAAATGAGTTTACACATTATGAAAAGGAATATATCACTTTATAATAACTAAAGACACATATATTTTGCAATCTTCGTCACACTTTATAATATTCAATATATTGTTCAATTCATTGAGAATGTAACACATCCTAAGAAAATATACGCGCATTGCCTTGTCCACGACTATCTAGAAAATCTATCATATCCAATATATTGAGGTATACCAATATTAATTATTGTACCCTCTTTATTTACTCCCATTGAATTTTTAGGCATTTTAAAATTCATACGCACTGTATGATTGTATCGCTGATACTCATGATATAAATATAATGCCTAAATAGGTTTAACATTACATAATTGTTAAATGTAGGAGTCAAAATAATTCATGCATTGCAATGTATAACATACACACCAACATTAATGGACAATGCATTATACTTTTTATTGGCAATGTAAATTAAAACCCATTTAAATATAATGTCGAGATTACATGAATTATCACAATTATTAAATTTTGTAATTACACATGGAATGAAACACCTTTCATGTATATAAAGTCAACTATTAGTGATAATCTCATTTAAATGTGATTTAATCGAATAGCCCAAAAATTATGTAATGATACTAAAATATTACTATTACACATTTACATATAACCACACAAGCAACCATAATATCATCGTATATATTGTTGTCACATTACTATACGTATTGTGTCATTTCAAAGACTTGTAAACAACACAAAATGTGTGATCAAATTTTGTCATGTTTTAAACACTTATCCAAAATTTAAATGTCATAACATATCAAACACAAATATTTATATCACCTTAGCACAAATTTTCTTCTTCGATCGTGCCACAAAACATATAAAAAGAAGGGTAAAGTACTCTTAGGTATCATACAAACAAATTTTAAACACTAAAGGAATTTTGACAAATTTTAAACACTTAGGTCCACTAATTCTCTTTTTGTGGAAGTCAACGCTAGTGGCATAACAAATGGATCTATTCGTAAACTGTCCTTAAATGTTTAAAAATTGTTATCAAGGAACCTAATTGTAAATTTCCCTAAAAAGAAATGGTTTCTAGTTTAATGTATCACATATGAACCATTTTAGTAAGCACAATAAGCATTTACACAAATGCATAGGTACAGACCACAACTTTTGTTGTAATAATGAAATAAATCAATTGCATAAACAACCACCACATAAAAATCAATGTAAATGAGGATGCATTAATTAAAATCACAAAATATTGCCATGCCAATTTTTTAATTAACTAAATATATAGATGTAACAACCGTCTCATTATATTTGACTAAATTTATGATAATAAACGACCCCAACTATAATATTTGAATTCATAGCATAAACATAATCTTGTCATATATACGTGTGATTGTGCATATGACAATTATGTTCAAATATATTCTAACCATGTTATTATGAAATTTAAATAATTTAAGTTCATTAATGGTAATAGTGTCCATCGGTTCATTTTACTCTGATCATAAAAGGACAATGGTAAACCTACTTTAGAGAACACATCTCCAAATGTAGTCTAATTTACGATGTCAATATGAGACACCCTGTTAACAATCTAGTATTCTATCATCATAATGGTATCAAATTATTAAAAAATCTGATGCACAATGACTTGAGTTTATCACCAAATTATAGCATACCAAATATGATGCACATGAACACTAGATAAAAAAGTCCACGGACTGCCAAAATTTCAAAGGATGAAAGCATACAATAGATTTTAATATCAGTTAAGCCTTAAACAATACCAACAGGCTTCAAATCGATGAATAATTTTGAAAGTTATCTCAGGACAAACAAATTCAAACACCTCTAAATGAGTGTCGAGTCCATAAATTATCAATCACACATATATCGAATGAAAAAAATTATCGTTGCAAAATCCTTTTCATATATCAAAATGCAAAAGCATCCCAAAAAATGCACTCAAAGAAAACATCTTGTCTTAAGATTGTTATTTATAATAAATATATACTTTCATGTTTTATCAAATTAAATAAGAAATAAATCATGTTTATGCAATAAATATAATATCACTAGAAACTTACAAACGAAGAAGATGGCTGAGTCGAGTGTTTAACACTCCCTCCTTAAGACAAAATGCGCTCCCGCTACGGCGCTTACTGCAATAAACAATGAGCGTTTGCTCCTGAGATGAAACAGGCTCGACACGCACAAGAAACACTTCAATGTGCGTGTCCCATGAACCAATTATGTTTGATACTTTATCCGACTCAATTGGGAATGGAAACTATTGAAAAAAATATTTTTTCTCACTTCTTAAAAGTGAAGACAAGACTTATATTTATAGAAAACAAAGTGTTGTTTCATTGATAGATGTGTTCATGAAAAGATGCGTCCTTATGGAAAACAATCACTTTAGGGATTTTTTTCATGAACTATCACAACTTATAGTGAATAGTTACGACTTTTAGGGACGACTCTGAAAAACAGTCACTATATAGCCAACAGTCACAACTTTTAGCGACAATTCAGAAAATTCATCCCACAAAATTAAATTAAAACTCCCAACAATTTGTATACATAAATAGGGCACTTTGGAACCAAATTTCTTATTCATTGTTTGTTGATTTTTAACAAATGAGTATGTCACGTGACTCGTCTTGCTATAAGGAACACATACGTACTTGGTCTCACCATGTTTGAAGTGTGGGTCCTACTTTTATAATGGCTCAAAGTTGACCATTAAGTTAATTTGGTCATAATAATTATTTGTGTAAAAACATAACATTTTCCAACAAGTCTCAAGAATCATATATCGTTTAAAATATATTCATAATTTCCTAATGTTTATGTCATTTGTCACTTATATCTTAGTAGCCATATGGATACTGAACGACTCATTTGTACTTTAGACTCTTTGATCCATTATCTTCATTTTAAAGATTTGTGTACACGCTTAATCGTTTCCAGCCTTATAAAGTCAAGTTACTTAAGTATTAATTATCGTTCAATCAATGAAGTATACACTTCTCCAGACAAATGCACATTGGAAATACTATAGTGCAATAAATGTACTTATACAATCAAATAATACACATTCAGTAGTTTTATCGTATTTTCAATAGAAATCATCTTTTGTCTCTATTTTTTGGATAGAAATCATCGCCTTAGATAATTACCCCCACATTTATCATAATTCATACAACAGTTCTCAACCTTTCCCATAAAATTTTATAGTGGGTTAATGTGTTGAGAATATAACTTATAGAAAAACACAATGCTTCCCCCACAATTTCAAACATAAATTTGAAATTATACAAAATTGATACATTTATTCTCAACCTCCAAAGGCTTTATCTTCCTTTAAAATGCAATAACTTAGACACATAAAATCATGTACTGCTATATTTATGTTTATTTGGACAAACACATATGTCCATTTATAAGGTAAACATTTTTTTTCATTCTAAATAAAATTTAGCTCAGATAAGTTTATCTACTTTGGTAATTTCGATATTTAATCATACATTCCTTATCAACCCCTAGGCTTACATATGTGATTATGAAAATTCTTTACATTAGACTCAAGTTGTGTTACACATATTATATATTCCTCAAATTCATTTGAACATATTCTATGATTATGGACATTAAAAAGGTCATAATATAAAATATGCACTTTAGTTACTTTCCCTTCTTTGAATTCACTATTTCTGGAGTTTTGAGATTACACCTAAGTCTCCAATGAGACCATAATTTGATTCTACCTTCCTTAGAGCAGTCCGCTCAATTCTGAATCCGTTGATTATTTCTATAGATTTATGATTTACTTCTATACCATCTTTAAAGTAGTTGTTAAACTGCTTGGTTTTGAATTTTGAATCATCAATCCAATAAATAGATCTGTAATCACGCCAGACTGATTTTTCACCGTTGAAAAACACGTTCGGCAATCACATGGACAACCGCATTAATTGGAAGTATAAATTCTTCCAAAATGAGTTTATACATTATTAAAAGGAATATATCACTTTATAACCACTAAAGACTCTCTTATCTTTGGCAATCTTCATCGCACTTTATAATATTCAATATATTGTTCAATTCATTAAGAATGAAACACATCCTAAGAAAATATATGTGCATTGCATTGTCCATGACTATCTAGAAAATTTATCACATCCAATATATTGAGATATACCAATATTAATTATCGTACCCTATTTATTTACTCATATTGAATTTTCAGGCATTTTAAAATTCATACGCACTGTATGATTGTAAAGATGATACTCATGATATAAATACAATGCCTAAATAGAGTTAACATAGCATAATTTTTAAATGTAGGATTCAAAATAATGCATGAATTGTAATGTAAAACATACACACCAACATTAATGGACATAGCATTATACTTTTCTTTGACATAGGAAATTAAAACACATTTAAATATAATGTCGAGATTACATGAATTATCACAATAATTAAATTTTGTAATTACGTATGGAATGCAACACCTTTCAAGTATATAAAGTCAACCACTAGTGATAATCTCATTTAAATTTTCTTAATCGAATAACCCAAAAATTATGTAATGATATTAAAATATTACTGTTACACATTTACATGTAACCCCACAAGTGGCCATAATATCATCCCATATATTATTATCACACTACTATATGTATTGTGTCATTTCAAATACTTGTAAACATCACAAAATGTGTGATTAGATTTTGTCATGTTTTAAACACGTATCCAAATCTTAAATGTCGTAACATATCAAACACAAATATTTGTATCACCTTAGCACAAATTTCCTTCTTGGACCATGCCAGAAAACCTAATTATCCATCACACATATATGGAATGAAAAAAAGTTATTATTGCAAAATCCTTTTCATATATCAAAACACAAAACCATCCTAAAAAATGCACTCAAAGAAAACATTTTGTCTTAATATTGTTATTTGTAATAAATATATACTTTTCTGTTTTATCAAATTAAATATGAAATAAATCAAATTTTTGAAATAAAAATAATATCACTAGAAAACTTACAAATGAAGAAGATGATCGAGTCAAGTGTTTGACACTCTCTCCTAAAGATAAAATGCGCTCCCCCTATGGTGCTTACGGCAATGAAAAATGAGCATTTACCTCCTAGAATGAAACGGTCTCAACACGCGCAATAAGCACTTCAATGTGCATGTCCCATTAACCAATTATGTTTGATAATCTATCCAACTCGATTGGGAATGGAAACTATTGAAAAAACATTTTTTGTCACTATTTAACAATGAAGACAAGACTTATATTTATAGAAAACAAGGTGTTGTTTCATGAAAATATGTGTTGTTTCATGAAAAGGTGTGTCTTTTTTAAAAACAGTCACTTTAATGACGTTTTTCCATGAATTATCACAACTTAGGGTGAACAGTCAGGATCTTTAGGGACGGCTCTGAAAAACAGTCACTATATAGCTAACAATCACAACCTTTAGCGATAGTTCAGAAAATTGATCCCACAAAATTAGTAATAATGGGTGGCCAGCCCTATACTACATTAAATCATGAATCTCAGATGGATCACTCTCAGCATCAACAGAATGTACGATAATAGATAAGGCTAACTACCCAAAATCATGACAGCGGATGCCAAAAATTTAAATAAAACATGCAATGGAAAACAAACTAGCAATGCATAACTACTAACAAAGGTAGAATGCACAAGTACCATGATAAACGAAAGTGCAAACACTAAAATAAAATGAGTATACAAAAGGAAATATATACCCGAATAAGCCGTCGGGTCATAGACAGTACAAAAACCATAAAGAAAAAGTACAAACAACTATATATGACTCCAGGGTATAAACCCGATACACAAAAGAGTCCTATCTAGATTTACAAAGATATAGGAAGTGACTACAATCTAAACCCCGCAACAGTCCGCACTTGTTACGGCTCCCAAGACTCTGGATAGAAAAGCATCCGGCATCCATGCGGTGGGACACCTGTAGTAATATATACATACATATATATAGCAAAAGAGAAATGTAAATGGGTCAGAGATCACGGTGTAAAAATGTTTAGCAAGTGTGTTAACCGTGCATAATAAAATATCAATGCATTATTTCATAATTAAAGTGGAGTCGCACTCTCGTGAAACCCAAACTCACCTCTCATCTAATAGAATGCACCTATTCGCATCTTGGAACCTTAATTAAGTTACCCCACCCATAAGGACAACCTACCTTACCATACGCATGGCCTATACCCACATGACTTGCCACTTAATAAGAACCTCGAATCCTTTCCATTTTAATCCCACTTAAATATACATTCACATACATGCCTTACTAGGCTCTCCTGATTCCATTTATTAACTTAAACAAGTTATAGGACTTAGTACGTTACACATTAACATTAGGTTTCAAGGTAAGAGTTTTTTACTCATATTAACATACATACAAGTATTAAGGACAAAACTTCTCTCTATTCTCAACATTGCACTACGTTTCGTGCGTGGGGCATCTCGCAAAGCGAAATCCAAACAAGGAACCCCCTCGATACACTACTCCTTGACAATGTCGATCGTAGGGATCCATTATGTCATCCGCACAAATTCTATTACTACAACTACCTAAATATAGAGTACTGTCTAAAACATAAATTAAATCTCTACTAAATCCTTGGGTCGACATAACCGCAAATGTCTCTAAGTACGATCCTTCGGCCACAAATAAACTCGTACACCAAAATCACCCAAGATGTACGTCATCAAAACTTCGTCTCCTCTTCACTTATAGGATATACAACTATATATATTTACTCTAAATATATACTTACAATCATTCATTCCCATAACCACCCATACATCTCACATATAATGTACTCGATGCCATACACATAACATAAACGGCTATAGGATGCTAAAATACTGCACCATGCTATCATCATCTAGGAATTACTCACTTTCTCCCGGGGTCACCACCTATCGGACTATTATCACACCGGCATGGAGACAAAATCAATCATAACATATGGGAAGCGGTCATAGCTCCTAACCGATCAAGTGAGAACGACCCATACCCAAGACTTCTCACCCCCAAAATAAAATCA
Source organism: Sambucus nigra (assembly GCA_949130495.1). Taxonomy (NCBI): domain Eukaryota; kingdom Viridiplantae; phylum Streptophyta; class Magnoliopsida; order Dipsacales; family Adoxaceae; genus Sambucus; species Sambucus nigra. The sequence goes on from OX422217.1 coordinate 384,277,256, forward strand.
CACAAATAATAATGGACGACTATGACCTGGGGAATATCCACCCCTGCTCTTCAAGCCAGGGGCTCACCCAACATCACGCAACTTCCCATGATAGCATCTGCCAGGTATGCTTCACACCATTAGTATATATATCATTCACACACACAATATATGTACAAGCATTCGCATCATATGTATAAATCATCACACAAGAAATATACATTTTCTCCATATTCATACAACCATTTAAGTATATATAACTCTCTCTCTATATATATATATACATATTCTAATTTCTAATCATTATTCATCGAGTAACATAAGCTGGCGATATATGTACATTCTCGTAATACTCACCCTTGTTACGACACGTATATACTCAAAGCATTCTCCCTTATATGGTTCCTTACTTGGCATATAATTATCCAATTCACTTATATATGAATATTCTTCCAATATATACATCATTAAGGTCACCAAGTCCAAGTTTACCATATATATAAAAATTACTATATATATTCTGTCTATATCCGAGATGCACATCGATATATCCAATAATAATCCCGACTATATGAATACACATCACTAATAGTCTATAAACCTCAAGCGAAATCCTAAATTCATTCGATGATTCCATCACTTATTGAAATCCCCATTGTTAATCACACACTAATACATAACAACTATCCCGACTAGATTTACAAAACACCCTATTCTAGTTAATAGTATAACCCAATTATTCTCAAAAACTCCTCCTACGGTTCAATAGCTCTAATGAACCCTTAATCTTATTGCATTACAATTTATTCCTTAAGTTAAACATTACTAAGGATACGCGACCTCTACCTCTCAATGGTCCCAAAAACATATATTAAATAGAATCCTATCGCTATAAGGATTCGACACAAATATTGGCCTACAATTCCATGCCGTACCCTCACAACTCTCTCAAAGGGTCCTTAACCTTACATCATAACTAGGCTCACTTATGACCCCTAAATAGAACTCCCATTCTCAATGAGATTCCCCACTACTCTAATATAACAATCTCTAATACGCACATATATTCGTGTCCAAAATAGTTTGATGTGTCCCCAACATCATAACATATAAGAAACTCCTTAGAAATCTTCAAATCATAACCCTTTAATCAATTTATAATGTTCCAAGTCGATAAGCCCAAGAGAATAAGAGTAAAATTCTCCCTAGGAAAAATTATCCAAAATTGCCTTGTTTTCGAATCGATTCGGCCCCTCCGAATCAATTCGGTCCTAGTTGCGAATCGATTCGGGCCAACTAGACCTGTAAGTCTTCTACATACCGAATCGATTTGCCCCTAGCGAATCGATTCGGTCCTAAAGACCTGATGCTTTTGCAACATGGAGAATCGATTCCCTAGGGGGGAATCAATTCCGCCAGTTCAGAAAGCCACAAAATGGGGTTATTTATCCAAAACCTAATCTCCAAAATCCATATATAAATCATCACACAGCCATAAATCTTCATACCCAGCATATGTATAACCTTAGAAATCATCATAGAACTACCCAACCATTTTATAACCTCAAGTGCAAGATTTTTACCCAAAAATTAGGTTTTGCCATTAAACCCTAAATTCAATTCTTTTACCCACAAATTATGAAATAAAATACATAAATGAATTATTTAGCAAGATTAAACACTTGCCTCAGAATGGTAGAGGTTGAATCGTCCTCGTGATCACATTTGGACCGAAATTTCCAAGCTTTTCCTCTCTCTCTCTCTTCTTTTCTTCTTCTTCTTTCCTTCTTTCTTTCTCTTTCTCTCTTTATCACAAATGAGATTGGCTTGGCCCGTAAGCCTCTTAAACCTTTAAAACATGTGTCCCAGTTTTAAATGTTAATACACACTTTAAATGACTCGTTTACTCCAATTCGAGTCAAACTGACTTAAAAATATTCTGGAACCGAAATAAAACCCAATGACAGTCATTTCGACTATCTCGACCCATCCGGAATTGATGGCGCACTCAAAACCGTCATCTGACATACTTTATAACGTTCTCAAATTTTGGACTTCAATTTCCAAATATAAAATCCTCCAATTTAATTAAATTTTATTTCTCCCAAAAATTTAATTTCTCAGTCCCAAAGTCACGGGGTGTTACATACTCCCCCCCCCCCCCCCCTTAAAAGAACGTTATGCTTATACGAATGTGTGTTAATGTGTTAAGGGGTAAAAGAGTCTTTTTAATTGCAAAAGTGAATCAATTGACAGTCAAATCTGTCAACTAACGATTTCCTTCAATTTTGAATCCCAACCAGCTATAATATAATAAATAGGTACAATGACCTAAATAGAAAAGTCTGATTATTTAATGCACTGATATTTAACATAATCATTTTTGGAGGATAAAATTAAATTTGGGCTTTTAATATTAATAACATGAACGGAACATTCAAACAACTTATGCGACACAACGAATCAAACTAATAAGTACTCATAAAATAACAAAAAACATGTTTACAGTTTGGGATTGGATATATTATATCAAACAAAATACTCAAAAACTTAAAAATTTATCTTTAAAACAAGGGTGCTGATAACATGTGCCCTAAGGGCACACATTAAGAACCCGAAAATAGTAAGATCAGAGTTCCGACATACATTTAATATGGTACAAATACTCATGTGGAGCTCTAATACTTACTATTTTGAGGCTCATAACATGTGCCCTAAGGGCACAAGTTGTCATTTTCCTTAAAACAATTCAGAATACTATAAAATTTAGGGTCATTTAAGGTTTGCCCCCCATTTAATTTCTTATAATGAGTCAAACCCCGAAAATTGATTTTCTTAAGGTTTGGCCCCCATTTTTAACTTTTCGTCCATTCAATCGTTAACTCCTATATTTATTACCGGTTATACCCTTACTTTAATATGGGGGCCAAACCTTAATTTAAAAAAAATAGAAATTTATTAAAAAGTCGAAAATTTATTAATTAAGAAAATAAATAACAGAAAAGTAAAAAAAAAACACTCAGAATATTAAAAATTTTAAAAAACTGTTTTACTTTTTTACTGTTTTAAAAAAAACTGTTTAAAAAATAAAAACTATTTTATAAAAGTAAAAATTGTTTTACAAAGAATAAATGCTTTATTATATTAAAAGCATTTTTAATTATTAGTAAGTTATTTAATAATTAAAAAATAGTCTTTTACATTTAAAACAATTTATTATTAGAAGTTTTTATTAATTGCAATTTTTTTTAATTTGCCTTAAGCTAATTTTTTTAATTGAGAACTTTATTTTTCTCATAGTGACTTGTTGTTTTTCCATTCATTGTATGTTATTTTTTTATTTCTTCATCGCGTTTTTTTTTTCAGGGAATGTATGGCAGAATCAGTAATTAGGGACATTTCAAGGTGCCGAGAAAAATGTTTTGGGGCTTAACAATTTTGGAGGATTTATTGTTTGGTTTAGTAAAAAGTGGTGGACCCATTATTATTTGTCTTATTCGAGGGTAAAAATTGAGGATAAAATATGGGGGTCACTCTAGCGCTACTTTTATTATTATTAGCAGGGTCCTCATAACGTGTAACATATTCAAATGACATAAATGAAGAATGTTAAAATAGTTTATTTAATGTTCAAGTTTAATTGTACTTTATACCTCATATTTGAGAGGAATCACTTTTTAATGTGATGCGAGGTTTAACAACTTCGTGAAGAAATTTTATTTTTTAAAATAAATTGTTAATTTCATCATTTAAACTTAATCGAATTTAAAATAAACTTAATTGATTTATTTAGTTTAAAAAAAAGGGTATGTTTCGACTTGATTTCAGTATAAAATGGAGTGGTTAAACTTTAAATTGGTAAAAAGTAGGACATGTTTGAGCTTTGATTTTTAGATTAAATTCCCCCTTAATGCGCATAGGGTTAATGAACCACATTATATCAAATTAAAAATTGAGTTAATGTCAAAACAATCCCCAACATGTTTATTTTATAACATTGATCCTTAAAAGATTTTGTAAAATGTGACATTTTGAGCTTTTTTTAATTTTCTGAGCATTTTTCTAACTTTTTGTTATTTATTTTCTTAATTAATAAATTTTTGACTTTTGAATAAATTTTTGGGTGTTTTTATAAATTAATTTTGGGGTTAATATTTATTTTTTTGTATTTTTTTCATTATTTTTAGTTTTTCATTATCTCTTTTTTTTCTAAGCGTTTTTTACTTTCCTGTCATTTATTTTCTTAAGTAATAAATTTTTTACTTTTTAATAAATTTCTGGGTGTTTTTTTAAATTAAGGTTTGGCACCCATATTAAAGTAAGGGTATAACCAGTAATAAACATAGGAGTTAACGGCTGAATGGACGGAAAATTAAAAATGGGAGTCAAACCTTAAGAAAGTCAATTTTTAGGGGTTTGACTCATTATAGAGAATTAAATGGGGGCCAAACCTTAAATAACCCGAAAATTTATTCTAAAATACTATGGTGATATTTTGCAAATAATTATTTAAAATGAGTGAATTTGTATGCGAAATTGTTATTCACCCAGTGCTATAGCACTTTGAGGACAACTTCAAACTAAACTTTCACCCAAAAAAACATACTCCTCAGTTCCACATTTAGTCAGATAAGTAGCAGCAGCAGCATGCATTGGTATTCTTCTAGCTTCTTTAGAGACCACTATATTTAAAGTCATTTAGGAGGACCCAAACTCATTTGCCTCTCTACTATAACCCACCGCACACATATAAATGGGTTTCCAGCAGCAATTGCAAATACCCAAAATACACGTGCGCGAGGTTTAAAGGAAAATGCAAATACCAAACCAAAAAAAAACGAAAGCACTTTTTCTCTTATGTATCACACCTAAAACTATTGATGCACGAATGATTTTAGTAGCAAAGTGGCATAAAACTCCATAATTTTAGGTCAACTCATAAACTCAACTCATTTTTTGCGACTCATTGACATGTCACATTTGTATTGGTTCATTTTGTCGGTTCCACGATGTTGGTAAGCCAAACCTAAAAAATGGACCAATACAGATGCGACACGTCAGTGCGTTGAACAAAATAAGTCGGATTTGTGCGTCGCTGTAGAAGGACTCTTTAAAATTAGATGAAGGCGCACATACTCAAATTCAAGCAACAAAGTAACCAATATGCAACAGGTCCTGAAAATTTCATCCAAAACGTTCAATCAAAATACTATTTTTAACAACACATCACGTAAGTATCTATTATTTATCTATAAGGCCCAAAAATATAACACCACATAAGTTATCGTCGTATCATCGTCATCCTTGCCTAAAGCTCATCATATGGGTCAGCCACATGGATTCTCATTTTTCATTCTAATCTATTATATGCAATATTATCATTTAAGTTTAATTCCTTAAGATCTCTTCTAATAATTTCCTCCCATGATAGTTGAGGGCGACCTCTTTCTCTTTTGTCATCTATTTCCAACAATCTCCCTCTTGTTATAGGGGCATCTACTGGTCTACGCAACAAATGTCCATACCACCTAAGTCTAATTTCTCTTAATTTATCGCTAATGAGAGATACTCCTAACTTTTCTCTCATGTATTGATTTTTAATTTTGTCCTTTCTAGTGATTCCTATCATCCACTGGAGCATCATCATTTCACTAACATGGAGACTTTGTTCATGTTTTTTCTTTAATTCTCAACACTCCTTTCCATATAGGGTTGCTAGCCTAACAACTTTCCTATAAAATTTTCCTTTTAATTTATTAGTTATCCTTTTTATTGTATAACACCCCACTCGCTTGTCTGCATTTCATCCAACGAGTTGATATTCTAATCGTAACATCCTCACCAATATTCCCATTACTTTGTAATATTGAACTTAGATAACGAAATTTATTAGTTTGGTTTATCACCTTTTCTTCAATCTTTAATATTATGTTACTCGATGCCTCATTATTAAATTTACATTTCATAAATTTCGTTTTAATTCTATTGATTTTTAGTCCCTTAGACTCTAAGGCTTCTCTCCAAGTATCTACTCTTACCTAAGCCCTCCTTTGAACTGTCTACTACAACTATATTATTCGCAAACAACATACACCGTGGGACATATTCTTGTATGTCTGTAGTAATCACATCCAAAACTACGACAAATAAATATGGACTTAAGGTCGATCCTTGATGTAAACTCACTTTAATCGTAAAGTCATTAGTTTCTCCACATATAGTCCGTACTCTAGTCTTTGTGTCATGATACATATCTTCAATAACTTTAATATAACTCATAGGGATTTTCTTCCACCTTAAATCCTATCAAATTATATCCCTAGGTACTCTATCATAAGCATTTTCTAAATCTATAAAGACCATAAATAAGTTTTTATTCTTACTCCTACATTTCTCCATTAATTGTCTTAATAAGTAAATAGCTTCCATGGTGGATCGCCCTGACATAAATCCAAATTGATTGTCCGAAATAGTTGACTCATTTTTTAATCTTTGTTCTATAACCTTTTCCCATAATTATACAGTGTGATTCATCAGCTTGATTCCTCTATGATTATCGCAGTTTTATATCTTCCCTTTATTTATATACAAGGTACTATGGTGTTTTTCTTCTACTCATCTGAGATGATTCCTTCTCTAATTTTTTTATTAAACAAGCCTGTTAATCATTCTACCCTTAGACTTCCAAGGGTTCTCCACACCTCTATAGGTATTTTACCCTGGCGAACTGCTCCATTCTTTCCCATTTTCCTTACTAATATATCTACTTCTTTTTCAGTAATATAACATACCATTCCTATATCCAGTTCAATGTTCTCGTTATCTTTTTTCGGATATTCTTCATTCAATAGTCCTTGAAAATACTCTTCCCATCTAACTAGAATTTATTTATCGTTAATTAATATATTTTGATATATGTCTTTAATACAATTAACCGGACCCATATCCCTTGTCAATCTATCTATATTCGTTGCTAATTTATATATTTCATTTTACCTTCCTTGGTACCTAATTTATTATAATGATTATCTAGTGCATTTTGTTGCACATTTCTAATAATATTTTTTACTTCACTTTTTAACTTCTTATACTTTCTTAAATCTTCTTGACTTTTACTCTTTTTCCACTCTTTAAAACTTACTCGTTTCTTTTGTATTATATTTTGCACTTCCTCTTTCCATCACCAAGTCTCTTTTTTAATGAATCTTTTTCCTTTAGTCTCACCTAAATCTTGTTTACCTATTTTCTCGATATCATTTTTTGTTTTTGACCAAATATTGTTAACACTGTCGTTCTAATTCCACTTCATGTTTAGCAGCAACGTCTGTTTAAATTCAATCTTTTTTAATTCTTTTAAATCCTTCCACTATATATTTTGATAACCTATTTTCTCTTTTTTGTACTTAATCCTTTTATTGTTTTATTACTAACAAGTAATGTTGATTTGTTAAGCCTTCCCCCCTCTCTCAATCTTACAACCTTGTAAGAGAAATTGTAATATTATGAAGAAAAAAATAAATAATATGGGAAAGAATGTGTCAATTCATGAGATATGTGCCAATTCATAAATATACATAACCCTTAAAGTATGTCTATTTATGAATTAACATGACCATTAGTATAATGCATATTCATGAAAATATACAAGTGAGTCTATAAAAAGGAGGATCTTACCACTTTTTGTAGTCCTTTTTGTGAGATCATTCTCTCATTTTCTCTCTTATTTATCAATTTTTTCAATCAGTTTTGGTGAGTGTTAGTAGGATTCTCTTGGATTGCTAACTAAAGATTCCATTGGATTGTTGTATCTTGGAGGTAATTTGCCTTAAACCTGAAAGCAAACTCTTGTAGTGGGGGAAAATAAAATCTTAAGGAAAGTGATTCTTCACACCTCAATCCATCACCTTCAATCTTATGGTTTTATTTTTTGAGGCCATAGAAGAATGTGAAAACTTTTAAGTGTTGAATCACAGAACAATTTGAAAATACGGAGTAGTGTTTATCTTCTATGGAGGAGTCTGAATTGATTTTGAGCAGAGGGATATACGAGAAGGAATGTATATACAAACTTTGGTATGTCATTCATAGTTCTTTTTTCTTTAAAGTACACCTTGCAATTTTTTACTGGTTGTTTATTAATTGTTTGATTCTAACTGAAACAACGCCGCTGTATTTTGTTATCAATACATTATAGAAATAGTATATGTGTTATATTAGAATGGATGAGTCAAATGGTTGTTTTGATTGGCTTGAATTCTCACACTTATAAATGTTGTAATTTTTCGATGTTAGGTTGCAAAAGCAACATATTACAACCATTTGGAAATGCGTGGGTTCAAAATTTAATATATATATATATATATATATATATATATATATATATATATATATATATATATATATATATATATATATATATATATATATATATATATAATGCTCTTGTGCGGACTAGTCCGCATTTTAAGAATGCGGACCGGACATGTGTCACCTAACGGTGCGCCTAGAAATTATCGCCTAAATTATAGGCACACTCTCTCTCCTTTCTGGGCTCCCCGCCAGGTGACACATGTCGGCTCCGCACTCTTAAAATGTGGACTAATCCGCATAAGAGCAGGACTGTATATATATATATATATATATATATATATATATACGCAAGTTATTATTTTTTGTTCATATACTTTACGTCTTAAGAGAAAGAAGGTGATTGAGACTTAATTAGTCATGTCTATTTTTATTGATTGTACCGTTCATATCCGTAATTTTTTCAATTCCCCTATATTTCTCATATGCATATGTCATGAAGTCTCCATCCATGCATTTGATTTAACCCAGGAAGTATTGTGTGAACCATTTAGTATGATATTCAGTAGGGTATATCATTACCATACACTATTTGAAACAATAAAGTATTACTCAACTAGATTTATTATATATCACCATAATTATTTATAGAGTGGCAACATATATGATGTCTTACGAGAGATTTTTTTTGGTTGTGCTATGTCATGTTCCTCTAGCGATTTTGATTTTCGGTCATTTAGTTGTGTCAGTGGCGATACAAAGAGGCTCTGCGTAAAATTTCTTGAGGAACGGAGGTCCGACGGAAGTACACAAACAAAATGGGTTTTCAGTCTGTTTTGCATTTCCTATGACGGTTTGGAATTTCGTTTGTTGCGGTGTTTCCACGGTGGACCAATGAGGTCGTCCGTTAATGTTTGTGAGAAACGGAACCTCAAGGTGAAATAACGGAGGAGAAAGGTATAATCATTTGTGTGTATTTATATAAATATGGAGTTTGACTCCATTAAAGCGAAAAGGGCTTGGGTTTATGGTTAGTTAATGGGGTGTCCAAGTTAAATTAGTTGTTGAATAAATATTTTGCAAAAGAACCACGAAGAAATAATATATTCTAACGGGGGATTGTTTATGAGAATGTAATATTTCAATAATGTATATATATATATATATATATATATATATATATATATATATATATATATATATATATATATATATATATATATATATATATATGTGTGTGTGTGTGTGTGTGTGTGTGTGTGTGTGTGTGTGTGTGTGTGTGTGTTCAATGAAACATATGTTTTTAATTTTAAATAGATATTTTGTGATTTTTTTGATGAAGAGTCGAGCAATATTAAATTCTTAGAGTTATTCATATTTGCACTCTTATTATTTAAATGAATCTCGGTTATTATGTGCTAAGTTTGTCGATTGTTGCATTAGTAATATGACATGCACATGTTTTGATATTGCATTGAGTTATATGAGATATACATTTTCAGATGTAGTTGATATTATTGGCATTTGTGTCATAATAAATTAATTGTTGGGAAAATTCAAATTATCAATCTCGATATATGTGAGGTACAATCAAGTTATTGAATTTGTCCACCTGATACGGTGTTAAACCAATAAGGAGTGGTTATAATTGTAGTCACTAAATTTTGATAATGAGATTCAGAACCGAGCGGTTTAACTACTGCTTTAAAGATGGTAGAATCTAATCATAATTCATTAAAATAAATTATTGGGTTTGTAAGATTGAGGTTAAATAAGACAATTGTGTCAAGATGTTATAAAAAAAATCCTATTAAATTAATAGGTTGTCAAGATGTTAGTTGGATACTAAGAAAGGAAATAACAAATATATATGAAAAAAAATATGGAAGGACAAAACCATTGAAAATATTTGGTGTGAAAATGCGAAAGGTCAAGTTTATTCTCATAAATGACAATAATGGTGGAAGTTATGTGGTGTCGATGACCATTTCATTATTTTTAAAAATATGGGTGTGCCTATCTAAAGACAATGGTTATTATTAAGGATAGGAATAAGGCCTATGAATGTATATTATTTGGTTGTGTAAGTCAAAGAAATAGAATAACTGTGAAATATATTGCCATGATCACGATGGGTGTTGTTTATTTCTTTTTAATGTGATAATGATATACTTTGTCGAGAGTATACAATTTTTTAATATAGAACTTAACATATATTTTGACTAAAATAATCTGAAGAGATTTAGTAAATAATACATCTAGTGGAATGGGACTGAAATCCTTCTTCTAAAAAAATCACCAGTAATGGTAACCCAACATTGTAATAGAACTACCACTATTCCAAATTTAATGCGTAAAAACAAATTACTAACAAGTGATTGTGTGTGCACTGAAATTTTATATTGTCCCTACCAGGATGTCAGTGAAAATTTCTACGAACCGAGGATGAGTTATAAACTCTTAATGAAGTTCAAATCTCGAATTTATGTCTAAAGTATAAAAGATATGTATAAAATCTTCACCTATGTGAACATAAGATGTGGTGCCGCTTCTCGCAAGAGTATGGGTTTGCTCTTATAAATGTTCATGAGATCAAGATAGAGCACAAGTCCATAATAGTGGTAACTTATATAATAACGTCTCATAGAAACTGAGATATCTCATGTGTGATGTATTTTTGGTGTTAACATATTAAGACAAGGTGTGATGCATAACACATCTAAGTATTAGTTTTCACTTTGAAATGCACTCACTAATTTGAGGTTTAAATCAAAAGATATCTTCTTGTATTCATGAGTATATCAATGTAAAAATTGACGAAATATTACAATCTAGTGGGGGATTGTTGGACAATTTGTAATATTATGAAGAAAATAAATAATATGGGAAAGGATGTGTCAATTCATGAGATATGTGTCAATTCATAAATAGACATAACCCTTAAAGTATGTTTATTCATGAACCAACATGACCATTGGTATAATGCCTATTCATGAAAAGATACAAATGAATTCATAAAAAGGAAAGATCTCACCATTTTTTGTAATCGTTTTTGTGAGATCATTCTCTCATTTTCTCTCTTATTCATCAATTTGTTCATTCAATTTCGACGAGTGTTAGTAGGAATTCTTTAGGATTTATAACTAAAGATTCCATTATATTGTTGTATCTTGGAGGTAATTTTCCTTAAACCCGATAGCAAACTCTTGTAGTGGTGAAAAATAAAACCTTAAGGAAAGTGATTCTTCACACCTCAATCCAGCACAAATTTATTTTTCAATACTTATATTCTTCAATCCTACTCCTATTTTCTCTTAACATCACAACTTTCTCCCTTCTAGCTCAAGCTCAAATTCTGGTAAGTTACAACAATACAACTTACTCCCACTTACTCCCATTATTGTATTATATTGTCTGAATGCACTTATTTCGAGTATGAAATCCTAGCGTGCTAACCCAATTATAAACTCTACTATGCACACCCAATTATAAACCCATTTAACAACCCTAATATGAACATTGTTAATCTATTGCATAAAAAGGAATGAGACAACCTTGGGCTTTAAAACAAAAAAAAGACTGTGTAAACCCTAAACTTATAATTGGTTGTCACCGTAGATGGTAGTCGATTTCATTCACAGTTGACCGTACGTGTGTTAGTTTCGATTGCTTCCCACTGTATGTGTGTTAGTTTCAGTTGCTTCCCACCGTAGGACAGTTACCACGGTCTTAAGACATCGTAATCTCTGTTTTCGCGTCCACTTGCAACTGTAATTAGTTGTTAAATGTATGTGCCGTTTTTACCAGTCTCTGTTCAAGATATAAAACTCATATTTACACACACACACACACACACACACACACATATATATATATATATATATATATATATATATATATTGCATTGTTTAGATTAGTTAATGTAAGTTTTTATATGATGTAGACTTTTTCCATGTTATAATTTTTAAATATTTTTATTTATTACTTGATCAACAACATTAGCATTCTCTGTTAGTATAAATATGATGTTTATTTATTATTATCAGTTTATTAGTACGAACTTGTTAAATTAATGTGCATTTGCTAATATGAACTTGTTAATTTGACCGTGCCATTCTTTATACATTGATTTGATGTTCATTTGTCAGTATGAATTTGTTAATTTTTTATGTTGTTATATTTGACTCTGTTGTTCTTGCAACTGTAGGTTATATAAATGGAAAGGCGTAGAAATCCTCCCAGCCCATTAGAGAAAAAGAGGAGGTTGGAGGCGACAAGGGAAATTGAACAACCCGTACTGTATAGTAGTAATGACAGTGGCGATAGAGGTGGATATTCTCCTACGCAACAGTCATTGGATAAAGTTATTGACCAGGAAGTTGGTGAAGTACTAAGGTTTTAGTAAGGTGATATGGTAAATTTGGTGGATATTCCAGAGGCTGGGGGGTTATAGTGAATGGGGGATTGAGAGTGAAGAGGCAGGATGCCAAGTAGAAGACAAATGAGATAAACAAGAAGAGAAAGAAGGAAATAAAGAAGAAGAGAAATAACGAGAGAGAAAAAAAGAAAAAGAATGAGAGAAATCAAGAGATAAAGAAGGAGAAGAATAATGAGAGGAAGAAGGAGAGGAAAAAGGAGAGGGAGAAGGAGAAAAATAATTAGATAAGGAAGGAGAGAAGCCCAAAGATGATACAAATGATTCTTCCTCTTCGAAAGATGAAATGAAACCATCGACATCATCTAAAGCGCCCAGGAAGAAACAGCGGAAAAAAAATCATCCACTCAAATTCACAACCACTTGAGGGGTGCATGCCAAATAACCCGGAATCGCTCAAAAAATTTCATATACATATCGCTTATTTGATATTTAATCGAGACAAGGAGAGGGGGTGATGAAGTGCGTGTACAACTTCAAAAAATTTACTGAGTGGGGCATAGAGAAGGAAGACGTGTGGGTGATTGAATTGGTTAACAACTCGAGCCTTTGGAGTTTGATTAAACACTCTTATCGGTAAATTAACTATGTATCCGTGTTAGAATTCATCGATTGGTGACAACCGGAGACGAATTCATTCTAAATAGCGCTCGGTGAGATGACCATCACCCTTAACATTGTGTACCATCTCCTTAAAATCTCGATAGTTGGTAAACTGGTGTATGGTATCATGTTTAGGAAAGCTAAGGAGAAGGTTACATAAATTCAATGGCTTACCAAATATATTTTTTGTACCGAGGAGGAGGCCCTATAGGAATGTAAGTCGATGTATGTTGTTCATTTTGATTGGATAATGAATATGTGCAAGGGGAAGGTTAAGAAGTTGGGGTAGAATGTCACGAAGAAGGAGATTGAGAAATACGGAAGGGGGTATTTGTTGTTTATGGTCGGGTGCTTGTTGTTCCCTGAGAAATTAGGGAATTGAGTCCCAATTTACAACCTCCAAGAGTTAAAAAAAAGGTTGGGAAATGCAATGAATATGCTTAGGGAATGAGTTTAGCACATTTTTATTGGCAGCTGGGGGTTGCGTCATGGGTAAATGTGCAACAAGTGGTCGGATATTTCCCTCTTCTAGTGGTAAATATTTTAAAGTTATCACATGATAATTATGTTGTTTTGTTCCATATAAATTTACCATTTAATATATCGATTTGATGCAGGAGTGGATATATGGCCACTTTAACGTGGAGATGGGTGTTAGGAAGCTGGAGTTCTAGTCATCTAAGTCACTCTAGGAAAATAGAGGGCACAAACGGTGTCAGGTGATACCATTGCACAAATAATGGAGCTAAGGGAAACCTTAAACGATTTTTAACCTTCAGACGTAAGTATTATTTATTTTAAACGCAATATGTTAACATTTGTGCTATATTTTTTATATTCTAACATTTGGAATTACGTGTAGGTTTTCTGGGATCCCTACACTGAAAATATTGAGGCTTACCCCTTTCAGGAGGTCTTGTGGTACAAAGACCTCCTTATTTTCTATGATGTTGGTGAACCCTATTATCCGGAGAGGGTCCTATTCCAGGCTGGATGCATACAAATAATCCCAAGACTTCCAATATGCCCATTATTGAAAGAGAGGGGAAAGACCAAGGCCCACTAAAAAATTAAGTTTGATATCGAGAAATGGTATCAACTTAACTGGGTGGACCACATTCTTTCTGATTCTAAATGCTCGACTACAGTGAGGAACACGCCCTCAGAATTTGTGGATGGGTATATGTATTGGTACTTAGAAAGATCCCATCCATACATTCAAAATCCCGAGCGTCGTATTCGAAAGCCAAAATTAAAGCACTTCGATAAAATGGTAAGTTGTGAAATTTTTATATTTGAATACTCCTCTAGGAGGCTATTGACGCCGACTCAGACTAAGACGTTTCGAACATCTTTGAATTATCTCGTGAAATGCTTGATTCCCTACTTGAGGATAAGGGAACTCAAGTTCAAAAAGGAAACCGAAAGGCTCGCACACGTCAAAAAACTAGAACTAAGGCACGACACGGTCCATACCCCAAGCAAAAAGCCCCCCAGTAAAAAAAAAACACAAAAGCTCTTAAAGAGAAAGTATAAACAATTTGTTGAGAAAATTTGGTTGTAACAGTATTTGTAACAATTTATTCCAAACAATTAGCATGTAATTGTTGTGTTCGATGTACAACGATTTATTGTAAATTTTGTAGGCACGATTTTGAATGTGAACAATTTGAAACAATTAGTATGTAGGCACAATATTGTTGTATGTGATTTGGTATGCGTGGTATTTAAGTGTAATATTGTTTGTAATTTGGTATG
Source organism: Sambucus nigra (assembly GCA_949130495.1). Classification (NCBI taxonomy): domain Eukaryota; kingdom Viridiplantae; phylum Streptophyta; class Magnoliopsida; order Dipsacales; family Adoxaceae; genus Sambucus; species Sambucus nigra. The sequence continues at coordinate 384,292,338 of OX422217.1, forward strand.
GACAAATTTAGACTACATGTAACCCCTATAATGTCAAACATACGGTTTCATTTGACCGTGGTGTGTACGTTGAATGTCACTCAAACTCACTGCATAACTTCCATGGTGGGAACCAACTGTGTCATTGTCCCACACGATCATGTTGGACCGTTATAATAGTAACAATGGCCGAGTGGAACCGTGGTCATTACTTGTATTTTTTACTTCACAACATACACGATTTCAAACGACCATGATTATGTTATCCACGTTTAAGTCTAACTACAAGTTGGAGATGCACAGCCATAAGCCACCGTATTAATTGTGTGGAATTTCAATCAAACTCACTGTATAAACTTCACGGTGTTACTTAACCGTATGACTGTCCACACGATCACTTTAGACCATGACTCTAGATTAAATGGCCAATTGGAACTATGGCAAATACTTGTATTTTTTACTGCATAACGTACATGATTTCAAACAACTGTGATTATTTTATCCATGGTTAAGTCCAATCAAAAGTTGGAGATGCATAGCCACATGCCATCATATTCAATGTGTGGAATTTTAATCCAAATCATTGTATAAACTTCACATTGTTACCTAACCATATGATTGTCCACACAATCACTTTAGAACGCGACTCTAAGTTAAATGGTCAAGTGGAACCTTGGTCAATACTTTCCTTTTTTATTTCATAACATACATGGTTTCAAACAATCGTGACTATATTAGGTACGGTGAAGTCCACCCGCACCTTACAACTACACAGTCTCAGGTGATCGCATTTTGTGAGTGGATTTCAGCCAAACTCAATGCATAAATATAATGGTGTGGATCCACCGTGTGAGTGGGACACACGGTGATAGCCAATCATATGTATGCATTACACGATCAAGTTTTATCGTGGTAAAACTTGTGATTTTGACTCAAACTCACTATATAACGTTCACGGTGGAATCCAAACGTGTAGTTGTCCTACACGGTTACTTTGGATCATTATCATAATAAAAACGGCATAATTGGAACCGTGATCAATACTTGTCTTCTTTACTGCATAACATATACGGTTTCAAATAACCGTGATTATGTTATGTAAGAACAATTTTTCTAACATTTTTCATAGCATAGTTTCAGACTAGTTTCGCATACCCCGTTACAAATAGTCACGCACCATCAAGACGAACCGGAATCAAGAATGTCCAAGTTTGAAGACTTTTCGACATCCTATAAAATAATTTAGAGTTTAAATTGATTTACAGAATTAAAGTTTGGGATGATTTATTTTTAGCAAAAAAGAATAGGTGGTTTTTATTTCGAAAAGAAAAATAAATTTTAACTTTAAATCTCGTTCAAATGAGATTTCATCTAGTTAGAAGGTCATTGTATATGTTTTTCAAATAAGGTTTAAACGAAGGCCTACTGTTTTGATTTTCTTGATGTTGTTAGAAGTGAGACACATCTTTTTCGAACGAGATGTATATCTTGTTAAAACAAAACTGAGAAATCGTTCGAACGACGCCACTATAAATACTTGTTTCGTGTTCAAATTGTTTAAGACTTTTGTAAACGTCCTATAAATACTTGTTAAATTGTTTAAGACTTTTACTAGGTTCATTTTTGCATAATTTTTGCCAAAGTTCTTCACTTTTTGTGTTTCAAAAATGCTATTTAATTAACAAATAAACATCCTGAATATCTAGTTTTGTGAATTCATTTAAACCCTTGAAAGTTTTATGTCCTTTCATACACCTTTGTGGAGAAGGCATATCCATGGCTGACTTGTGATACCTGAGGTTACTCACTGCTGAAGATAAAGGTTGAGGCTAAAGAGCGAGGATCGTGGTCTTCTAATTCTTAAAAGGATCATAGTTGTTCACTAGAGATTTGCAAAGATTAGCGCGTTATACTTGTGGTCGTTATCAAGTAGTCTGTAAGTCAACTATCTGTAGATTTTTAAAGGGAATAAAGGTTTTACGCAAAAGGTGTTTTTCCCTTAAACCTTGAATTTCTAGAATGCTTGGTTTGATTTATCTTTTTTACCATATAAATGCATGTTTAGGATAAAAAGATAAAATTAATTACGCACTCTCAAATTGGAATCTTTGTCGAGCGTATTTATTTCCACATTTACAAATTGATATTAGAGCACTCATTATTTCGTCCCAACATGTTATGCACGGTTAAGTCTAATTAAAAATTGGAGATGCACGACCACGAGACACAGTATTAAATGTGTGAAATTTCAATCCAACTCACTGTATTGTAATACTCCGTATTTTCTGTGTTATTTATTTTTGGGATTAATTGTATTAAATGTGTATTAATTGAAAATTAATCCGGATTAAAAATACTAGCGAGATGCGAGTTGGTATTTGATTATATGTGCATATATGATTATATATGAATATTGAATTATGAAATTTGTCGTGAGATTGAAATACGACAATTTGGAAATTTTGTTGGGACACGCGTGACAGTCGCGTCAGGAATATAATTATTTGAATTAAAAAGTGAATTTTATTTTTATCACCCGTATGGTCATTTTGAGTGCGCCAACGCGTCCGTAAGGGTCAAAATAGTCAGAAAACACTAGTCGGGGGTTAAGTTTGGGTCCCGGGGCATTATTGGGCCATACCGGTAACTTATAAGGGCATTTTGGTAATTTCGGAAATTGGGTAATTAAAACCCACAAAAATTAGAGTTAAAATCTGACTTAGTATTAACCCACTAAGCCATGTTCCAACCCCAATTTAGGTAGTGGGCTACGGGAGAAGTTAGAAACCATAAAGATTGGCAAAAACCAACCCCACCTCCATTAACACCTTGAGAAGAAAAGCTTGTTGAGAGAGAGAGAAGGAATTCTGCAGAGAGAGAGAGAGAACACTTCAGAAATTCATCATCAAATTTAGAGATTCAAATAAGGCAAGTGATTTAATTTCGTTTTTATAGAGAATGCTTCTTCCATGCGTAGGATATTCAATTAAATTGTATTGTTCTTGGGAGTTAATGAAAAACCCATTAAATTGGAAATAGAATCTTACATATTGATGAGGAATTGCATGTAGAATTATATGTAGGTGATTATTCTGATGTTAATAATATCTTGGATGAAACAAAAAAAACGGATTTTAGTAGGTTCAATAGAGATTTATAAATGTTAGGGTTCATGTTCATATAATTTGGGGATAAATGAAGAGATTTGAAGATTTGATGATGTTTAAGATGAGTTAGCCTTATATAAACGTTTGATTATGACCTATGAGTGTTTAGTACGAATTATGAAACTTAAAATGATGTTGGGTCGATTGTTATGTGGGATTAGGAGTGAAGAAAATTGGGAAAAACGAAATAAGGATTTATGGGCTCGAAACTGGCCACTCGTTAGAAGACCTGCCCAGGTCGTTCGAACGAGCTCGTTCGAACGAGCTTCTAACGAGTTGACCTTTGACTTCTAACGAGGGTGAAGTTCATTCGATAATATCGTTCGAACGAGATCTCGTTAGATAGCCCAGTTCGTTCGAACGAACTCTCGTTCGAGCAGCCTCGTTCGAACGAGACTTCGAACGAGTTGACAGTTTAGGCTTTTTAGCCTGTTTTGATCCCGAGTGTCCCGTAACCTTGTGTATAGGTAGAGATAGCTTTCCCTTGATGATTAATTGTTATATTTGGGTTGTTTGGGATATAATTAGGAGTCAAACCTAGAAGTGTAGTTTGAACCTAAAGGAAAATATAAGTAGGACGTGAGTGTCTATTGCGATGCGAGAACTATTGACGGCCTAACTTATATTATATTAACCGGGAACGTATAAATTGTGTAGTATTATATGTCGGTACGAGAATGAGAAGTGTACCATCAACATAATATGGTGATTACTAAGACGTGTGCATACTTAGTATATGTATTGATTTTATGTGTATGACATACCTACCATACTTGCTATCACGGGAGGTTTGCGTTCGCTTAGGGCCCTCTAATCCTTGTGTTGCTCGGATTTAGACTGGTTACCTCGATGAACATAGGTTAGAGAAGGACTTATTGGGATGTTAATAAGTCTGCTGATCGTGGGAGCGCAGGTATGTGCGTGACCCATGTGATGTGACTGTGTTCGCCTCCATTATTTGTGATGTTGTTATCTGAGAACTATTCCTGAGAGATTCGGAATATGTGATCCTTATGTACGTGATGTACCGGGATGGATAGCAGAGTATGTGTGCACCGCAGCTAGTCTCGGGGTGCTTGTATTGTATATTTATGATGTGAATAATATACACTTAACTAATGGGAACTTTCATACTGATATTGTGAATAATTATGGTAATGTTTCGAGAAAACATAACGGGTTAACCGATAGTGAATTGTATTACAAATTGAGAATCTGAGTTTAAGTAAAACACTCTATTTATTTGATAACGCTAGAATGTAATATGGGGATCGAGTAGTAAGGGGTAGAACTTATTACGGTTTGGTTAGTTATGTATGTCATGTAGATGGGTACGGTACGTTAGGAGTGCACATATAGTCGAGAGGTGAGAATTTCATGTGAGTGCACGTCCTAACATGTATTTTTCATTTAATGTTTTAGTGTTATTAAAACACTTGCTGTTTTTAAAATGATTTCCACTTTCGGGCTCTGACCCATTTGCTTTCAAATCTATTTTTTTTGTAAAAACCATTTTTAGGTGCCCAGCCACAAGGACACCATGCATAGGATTCTCATCCAGGTGACGAGCTGTAGCTGTTTGTGGAAGTTACAGGACTTTGTTTGTAGACGCTTCGTCTATTTTGACTCGATATTCATCAGTTATCAGTTGTAGGGCATGTCGCCCATTTCTTTTAGAGACATTTCATTTATTTCAGTTATTCAGATTTTTATTGGCATGTAACTATTCAGGATTCAGACTTGTCGTATTACTTTTCAGTTGTGGGATCGTGGTGAGGAGTTTTTCCTCCGGATTTATATTTACTTTGTTGGTTATTCATTACTTCATTATGGTGAATGGTTGTTATTCTTTAATTATTCTTTTACTGCATGTTAATCAGACTTAACTTAAAATTTGGCAACTTACTTTTTAAATACTAGGTGGTTAGTAATTATTAAAATGTTTTCGACAGTGATGCTATTAACTGAACCAACTTGGCATTTTTTATTGATTTAATAAATGAGTATCTATCCGGTATTTAATTAGTCGGGGTGTCACAGGTGGTATTAGTGCATCAGGTTCTAGTGTCCTTTAGGATCTGTACGGCTTATTATGTTTTCCGCTGAGCTTTCTTTGATGTAGAGCCATATATTCTAGGACTGTTGTATTCTCTTGTATATGCTACGTTATTCAGCTATTTTAACTTTATAACTGCGAACTTATAAACTTCATTCTTATTTCAGATGCCTCCACGACGTGCACAAAGGGTTCCCAGGGATGCGACGCCAGAACCGCAGCCCGCACCAGCTCAGGGCACGATGAATGCCGCCGAGGTTGCAGCCATTGTGGCTCAGGCGGTAAATGCCGCACTAGCAGTAGTTCAGCAGGCACCAGTTCAGGCGCCGATAGCCGCGCCAGTTCAGGCTCATGCATTCCCGTCTGCTTGGGAACGTGTACGTGATGCTTTTCAGAAAGCACACCCTCCGGAGTTCGCAGGTAGCTCCGATGTGGTAGTTTCGAGTCAGTGGAGGAAGGACATTCAGCGGCACCTGAGGATGTATGAGTGCACCGATGTCCAGAAGCAGATACTAGCTACTTTTAAGCTAGTGGGGTCAGCACTGCACTGGTGGGAGTCTATTACCACCGTGGAGGAGAGAGATACTCTTACTATTTAGGAGTTTTGGGTGCGGTTCGACCGCAAATACTTTCCGTCAGCTGTTCACACGGAGATGAGGAGGAAGTTGATGAGCCTCAAGTAGGAGGGTAAGACTGTGGAGGAGTATGAGTCCGAATTCACTGATCTTCTGAACATAGTTCCGGATGAGATACCGACGGAGGAGAAGAAAATACATAAATTTACGGACGGGTTGACATGGAGGATTCGTCAGCACTTATTAGGGAACCTCTCGTTAGCCACTTATTCTGATGTGGTTAACGCTGCATTGCTCCATTGCCAGGATCATCGCTTTCACATGACTGAGGGCAAGCGATCGGGAGAGTCTAGCCATCAGGGCAGGACTGGAGGAAATGGTGCCAGTGGGGCACAATCTGTTCAGGGGCAGAGACAGGGTGATCAGGGTTCCCAGCAGGGGGATCACAAGAGGTTCAGGTCAGGGAATTTCAGGCACGGACAGGGAGGTTTCCGGCAGGGCCATCAAGGTCCGAACGGCCATCAGAACCAGTAGGGTCAGAATGGTCAACAGCAGTTTTAGCAGGGCCAGTGGAGGAACGGTAACGGCCATCAGGGACAGAGAGGGGGAAACTTCCCGGGGAAGTGTTTTGTTCTTGGCAAGACTGGCCATAAACGCCAGGACTGTCCTGATAGGGGCAGGGCCCCGCAGCAGCAGCAGGGTGCTCGACATGAGCCACATAGTCCACTTTTTCCGCCAGCCCTTCCAGCTCCAACCTAGGTGCCAGCTCTTCCAGCCATTTCAGGAGTTCCTGTGCAACAGGGACAGTTACAGTATGGACGTGTCTATAACGTCCACCAGGCAGCAGCTCCACAGGCACCACCCGCTATTGAGGGTATGTTTCCTATCCATGGTACTATGGGTCGAGTTTTGTTTGATACGGGGGCAACACATTGCTTTATAGCTACACAATTTGTCAAAGCCTTAGGGTTGTTAGCCACAGCAGAGAGCACAGTGACGTGTGTAGACTCACCATTGGGGAGTGGGTCACTTATTTTCTTTATATGCTGGGGAGTAGGGGTAGAGATTGGTAGTTTGGTATTACCTGTAGATATGTTAGTATTAGAGATGACCGAGTATGATGCCATTATTGGTATGGATTGGCTTGTTGCGTACCGAGCCATGATTGACTGTTTCAGTAGGAGTATTATCTTTGCCATTCCCGGGCAGGAGATGTTTTTGGTGGCGATGCCTCGTTCCGAGGGAGGATCGTCCACTCATTTTTACTATATAGAGGAGGAGACCTCTAAGGAGGTGGTGATACCACTTGATTTGATTCCGGCTGTTAGAGAGTTTGCCGATGTATTTCAGGATATACCTGGATTACCCCCCAGTCGAGAGATAGACTTTGTCATAGACTTATTACCAGATACGAGACCTATAGCACGCACACCGTACCGTATGTCTCCAGCTGAGATGAGGGAGTTACGGGATCAGATTGAGCAGTTGTTGGGTCAGGGGTTTATACGGCGAAGTACTTCGCCGTGGGGTGCCCATGTGTTGTTTGTGAAGAAGAGAGATGGTTCACTGAGATTGTGTGTGGACTACCGGGAGTTGAGCAAAGTCACGATACGGAATAAGTACCCTTTGCCTCGAATCGATGACTTATTCGACCAGTTGAGAGGAGCTTCTTTCTTCTCGAAGATTGATTTGAGATCGGGATACCATCAGTTGCGTATCAGGGAGGAGGACGTCTCGAAGACTGCATTCTTATCGAGATATGGTTCTTACGAGTTTCAGGTTATGCCTTTTGGTTTGACCAATGCTCCAGCCGTGTTTATGGACTTGATGAATAGAGTGTTCAGAGATTTCCTAGATCAGTTTTTCATTGTCTTCATCGATGATATTCTGGTTTACTCTCAGACAGAGGAGGAGCACGCCGAGCATTTGAGGCAAGTTTTGCAGACACTACGTCAGAACGAGCTGTATGCAAAATATGAGAAATGCGGGTTTTGGCTGAAGGAGGTCCAGTTTTTGGGACATATTATTTCCGACCGGGGAATATCTGTTGATCTGGGGAAAGTATCCGCGGTGAGGGAGTGGGGACAGCCCACGACACCAACGGAGATCCGTAGTTTCTTGGGATTAGCAGGATACTACAGGAGGTTCATTCGGGGATTTTTGAAGATAGAAGGTCCTTTGACACATCTGACTCATAAAGGTGTGCCGTTCATCTGGAGTGATGCCTGCCAGTTGGCATTCGATGAGTTAAAGGATAAGTTGACCTCAGCACCTGTGTTAGCATTGCCGAGACCGAGAGTTGAGTATCTAGTCAACACCGATGCGTCCTTGCAAGGACTTGGAGGTGTACTACAACAGGAGAGTCAGGACATAGCTTATGCTTCCCGTAAGCTTAAGCCTCACGAGAAGAATTACCCCACCCATGACTTGGAATTGGCGGCAGTGGTATTTGCCCTTCGGATTTGGAGACATTATCTTTTGGGGGAAAAGTTTCAATTATTCACAGACCACAAGTCCCTACAGTACCTATTCACGCAAAAGGAGTTGAATATGCGGCAGCGAAGGTCTCTTGAGTTTGTTAAGGATTATCAGTTTGATATCCAATATCACCCGGGGAAGGCTAACGTGGTAGCAGACGCGTTGAGCCGTAGACCAGTAGAGGAGGTGGCATATGTGTGGAAGGCCAAATGGAAGGAGTTGGGACACCAGGATGCAGTGGCCCGATCATTCATGTCTGTGATGACTGTTACACCACAGATTGTCATGAGGGTGGTAAAGGCCCAGGCAAATGACTCGTTCTGTCAGGAGCAGATAGTTCGATTATTGGCAGAGGGAGCCGAATCCTATACCGTTATCTCAGACGGGGGATTACGCTTCAATGGGAGATTGGTGGTTTCGGAAGGGGAGGAATTGCGGCATGAGGTGATGGCAGAGTCGCACGGCTCACGGTTCGCGATACATCCCGGTGGGGACAAAATGTACCAAGACATGAGACGTCAGTATTGGTGGAGCGGGATGAAGAGAGATACTGCCGAGTTTGTTTCAAAATGCGCCACTTGTCAGCTCGTAAAAGTGGATCATCAGAGACCGAAAGGACTGCTACAGCCGTTGGAGGTCCCGATGTGGATGTGGGAGAGCATCTCCATGGACTTTATCACAGGGTTGCCTACGTCACAGAGAGGTCACGACTCCATTTGGGTAATTGTGGACAGGTTGACTAAAGTCGCTCATTTTCTATCCATAAGGACAGACTACACTGCGGGACAGTATGCCCAGCTCTTTATTGCAGAGATAGTGAGACTTCACGTTGTACCCCTAAATATCGTGTCTGACAGAGACAAGATATTTGTTTCACGGTTTTGGGAAAGTTTTCAGCAGGCCATGGGCACGGAGTTGCGGTTGAGTACGGCGTACCACCCGCAGACCGATGGGCAGATCGAGCGTATAAATCAGATGTTAGAGGACATGCTACGTATGTGCACCATTGATTTTGAGGGTGGATGGGAGCAGTATCTTCCACTGGTGGAGTTTGCTTACAATAACTCCTACCAGTTCACAATTGGCATGGCTCCATTTGAGGCGTTGTACGGTAGACCCTGTCGTTCCCCAGCATGTTGGTTGGAAGTGGGGGACAACAAACTACTTGGGCCGGAAGTGATTCAGGATACTTCGGCAAGGATATAATTGATTCGGAGTCGCATTCGAATAGCTCAGGATCGACAGAAGAGCTATGCTTATGCGAAGAGGTTCTTCAGGGAGTTCCAAGTGGGGGACCAGGTTTTGCTCAGAGTATCTCCTATGAAGGGGATTATGCATTTCGGGAAGAAAGGGAAGTTGGCACCGAGATATGTGGGGCCATTTCCTATTATTGAGCGGATTGGACCAGTTGTGTATAGGCTTGGGTTACCGGAGCATTTGCATCGGATTCACGATGTATTTCATATTTCCTCGCTAAGGAAATACCTTAGAGATAATTTGGCTCATTCTCACATTGCTGTGGAGGACATTGATCTCCAGCCGGATAGATCCTACGAGGAGGGGCCGATTGCTATTCTGGACCGAAGTGAGCGGAAACTGCGGTCAAAGATAGTTTCGTTGGTGCGTGTTCAGTGGCGACATCATAATGTCGAGGAGTCCACATGGGAGCGCGAGGATGAGATGCGCGAACGTTATCCAGAGTTATTCTTACCAGGTACTTTCTAGTTCCGAATTTCGGGACGAAATTCAGTTATTAGGGGGGAAGTATGTAATACCCCGTATTTTCTGTGTTATTTATTTTTGGGATTAATTGTATTAAATGTGTATTAATTGAAAATTAATCCGGATTAAAAATACTAGCGAGATGCGAGTTGGTATTTGATTATATGTGCATATATGATTATATATGAATATTGAATTATGAAATTTGTCGTGAGATTGAAAGACGACAATTTGGAAATTTTGTTGGGACGGGCGTGACAGTCGCGTCAGGAATATAATTATTTGAATTAAAAAGTGAATTTTATTTTTATCACCTGTATGGTCATTTTGATTGCGCCAACGCGTCCGGAAGGGTCAAAATAGTCAGAGAAAACTAGTCGTGGGTTAAGTTTGGGTCCCGGGGCATTATTGGGCCATACCGATAACTTATAAGGGCATTTTGGTAATTTCGGAAATTGGGTAATTAAAACCCACGAAAATTAGAGTTAAAATCTGACTTAGTATTAACTCACTAAACCATGTTCCAACCCCAATTTAGGCGGTGGGCTACGGGAGAAGTTAGAAACCATAAAGATAGGCAAAAACCAACCCCACCTCCATTAACACCTTGAGAAGAAAAGCTTGTTGAGAGAGAGAGAAGGAATTCTGCAGAGAGAGAGAGAGAGAACACTTCAGAAATTCGTCATCAAATTCAGAGATTCAAATAAGGCAAGTGATTTAATTTCGTTTTTATAGAGAATGCTTCTTCCATGCATAGGATATTCAATTAAATTGTATTGTTCTTGGGAGTTAATGAAAAACCCATTAAATTGGAAATAGAATCTTACATATTGATGAGAAATTGCATGTAGAATTATATGTAGGTGATTACTCTGATGTTAATAATATCTTGCATGAAACAAAAAAAATGGATTTTAGTAGGTTCAATAATGATTTATAAATGTTAGGGTTCATGTTCATATAATTTGGGGATAAATGAAGAGATTTGAAGATTTGATGATGTTTAAGATGAGTTAGCCTTATATAAACGTTTGATTATGACCTATGAGTGTTTAGTACGAATTATGAACCTTAAAATGATGTTGGGTCGATTGTTATGTGGGATTAGGAGTGAAGAAAATTGGGAAAAACGAAATAAGGATTTCTGGGCTCGAAACTGGCCACTCGTTAGAAGACCTGCCCAGGTCGTTCGAACGAGCTTCTAACGAGTTAACCTTTGACTTCTAACGAGGGTGAAGTTCGTTCGATAATCTCGTTCGAACGAGATCTCGTTAGATAGCCCAGTTCGTTCGAAAGAACTCTCGTTCGAACAGCCTCGTTCGAACGAGACTTCGAACGAGTTGACAGTTTAGGCTTTTTAGCCTGTTTTGATCCCGAGTGTCCCGTAACCTTGTGTATAGGTAGAGATAGCCTTCCCTTGATGATTAATTGTTATATTTGGGTTGTTTGGGATATAATTAGGAGTCAAACCTAGAAGTGTAGTTTGAACCTAAAGGAAAATATAAGTAAGACGTGAGTGTCTATTGCGATGCGAGAACTATTAACGGCCTAACTTATATTATATTAATCGGGAACGTATAAATTGTGTAGTATTATATGTCGGTACGAGAATGAGAAGTGTACCATCAACATAATATGGTGATTACTAAGACGTGTGCATACTTAGTATATGTATTGATTTTATGTGTATGACATACCTACCATACTTGCTATCACGGGAGGTTTGCGTTCGCTTAGGGCCCTCTAATCCTTGTGTTGCCCGGATTTAGATTGGTTACCTCGATGAACATAGGTCAGAGAAGGACTTATTGGGATGTTAATAAGTCTGCTGATCGTGGGAGCGCAGGTATGTGCGTGACCCATGTGATGTGATTGTGTTCGCCTCCATTATTTGTGATGTTGTTATCTGAGAACTATTCCTGAGAGATTCGGAATATGTGATCCTTATGTACGTGATGTACCGGGATGGATAGCAGAGTATGTGTGCACCGCGGCTAGTCTCGGGGTGCTTGTATTGTATATTTATGATGTGAATAATATACACTTAACTAATGGGAACTTTCATACTGATATTGTGAATAATTATGGTAATGTTTCGAGAAAACATAACGGGTTAATCGATAGTGAATTGTATTACAAATTGAGAATCTGAGTTTAAGTAAAACACTCTATTTATTTGATAACGCTAGAATGTAATATGGGGATCGAGTAGTAAGGGGTAGAACTTATTACGGTTTGGTTAGTTATGTATGTCATGTAGATGGGTACGGTACGTTAGGAGTGCACATGTAGTCGAGAGGTGAGAATTTCATGTGAGTGCACGTCCTAACATGTATTTTGCATTTAATGTTTTAATGTTATTAAAACACTTGCTGTTTTTAAAATGATTTCCACTTTCGGGCTCTGACCCATTTGCTTTCAAATCTATTTTTTTGTAAAAACCATTTTTAGGTGCCCAGCCACAAGGACACCATGCATAGGATTCTCATCCAGGTGACGAGCTGTAGCTGTTTGTGGAAGTTACAGGACTTTGTTTGTAGACGCTTCGTCTATTTTGACTCGATATTCATCAGTTATCAGTTGTAGGGCATGTCGCCCATTTCTTTTAGAGACATTTCATTTATTTCAGTTATTCAGATTTTTTTGGCATGTAACTATTCAGGATTCAGACTTGTCGTATTACTTTTCAGTTGTGGGATTGTGGTGAGGAGTTTTTCCTCCGGATTTATATTTACTTTGTTGGTTATTCATTACTTCATTATGGTGAATGGTTGTTATTCTTTAATTATTCTTTTACTGCATGTTAATCAGACTTAACTTTAAATTTGGCAACTTACTTTTTAAATACTAGGTGGTTAGTAATTATTAAAATGTTTTCGACAGTGATGCTATTAACTGAACCAACCTGGCATTTTGTATTAATTTAATAAAGGAGTAGCTACCCGGTATTTAATTAGTCGGTGTGTCACATGTATAAAGTTCACAGTGTTACTTAACTTTATGATTGTCTGCACGGTCACTACAGACCATAAATTTTGGTTAAATAATCGAGTAGAACTGTAGTCAATACTATTCTTTTTTTTTTCTATTGAAATGACACGGTCTAAGATCACCGTGAGTGTATTAATAACGGTTGTTTCCAATCGCATAATGTAGTTGACCGGGGGTACCTAAGCTACAATATGGTGGTATTAGGGGAACCTAAGATACAATGTGGTGTCACTATGATTTCATAATATACGGTATAGAGAGATCGTATGATAAATTGTTATATCATCGATTTAATTTAATTTAATGTATATGTAATATCAATTTTAGGAAATTGATAATTACCATATCATGTTATCATATGTTAATTTTATGATGGTTATAATATGATATTTGATAATTTTATTAATGTTAGAATTTTATCAGTTGATGAAATAATTGCTATAACCAATTTATTATAACCAAATTGAAGAAGCATTTAACAGAGAGTATTTAATAAATATATGGATCATAAGATAAAGAAATTGATAAGATAAACTACTATAACCAATTTACATATTTTCACAGAAAGTTACAATTAATTATATCATTAAATTACAATCAATGCTATCATCAAATTACAAAAAGTTAAATATAAGCCACAGCTAAGTCCTCATCTGCATCCAACGATATCGAGCATGGTCCATCTTTCATCATAATTTTTTTTGGACATATATTCTGAAAAGTTTGTAAGCAAGACTTGAACATTTTAGCCCACTCTAGGGCATCTTGAGTGGACCTCGATCTCCAGTGAGAGGCCAATAGTGGTAGGAGACAAAATCGTGTGCATTATAAATTCACCCAATGAGTATTTGAGATGTTGAGGTTAAAGATGATGCGATTCTTTTCTCTTGAATATTTTGGCCAATTTCGAATGGCAAGAAAGTTAAGCATTATACTTTGGATATATCATTACAACCATAAGATTAAGTGCATTAGCTGCAAGATAGCCAAACTCTGGCATGATAAATTAATGTTCGCTGGTGCATGAGTGTCTTAAGTTGTTCAATATCCTATCATAATCCTCAATATCATATGAGTTCATAACAGTAGCCCCAAAAGGCTTTTCCATGCGTAGCTCGAACAATAGTACACTACGGATAACATGAGAATGCTGCAGTCCATCCTCAAGACCATCTCCTTTAGAAACTTCCGTATAACTACAACTCCCATCAGATTTGAAATCATTTATATCTTCCACAAATGATTGGTAGAATTAAGGAACATGCTTGATATAAATTTTCTTATCCCTTGACCATGTCTCTGGTTTCATGCCCATTAATGGGGTCTATTTTGCAAAGGTTTTTTTCAACTCAGCTGTCGACGGTACATCTTGCTCCCAAGCATAAGGGGTTCTTTTGGTATATATATCAACAGACTTCTTCCCCTTAGATGGCCTACCCTTTTGATGAATTTGCACAGGCTTGATCAAAGGCATGTAAGAGGGTTGGGAAATTTCCAATAACTTCCTTAACATCATCTTTCTGATCACTTCACCTTCCTCAGTCCACTATTTCTTAAATAATATTATCTCTGGAGTATATTTGGGCTCACGATACCAAGGGATGTCTGGGACAATCGCAAGTTTCGTCCAGTCATCATCAAACGCCCACTAGGGAAGTGATTGGCCTAGCTTCTCCCATTGGGCCAATTTGTGAACACATGGTAATCTGTAAATCATACGAAGTTTGTGTGAGCATCTTAACTCTATATATTGGATCTTAGCGGTAGATTCGCTCAACATTGATATCATGCAATCGATCTCCTTAAGAATTAAGTCTAAGGAATAATGTGATTCCCTACTATGGATCTCACACAACAATGATTCATTACGATCATTCTTTGTTGATTGGACTGATTTTTGAAACCCCGTTTGTATTTGTGTCACTTGATGACCAAGAAATGCATCCATTCCCTTCCACACGATAGGAAACAAACCAGTGCTGATTGTTAGGTAGTTTTTCAATTGGGCATGGGCACCCTTCGCTCTGTTAGTTGTGTGATTATCACGGTGAGGTGCCTGGTTAGTTCACGCATGTGAAAAATGATACCGTAGAGGCATTCAGTTCTTTTGTATGTAAGAAATTATATTGGGGTAGCTATGTGAGTTTTGTCAAAAATGTACCCATGCATTCTCAAAATCAATCGGCATCTTGGACTCCATAACCCCAATCCAACTCTGCACAAATAGCTTCTTATCCTGATCTTTGATTTTATGTTTCACATATTCTCCTTCTATATTTTTTGAACATGGAATAAACATAATATAAGGGTGGTAAGTGAAAACACCTTTGGCACCACATTTAGACAAGTTTTTTGTTTATCAGCAACAACAACTTGCAACCAAGCTTCTGGCTCATATAGTGACCGCAAATGTTGCAAAGCCCAAACAAAATTCTCTTATTTCACATTCTTCAGAAAAGCAAATGCAATGCAAAATGAGTTCCCGGTGGAAGTGACTCCAATCATCTTGAACAACGACATATTATAGCGATTGGTCTTGTTTGTGAATTCGGTTACCAATACAGTTGGGAAGCACTTCACTGCAAACAAGGGGTAGAATGTGTGAAATATAAATCCTTCACCACATCCATTTTCTCATTCCTTCTATTCTAGTGAAAATAAATCTTCTCTGTTAGCAAATGAATCAACTATTTCATGGATGTGCGCTTTTGCATCTCAACTTTTTTCATTTTATGGTTTGCGTTGTAAATTATTCTAATGGATGAATAATTTTATACTGATCGTTGTTTCAATGTGCGGAGGACTTCCTTTAGCCCCACCCCATTGTTAATCATATCACTTTCAATGTTCCACTATTCTTGTGAAAGTTGAGCAACATAAGGGTGTCCAATGAGTGTTTTAGATATCTCGCAACCCAAAAATAACTTCCACCCCTAACGATCATCATCGTGCGGAAGGCCTTTCAATCAAAAGGGACAATCACACTTTCTCGTTACAGAACAACTCTTCATATTCTTTCCCCCTCCATTTCTTCTCTTTCTATGATGCTCGATGTTCTCACAACCCAGTAAAACCCTCCCCTTTCAGACTAAATTTGCCTTTTCGAATTTCAAAATGATGACAACAGCATCAAGATTGCGACCAATTTGTTGACACCAATCAATCATCTTCTCACGGTCACTAAAAATTTGCACAAGTATAACATTGTTAATTTTATTTAATAATATATAGAAAATTCAACTATACATGAAAAAGCATGTTCAGTACAAAATAAAGAAACAAAAACATGCCTTGTCAGTAGTGAATTCGGCTGTATGGTCTTGTGTAATTGCGTTAACATCCAATCCTTCTTCTACTCCCGCGTTTTGTCAATGTATATAATAAAATGTGTGTCATTTATATATATCATATAATAAAAAACCTCAATTAGTGTATTTACTTTTTACCTTAGATAAGGTAAAATCTGGGAAAAATTATGCAAATATTTAGATGAGGTTTATGCCATTGGTTCCTCAATCGTGCATTGTTCACACATAATCGGTTTCTCGGGTGAACCACGTTGAGTAAAAAAATATGGTACAATAATGTTGTCTATATCTTTCCGAAATGAATCATCTAACTGAAATGATAGTATAATAATCAGTACAATATGAATTGAGAATACAGTTAAATTAAGAAACGGTTATCACCAATCGATAATAACAACCCCACAGTTGGCCTACATCATACTCTTGAAACCATGACCTAATGGAACTGTGAAGGGTTACATACGATGTTATGAGACCATACATATCTCACACACATAAGGAGGAAACCGTGAAATTTAATCTATGATTTCAAGCAACATTTTTGCATTGCATAAACGATGGGAAGGAATAGTGAAGGGCCTAACTATGGTTTTAAGCTACAGTGTATTACCACCTTATGGTTATATCAGGTCAGGAATCAAGATTAGATTCGAGTAACACACGCTCTAAATAAACTGTAGTAAATTAGTTTACGATTATAATCATTGAAAGTACTCATCACTCATGGCTTCGGGAGGCTGTAAGTCTAGTGTTTCTAATTTTTTTACTCTTATGGTCCTTTTACAAATAGTTTTAGACATTATAGACTTTGTAGAGGTGTTTTAATACCTCAAAATCATCAAGAGAGCACTAGATGTTCAACTTTTGGGAAACTTCAATATCAACTTTATTTTCTTCACCCATTGCAATATCTCCTTTAAACACCTTGATTTATGTATTAAAACAACACCATAGTAACATAAAGGACCCACGAAAATGGAGCTTTGAGGACAAATGAACAAGGTGAAAATTGCTAGGTTAAACCGTATATGGGTTGATTTCGATGGGAGGTGAAGAGTATTGAAATCTTATAATATGTGGTGTTTAAATATGTGTATTTTTTAGATTATTTTGGGGTATTTTAGACAATTTCTATAAATAAAAGGTACCACTCTTTTGGGTGTTGTTAGTAAAGTGCATATTTAATTTTTATGTGGTGTTTTGGAGATTTTTTTGGGGTGGAATTATCAGGACTGTATTCAATATCCCCTCTTAGTTAGTCGAACAACATCTCGTACTTTTGAGAAAAGCCTTGTCCGACACTAGTAAGATGTATCCCGTATCTTGGAATGACTACAATTACTCTAGGTGGCTGTGAGTCCCCATGAGGAAGCCTAAATATTTGATGTTTATATAGGTTAATTAACTGATAGTATGAATAGTCATACCTCTTTTCTTAACGATATTGATAATATGTGATCTAAAATAACACACTTAGAATACAAATTTAGAAGAGACAAAATTCTGACATACAATTAATATGGCATAGATACTCATGTGGACCTTTCATACTCACTATTTTGAGACTCAATCCATGTGCCCTAAGGACACATGTTAATATTTTCATTTTTGATATATAATAATACTTGATTTTTGAGAGCCATAATCTAGACTTGACACATGTCATCTAATAAAAAAACTCTCTAATATTAACAATTTGTGTCATTAATCTCCACTAGATTTAGTCTAGTGTGATGCACGGGTGGTTTGCAGAGATTTGTTTATAGTAGTGTAAAAAATAGTGCAATTGAGTGGAACCATATTTCACAGAGAATCTCTAAGATAATCTCACATCAATATGATAAAATTGAAGTTATTTGTACCAAACATAAACTCATTAACAATTTAATTTGTTTACAAAATGAAGTGTAAATGAATGTATATTGTATCAAGCTATTCAAAATGATCCAATATATGGTATTCTTTACATTATTCATTCCCTTACCTTCTCATAGTTATCAACTATATTTATTTACACTAAAGGAAACCACTCTCATGGTCTTCTTAATCAAAAGGTACAATCTGAAAAAACATAAGAAACTAATATGTTAAGGAAGATAGAAACTTGAGGCTAATGCTAGGTTGAACTAAATTTCCACCTTATATAATACAATTCGTAGATACAAAGCCTTTTACATATGTCTTTAAACAAATACATTCTCCAAGTCATTCCCAATTCATTTGATCCTTCCTTAGACATATGACTTAGTAAGAAAATGTTAACGAAATCGTGATAATTATAGATAAATATATAAGAGGTACATAAAAATATCAATCAATACAAACTTAACAAAGCTTGCAATTTATAAAAAAATTATAAAAAAACGGAGAAGGTTATATATGTATAAACAGGCTCATGTGCACATTAAGTCGGCACACTAAGTTTGCACATCATTTTTTTATAATAGTAAAAAAAATATTTTTGAGTTGGTTTTTTATGTGATACTTAAACATTTCAAGGGACCCATATAAAAAAATCAGCTTAAATTTTTTTTTTCTATTTTTAAAAAATCGGTCAAACTTTCGTTGTTTTTAAGCACTTTAAAAGAAACGAAAGTTTGATCGATTTTTTAAAAATAGCAAAAAAAAAAAAAAAATTGACCTGATTTTTTTTATATGTGTCCGTTGAAATGTTTAAATATCACATAAAAAAATCAACTCAAAAATATATATATTTTTAATATTTTAAAAAAATTGGTGTGCACCAGCCCATGTGCAAACTTAGTGTGCACAAGAGTCTACCTCTGTCTCTGTCTCTGCCTCTGTAATATTTCAATAATGTATATGTATATATATATATGTGTGTGTGTGTGTGTGTGTGTGTGTGTGTGTGTGTGTGTGTGTGTGTATATGTATGTATATATGTATGTATGTAAGTATGTATATTATGGATACAAATTTATAATAAATATATACAGGGAGCATATGTATTATGCACAAAATATATTTATAAGCTACACATGCATTTATTGCCGACAAATTTCCAAATATGTATATTTCTTTTCTAAAAATATTGGTGTTTCTTTTAAATCTTTTATGTATCATTTTTCCTTCTTTGTATACTCACACACACACACACACACACACACACATACACACACACACACACACACATAAACAAATTTTCTCATTCGGGTTACTTTAAACACTTGTACATTTAGCAATATAAGCGTGCTAATTATGGAGTTAAAATAGTCGTATTAGCATTCTAAAAAGATGAACTACCTCGGTCGTGATCCTTATCTTACATACATACATACATACATACAAACAAATGGTAAGATATATGAACTACGGGAGTAAGACTACAGAATGTCTTAAAAATGAAAAAAATTAACTAAGTATAAAAATAAGATGTAATGAAGCATTAGCCTAAAAATAAAACATAATATATGTAAGTAAATAAGAAAACTTGAAGGTGGTTGGGGTGAGAGGAACTCATCTTACTTTGTTGAAATAATTATCCACTGATCTGTAGAAAAAATATATAGAATAAACTTAAAATAGTAAGAACAATACAAATGGTAAAAATATAAAAAGAAAAATAAGTCACTTACTTTATTATTTCAAGTTCAAACTTTATGATGAATAATTATCTTATTAGTTCATAATTTAATATTTTAATTTCTTACCAGAAAATAACCAACAAAGAAGGCATTACAATGTATCTCCTTAATATATTAGAAGATCAACATCATCTTGAAACTAAAATATACAAAGAAGAAAAAATAATAAAAGAAACTAAGAAAACTTATCTCCCTTCATAATTTTTTCTTTGATATAACAAATTAAGGACACAATATAAAAGGATCAAATATTCGGGTGACAAAAAGTGAAAGAACTAACTTTTTATTGGATATAAATCAATTATTTATTATTCACTACATGAATATTGACTTTTTCAGGAACAAATTAAATGCCGAGAAAAACACTAAAAATGTCGGGAACACTTTTGGCGGCACTTTTGGTGACATTTCTAGAAGTGCAGTAATAGCCAATGTGGCAAAAGAACAATGGCATTTTAAAAACTGTCACAAAAAGTTAGCGGCATTTTTAGCAGCATTACTTAAATTGCTACATAAAAAACTTTTGGTGGCATTTATATTAATGCTGGTAATAACCTTTTCACAGCATTAAAAAATGTTGAGAATAACCTTTTGCAACACCTATTAAATGTTCAACACACTTTTGGCGGCATTAAAAAAATGTCGAGAATGATTGTAGCGGCATTAAACAAAAAGGTTGATATTGTTTTTCATTATATGACTGGGAACAAGTGTTAAAAAATCATTTATAACAAGTATTGTATTTATATGCAAATACAATATCATAACATTAAATTAAGAGGGTGGTAATTAAATTAAAATGACATTATATTAAAACCAATAACATTCATTATAAATAAATATAGTTGAGCTTGGAAAAATTATCCATCCATAAAATAAAATGTATTACATGTCCAATAAGAAAAGGCGGGAAAACATAAAGCAAACCGAAATTTTATATAATGTATGATCCTTGTCCATCAAAGTCAAACATCCTCTTCGACCTACAAATAAAAAAGTCAATTGTTAGTCATTGATACTTATTCTTTAGTATTTTAATTAAAAATTAAAATTAAAAATTAAGGTCATTAGTAATATGAAATGATATGCATCTCCAATTGTGGACTTATTTTCATAACATTGGCAATGGTTAATTTGTTACAAATATTTTCTTAATATATACTTTCCAAGAGTCTTCACCCAGTGGCGTACCCCCTATTTTTGTTGAAGGATCCTTGCTCACAATGAATCCACGTGCCACAGACACTTTTAGAAGTGCGGAAGTAATAAGGTCTACAATTTGAAAAAGTGCATTACTTAAGATAATTTGTCGTGGTTGTTGATGCTTCTTCTTCCTCTTCTTTGATGGTTCTTTCTACAAATAAGATGAATATTTCATCAACAATATATTTCTGGAAAAAAATCGGCAAATTTTTATTTGTTTTAAGACATTCCAAAATTTTCAGACTGTGTACAACCAAATAAATCGACAACGCAATGTCAATTATACATAAACTCCCCAAGGAAGCGCAAATATATTGTACCCTTTATAGTCCTTTAAATTTGTAACACACCTGAATTGAAGTAGCATATATTTGTTCTCTAACGCAAAGAGCAGTCTCGGAGGAAACCAAGTGTTGAGAATTTGCAATCTACAAAAAATGAATTATTTCAGTCATGAAAAGGTAACGTCTTAAATTATGATTTTAAAAAGTAGTTATGTTCTTACCTATTGAGATGGAGCTAAATGATGATTTAATTGTGATGCCACTAGAGGTTAAAATTGGTTGGTTTCTTCTAATTATTTCTCGGGTTGCAAAATAGACTTATATGATGACATGTTTTTCTCACTGGAAGATTGAGGAACCTGTTAATAACATGATTTAATATTAGAACACACACACACACACACACACACACACACACACACACACACACACATATATATATATATATATATATATATATATATATATATATATATATATATATATACGATAATTAATCACAAAAGATAAAAGTGTGTACTTATTAACCTGTTTGCATATAACGGAAGGGTAAGTCATCATGTTTGCGCATATCAACATAAACTGAGCCTCTAAGTGATCACATTTATTCTAAAATTCAGATCGAATCTCAGATTGTAGTCGCTCATACTCTTTTTCAGTTACCTTCGACCTCTTAGTTCCATGCACATTAGTTGGAGATGGTCCATTCCCATAAGCTCGACAATGACCTTGTTTATGAGGTCCCAGGACTTTATAAAATATTTCATCTTTATGACTAACGACTTCAGTAAAATCTGGTGGAAGTTGATCTACTTTTTGCCTCATTTTTTACTGAAATGAAAAAATTATTATTATATAAAAAAAAATTATAATCATTCATTCACAAAACCAAAACAGAATAAAGATCCTAATATCCCCAAGCTAAATTTTCAATTTATTTGCCACAAATCATAGTATCATTTGATTTTACCTTCACCTTTCGTCAAACATTTTCCTTGTATACCTTTACATTTAGTGGCATATAATTTTATAATAGTAATGAGACGACCATCCTGACTCAAACGCGGCATTGTGCCTAAATCTGTCATTAAATTTTTCTTGATCAAAGTACTAACTACGTAAACAAAGAGTTTGGTTATACTTTCAATCTACGCTATCACAAGAACTTAGACACAAAGGAATGGGTAAGATAACACTTATATGTTTTCTTCTATTGTTATGTCAATTCATTTATTCAAATGCTCAACATGACTTTGACGTTCGTCGCCATCTATCTACTGCATCAAGTTATTGTGATGTGGAAGACATTTCTAACAATTTGTTTTTACCTTCCAAAATTCCAGATCAATGTTCTCCTATCCATTTGAATTTTGTGTCGAGGCATGGAACTCATGCTCGTACCAAGAAAAGGATGAGAATGTTAGAAGGTTTAACCGTTCGCATTGAAATCCTTCTAAAGGATACAAAAGAACAAAAAGTTCCTTCATGGTTGTGCGGGTGGACATCTCCTTGGAAAGGGAAATTTAAGATTGTCCTCTATTCAGCCCTTCTGAGGTAGCTTTGTTGGAGTGGGCCGATGATCTGGAGGTGTTCGTAGTGAAGGGTTATGGTAATTCAATAAACTATCAAATAGGAGTGCCATTGGTTAAAGATCTCATTCAATCTATGTAGCAAGCCATTAAAGATAAATAAGAACATACTCCTGGATGTTATGAAAAGGAAAGACTGCAGATTGCTCATGTAGAGATTCTAACTCCTTTGTCATGTTTAATTGAGCTTTTTCTCTAACAACCTGAGTTTGATTAATACAAAGGGAAGAACCATTGGCAATTCCTCTAAAGCCTCCTAAGAGAAGAAACTGGAGGGGAAGCACGATGGAACTTTTTGGTGGAAATAACATGATGGTTTTTTACAAATGTCCTGCTAATAATTCAAGTGCGTACTTCGTGCAAGTACTTCACAATGAACATACTATTCCAATGCCTTAATGTAACAATTCTGATTTCTGCCCATTTAAAGATGTCAAGAAAAATATAGTTTCCCCTCATTAAAGCATGACTACAATGCGGTCTGCAATGTAAAGATGGAATCATCAAAGCACCATGGAGAGAACAATGGAGTATGTGCAGTGGCATAATAATCAATCACCTAATCATAATACACGAGCTCCTCCAAGAAGGATTACATTATTAATAAAGACCATGGCTCATGATTTGATTCAAAAATATAATTACAGGGTAGCTAATTAGGGACCTCATCATTTAGGAGCCTGTTCTTGACGTTTAAAGTATTTGTAAGTGTATATTCTTTATCCATATCTCTTTCGCGGCTCTGAATTCTCATTTTTCTTAACACATAGACTGACTTCTTTTTATTGAGGTGTTCATGGAGATTTTTTTATGATTGGAATTTGTTTTGTAAATTTGATCAACTTTTGAACTTGTAACAAAGTTGCTTAGATTATTTAAAAACATTAAAAAAATTACAGTAATGAGATAGCTTGGCAAGTTTGTTTTCCATTGATTATTAATTTTTAATTGAGATTTTAAATACGGTGTATCAACAATATTATGAATCAAAATTAAGAAGATTGGAGAGAGAAATTTAATACCTGATTCATAACATCAGGGCAATGCCAAGCTGTGACACCCCGCCTAATAAAATACCGGGTGATCAGTCCTATACCAAATTAAAATAGGAATCCCAGTTGATTCATCCTTAGCATCACTGTCGAAAACTTTTCAAAATATTACTAACCACCTAGTATTCCAAAAACCTGGTGCCAGTTTTAACTTTTTAATTAAACAAAACAGTACATGCGGAAATACATATAAACCATTCACACAACTGAATAAAACTCAACTAAATAATTAATTACACAACTTGCCGAATAAACCATCGGCCACCAAAGTGAAATAATCCAATACAAATATTCAACACCGGAATAAAACAAATATGAAAACTGAACTAAAAGTCTGAGCGACATGCCCTAAATAAAACTAGAACTGATGAATGATTCCTACTCTATGAATGAATAAGCGATGCGTCTAATCCAAATTCCTGCTAGCATCCACATATACCGCAGCTCCATTGTCCCTGGAATAGAATATCAATCCTGGCGTCCCTGTGGCTGGACACCTAAAAGGTTTTGAAAATAGTTTTATAGCAAGGGTTAGAACCCAAAATATTTTAAAAATATTTAGCAAGTGAATTAACTGCAGTAATTTAAAATGCATGAATGCGCTTCATATTTAAGTTAGTGTCGCACTCCCTTGTGGACACTCTCACCCCTCCACTATTGTGCACACCTAACGATTACCTTGACCCCCACCTAGTTGTACTACCCCGTCCAACTAGTCCTAGTATAACCTCCCCTTGCCATACTACTCTAACCCAAGTATAATGATCCTTGAATTATAAGTTATCTCACAATTAACTTAATTAATTCCTTCTTAAATAGTAGCATATAACCGTGTCACAAGTTATATAAAGTAAATACATCACACACTGTATTATCACCCGCATATAATATTGAATACCATTATATACGTACCTTTACTAAAACATCCACACATATAACATACGTATATCCATCCCTTCGAGTATACCCTCGCCGGATGATTTCCTCTAAAGTGCCATCTCACTAGGTGTGCTCACATAACCTAGTTACCCAAGTTGGAATCACTCACCAACCTGGCCCAAAACTTAAACGAAGTGGAGGCTGTCATATTCCTTCCCTGAAAGTGAGATAAATCCCTCACCCATATACCGGGCGCTATGACCTGGGGATATACTCGCCCTACTCCTCAAGCTAGGGGATTCACCCACATCCCGCAACCTCCCTTGATAGCACTAGAGTATATAAATTAAGTAAATATCTAACCACTGATATTTAATAGCACACACAATATACACACACACACACACACACACACACACACACACACACACACACACACACACACATATATATATATATATATATATATATATATATATATATATATATATATATATATATATATATACTATCACACACTGTATATTTATATATATATATAAGATAAACCCTGACTTTACCGTGTACTTAAAATCCCGTACACTAGCCTGTAATTTCCTGAGTCTGTGGCCCGACTTAACATAATTAATTTTCTCACTTAATAAATTTATCATCTTCCCGAGTCTATGGTCCGACTCTAATATAATTAATTCACACCTCAATTAATACAATACTTTCCCAGAGTCTATGGTCCGACTCTAATTAAATTAATTAACACACCCATTAAATTAATACCTCCCCGAGTCTATCGTCTGACTCTAATTAAATTAATTAACACACCTATTAATTTAATACCTCTTCGAGTCTATCGTACGACTCTAATTAAATTAATTAACATACTCATTAATTTAATACCTTCCCGAGTCTATCGTCCGACTCTAATTAAATTAATTATTACACCCATTAATTTAATACCTACCCGAGTCTACAATCCAACTCTAATTAAATTAACTATCACACCTATTAATTTAATACCTACCCGAGTCTACAATCCGACTCTAATTAAATTAATTAACACACCTATTAATTTAATACCTTCTCGAGTCTGTGGTCCGACCCTCCTTTAATTAATTTACACATTAATTAATTAACACAAATTCGAGTCTGTAATCCGACTCTAATATAATTAATTTACACATTGATTAGTCAACACAAATTCGAGTCTGTGGTCCGACTCTAATATAATTAATTTACACATTAATTAGTCAACACAAATCCGAGTCTGTGGTCCGACTCTAATATAATTAATTTACACTTTAATTAATCAACACAAATCCGAGTCTGTGGTCCGACTCTAGTTTAAATAAATTAATACATCCAATAATTTAATAACTTGGTGTCACCCAACCATTATTCCCGGACTCGCTCACTTGGCCTATGCCTTAATACTTCCCGAGTCTATGTTCCGACTCCAAATTAATTTACTCTCTCAATAATTAATTTAATACTTGGGTGTCACTTAACCAGCATACTCAGATTCACTCACTCGGTCCATTTTTACATCTCATAATTTCATTCCCACATTTTCGCCCACAATGTGTCACACATTCATCTCCATAATTTCCCCAATTATATTTACCTATAATTATCAACATACCCGGACTTGCCCAGTTGATCCGTATCTCACTATTTTGGAATACAATTTCTCAAATCCATCCATAAAGTGACCCACATAAATTTATCCTAGTCCCAATTACTTTCTCCCATAATTTATAGGAATATTTGTTTCATAATTATTTATCACTTATTAATGTATGAAACTTAACTTTCAAATAAATTTCCCTTTATATAACCCCCTGGGTCGATCGATCGATCATTCCAGTATTCGTCCTCTCCAGCCCACTGTCATCCATGGACGAAACCTAAAGCTTTGATTCTCAATCTAAACCCTTACCCAAATACAAATAACATATTCTCCACATAAGAGAAGGGTCTAAACATCCCACAGACCTTAATTAATCATCAATAACTATTTATTCCAATGTTTTCCCGATTTGGGTATTATCCGGGTTTCAAATCTCCAATACGAATTTCATTCATATTAACAACAATTAACCATTTACTCTTACTGGTTTTAACATACGATCCATTCCTCTACATTCTATAATCATAAACACGATCAATCTCCCCCTTAATCCCATTAAGGTATGTCAATTTTCAAAAACCCAATTTAAATTTTGGTTACACACCCAAAACGAATTTTGATTTACACATCACTATGATATGAATTGATTATCATCAATTTAGGAATCACAACAGTTAACCACTTGCCTGGAATTGTTCGTAGGGTCTGATTCCATTGGTGTAGAGATTGGTTGATGAAGAACACCCCAAATTAACCCTTTAATTTGGCTCCAAAAGACTCCCAATTGCTCTTGATTTGCTTTCCTTTATGCCTCTCTCAAACCCTTGGTCTGGAATTGTGTTTACTGTCGTTTAACACTTTCCGAAATTAAGTTACAACCCTTAATCCCATTTTTTCTCATCTGGACCTAATTAAAATGGCCCAACTCACCCCGTGTGGGCCCGGCTATACCCAAAAATACCCCGAGACCCAATTACTACCCCGAGTACTCTTTTTCGGACTATCTCGACCCATCCGGACGCAACCACACACTCGGAATTGCCATCCGAAATACTTTTTGAAATTCCAAATTTTGACCTCAAAATGCGACACACATTAATTCGAACAATTAAACTTAAAGTCGCCAATTATAATTAATTCGGCTCACTCAAATAAATTCTCCAACTCAAGAATTTAAGTTTCTCCAATTTAAATATTTTTATCACTCCAAAAAATAATTAAATATTAAATCCTCAAAATTACGGGGTGTTACACAAGCAAGAGCTATTCAGTGAATCCCTTGGGTGATTCCAAGTAAGAGTCCATTCCAAAGCAGAGTCCATTCCCTTAGGCGATGTTAAGTAAGATATGTTCATCGAATCATATCTTTAGTAGAACTCTTTATTTGAATCCAGATACTGAATGTTGTTTCGCTCCAAGCCATTTGGTAAGTAAGCCAGCTTAATGTTGTCGTCATAAACGCCAGGTGGTAGCCACTCAACCATATCTTTGAGATGGATAATAGTGATGATTAATTAAATGTAAGAAAAATTATAAAGTACCCCCAAACACTCCCATTTTTTTTTTATCTCGGATACCACATTTCGTTAAGGATACACAACTGGTAGTAATTGGTCTGCGCCAGCGGCAACGGACACGCGTGTGACCTGAGACCACTTACCCCCTACCCACCCCACCACCACCCCTTGGGGGAGGGGGGTTGTAAAAAAAATTAGATCGACACACGTGTCCGTTGTCGCTGGCGCAGACCAATTACACTATAGAAATTAAAATTAATGGGTTGTTAGTTTTTTTTGTTAAGGTCCATTAAAAAGTCCGTTTTTTAGGTCCACTTTTGATCCTCTCCCTATATATATATGTATGATCACTTGAAACTTTAAAACATCTAAAGACTAGTGTTTTTCATTGCAAAATTCACATCGATAGAATCATTAAATGACTAATTGTTACATAAATCACATATGATAAATGTCTCAACAATCAACATTTTAAGACTGCGTACAGAAGGTATCCCAAAACATAATTTGATTTACAGCATAAAAAAATGATGACAAGTGAAATCTAAAATTATTTAAGAAGAAAGGCTCACCCAATTCTGTCGCCATATTTCACGTTGTAGAAGAAAAAAAACCTAGAGAAGAGAAAGTGCAGTGGCGGAGGAAGTAGAAGATGAATCCTAGAGAAGAGAAGGGAGTGAGTGAATCTACTATTCGGGACATAAATGAGGCACGTTAGAAATTACTTGAGAGGTTAAATAACTTCAATTGTAATATTCATGAGAAATTTCTCTATATACCAATTTCCTCCTAAGTGAATCCTTTTTCTTGTAGTCCGATTTCTGTATTCCATCAATGGCAATGGAGAAAAGAGGAAATTGGTAACACTAAGAACGGCGTGAGTGATGACGACAGTTTCTGCCTTTTAGACAACGAAAATTTTAGAAAAGAGGTAGGACCATATGAGTAAATAGTCTTTTCGGAAAAGAGGCCTTGGGAAGTTGGGAGAGACCGAGATGGAGCCAGGAGCTTGGGGAAGATGGAGATAGGGTTCCCAACGTGCTGCCTACTAAACTATCAAAAAATAGGACCCCTCGACCCCCCCGGCCAATTTACATAAAAATTCGTTAAAATTTTATAATTATCCGCAAAAGGTTCTTATATGCCGTAAATACAACACTTTTTCAGCATTACTTTTAAATTATAATACTTTTTTAACACTAAAAAAAATGTTGTAATTTTTCAGCACTTATAAAAAAATGATCGTAAAAGTTCTCTTGGCATTTATAAATAATTCCAAGAAATAAGTGTCAAGAAAGATCTTTTTTCTTGTAGTGATTTCATTCTCTGATTATGAATCAAATGCGAAAGATGAGTCCTTAAGGAAAATAAAGAATATTGTAAGATTAGTTACATGCACCTAAACCGAGAGGGGATAGACCTTATGACTAACAAGTTGTTAAGCTTCCACGGTGGTGGCCATCCTAGTAACCGTAGATTGACAAATTTTTGTGTGTGTGTGTGTGTTTTTAAAGGGTTTGTAGGTTAGGTGACACGACTAAGAATGTGTATCTAAAATGCGTACTCTCTAGGCTCAAGTGCAAGCTTGTCGCGTTAGTAATAAACCCGGTAAGTCGGGATCATCTCCACAGGGAAATAGGACAAGAAAATTGTGACGACGGAAGGACAGACGATTAACCTAACTTCAACTCTAAGAAGAAAGAAAAGATGATTTGAATTATGAAATAGCTACAACTAGATGCAATTTTGAAAATGATTAAGTAATGAAATCATGAATGAATGGAATGCAATTACTTTAAATTACTTAAAAGACTGATGATGATTGAACTAAAACATGAACTATATGATGAGCAAAATAGGCCGGGAATACAATCCCTCAACCCTAGTGTATTGTTGGTATAAAACTAATCATAAATTTAAGGGATTAATCAGACTCAGACTTTATTACTCCCAAGCATTACGTATATGAGGTTCAAGCCCGCACCATACATAATCAGAGGACGAGTAAAGCGGTAACGCGATAACGACACTCACATTGCATTATAAAGCATCCCGATTACCCTGAAGCAAACGAGATCCAAAGATCTACAATGGTTGTGTTCGCTACACAATACCGTCATAATAAATCCTTAAATTTAGAGGATTAATTTTATACACACGCAACTATCACATCAGGTTGAGTTCATGCATCCCAACCATTAAGAATTTAGCTAGACATATTGAACCTAACTATGCATGAATTAACTATGTCGCACGTGAAAGAAAACATGATGGAAGTGTATTGGAACATGCAAAGAATTATTATAAACCTAGAATTAGTTTGAATCGTGAAAGAAGAATAACATGCAAGAAAAATAATAGAAAGAATGAATCTTGAATTAAAACTTGAAATCGAACTCGAAAATAATCAATCTTGAATCGCCAAACCAAAGCTTTGTTCCTAGGGTATTCACCTACTCTTCCCTCTACCAAAAACTGATCAAAACTATGTTTTCCAAGTCTATACAATGATATATGTACGTTTTAGAAGGAGTTGTTACATAATAGGACTCTTTGGACCAATCAACATTAGAAGGGAAATTCGCGCATCAGGCACCTCGAACCGGTTCGTAGGTACCCCAAACCAGTTTGCCCCTGAACCGGTTCCCAGTGTGGTTCGAGGGAATTCGCTGGTTTCAGGAGTATTTTCAACACTTAGAATATTTTCCAGCTTTCTTCTTTTCTTTCTAGGATTTTTTTTCAATTTCAAGAGGTCATAACTCCTTCATTGTAGCTCGGATTTGGGTGTCGTTTCTTCCAGTATTCTCGCTGTTCCGAGCTCTTCAACTTTCTAGTTCACCCCACCTTGGGGATCAGGATGCAGAATTATGAAAATACCCTTGAACTTGCCTTCCTAGACTTTCTTTCATTGTTTCGATTTCTCTTTCGCACCGCTTGCATAATTTACCTATAAAACACATAAGAGAAAAAAAACACTAAATAGTTGCCCACGAAGGTTAGTATCATAATTAAGAGTTAAACCCATATCAATTTCACCACCCGGGTTCACAAAGGTTCCGAAATGAAGGGGATAAATATACAATATTTATGCCCAATCAAACCCACTTAACTTAGAACTTTACGCGTCCCGAGCAATGTAAAAGAAAAAGAATAACGTCACAACTCTTCTAAACACTTTATTGGGATAGAATACCTTTTTCACGGGCAAGCGATTGCATTTAGTGTATGCAACCAGCCTTTAAACTCCTAGGTTACCCTAGTAGGACGAGTGTTGTCTCGTGAGGGTTTGCAGTGAATATACCCACAAAATTCGTTACTGACTCAATGAAAAATCAAAATACTTCAAAATTGTACAATTCAAACCTTCCAAAAAATAGTCACCATAAATTCATATTCAAAAGAGTCTCGAGTTGTCGTGTGTGTGTGGAAAGCTAAAAAATCGAACCGATAATTTCCATCAAATGATCATTACGTTACTTTCCTAAAATTCGCTTTGATTTCAAAATCTCACCGAATACACTCACCAGCGAATCACTCGGAATTGTGTATATTATCTCGGTATGCGTGATTTATAAGAGTAAATGTAATGGAATGCAAGTTCACACACACAAATATGAAAGACAAAATTATTTAGTGAAATGATCTCTTCATCAGATTACGGTAATTGGAAAATGGGAAACATCGCCTCAAATTCACACCATTTAATCTATCATATTATCTTTTTATATATTAGCTCTCCACGCGGTAATCAATTTCGTATTTTGAACTCGGTAGGACTTTTCAGGTTAAAGGTATATTGGTAACATGGGAATGGTTGAGCTCTTAGGAATTGAATTTTATTATCCAACATATCAAATAAGTTAAGCGAACGGTCTCAAGGAATTTATAAGAGGTCGATTAAATATAATTGTCTATAATTTAATTTAATTGACGGGTATCTGTAATCTTAACGTGGAGAGATTATTAAGCATTTAATAACGTGGAGCTCGAAATTATAATTTTGAGATAGTAGACTAGAGTGAAATTATTATTCTTTAGTGGAGTGAATAATAATTTATAGAATTATGGAATTAATTATAGAGTTTAATTAGAATTCCTAAATTCTGTAGGCAGATAGTCTTCAATTTCTCCTGGGGGGTCCCCGTGTTAGCCTATATAAGCAACCCCTTGTCTCCTAATAAGTGAGGGATCAATATAGATCATGAAAAACACTTAAAAGGAGTATTAGGGTCGTGATCATTGGTGCCCACACACCAAGTACATGTATTGGCTTAAAGGAATAGCATGGAAGATCTTGAGGTCTCTTTCGAAGCTCTTATATTGTCAAATCTGTTACGAGCAATCGGAGAGTCCAAAAATTCTGAAAGTAGAATCACGTGTTCCTAACATATAGAGGAAGAGGCCCAAGAAATTTCAAGTTATTTAGAGGTCATTGGTCCCTCTGCCTCACACATCTTTACCAAATTTCAATAATCCAAACAGATGCGCGACACGACATGGTATCTACTTTTAGAGCCATAACTTGAGAACCATTGATCGGATAGGGCAAAAAAAATTTCTACGGGTTTTAGAGGTCGAAAGACATAAAAACACACGAAAGATATTTTTTTGAGGTTATGATTTTTGAAAAAAATCATTTCATGTTTGTGGCTGACTCATTGTTAAATTTGCGACACGGGTCGGTGTAACATGAAAGACGTCAAATATCTACGGTTCAAGCCAGAAGGAATCGCAATGGTATGCGATCTTTAATATCCTATGTAGATACACCATGTGTAATATTTTTATGATTCGATCTATACGCGTTTTCAATAGACTCTTGGACTTCCACTCCTACAATTGGTATCAGAGCCATGTTGATACCGCATATAGGTTGGATTCAGCCACGTTGTCCAATTAAAATAATCGAATATGTGCATGAATGTTGGGTAGAATTTAGATATATGCTAACTTTTGTTTTGCAGCAATCTAATCCCACTATTATGGTCACATATTTATTTTTTTATTTTATGTGATTGGACCCCACGATGGTTTATTCGTGGCTATTTTTTTTATTCTGGATTAATGTAATATTGATGTAGAAAGTGAACTCCTTAATGGAGACATAGGACATCTCTAATTTGTTACTATTTTGATCGTGACTCTTGGGTTCATGACTGTTGAGTTCAAGGATGACTCTTGGGTTCATAACTCTTGGGTTCGAGGATGACTGTTAAGTTCAAGGATGACTCTTGGGTTCAAGGAAGACTGTTGAGTTCTCAACATAATTTCATGTTGATCATAATAGCCGGGAATCCTTATTTATCTCATTTATTTTATTCATGTTGATTTATGCCTATATTATTCATGTTTTAATTATTGGGTTATTAATATGTGTTAATGACCCTTAGAATTATGGACAACATGTAATACAGACATGGCCTTAGATCATGATTTTCTTGGAAAATAAACTTTTGGTGGTTCATTTGAAATTCATTAAATTTAATGAGTTTTATTTATTACTCAAATTAAATTTAATTTTCAGAATTATTTTAATTTAAAATAATTTTATTATTTTTGGATAATTAAAATAAGTAAATTAGTTATTTTTAATTTGAATAAATAAATTAAAAAATCCCATTATTTTAATTGGACAATTTAAAATTTCATAGTCTCCACAGTTATATATTTAATTTTAATTTTTTAAATTATAGGTTTTATAATGTGTAATTAAAAAATATAAATTAAATTTTCGGATTTATTTTGTGAATATAAAGGAATTTAGAATTTATATTTATTACACATGTTTTGGATGCGCAAAAATTTGGGCAACGTAAATTTTGACATGTGTCAGTTACCTTGTATTTTTTTTAAATATTTAAATTAAAGTTCCCTTTTCATAACCCTCACAAAAATTTTAAATTACTATGTGGGAGAGGGATTTGATCACAAACAAATCCCACAGTCTCCACCAACGGTTTGTAGGTTTTCAATAATGAGTAGGCCCTCCAAAGAGGAATACTAATTATTGTGATAACGAGTGCAAATTTCCTTAGGGTTAATTTTAGGCTCATATTCATATAGGCGGTCCCCAAAGGTGGAATCTACGTGATATGGGATAGTCTAAAATTAGTTGGTGGTATACACTTAGACACAAAATTGTAGTAGGTTCTCCAAAGAGGAATGCTATTATTTTGTGGGACCAAAGTGTCAACTATTAATTTTATTTGTCATAGTCTTTGCTTAGATGGTAAAATTAAAGGAATTGGCTTGCCTAATGTGATTATGTATAGTAGGTTCTCCAAAGAGGAATTCTATTCAAACAGTAATTGGGATACTGACGAATTCTTTTAAAATGGTAGAGGGAACCAAATTTAAATTGAATTCAAAGTCAATTGCTTGTCATAATATGCTATTTATTATGTGATTCTCTAGTTTTAAATGGTAACTCTAATATTCATATATTTCATACTTAGTTTTATATACCTTCTGGCAATAATTAAAAAAACTGAATATAAATTGGACATAGTGTTGACCATAAAGTAATGCATACCTGTATTTTCTTAGTGTTGTCTTGAATAGTCACATTATAAGAATTTTATAAGGAAATATGGAATATAAGTGGAAAAAATTTAATGGTATGACACAATATGACTTGTTCATTAAGTTATATATATTGTGACATTAATATTAATCAGTGTCCAGTGCCTATAATTTGATGATTATCTCACATCTAATGTTTGATAATTAGGGCATATAGTTAGGCAGGTTGCTATGAATGACTTTAAAGGAATATTAGTATGATTGATATAACCTTAGTTATAATATTATGTTTTGATGGTGATTTATCATCTGAAGGAACTAGAAATCTAAAGAGGTGAAATAGACGAGGAAACCCATGTTGATATCCTCCTCAACAAAAGGTTTTATCATGACATCAATTAAGTATTGAAGTTACTGAAATAACTTCACTTCTTAGTCGAAAGGTTGATAGAAGATAAAGTTAAATCAGAAACTATTAAGTCGGAATTCGGGCAGTGGCTAGGTTTCAAAGACATTTAGAGAATTTCATAATCGCAAGCGAATTCACTAAGAGCAGTCAAAATACTAGTAGGAGTTAATAAGATTTTTTTTAAAAAGAACAAGGTGGATACATTTTATTTGCAAAAAAAGTTGATTATTGTTTAATGGTTTGTTCTATGGTAACCTGGATTGTAGAAACATGAGCCATTAATCATGAATTTTAGGAAACCAGTTAACTAGTGATAGGTGAATTTGTCTACTATTGGGAATTTATAATTACAGTGGAAAACGTGGGTCTCAGTTTTGATAATTAGAGATTAATTTTAAATGATTGCTTATAAGTACGTAAGAATAGAAGGAACTTTAGTTGAACTTCTACTCTTTTATAAAAGGATATTTGTTTTATTTTAATAACACATGCTTGTTGTTAATGGTGATAAAACAATGTATTCATCTTTGGTACTAAAGCGGATAATCATTATAAAATAAATCTCATATTTTGTACACAGTAGTTTTGGAATAATATTACTGATTTATCACTAAATGTATAAGATTATTCTTTACAAACCATAATATATTTGTGGCTCCAAATATTCAGGTCATTTTGTCTAAATGAATTCTAAACAAGTAGAAGGTGGATTCTTACATTCATCGGAAGTGGAGGCAATTCTAGTTAATGGATATGGTTTAGATGAAAAATGATCAGGAGATATTATAGCTACAGAATATTAGAATTGGTTTATTATAATGATGTAATTCTAGAACTACCTATTTAGGAATTTAAGAATTATAGATCATTAGTTCGAATTATATCCATGAAGATTATGCCACAAGTTACTTTCAGTAATGGTGTGTCAAAGAAAGAAGAATTTGTTTTCTTTCACACGTGATAAAATTCATGATGGTTCTTTATAAGATATAGATATTCATATGTCAAGATTGTTTTCCAAGTCAGCTTTCTTTACTCCCATTAAAAATAATGGAACCTTTTCAACTCAATTCCATTATTTTATATAATGGGAGTGCAACACTTGTGTTGAGAAAAGACCTAACAAGTTGGAACAAGGATACATGTTTAAATCAATATTCTAGATCACATTCCCAAAAGCATTGTTTAGAACAAAGAAATTTTAATAGGCTTATGAGAATTTCTTTCATACCACCACTATAGGTGAAAACATCACAAAGAAATGAGTATGATATTTTTCTACCTTATCGTAATGGGAGGATTGTCTATTCTCATAATGGTAAAAACCATATAAACGCATCACGATTTTTACACCCGTAAAGGCATAACTTTATCATAGTGGGAGCATATTTTATTCTTAGGATTGTCACCCATCGTGACCCCTGGAGAAGAAGATAACAAACCCTGTAACTATAATAAGGTATACCTTCACAAAGATGCATAACATTCTTGAAAAAGTTATGATATTTGGTACCATATAGATTCATCAAGATGGGGTCATACCCATCAGTTGTAAGTGAATCAAGTAAGAGAGGTAATCAAATTCATGATTTTGATAAATGGTCAGATTTTTCAGTGTGTACAAAAGGAGTGATGGAAGCGTGGTGGTGTTTTTAGATACTAGATGTATAGATATATTTATCATCGCACGCGATGTAGGCATATGTCATAGAGTTAGACTGTGGTAGTCCAATAAGTTCAATATGAAAACATTAGAAAATTTTATTACATTTTTGGAATAAAATTAACATTTGATCACTAGAAAAAAGTACTTTTACTTATCTAAATTATCATATTGATATTGTTCTTTTGAGGCTTTCTTATGCAATATTACAA
Source organism: Sambucus nigra (assembly GCA_949130495.1). NCBI lineage: Eukaryota > Viridiplantae > Streptophyta > Magnoliopsida > Dipsacales > Adoxaceae > Sambucus > Sambucus nigra. The sequence continues at coordinate 384,329,173 of OX422217.1, forward strand.
GAAAGACATTCGGTCTTCAGATTTGGAAATTTGTATTGCTTGAGAATATAACGTTGTTTTTGGTATAATAAATATTCAAGTACCTAGAAAGGATTAATGAATATATATTTGGTTGCCAAGTAAACTGATAAGTAACTTGTAGGTTGCTAACTCATATATTCAGTCAGATTGAAGATTTCAGAAAGTGTATAGTACCCCTTGTATAAGAAATTATACATAAGGGAGTTTCTAGTGGTTGTGATTGCATTGGTTGAAAATTGGTAAGCCTTTTGGTTTAGGTGTGAGGTTTGGTTGATAGATGCATGACTCCATGTCTTTGAGTATAAGTGGGAGATTATTGGGGTTGTATACTAAAAGTCATGATTCACAAGTGAGCATGTTTATTTAATGAGAATCTTCACAAGTAATGTTTGCATCATATTATTTTATATATTTATGCATATGTGTATTTTATTCTACATAGTAGATGATTTGGTGTGTAGAGTTCGACTTACACATGGAATATCAAATCATCGGTCCCTGTAGAATATAAGTTTGGTTCACAATCTTAGATGGCAATGGACACACCATTAGTAGGATTGTAGAACACTATTTTAGTAGGTCTATCTTGATTACGGGAAATGGTATAATTTTGAATCATTGTGCTAGTACACTTTGTGTGTATTGAACGGGACCAATTAGAGATAATTGTCTTTATACTCACTATATAAAATAATGAAAATATCATGGTTGTTGTGACTACTTAAGTTCTCAATCCAAACATCATTGATTGACATTAATTGTTCGTTACTTTGACTTATTGGGTGACATTCATTTATGGATCAATAAGCTTCGTAGATTGGGTAATGTCGATTAGTGTGTGGTGAAAGTTAATTATGAATGGAATCCACGTCTCAATAAAGAGATTGATGATACCCTCTTGATGTAGCTTATAAGTTTTGATTATGTCAAACCCGTCCAGTGGATTTTATTACCCGACATATCAAATAAGTGAAGCGAACGGTCTCAAGGAATTTATAAGAGGTCGATTAAATATAATTTTCAGTAATTTAATTAAATCGACGGGTAATTGTAATCTTAACGTGGGGAGATTATTAAGCATTTAATAACGTGGAGCTCGAAATTATAATTTTAAGATAGTAGAATAGAGTGAAATTATTATTCTTTAGTAGAGTGAATAATAATTTATAGAATTATGGAATTAAGTATAGAGTTTAATTAGAATTCCTAAATTCTGTAGGGAGATAGTCTTCTATTTCACCTGGGGGTCCCCGTGCTAGCCTATATAAGCAACCCCTTGTCTCCTAATAAGTGAGGGATCAGTATAGATTATGAAAAACACCTAAAAGGAGTAGTAGGGTCGTGATCATTGGTGCCCACACACCAATTACATGTATTGGCTTAAAGGAATAGCATGGAAGATCCCGAGGTCTCTTTCAAAGGTCTTATATTGTAAAATCTATTACGGGAAATCAAAGAGTCCAAAATATCTACAAGTAGAATCACGTGTTCCTGACATATAGAGGAAGAGGCCCAATAAATTTCAAGTCATTTAGAGGTCATTTGATCCCCCTGTCTCACACATCTTTACCAAATTTTAGTTATCCAAACATATGCGTGACACGACATGGTATCTACTTGTTAGAGCCATAACTTGAGAACCATTGATTGGATGGGGCAGAAATTTTATCTACGGGTTCCAGAGGTCGAAAGTCATAAAAAATTGAGAAAGATATTTTTTTGAGGCTGTTATGATTTTTGAAAAAATCATTTCGTTTTTGTAGATGATACACCGTTAAATTTGCGACACGGGTCAGTGTAACATGAAAGAGATCAAATCTCTACGGTTCAAGCCAGAACGAACCGTAAAGGTATGAGATATTTAATATCCTATGTAGATACACCATGTGTAATATTTTTATGATTTGATCTATATGCATTTTCAATAGACTCTTGGACTTCCGCTCCTACACTATCTATGTGTAGGCTTGAGCGAGCAACCTAGCCTTGTTTCGGATAATTGTACCATTCTTATACATCTTGTTCTTGTATATCCACTTTGTACCAATCACATTCTTCTCACTAGATCAGGGGACTAGATCCCTGACATCATTCTTTCTAAACTGAAGCAACTCATCATGCATAGCAGATATCCAGTGTTCATCCTTGAGTGCTTCCTTGACGTTCTTGGGCTCGATATTAGATGTGTAGAAAACAAAACTAACCATGTTTTCCAATTGAGAACGAGTCTTCACCCTAAGGGTGGGGTCTCCTAGAATATAAGTATGATCATTACTCTTGAAAAACTAAGCAGGTATGTCCCCTAAGACAGGAGTAGGGTCCACCTTGGGCGTGGGAGGCACAATGGGATCATCCGTAGGAAGTGCATCCTCCTCACACAAATTGTTAGAATAAACAAACGCCGATGGTTCATCATCTTGCACGGTGACGTTGATTTATTCCTTAACCTTAGAGCTACTCAGGTTAAAAACCTGATATGCTCACTGTTCGATTAATACCCTAATAATATTCCCTCGTCGCTCCGGGAGTCAAACTTTCCTAATTTCTCTCTATCCCATCGGATGTAGCATTTTCTTCCAAAGACATGAAAATATGAAACGTTGGTCTTCTTTCCAGTCCACAATTCATAGGGCGTCTTAAGTGTGTGTGGATGAAGGTAAACCCTATTCATCATATGGCATGCAGTAGACACCGCCTCTGCCTAAAATCTCCTCGCAATTCTACGACCTAGAAGCATAGATCTAGCCATTTCCTGAATCGTCCAATTCTTCCTCTCAACAATCCCATTTTACTGAGGAGTCTTCACTGTAGAAAATTCATGTTTGATCCCTCTATCATAGTAAAGATCTACGTTAGCTTCCTTAAACTCAGTGTCGTTGTCACTCCGTATTCTATTAATAGTGACACTGTGTTGATTTTCACAAGACACGACACTTGGTTGTAAGAAATTCCATAACATCGGATTTCTCTCTCAGAAAACCTACTATGGAATAAAAAGAGAGAAATAATCTAACATCACGAGGATATACCTGTTAACACTAAAGCTCTCAGTATGAATAGGATCCATAAGATCCATGTGTATCAACTCAAGTAATCGTGAAGTGGTAATGGAATTCAACTTCCTCTGGGGGCTACAAACATGCTTTCCGCACTAACAGGGTCCAAAAATCGTAGAAGTTGGTTTTCTAAGTGATGGCAAGCTACGTACTAGGTCCTTTTTAGCTAATATCTCTAACTATCGAATAGTCACATGACCTAGACGTTGATGCCACAGATCCACAGGAGTGATCGTGGTACTGTTGCAAATAAATGATGACTTAGGCACAATCCCATAAAAATTATCTTCGGTCCTCACCCCTTGCAATAGAAGTTTACCTTCTTGATCATAAACATTGCACTTGTTCTGTCAAACTTTAATACAAAGTCAGCGTTGCACAACTGGCTAATGCTGAAAAGGTTTTCTTTTAAACCTTTGACTTACAAAACATCCTCTAGATTACGAAAACTTGGTATCTCCATTATACCTCGCCCTACTAATCTAGACCTGCTCCCATCTCCAAACCTGAATTCACCTTCCTTATGATCCTCTAGCTAGGAAAAAATTAAACGTCACCAATCATGTGTCTGGATAAGCCACTATAAAAGTACCAATGAGAGGTATTATGTTCTTTAGGAGAAATATGAACAACAAGGGCTTTTGCTTCGTGGTTAGGTACCCAACTAGCGATAACCTTCCGTTTGCCCTTGTTATTGTTGGTTATAGTCGGGATTATGGAAGTATCTGCCGACGACAAAGAAATCCGTTGGAACTCTTCCGTTAAACTCTGAGATGTGGTGATAAGAAACTCAAGTTGGTCTCTAAGACACTAAAAATTGCTAGTGGCATATGGTGGAGAAAATGTACGTCATGTTCGACCCAAACTATAGAAAAACTCCCTAAGGTGGCTTTGTATTTTACAATAGGTATAAAAGTAAACAGTCTTAGGCCGACCTTGGTTTGCTTTTCTTGGCTGAACACCTCTTTGGGGTTTTGGGTGATGGCTATATTGATTCGTAGTAAACTCAGGAATTGGTTCCGATGTCACATGAGATGTGGAGGCACTATCAAAAGATACTCCATGCTTTTCACCAAACCCAAAAGCAAAGGTGAGGTGCATCTTTCCCATCTCTCTAGATCTATCCTCTATCTTTACCTTGACCTCCCGAGCTCTCTCAAGGTCATGAGTGAGTTGGGATTAAAGGGCTTCAAGTTTCTTCTGAGTGTCCAGAGAGGAATGGAGCTCACTCGTAAGACTAGCCATTTTCTTGGTCAAGTATCCTTTCTCTTTCTCTAAAGCACTCTCTCCCTCTCTCTCTCTAAAAAGTCTCTCTTTATCTCTAAACCTACTCTCTCTCTCTCTCTCTCTCTCTCTCTCTCTCTCTCGTCTCTTCCAAATCTTTCTCTAAGGCAACGATCCTAAGTACTAACGCTTTGTTACACCTTTTAGTTTTAAAAGAATTAGCATATAAATTAGCGTACACGCATCATAGGTTACTCTCGCTCTCACTTGAAACATCCTCCCCCTCATTCACATCGCTTTCACTATCGAGGTGTCCCTGTGAAGTAGCATCCTCTTCATCGTGAGGCGCACTGTCAGTAGTCACATGACTAGACATAAATGCGATGAAGTTACATTCATGTGGGGACTCTTCTCTAGAATCCATCGACTCAACCTCACCTTCGTCATTAAGGGAGGCATTTAAAGCTACTTTCCCTTTGACGTGACATTTCAATCTAGTAGTACACTCAAATTCCTTATGGCATCTACCTTCGCACTCATAACATCTCTCCTCATCTTTCCTAGGTGTGTCCTTTTTATCTTTTTCAGTTTCTTTTTAATTTTATTTTTCTCAAAATTATTTTTGTGGTGACAATTATATTCAACACAAGTAAATGAGAGAAGCGTAATAACCAAGGAAAATAAAGAAGATAAAATGCCAATCACACGACACAGTATGTACGTGGTTCAGCAAGAATGCCTACGTCTATGGAGGTGCAGTCAGTATTATTTCTATATACTCAGGGGAGTGTTTACAGAGAATATAGTGCGTGCCCTTTGCCCCAGGCTTAGGGTTTGTTATATACATGTCTATCCTCGGGGAGTGGGGATGTTGGACTCCCCCACGTCCACCATCTTCTTCTAGAATATCTCTATACGAGAACCTGGGAGGAGACAATCGTAATTCTATTTAGTTAAGGCGAGGGGTCCAGATTACTAGGCTACTCGTCCGGGCCCATAATGGTAAATTCGGGTACCCACAATTGCCTTTAAAGTTGTTGGGCCACAATTTGGGCTCAATAAATTTAAACAATTTGTCATAATGGCACTTTTGTGAATCGTGTAACTCTTCCCAAAGTCGAGAACTAATTTACGCGGTAGTTGCTTTGTGTCCTGTGCGCGATGATTGGGAACATTTAAAAGCTATTTGGAGCAGCGTTCCATAGTTGTCGTTTCAAATTTTTTTGCGTTCGCTCATCTTTTGCGAGTTTTAGTTGTTGTGTCTTCTTCTTCAGGCCTTCATTTTCTTCGCTTCCAATCTCCCTCGTCATCTGGGCTTGTGATCTTTTATCTCGTAAGTCCTCTTTGCTCTTTCTTTATGCTTTCTTTGTTGAGTTTTCTCTGAATTTGCGATTTAGGGTTTACAAATGTCAAAGATAGGTAATAGATTAGTGTCTGAGTTCAGGAAGTTCTATAATATCCCAGAATGGGTAGAGATTGAGTGCGCCTCTCCTCCTAAGAATGTTAGAGAGATAGAGAGTGCTCATTTGATTCACGTCTTGTTGCTCTCTCAAGGGGGCTTACTTTTCCTCTAAATTTGTTCCTTCATTTCTTTGGTTATTTCAATATTATCCCTGCAAAGTGTTCGCCCAACGTGTGGAAGATAATCAATGGTATTCCTAGAAGAAATCAACTTTATGGCACTAAGTTAGGGCTCGCCGAAGTTTGTTTTTATTATTCCTTCTCTCGAACTAGTTCTGGTCTTCTTTACCTCAAGGCCAGGAGTCCTGACAGGGTATTGGTAGTAAATTTACCTGATTCCCACAAGGACTAATGGCAAGATGTCTTTCTTGCTAGGAATTGACAGTTCTCCCCCAAGACTGAGGGTTCGAGGTCTGATAGATTCTCTATTCCCTTTTATGGGGAAGAGTACATACGTAGTCTTTGCTCTGCCCTTTCGATCTCTTTGTTAATGTGTGATTTTTTTGACAGTTTCCTGTTTACTTTTTAGCGAGGACAAATAACTTGGAGCCTGCCCTCAGTGAGGTTCGAACTTCCGAGCTGATTAAAGCTTGGAATACCAGGGAATCTTTAGATGACGGTGAACATCCCCGGTCTGCTGCTTTCCTGTTCGAGTACAAGAACATTATGTCCAGTTTTATTGCGAGGCCTGTGGATAACATTCCTGAATTTGATACTTCTGAAGAGGCTGCTGTCGATCCCATTCAGTTGGATGAGGAAGAGAGAAGTTCTAGGAGTGATATCAGAGGGGGTGATGAAGGTGGTTCTGGTGGGGAGAGCTCTAGCAGTGACAATTATTCTAGCTCAGAAGAGGTTTTTAAAGCCCAAGATCCTTCAAGTACATCCACCAGCTCTAGTGAGGAAATGGTTCCCCCAAGAAAAAACTTGATTCGAGATGATGATAATGATGATGTGCTTCTCACTCAGAGGTCGAAGAAGCAGAAGTCCAGCAGTGGGGCTATTGCCACTGGTTCTCGGTTTGCTTCTCAGGAGAAGGAGAAGAAGAGAAAGGAAGAAGAGCAGGTGAGAGAGAGAGAGAGGAAGAAGGAAGAGGAGAAGAAGAAGAAGGTTCAGGAGAGGAAGAGGGTAGAGAAGGAGAAGGAAAGGGAGGAGGAGAGGAGAAAAATGGAAGCGAGGATGAAGGCTAGGCAGGACTTAGTGCATGTGTCCACGTTGCCAGAGGGGGCCTCGGTTGTCACTTCTCCTCAATTGGCCCCTGCGCTTCTCGATAGAGCAGTCCTTCCTGCTGATCTCCAAAGGGCGATGAGGACTAACCAGTTAGCCTTGAAAGCGAGTCAGAGGCTAGCCTTGGTAAGTCTTCTTCTCTTTTCTAATGCTTATCAAATTCTTCCTATTTCTTTCTTTTAATATCTTCTTTTACTTACAGTTTGTGACTGATTTTACTATGCTCTATCACGACAAGTTGATCAATAAGACTGGTGAGCTGGATAAGCAGAATGATGCTTTGAAAGTGAAGAGTGCTGAGCTCGAGGCTAGCTTGAAGGCCGCTGATGCTGCCTGAACGTCCTCTGACCTGGCCCTTATCAAAGCCAATCGAGAGAGGGAGGCAGTGCTCAAAGAACTGAGCAAATTGCAATAGGCCTACGATTTGGTATGCTCGAGCAAGCTGGAAATAGTGGAAGAGAATAGGGTGCTGACCGAGAAGCTGAAGGAGAAGGAGTCCGAGGCAACCACCGTTAAGGAAGACTCATATAACTCTAGGTGGGCTGCTCCATATGAAGATGCTGAGGTTTAGATAGGCTACATGAGCTATTTGATCTTCAAGAAGGGCTGGAACAAGGCCCTCTTAGCTGTCGGGGTGGATATTGCCTCTCCCTTGTTCGATGAGCACGATCTAGGCCCAAAGCCTATCGTGGATGAAGCTCCTGCCCCAGTCGTTGAAGGGGTTGACCCTACTTTTCAGTCAGTTCCTATTGATGCCCTTTCTACTCGGGAGATAGAAGTTGTCCCTACTGAGGGAGGTGCTCCTACTGCTGCTGATAAGGGGAAGCAATCAGCTTCTTCTGAACAACCCGAGGTCGCCAGCTAATTTATCCTTAGGATTGCTTTTGTATTTTTGTTTGTAATGTTCCTTTCTGTTTCTCGATGTACTCTGATCCTTTTATGTATTAATGAAATGAGAAGGCTTTTTCCCTCAGTTTACTGATTCTTTTTTTCCTTTACTGCTCTTTTATGGCCTGTAGTTGATTGATGTAGAGGACTATATACCAACCACTTCTCAATTAGGAATGATACTTGGTCCTGATGTGAGCCCCGAAGTTCGTCATACCTTCGTAAGAATTTATAAATCGCTGCGATTGAGGAATAAGCGTTTCATAGAGAAGACGGAGCTCGTTGTTAAACTGAAAGACATGCTTCAGGAGATGGAAGAAATTGGAGCTTATGTTCAAGAGAAAGTGAATACTCTGCGAGCAAGACTCCTCGAAGCTACTAAGATTAACCAAGTTGGAGAAATTCTGTAACAGGAAAATGAGTCTTTGAGGAGGGAAGTGTTGGTCCTCAAGGAGCATGCGTCGAGCACTGCGCCGAGCATTTTAAGGGGTTCCTCCTTATCATGAGTTGGCGTAGGACCGAGTGTCGCTCCTTCGGTGATACGAGGCTCTACCACATCGACACTTTCGTGAGCTGGTACAAATGCAAGAGGCCCAACTAGGGAAATATATGAGCTTTATGAAGATGTTCGTCGAGCTTACGTTATTACTGCTGGGCTTTAAAGGGATGTCACACGACTGAGGCATCTGTTTAAGAGAGGAACTCGGTGAGTATGGGCTGATGGTTACGACAAAGGTTGGGTGGATGCTCCGACGAGGCTGACAGAGTTTGAAGAGCTCGCCTTTATCAGGGGATGGCTGAGTGCGTTAAGGGATCTACAAGTTCCAAGGAACTCAATACTCTGGTATCGTCATGAGAACTCACCTTCCACTTTAAGGACTAACCCCTTCGGGAGGGATGATCAGTGGATCCCCATCGATACTATCCCTCGGCAGCTATTGGAGTCAGATGCGAATAAGGTCGAGGAGGGACTAGCTCCTCATTCGGATGACAGTGGAAGAGCACAAGTTGCTGATTATCTTGTTCAGAGGCCTCAACCTCATTAAGATTTTACCAGTTGTAACTCTATACACGTATGTAATGAATCAATGTAGTATTGATGTTTTGGGAGGTTTTGCCGATTATACATGGGTTGTCCATTTCTATTGTGATGAACTAATATAAAATTTATGTTTTGGGCGAACTCGCCGACTAAACAAGTGTTCCATATTTTTTGCATAATTTATTCTTTGCTTAATAATCTTGGGCCTCTCTTAGCCGACTAGATTGGTAAGTTTGCATTGTCGAGTAAGTGTCCCTCCAGTCTAGTATGCTTATGAGATACCATTCTGCCTTACTTTACCTTTTAGGTCATGTCGTCACACTCCCTTAGGCCTAAGTGTAGCAATTGGCGAGGACACACCTGGTGTTGGATGCTCTATCCGATCAGGGTTTTGCTGACCAAACATTGTTTGGCGACCAATTTGACTTAGTCGAATTTCCTAAGGATCTCCTGTAAGGCTTCATATATTGCCAGGGGCAATGCTAAGAGGTTATTCGTGTTTCATACTGAAAACCTAAGGAGGGTGTTTTCCCTGCTATAGCGTACTGAGTAGTGTGCCTGTCACTTGGAAAGGATGTGAAAGTTATAAAGATCATATATTAGTCAACTAACACCTCATAGAATGCAACTGCCAAACAACTTTTATTAATCACAAGTAAATGAGCTGCCATTTTCATAAATCTGGTAAAAAAGAAAAAAAAGAAAAAACTAGAAATATAATTTCTTAAGATTTTTCATATTCCATGCTCGGGGTATCTCTCTGCCCTCCAGCGTTTCTAAGTGATAGGCTCCTTGCAGGTCATCTCTTGTTATCTTGAATGGTCTTTCCCAGTTTGGCCCCAACTTGCCATCTGATGGTTTTACTGCGCTTCCAGGGACTTTCCTTAGGACATAGTCACCAACTTGGAATGCCCTTGGATGGACCTTCTTGTGATAGTGTTTTATGAGTTGTTGCTGATAGATCGCTAATTTCACTAAGGAAAGTTCTCTGCGTTCATCGGCTAGGTCGAGTTCAGTGAGCAATGCTGCATCATTCTGGCCCTGGTCGACAAGGGTGGACCTTATAGTTGGTTGGCCTGCTTCTAATGGGATGGCCGCTTCTATTCCATATGTTAGTGAGAATGGGGTTTCTCACATTGCCCGACGTGGGGTAGTGCGGTAAGCCCACAGAATATGTGGCAGTTCGTTCACCCATGTGCCTTTGGCTCGCTCTAATCGTTTCTTTAACTCATAGATCACTATTTTGTTGGAAGCTTCGGCTTGACCATTGCTCTGAGGATATGCCACCGAGCTGAAATAGTGCCTGATCCCGTGCTCATTGCAAAAGCTTTGGAAATGACTACTTTTGAACTTTGTTCCGTTGTGAGTGATGACGGTTATGGGGATTCCAAAATGGGTAATTATGTTTTTCTATATGAATCTCATCATATCTGCATCTCGAATGTTTTCCAGTGGCTCTGCCTCGATCCATTTGGTGAAGTAATCTATTGCGACCAATAGATACTTGTGGTTGCCAGTGGCGGTAGGAAGTGGTCCTACGATGTCCATTCCCCATTAGGCGAAGGGCTAAGGGATGGTGAGTGATCTTAGGTCGCTGGCAGGTTGGTGAACCATAGGGGCGCGCAGTTGACATTTCTTGCACTTGCGAGCGTACACTGCTGAATCTTTTTGCATACATGGCCACCAGTAGACTTCCTTCATAGCTCAAAAATCTAGTGATCTTCCTCTAATATGGCTCCCGTAGATTCCTTCGTGGAGCTCATGTATAATATTTTCGACATCCCTCGGGTGATCACATTGTAGGTAAGAGCTGGAGAACGATCTCTTATACAGCTTACCCTCAGGAGCTAAGTGAAAGATAGAATCTTTGACTCTTATCTGATGAGCTATCTTCCTATCTCTTGGAAGTGCACCATCCTTTAAATAGTCCCTTAAAGGGTCCATCCAACTCGGTTCTAACTCAATCTGGAGCACATGTTCCACGCTCGGCAGCTCATCGCTCTAGTTGATGCTCGGGTGAGTGAGGAAGTCGATGGGGATCGTTCTTTTCAATTCAAAATTGATTGCCAAACTCAGGGCTGCTAGGGCGTCAGCATGGCTGTTCTGTCCTCTGGGAAATTACTGGACATTGACTTCCTCGAAGCTGGCCATTAGCCTCTTGGCCAAGGCGAGATAGGCTGCCATTATTTCATCTCTTGCATTGTAGTCCCCACTTATCTGATTGGAGACTAATTATGAGTCGCTGAACACCTCTAACTGCTTATCTCCTAAAGTGTGTGCTTTCTGGAGGCCGACTATCAAAGATTCATATTCCGCTTCATTGTTGGAGGCTTCAAATCCAAGCCTGGTTCCCCGTTCGAGTGTTATATCTTCTGGAGTAACAAGCACAATGCCCACTCCTGCCCCCTTGAATTGGAGGCTCCATCAATAAATAATTTTCAAACTCCCTCTGTTGCGTGGTTCTCTCCTTTCTTCATGGGTTAAAGTTGGTCTCGAGGATGTTTGCCTGTGAATTCAGCTATGAAATCAGCAAGGACTTGTCCCTCGATTGCATTCCTTGGTTGAAATTGGATATCAAATCATCTGAGCTCGACTGACCATTTAGTCAGCCTGAACGACAAATCCGCTTTCCTCAGGATTACTTTAAGGGGGTGCGATGTAAGAACAATGACGGTGTGATATTCGTAATAGTGCTTCAATTTTCTTAAAGCTACTATAAGTGCAAAGGCGAGATTCTCTAATGGTAGGTACCGCTGCTCAGCCTCTAATAGAGTCTTGCTCGTGTAATAAACGGGGTGCTGAATTCCTGCTTCCTCGCACACTAGCGCATAATTCACGATGTGGTTGGAAATGGAGAGGTATAAGTACAAGGAATCTCTTTCTTGGGGTATGACGAGCACGGGTGGTGAGCTAAGGTAGTCCTTGAGCTCATTCAATGCTTACGAGCAATCTTGATTCCATTCTACTGTCTTGTTTCCCTTTAAGAGCTGGAAGAATGGTTTGCATTTCTCAGAGGACTTCGAGATGAAGCGGTTCAAGGCAGGGAGCATACCAGTGAGTTTCTGTACATCTCGTATTGTGCGAGGGGGCTGTACCCTGTTGATTGCATTGATCTGGTCCGGGTTAGCCTCGATGCCTCTCTTATTGACCAAGTACCCAAGAAATTTTCCTGAATGGACACCGAAATAACACTTGCTCGCGTTGAGTTTCATTCGGTATTTCCTGAGGATCTCGAAGGTTCTCGATAGGTCTGAGAGGTGGTCTTCTATGTTTCTGTTCTTGACGAGCATATCATCGACGTAGACAACCATGGTGTCTCCCATTTGGTCTTTGAATATCTTGGTGACCAGCCGCTAGTAGGTTGCCCCTACGTTTTTGAGCCCGAATGCCATGACTTTGTAACAGTATAATCCGATGATGGTGATGAATGATGTCTTGTCCTAGTCTGGTGCATACAGAGGGATCTGATGATACCCCTAATATGCATCCAGAAAACTCATTCTTTCGTGAGCTGCTGTGGCGTCCACCAATTGGTCAATTTTTGGGAGGGATAAACTATCCTTAGGGCAAGCTCTGTTGAGGTCAGTGAAGTCGATGCAAACTCTCCATTTCCCGTAATTCTTTGGAACTACTACTGGGTTGGATAACCATTTGGGGAATTGGACCTCCCGTATGGTTCCTGCATCAAACAATTTTTCAACTTCTTTTTCTATGGCTTTTGCCTTCTCGGGCGCAGTTTTCCGTGCCTTCTGGGTGATAGGTTTGAAAGCAGGATCGACATGCAATCGATGACAAATCCCACTGGCATCAATTCCAGGCATTTCGTATAGTTCCTATGCGAAAACGTCGACGTTTCTTCTCAACAAAAATCATCAATTCCATTTTTTCTTGATCAGTGAGAGAAGCTCCAATCAAGAATACCCTGTCCTTCTTGATCCACCAACTGTAACTTCCACCAGGTTTTCCACGACCCGCTCAGAGGGGAGGTGCCTGGTCTCCTCCACTCCAGGTCTTTCGTACCTTAACTGCTATTTTAAAGGTATCAGACCTTCTTATTCCTCTAGCTGCTCATTGGGCTTCTCAGACTTCTTCTCTGATCTAGGGAGGATGGCCGCTATGAAGCACCTTCTTGCCATCGCTTGATCGCCATAGATCTCCATTACTCCTCGCTCGGTCACATACTTGAGTTTCTGGTGGTAGGTCGAGGGGAATGCCTTCATCCCATGTAACCATCCTCTGTCGAGGATGGCTTGGTATGGCGAATCAACATCGACTACTAGAAACTCAATCATCTTGGAGATACTTCCTGCCCTTATCGGTAGTACAATCTTTCCCAGTGGGATAGTCACTTTTCAGCGAAGCCAATTAGAGGGATAGTGGCCGCTTCAATTTTCTGAACAGATCGAGATACATTTCCTCAGATGAACTTCTTTGGTCGACAAGCAACTTGTCGATGCCATAGTTGGCAATCCTGAGAGAAATGATCAAGGCATCATGGTGTGGGTTTTTCACTCCCACCATATCTTCATCAGTGAACACGATATGTTTGCTATAGTCGACGTCATCTGCTCACCGACGTTTTCCTGATTGGGTCTTTGCTGGATCGATCTGGAAATCTTGCATCACTGTTATAAGCTTTTTTACCTCCATCCGAGCTGAATTCCCCTGAATCTGCTTCATATCAGATGCCCCGTAAATTACTACGAATTCGTGGCCAGCATCGTCCTCGAGTACGTTGTCAGGTCTTGCTTCTCCATTGGCAGCAACTTTCTCTGCCTTCTTCTCCACAAACTCGTTCAGATGCCCAGACTGGGCCAGTTCTTCGAGGAAGAACTTAAGAGCTTTGCAATGCTCAGTCTTATGTCCTCCCTGTAATGACCCCACTTTTATGTGCTCATATGTATATAGTTTGTTTTTACACTCTTGTGTTATTTATTATCTTATAAATATTGTATTATTAGATATGTGGTATTATTGGCTATCAATATAACAAACCCCATTTTTTTAATTACGAAGAATCAATTGTAAATTGGATCAAGTCGAAGTTTTATGGCATATCTTAATGCAAATAATAAGTTTTGGGGTAGAAAATATAATTTTATGAAACTTTAAGGACTAAAATAAAAATATAAAATGGGCCATTTTGTAAATAAAATATTTTCAAGGACCTCTAAGAAATATTCAAAATATATAGTGTGAAATTACCGAAATACCCTTCATGTGTGAAATGACCCTTATACCCCTATCACCTTTCCACCACGTGCTGGTCACCTCCACCATACACGTGTCGTCGTTAGAGGAGAAGCCAAAACACGTGTCATCGTTAGAGGAGAAGCTAAAACACGTGTCAGAGTCCGGTGAAATAAGACTGCAAGACGCCTCCGTTACGCGACACGTCAACGCTGACTCCCATTGTAAAAGCTTGGTCAGCATGGACATGTGTCAACACCGTGAGACTTTTGGAAACCTATAAATAGGGCCTTAGGGTTCATTTGAAACTCACACCAATTCCTTGAGAATTATAGTAAGAAAGAGTGATAGAAAGCTTGGGAAATATCTTAAGAAGGAGTTCTATAATTTCGAAGAAAGAATTCATTTCGTAGGTATGATTTTATTTAAATGTTATAATTCATTTTTGTAGTTTTAATTTCGTAATTTATAGCTTTACTTAGTAGTTATGCTGGTAAAATACACTAAAGACTTTACTAATCAAAACTTAAAATTTGGAAACAATCTAAATTGATTTTATTTTCAAAATATGTCAACTTGTTTGAAAAATATATATATACTCTTTAGAAATGATTTTTGTAAGCAATTGCTCGTATTATGGAATCTCATTTAAGTAATTCCAAAGTCAGTCCCGGTGAAATTCTGTCTAGTTGAGATGGTATTTAAGTGGTGCCCCTGTGACCCTCCATCTCTACTGGGAATAAATCCGGAAATGTTCTGTCTAGATGAGATGGTATTTAAGTGGTGCCCCTGTGACCCTCCATCTCTACTGGGAACCGACTGATTAGGAAGAACTATGAATTGAAATTCTTTAAATGCAATGAATGAATATAAAAAATTGAGAAAATGGTTTTAGTAACCTTTTTCAGCAAGATATGTTAGGATTAAAACACAATATTTAGAATTGGGCTTTATTTAGAATACATAATTAAACATTTATTGTATTTATTAGATTAACGTGTGATCCAAGACTCAATATCTATATTTTCGAGCCTCTATTTTAGGTGAGTACTCTGACATTCCTTGTGTATTTTGATTATATGATATTATGCAAACTATATATATTTGGTGAACTGCTTTTATTCTCAAAATTCATGTGATACCGATGATTGATTCATTTGTGATATGTTTATATTTGTCCATATAAACATACTGATTAAAATGATTATTGAAAAGGATATTGAATATTGAAAATATGATTCGGCCTAAGGGACCTCTTTACTGACTGACCTTCCCAGCTGGGTTATCGCTGGTGTGCCCTAAATAAGGCGTTGTGACGAACATGTTCGATTGACCCTCAACTACCGGGGTATAATACGGTAGAAGAATACGGTATTAGAGTGTACTTGGCCATTAAAATGATATGATTGAAAGAAATAGATATCACATTTGAATTATTGCATTCTTCTTATTCTGAGCTATCCAATTGTGATATATATACTATAATTTCAAAATATGTATCTATATACTGCAAGTTCCTATCCATATATGTATATGCCTTCTCTTTTGACTTGAATAGGTATCTATATTCTGAAAACCTTGGAATGTCGGGAGATTAAATCTTATTCAGCTTTTAGCTGACGTTGTATAAATAACGATTTTTCAGGAAATAATTAGACGGGAGGATGGAGTGTAGAAGGACTATGTTGAAGATCTAGTTTGAGGAGCTCTTTTGTTATAATTTTAAATATAACGTTTGTTTTTAGGAGATAGAGCATGTTTGGCTCTTTAGTAATAAGTTTTTAATTTTGGCATAAGTTGTAATCCGTTCATACTTTAATATATACGAAGTTCCCTTTTACAAAGCTCTGATGACGTAATTCCATTTTTCAATAGTTTACGATTCATGACCATGTGAATGTATTTCCGTTGCACTTATAAAAAAAAATATATTTTAAATCCATAACATTGAATGCCTTGGTGGCATGTCAAGACACTCATTCCCTACTACTATTGGGTTGGGGTCGTGACACTCCCTCTCTATGAAAAGCGCATCTCAGTGCGGTATTTCTCTTTGAGGGATCTCCTACCATATTTCTGGGCCACTTAATAAATGGCTCGTCTTTTATCTTTGCGAGAATCTTGTAAATTGTTTCTCTGAAGACAGTGTTGACTGCCTGAAATGCTTTTGACATATCGTTCTTGCCTCCATTCTTGGAGCCATTCTTTCCCCCATTCTTTCCTCCTTTCTTCTGGTTCTCGGATTTTTTATTGCATTTGGCAGCGAGCTTAGTTCAACCGTTCTCCCCCTGTGCTGAGGCGGGTCACGTCCTCCACCTTGGCGTATTTCTCAATGCGATCCATCAGGTCGTCGATGGTCGTGGCCTCTTTCTTTGTTAGGGACTAGTACAGAAGGGAAGACTTGGGTAGCCTAATTTTGAAGGAGGCCACTGCTACCTGCTCTGAGCAGTCCTTGACCTTGTTGAATAACTCCTAGTACCTCTTTGCGTAGTCTCGGAGGGTCTCTTGAGGTGTCTTTTTCATTGTTAGCAAAGCATCCATCCTTTTGGGATGGGAGCTACTAGTAATGAAGAGGGTCGTAAAGACCTTGGCCAGGGACTCAAAGCTCCTGATAGACCTGTGAGGGAGCCTTTTAAACCATTTCTACGCCACGCCATTCAGGCTCGAGGGAAAAATTTGGCACATTAGTTCATCTCGGTGGTTCCAGAGGGTCATAGGTTGCCTGTACTGCCTAACGTGATCAATGGGATCAGTTTTTCCATCATAAATCTTGAATCTTGGAATATCAAATTTCTTGGGGGCTTCCTCTTCCTCTATTTCCCTTGAGAAAGGGGATTTCATCTGGGTCTTGAGATCTCTTCTAGTAAGCTCCCTGGTCGATCTTACGCCGTGATGCGCTGGGTGTTGGTCCATCTCCCTTCGAACCAAATTTCGTATGTTCTCATTGTTGCGAGCTGGGCTCCTATAACGGTGAGCCGGTCGCTGGTTCTCGAGTGAGTCACTACTTGACTCGTGCCTTTCACTCTTTTAGGATCCACGCCTGGGGCTCCTTCTTCGACTGAGAGACTTGCTCTCCTGAGGGCTAAGAGTGCGGTACGAACGTCGCCTAGTGGTGCGATGGAGCTCTATCTCCATCTTTTCTAATTTCCTTTTGAGGCAAGCATTCTGAGCCTCCTTCTTGAAAGAGGACTCCTTTTTCTCTTGGATACTCGCCTCATAGGCATCAATCAGCTTGGAGATTTGCGTGGACCTCACTGGACCTTGGCTTTCCTCTGAGGCTGGCCTTTTTGGTAGAGCCCTCTGATCTGAACGCCGAACTTCAGATCTGATCCTGCGAGGAGCACAAGTTATTCCTGGATATCTCTTGCCTGAGGAGCATTAATGCTTTGACCAGACATTTCGAACTTCTTCGTTGGTGTGGGCTTTCTCAGGGAAGACAAACGTTCCCACAGACGGCGCCAATTGTGGACAATTATATTCAACACAAGTAAATGAGAGAAGCGTAATCACCAAGAAAAATAAAGAAGATAAAATTCCAATCACATAACACAGTATGTACGTGGTTCAACAAGAATGCCTACGTCCACGGAGGTGCAATCAGTATTATTTCTATATACTCAGGGGAGTGTTTACAGAGAATACAATGCGTGCCCTTTTCTCTAGGCTTAGGGTTTATTATATACATGTCTATCCTCGGGGAGTGGGGGTGTTGGACTCCCCCACGTCCACCATCTTCTCCTGGAATATCTCTATACGAGAACCTGGGAGGATACTAAATCTTAATTCTATTTAGTTAAGGCGAGGGGTCCAGATTTTGGGTTATTTTTACGAGGCTACTCGTCCGGGCCCATAATGGTAAATTCAAGTACCCACAATTTTAATCTTTGAAATTGTCATTTTTCTTTAATTTGAGAAATTTCTTGAAATTTTTTCGCAAACAAATCCAAATCGTTTAAATCAAAATCAAACTCTGAATCTGACATTTCTTCCTCTTTTCTCCTAGATGACTCACCTCTCTTTCTTGCTGACCCCTCAGTCATTCTGGCCTGGGCTTTAAGTGCTACCCCTTTATCTTTTCATTTTATCGTATTAGGAAACATGTCAATTTCATAAGTCTGGAGGTCGCCTACCAACTCTTCTAATTTCAGATTGCTCAAATTTCCTATTGAATTTAGCATACTGACTTTAGGGATAAAACTCTTAGGTAGTGATCTTAGAGTCTTTCTAACTACTCTAGCATCAGGAATGTGTACACCTAGATTGAAACTAGTGTTTACAATATCAGATAAGCATGCATAGAATTCATCAAAACACTCAGATTCAAGCATGGTGATTGTTTCAAATTGAGTAGTTGGATTTTGCAATTTTGATTCTTTGACTGTATTAGTGCCTTCATGGTAAGTTGTAAAACATCCCATGATTCTTTAGATGTGGTGCACGTCATAATACATCTAAACTCCTCAGGGGTGATGACACTCGAAATTGCACTAAGCCCACGTGAGTTATATGTGCTCCATTTAAATTCATCATTAGTCCATTCAGTCAGAACTTTTAAATTTGTTACGTTTTCTACAGTGCCAGTGAGAGGAGTCCACCCTCTTTCACACATAACCCATAAACGTTGGTCAATGGCCTTTAAGTGGGATTTCATTCGGGCTTTCCAATATGCATAATTTTTCCCGTAAAAAATTAGCACTAGATTATACAAGTTTTCCATTGAGGTTGCGCTTTTCAAAAATAAATTTTTTAGACCAAAATTGATATCCAAAAAATATTTGTGGAAAACATTACACGGTATAGTTGTGTAATTGTCTCTGATACCAATTTGAGAGTCCGCTAGCAATCAATTAACCAACTTGTTTAATTAAATTCCAATTTTAGTCCCAAGAACCCTAACTCTTGCAACTAATTGTGATTGACTAATTAAATGAAATCAACCATGCACACAATAAAAAATATGAGGAAAAATCCTCAAAGGGGCAAAACCTGTTTTTTTTCACTATATCTAGTAACACTTACAAATACATAGAAATACAGCTTGACACACAGATACCCACAGGCGTCGGTTCGTTGTCGTTAGTAAGAGATCCCACAAGATCTCCAATAGTCAGCAATGGAGAAGCAGCCTTCTTCTCCACAAGTGTACTCCAAATGAGTAAAATAAATAATTTAGGGTTTAAATGATTCATATATAAATTTAGGACAGTTTGGTGAATCAAAAGAGGTTTAAAACTCACAAAAGTGAAGTCCAAATTTGCAACTGTTTCTACAGCAAATGGAGTTGTGTAAACATAAAAAACGTGAGTGCAAAAAAATAGATTTTATAACAAATTTAAGGTAGTGTTGTTGCTCGAATGAAGTAGAGACGTCGCTTAAACGATAGAGAATGTCACTTAAATGACTGCACAAGAGATGTATATGTCGTTTGAACGACAATATGATCTCGTTCGAATGACACGAACGAAAAATCAGTCTGCCTCAACACTTAGAAAAAATTCTATCACGTTGGAAACATTTTAGGAACTGAAAGCAATTTATTATAAAAACTCCCAAATAAATATGTAAATCTTAAAAACTCCAAATTAAATATTTTACCATAATCGTGAGTGGAGTAGTGTGAATTTTGAAGATGCAGTTTCATATTGCATGTTGAGGTTTCACTACACATGTATGAAGATGATGATGGGTGCATGAAGCTTCGGATTCAGATCGAGATCGTCATGGATCATCATGTTGACGTGCCGAATATAGTGGTATAAGACATATATGATGTGATCTAAGATACATTAAAAACTTTCTGTGACACCCCGCCTAATTAAATACCGGGCGATCACTCCTTTATTAAATTAAATCAAGGTAAACAGTTGGTTCATTCTCAGCATCACTGTCGATAAAAATAAATTTTCCAATTTAACACCCTAAATAATTAAGCTAAGTGTCAAAAATATTTTTCATACAAACTTTCCAATTTTTAATTAAAGAAAAAGATTTATTTATTTAAAACAACATTTCTACAATTAAGAATCACACCACAATAAACCAAATAATATAATACATTCGTCAACCGAATGTCAACATATGAAAACTAAAGTCACAATTCCATACTGAATCAATCCCATAAAACAATACTGGAAATAACGGAAATATAAATGTCCCAACAACAACTGAAATAATGGAAAGGGCGACACGTGCCCAATAAATGAGAATGCTAGAATGGAGTCAATAAAGGAAGCCGTCTACGCAAGTGACCTGCAACTCCCACCTAAGCTGCAGCACGTTCCTCTCAAGGGATCCTAAGCAAGACGCCCCTGTGGCTGGGCACCTGAAATATATACATATATATACAAGAGAGAGAGAGAGAGAGAGAGAAAGAAACGGGTCAGAGCCCGAAAGTGTGTTTGATTTAAAAATACGTTTAGTAAGTATTTAAATTGATACAGGCCAATGCAACAACATATTAGTGCGTCACTCTCTTGAGAAATACTCACCTCTCTTCTAATGTGCACACCTATCGCAATAACCTTCCCAACGGTTTCGTTTTATTTAACACACTAGTCTTTCTAAAAGATTTAACTTAACTTAGATTACTCGCAAGATTTATAATTCACGACTCCATTTTAAAAAGAATGTTCCAAACAGTAATCAAAGTTCTCCATTTTAACTTTATAAAATCAATAAGTTTTCCAGTGATATATTATATTTTCTCAAAACAAGTATTCATAATTTAGTCCAGAATTATTCCTCACTTACTACGTTACAACAATAGTTTAAGTTCCTCAATCCAGATATATATATAAGGTACTCGTATAATTTATATATATATATATTCTAACTGCACCAACATATAAACTATGGTGTAGGCATACTCTACTTTCTCAAAACAAGTATTTACAATTTTTAGTCATCAACCATGTCCTACATATCAAATCACGGTAGGTAGTTCCAAATTTCAAAATTTCATATATATTAACTACTCGTATAATATATATTATAACAGCACCCCAACTAAATTATGGTGCGGGCATACTCTACTACCATATCACTCATATTAAGGGGAATACATTCGGAATCACTCTCGAAATGTATTAACAATACATACACAAACAATATTGAGGCGAAGAATAGATTCCAAGTCTCTAAGAGGATGGCACATGCCTGCGTCTCTTAGGACCGTCTGAACTATCACGTCGATAGCCTTTACCAAGGACATCTATCTTCTAGGGTACAAGTCAATATCCCCCATAAAGGTCCCATCGAGATAAGACTTGTCCCAACGCGGTAACCTCAGGGATAGCAAGTAGCGTGGGCATGATTTTCACACATAGATAGTATATGCATACACAATCATATAACTATACAAACATTACCATATCAATATTAGGTAAATTCTCAATTCCCAAAATTTTGACATTTTCATGTTATCATAATATTAGTATCACGTATAAGGGTTCGTCTATAACCTTAATTCGAAGTATTCTTCCATCCTATTACGTAACTCACTTGGACTCTCTCTTCCCAAGTATAAAATTCAGTACGTGTCCTTTTTATGTTCCAACGTAAACTTCTTATGTAACCTTCCCTTTAAAACAATAATTTAACCAACCTAAGGTAAATACCCCATAAATACCATCCTCATCGAATATTAACGATCCCAACATCTATTCATATACCCTACTGGTCCTCAATGTCTCCCAAATTATTTTATTAAGAATGCCCAAAAATTATTTCACGATAAACTTAATTTAACTAATTAAACAAGGGAAATAGGAGTCTGCCAGGAGGGGTCGATCGATCGAAGCTTGGGGCTCGATCGATCGATCAAGCAGGTCTGGGCAAAATTCTGCAGAATGCAGTTACGGGATTCATCAAACTTCTTCATCCAAAACTATGTTTTTCCATTCTAATCGTCCCAAAAATCCTACTATCATCATTATAACATTATACCAGATGTTTATAACGTAAAGCATGTGTATAACTATCATTAAACATGGATTTTCAACCTAAAATCATGTCCAATTATCAAGAACCCTAGAATTTTCTTAAACAGATTTCTAATAAATCTTTCTCCAATATTTCTTTATTGCGATCACCAAATTTCGTGGATTATTACCTCTACATGGCAGGGGTTTCCAGAATTAACATATACATCAATACTACATGGGTTCTCCTATCAAAAATGGGGTTTTCTTCCATAGTTTTTATCACAATTCATTCCTAAGCTAACATGAAGATTGCATCAACGAAAATAGCAAGTTTAAACACTTGCCTGGGATTTTGGTATGTAGATTCACGGCTGATTTTGGTATGGCTGCGTTCCTCGACTCGTGATCTACGCGGTGGTGGCGGTGCAAACCGGTGGCTTTTTGGCCTTGGATTGCCTTGGAGCTCTCTCCTCTCTTCTCCAATGGCCGTCACTTAATTTGTGAATGTTCTAACCCTAAGAGGCTGACCAAATGGCTGATATAGGTTGGCTGAAATTCGTGGGTTTAATTACCCACTTATGTAAAATGACTAAAATGCCCTCCCGGGGCACCAATTAGGCCTAAAAACGCGCCGAGGCCCAAACTAAACCCCCGGGTACACTTTTCTGACTATCTCGACCCTTCCGAACGCGTTGGCGAACTCAAAACGACCATATGAACAACTTATAAAATATTCACTTTTTAATTTAACAAAATTAGTCCCGACGTGACACGGGCACGTCCCGACTTAAATTTTCGAAATAGTCATTTAATTCACTTATGACATTCAATATAACCAATATAATATATTACTATGCTCATTAGTAATATTCAACAAGTTTTCCATAATTACTAACTCTCGTCACGTTAATAATTATAACATAATTAATTTCTGAATTTTTATTAAATAAACAGTCACATTAAATTTAATAAATCCCCAAATTAATATAGCATAAAAATACGGGGTATTACATACTTCCCCCCTAATAACGGAATTTCATCCCGAAATTTGGAAAATAAGGCATACCTGGTAAAAACAACTCTTGGTATCTCTCGCGCATATCTGCCTCACGCTCCCAAGTGGATTCCTCCACATTATGATGCTCCCACTGGACTCGCACAAGTGGACCTATTTTCGACCTCAATCTCCTCTCACTATAGTCAAGAATAGCCATTGGTCTCTCCTCGTAAGAGCTATCGGACTGTAAGTCTATCTCATCTATCGCAATGTGAGTATGGGCCATATCATCCCAAAGATATCGTCTCAACGACGAGATGTGGAATACATCGTGGATGCGATGTAAATGTTCTGGCAATCCCAACCTGTATGCTACCGGCCCAATCCTCTCGATGATGGGAAATGGTCCTACGTACCTCGGAGCCAACTTCCCCTTCTTCCCGAACCTCATCACTCCCTTCATAGGACACTTGATCTCCCACATTAAACTCCCGGAAGAACCGTTTCGCATTGGCGTAGCTCTTCTGCCTGTCCTGGGCTACCCGAATACGACTCCTGATTATCTCAATCCTCGCGGAGGTCTCCTGAATCACTTCTGGCCCTAGAAACTTGTTATCCCCCACCTCGAGCCAACAAGTTGGAGAACGAAAAGGCCTGCCATACAAAGCGTCAAATGGAGCCATGCCAATCATAAACTGATAAGAGTTATTATAAGCGAACTCTACCAGTGGAAGATGTGGCTCCCATCCTCCTCCAAAATCGAGAACACACATGCGTAGCATATCTTCTAACATCTGATTAGTACGCTCTGTCTGTCCGTCTGTCTGTGGGTGATAAGTTGAACTCAACCTTAACTCAGTACCCATAGCCTCCTGAAAGCTTTCCCAGAAACGTGACACAAAATCTTATCTCTATCTGACACAATATTCAGGGGCACCCCATCTAATCTGACAATCTCGGCGATGAACAACTGGGCATACTGACCCGTGGTATAATCTGTCCTCACTGGCAGAAAATGAGCTACCTTGGTCAAACGGTCTACAATCACCCAGATAGAATCGTGGCCCCGCTGTGATGTAGGCAACCCTGTAATGAAATCCATGGAAATACTCTCCCACTTCCATGAGGGTACTTCCAATGGCTGAAGCAATCCTGACGGTTTCTGGTGGTCCACCTTCACCAGTTGGCAGGTAGAACACTTAGACACAAACTCAGCAATGTCCTTTTTCATCCCACTCCACCAGTACTGTCGTCTCATGTCCTGGTACATCTTATCACCTCCCGGATGTACTGCAAATCGGGACCCATGAGAATGAGTCATCACTTCATGACGTAACTCTGCTCCTTCTGGAACCACTAATCTCCCATTAAACCGCAAACCTCCATCAGAACTAACAGAATAGGACTCAGCACCCTCGGCTAGAAGTCGCACAATCTGCTCTTGGCAAAACGGGTCTGTGGTCTGTGCCTGTATCACCCTCGTAACAATCTCGGGTGTGACTGACATCACGGATATGAAAGAACGTGCCACTGCGTCCTGGTGACCCAACTCCTTCCACTTTGCTTTCCAGACGTCCGCTATATCGTCTACCGGTCTACGGCTCAACGCATCAGCAACTACGTTGGCCTTCCCCGGATGATACTGTATATCGAACTGGTAGTCCTTCACAAACTCTAGCCATCTGCGCTGACGCATATTCAGCTCTCGCTGAGTGAACAGGTACTGCAGTGACTTATGGTCTGTGAACAAACGGAATTTCTCACCCAATAAATAGTGCCTCCATATCCTTAATGCAAAGACGACCGCTGCTAATTCCAGGTCGTGGGTGGGGTAATTATTCTCATGTGGCTTAAGCTTGCGGGAAGAAAAAGCTATAGCCTTCTCTTCCTGCTGAAGTACTCCCCCAAGTCCCCGTAAGGACGCATCGGTGTAAACCAGGTACTCTACACCCGGCTTTGGTAATGCAAGGACTGGCGCTGAAGTCAGCTTGTCTTTCAGCTCCTCGAAAGCCAATTGACATGCGTCATCCCAAACATATGGTACTCCCTTGCGAGTCAGATTCGTCAATGGACCCGCTACTTTGGAGAATCCCCAAATGAATCTCCTGTAGTATCCTGCTAACCCCAAGAAACTACGCACTTCCGTCGGTATCGTGGGTTGTCCCCACTCCCTCACCGCTGACACTTTACTTGGGTCAACTGCTATCCCTTGCTCAGAAAAAGCATGGCCCAAGAACTGTACCTCTCGCAACCAGAATCCACACTTCTCGTACTTAGCATACAACTGATGCTCTCGTAGAGTCTGAAGAACCTGCCTCAAGTGTTCGGCATGCTCCTCCTCGGAGTGTGAATATATCAAGATGTCATCTATGAAGACGATGACAAACTGATCCTAGAACTCTCTGAATACTCGGTTCATCAAGTCCATGAAAATGGCTGGAGCATTTGTGAGTCCGAACGGCATCACCCTGAACTCATAGGACCTATATCTCGACAAGAAGGTAGTCTTTGAAACATCCTGCTCTCTAATACGTAACTGATGGTACCCCGACCTCAGATCTATCTTCGAAAAGAAAGTTGCTCCCCTCAACTGGTCGAACAAATCATCGATTCGAGGCAACGGATACTTATTTCGTATCATTACCTTGTTCAATTCTCGGTAGTCCACACACAATCTCAGTGAACCATCTCTTTTCTTCACAAACAAGACTGGAGCGACCCAAGGTGAGGTACCCCTACGAATGAAGCCCTGACCTAATAGCTGCTCTATCTGATCTCGTAGCTCTCGCATCTCTGCTGGAGCCATACGGTACGGTGCGCGTGCTATAGGTCTCGTATCAGGCAATAGATCTATAACAAAGTCTATCTCACAACTGGGCGGTAGGCCTGGTATCTCCTGAAACACATCGGAATACTCCCTAACAACTGGGATCGAATCCAAAGGAATCATAACCTCCTTAGAGGTATCCTCCTCTATGTAATACAAATGAGCGGTCGAACCTCCCTTTGGGAGAGGCATCGCCACTACAAACATCTCTTGTCCCGGAATGGCAAAAACAATGCTTCCACCGAAGCAATCAATCATGGCTCTATAAGCTGCGATCCAATCCATACCAATAATCACATCATGCTCGTGCATGTCTAAGACTAGCATGTCTGCAGGTAATACCAAGCTACCAATCTCTACCCCTACTCCACGGCATATAAATAAAAAATAAGTGACCCACTCCCCAGTGGTGAGTCGACACACTCCACGGTGCTCTCTGCTATGGCTAACAACCCTAAGGACTTCACAAAATATGTAGCTATAAAACAATGCATTTTCCCCAGTAACAAATAGAATTCGACCCAAAGTTCCATGGATAGAAAACATACCCCAAATCGCGGGTGGTGCCTGTGGGGCTGCTGCCGGGTGGACATTATAGATATGTCTGTACTGTAACCGCCCCTGTTGCACTGGTGCTACTGGAAACGTTGGTAGGTCGGGTACCTGAGCTGGTGCTGGGAGAGCGACTGGAAAAAGTGGCCCCTGTGGCTCATTACGGGCACCCCGCTGTCGTGGGGCCCTATCTCTCTTCGGACAATCCTGGCGCCTATGGCCGTGCTTACCACACCCAAAACATCGGCCTTCGAAGTTACTCCCCCTTCGACCCTGTTGCTGTCGGTGTCGGCCTTGCTGACTTGAGACCTTATTCCTCTTTCGAAACTGCTTCATTTTACCACGTTGTTGACTAGAATTTACCCGGTCTTGGGTAGTTTGCTGTCGCACTTTTGGAGTCTTTGCACATTTGTCAGCTTTAGCCACACGCATTTGGCTAACCTCTCTAGGTCTTTTTCCTTCTCTAAGTTTCATGCTGCGTTCTTGGTATTGTAAAATTGCAGTGGTGACTACTTGTGCTACGATGCCTGCTAACTCGGCGGTTGATATTCTCTCTAGGAACACCTGAGGTGCAAGTCGATTTTTCTCGTCGACTCCCTCAACCGTTTTAGCTAGTTCTTCTCGACGGTCCATCTGAAAATTTAAATGAATTTGGACGAGTTCATCATTCAAATAAACAAATCGCAGAAGCACGAATTCCCAATGCATAGAGATGAACACTACATTCCTAGTATTAGGGCTCTATATCAAAGAAAGCAGCGCTGAAAGCATAATAAGCCGCACAGATCCTAAGGACACTAGAACCTGATGCTCTGATACCACCTGTGACACCCCGCCTAATTAAATACCGGGCGATCAATCCTTTATTAAATTAAATCAAGGTAAACAGTTGGTTCATTCTCAGCATCACTGTCGATAAAAATAAATTTTCCAATTTAACACCCTAAATAATTAAGCTAAGTGTCAAAAACATTTTTCATACAAACTTTCCAATTTTTAATTAAAGAAAAAGATTTGTTTATTTAAAACAACATTTCTACAATTAAGAATCACACCACAATAAACCAAATAATATAATACATTCGTCAACAGAATGTCAACATATGAAAACTAAAGTCACAATTCCATACTGAATCAATCCCATAAAACAATACTGGAAATAACGGAAATATAAATGTCCCAACAACAACTGAAATAATGGAAAGGGCGACACGTGCCCAATAAATGAGAATGCTAGAATGGAGTCAATAAAGGAAGCCGTCTACCCAAGTGACCTGCAACTCCCACCTAAGCTGCAGCACGTTCCTCTCAAGGGATCCTAAGCAAGACGCCCCTGTGGCTGGGCACCTGAAATATATACATATATATACAAGAGAGAGAGAGAGAGAGAGAGAGAGAGAGAGAAAGAAACGGGTCAGAGCCCAAAAGTGTGTTTGATTTAAAAATACGTTTAGCAAGTATTTAAATTGATACAGACCAATGCAACAACATATTAGTGCGTCACTCTCTTGAGAAATACTCACCTCTCTTCTAATGTGCACACCTATCTCACTAACCTTCCCAACGGTTTCGTTTTATTTAACGCACTAGTCTTTCTAAAAGATTTAACTTAACTTAGATTACTCGCAAGATTTATAATTCACGACTCCATTTTAAAAAGAATGTTCCAAACAGTAATCAAAGTTCTCCATTTTAACTTTATAAAATCAATAAGTTTTCCAGTGATATATTATATTTTCTCAAAACAAGTATTCATAATTTAGTCCAGAATTATTCCTCACTTACTACGTTACAGCAATAGTTTAAGTTCCTCAATCCAGATATATATAAGGTACTCGTATAATTTATATATATATATATATTCTAACTGCACCAACATATAAACCATGGTGTAGGCATACTCTGCTTTCTCAAAATAAGTATTTACAATTTTTAGTCATCAACCATGTCCTACATATCAAATCACGGTAGGTAGTTCCAAATTTCAGAATTTCATATATATATTAACTACTCGTATAATATATATTATAATAGCACCCCAACTAAATTATGGTGTGGGCATACTCTACTACCATATCACTCATATTAAGGGGAATACATTCGGAATCACTCTCGAAATGTATTAACAATACATACACAAACAATATTGAGGCAAAGAATAGATTCCAAGTCTCTAAGAAGATGGCACATGCCTACGTCTCTTAGGACCGTCTGAACTATCACGTCGATAGCCTGTACCAAGGACATCTATCTTCTAGGGTACAAGTCAATATCCCCCATAAAGGTCCCATCGAGATAAGACTTGTCCCAGCGCGGTAACCTCAGGGATATCAAGTAGCGTGGGCATGATTTTCACACATAGATAGTATATGCATACACAATCATATAACTATACAAACATTACCATATCAATATTAGGTAAATTCTCAATTCCCAAAATTTTGACATTTTCATGTTATCATAATATTAGTATCGCGTATAAGGGTTCGTCTCTAACCTTAATTCGAAGTATTCTTCCATCCTATTACGTAACTCACATGGACTCTCTCTTCCTAAGTATAAAATTCAGTAGGTGTCCTTTTTATGTTCCAACGTAAACTTCTTATGTAACCTTCCCTTTAAAACAATAATTTAACCAACCTAAGGTAAATACCCCATAAATACCATCCTCGTCGAATATTAACGATCCCAACATCTATTCATATACCCTACTGGTCCTCAATGTCTCCCAAATTATTTTATTAAGAATGCCCAAAAATTATTTCACGATAAACTTAATTTGACTAATTAAACAAGGGAAATAGGAGTCTGCCAGGAGGGGTCGATCGATCGAAGCTTGGGGCTCGATCGATCGATCAAGCAGGTCTGGGCGAAATTCTGCAGAATGCAGTTACGGGATTCATCAAACTTCTTCATCCAAAACTATGTTTTTCCATTCTAATCGTCCCAAAAATCCTACTATCATCATTATAACATTATACCAGGTGTTTATAGCGTAAAGCATGTGTATAACTATCATTAAACATGGATTTTCAACCTAAAATCATGTCCAATTATCAAGAACCCTAGAATTTTCTTAAACAGATTTCTAATGAATCTTTCTCCAATATTTCTTTATTATGATCACCAAATTTCGTGGATTATTACCTCTACATGGCAAGGGTTTCCAGAATTAACATATACATCAATACTACATGGGTTCTCCTATCAAAAATGGGGTTTTCTTCCATAGTTTTTATCACAATTCATTCCTAAGCTAACATGAAGATTGCATCAATGAAAATAGCAAGTTTAAACACTTGCCTGGGATTTTGGTATGCAGATTCACGGCTGATTTTGGTATGGCTGCGTTCCTCGACTCGTGATCTACGCGGTGGTGGTGGTGGCGGTGCAAACCGGTGGCTTTTTGGCCTTGGATTGCCTTGGAGCTCTCTCCTCTCTTCTCCAATGGCCATCACTTGATTTGTGAATGTTCTAACCCTAAGAGGCTGACCTAATGGCTCATATAGGTTGGCTGAAATTCGTGGGTTTAATTACCCACTTTTGTAAAATGACTAAAATGCCTTCCCGGGGCACCAATTAGGCCTAAAAACGCCTCGAGGCCCAAACTAAATCCCCGGGTACACTTTTCTGACTATCTTGACCCTTCCGGACACGTTGGCGAACTCAAAATGACCATACGAACAACTTATAAAATATTCACTTTTTAATTTAACAAAATTAGTCCCGACGTGACACGGGCACGTCCCGACTTAAATTTCCGAAATAGTCATTTAATTCACTTATGACATTCAATATAGCCAATATAATATATTACTATGCTCATTAGTAATATTTAACAAGTTTTCCATAATTACTAACTCTCGTCACGTTAATAATTATAACATAATTAATTTCCGGATTTTTATTAAATAAACAGTCACATTAAATTTAATAAATCCCCAAATTAATATAGCATAAAAATATGGGGTATTACAATTTCCAAGATACTATGATGGAAATTTATAAAATCATGTCCTTAAATCACTTTAACTTGCCTTTACATTAATCAGTGTCGTGCTCAAAGCCACATTATCATTTGCTTAATCGAGGTACCAATTCCATGTGTGTTTACAGCCTTCATCGACTGCCATAATGATGCAATAAGCTCCAAATCCCACGTATATTTATGACATTTCACCGACTTTCATAATGTCGCAATATCCTCAGAATCAGTAATCTTCGATCGAAGCAGTAAGCCTCACCCTAGGGCTCTGGGCCCTCCTTAAATTTCCCAGTTAGCTCCGAGTGTATTTTGCTTGTTAATCATTGTAACTTTTTTCTTTCTTTCTTTCTTATCCACTTTTAACCCCCTTCCTTTATTTCTTGACGACCAATGAGGCCAAATATTCAGGAGGAGACAAGTCCCAACACTTAATTTTCAAGTGTCATACTTTATCAGAAGTTCATTTTCGTTTTACCTTTAACTCGGTATTTCATCTTTGAAAATAACTTTATTTATCATTCCTTGTGAAAATTAACATTTGACATCAAATACCCATTTATACACATTATGTACTTTTCACTTTTCACGAACACTTATAAACTTGCATTTTATACCCTTCGCCAAATGCTTTTTTTCATCTTTACTTTACAAAACATGAGTCTTCACCATATAAAATTCAACTCTTTAATTATAGTTCTTTAGTTTGGAGAACTTATTTATAAGTCCAACTTTTATATGAAATGATATGTTTGTACTAAAACATTACTTTTGTCATTTCAAGGCTTGTATTTTTAACTTGTTAACCTTACATCTTCTAACTTATTTCTTATTATTTCATGTGTCCATATAATACCATTTCACACTTTTGCCCCAAACACTTTACCAGTTTCACTTTTAGTCCATTATTTCATTTTTTTTAAGGACTTTCTTCACCTAAATTGTATCATTTTATGTAATTAATATGATAAAATGACTAAGTTTACAATTTCATTTCTAAAAGCTCATTTTAACATAATTTCAATATACTTAACTCATTTATCACAACTATGTGAGTTTATTTTGTTTCTAAAAGTGGATTTTATGCCAATAAAATCCAATAAATGCATCATATTATGTATTTATAAGTGCAGTATAACACTTTATTATGAAGTCAACAAGTTTAACATGATTTATACAAGAAATAATTAGCTTAAACATTATGAAAGTTATTCTCCTTTCAAGTTTTAACTTTTATTCATTTTTATCACATGATTTCCTACATAATATCATATGTAGTGATAATAAGCATAAATAAGCATGTGAACCGTACACATGTACATATATATAACATACTTTAATTTTAAACTTGAAAATAGTGTAGAACCCCTACCTCTTGAAGACAATAATTTCTTTGATGAAGAGATAGAAAAGAAATCCCAATTAATTCCTAGGTCCTAGCAACCTTTCTTGTACAAAATAACACCTTCAACACCCTCTTTAACTCTTGATAATGGAAGGGTGGTCTTGCAAACTTGATGTATAGATATAATATGAGGAATTCAGTCATTACAACCTTCCCACCTTGGTAATTTTCATTCCCAAAATTAAAACACTAAACATAATTAAGTAAACAATTCGGTATGTAGCCTTCTCATCGTAGGTTTTATTTCACAAGTCACTCACATAATGCTATTGTTATCCCAAACAACATTGAAGAGGGGAATCATCTTCTTGTGAAGCATCTTCTTCATGTAATCTACTATTTATATCGACATGATCTCGTAGGAAACATCGTCCTCGATATCTAACTAACCACGATTGATTATATAGGAATTATCTCGTTGTAAACATCGTCTTGGATATTTAATTAACCACGATTGATTATATGAAATGGATGCAGAATATACTTATGTAACGTCGATGCATGAAAAATGTTATGAACATTATCTAACTGAGGTAGTAAAGCCAAACAGTATAATACTAGACCAATCCTATAATAAAATTCAAATGGTCTTGTGTATCTTAACGCTAACTTTCCATTCTTACCAAATCGTGTAACCCCTGGTCTAGCTTCATTGACATGTTAACCTTGACACGTACATCTCTATGACTTAGATAATTTATTTAACTTTTTTTTAGGGTCAACAGTTTATTCAAACAACCTCTATTGATTTTATAACCCGTTGGTTCACTTTTTGAACTCGACTCATGATTGGACTTTTGTATTATAATCAAGTTACATTATGTGGGATAGTGCACGCTATGCCTTTTTATAATTTATTCATTAAGGAAAATTTTCAAATCCCAAATTCTCTTCCACGACTTCCTTCATAAACCCTAACCTACCGGTTAGGAAATAATCCCCTATAGACCCTAGGCTTGTCCCTTTTGCCATGCTGGTTGTTATAGGTCTAGACTTGACTTTAATGAGCACACAATCTTCAGAATCCTCGATTTCTCCTTTAAAACTCATTAGGTATTTTTCAACACTTAGTTATGCAATTGCTTTTATTTCACTCAAGCTTAAACATCCATGCGGTTCCCTGCTTGTACAATCATACCTCTAGTTTCTCCAAATACTAGAACTTTTTCCTTCATATGTATTATAATCAAACGGTCACATCATAAGAATTTTCATGATCTCTTACCATAAGGTTACTATCATTATCACCTTGCTAGGGCTACGTGCAAACCTATACTCACCAACCTTTTATATCTTGGACATCAATCACCACGATACAAACACAAGCCTTTACTCCAAATTTGTTATCAAAATCTCTCAGGTCATTCCACCCTTATGTTCATTAAAGATTCTCCACTATTCGGAAATAAAAAAATATGCTTTAATGACTATAATTGTTTGAAATCCTTTTTGAAGTCTGAACCCAATTTTCTTTCACCTAGTTTTTACTACAAATCATTTGTTTCATCACAAAATATTCACAATTTTTTTCCACAGGGTAATGCGTACCTTGCCTTTGTATACTAAACTCTTTACAACGAGGTATACTTGATTGTAATTTAAAATCCTCATTACACTTTCATTAAAAATTAGTTTTTTAATTTGAAAAGAAAAAACATCAAAATCCACTTTTAAACTCCAATTTAAATATTATAGTTTTTTCACCAGACACCATTGAGTAATTCCACCTAAGAAACAGGACAAATATTTTTCGATACTTGTCACAATTTATTCACGTCTCGACACATCCCATGGGTCATAATAATTAGAGATAACTTATATTCTTGTTCTTATGTCGTATACTTATGCTCATTATGAGTTTTCATGATTTATATACTACCGTATACTTAGTTAACTATTAATGTTTACGTTTAGACTAACACACATGTTATGACGGATCCCTATATTAATATTTTCATTTCTAAGGGTCCACCTGAATCGTTATATTATGTCACATATTCCAAAAGTAATAACGTTATATACGATTATTAATCTTATACATAACTACTGGTGGCATGACATTTTATAACTTTAACATTTTATTATTAAGTTGAGAAACTCCATCACCTTAATGCCTCACTCGTGTGTATAAACAACTGTAAAATCCTAAATTCACTTTACGGGTTATCTTTTAAATTCAAAACCAAACATCAAAAATTAAATCCCTTTATAATAAATAATTGTTATACTTACGCTTACCGTAGCCAAAATGAACTAATACCTAAGACTAAATAGAATATAATGTTTCACCTTTATATGAATGTGAAACGCAAATGCACACTTTGACACTCAAGTAACTTATGCTTTGATACCAAGTTATGGCACCCTAATTCTGAGTGTCAATGCGAAAAACTTTTATATACTTTGATTTCATTTAAGAAAACTATCTTTTCTAATAAAAACTTGCCTTTTCATTTTGTTTCATATAATCCATTTAATTTAATTAGTGAAATGATGTCGAACTTATGAAATTCATAAGAACACTTGAAACAAAAGAGTTTCATGAAAGAAATTATAACTACGGTACAACTTATACCATCTTGTATTATTATAAACCAAAGTTAAAGTACGTGCATTAAAGTTCAAATGATAAAAACCATAATTTAATATGAATCACACAAATTTAAATAAATAGTGACTGTTGATACATAAATTCACCACCTTACGTGGACCAATTATAAGCCAACAAGTGTCATCCAATATGGCATAAGTCCAAGTCAGCATGATACAAAAGCTCGACCAACAGGGAAGACCGACCAATAGATTAGACATACAAACAAGGCATCCCGACCAACAAGGAAGACCAACCAACTGAGAAGACCGGCCAACAGTCGGAAATCCAACCAGTATAGCCAACGAAGCGATACCAGTCTTATATTTAATGCTCATTATGTATTGATGTAAATGCCTAACAAATTAAGGCATTCTATCCTTTCACATGACAACTATCAACACCCCTCTTGGGCTATAAATACATTGTATCACCCTCATTGTAGGAGGACCAAAAAATAAATCAAGGCAGTCAAGCAATATAGAATAGTGGACATAGGCTATTCCCTTGAGCCGAACCACTTTAAAAATCTCCTTGTCTTATTTCTTTTCACTTATTTTATTTGTGATAAATTAATTAGGCCTAGTTTATTTTTTTGCATCAACATATTGGCACATCGGTGGGAACGCATTGTTAAATGTTTTCACTAATTAATCATACATGGCTGAAATTCCTTAATCAAGTACCAGAAATGAGGGAATTGAACCTAATCCCTCTATCCCTCCAAATAATAACGATTTAACTAGAATTTTGGCCAGCCTGGCCAAAGGTCAAGAGGCTATGCAGGATATGATAAGACAATTGACCCAAACTCTTCAAGCTGGAGTTCCTGCACAATTCAATCAAAGGAGCATGCCACCGGAGCCCATAAGGAGTGTTGGGCATAGCCATTCCAGAACTTCAAGGGATCTTTCGTACCTTCCTGGAGAAACTTCTTCTATCAGGATTACTAACTCCTCTGATGGACAGTCCCTCATCCTAAAAAGATTGAGTGCCCTAGAAAGGCTAAGTAGGGCCTCTCCTTTCGATTGTTTGGGACCCAAAGGAAATGATTTTTGGGTTGAGTCGGGAAATACTCGACGACTAAGACACTTGAGGGAAGGGTCAACCCAATCTAGATTGAATACCCGATGAAGCGTTCAGTCCAGTTAAAGAGAAGGTTCGCTAGAGGAAAGCTCAGCACGATCGGTTGGTCGGCATAAAAGAGCTGTCACCCATAGATCTGGTGTTGGCAGTGATTCCTGGAAAGGTTCCATTCAGCATTCGAAAAATAGATTGGGAGAAATGGCAAAGGCCAAGAATCCTCTCCAGAGAAGTTTTATTAAGGGATATCCCTTTTTTTAAACCATTGTAGATTTCCCTAAGCCCACCAAGTTTAAACCTCCAATGGTCACTCCCAAGTATGATGGGAAGACCGACCCAATTCTTCATATAGAACAATACCAAGCAGCGACTGATATCTATGTTGTCCCTGACGAGATGAGGTGCATGCCATTCTCATAAATGATCACTGGATCTACTCAAATATGGTATAATAGTCTTCCTCGGAGGCAGATTTCTTTCTTCTAACAACTCACCGAGCTATTCACTGGTAATTTTTCTTTAAAGCCAAACTAGTGAAATGAGTAGCTCATTTGCTTAGTGTGAGATAGAAGGTGGGAGAAAGTACCAGGGCTTATATCACTTGTTTCAACAACGAGAAATTAGAAGTCATTGATTACAAAAAGAAGACTGCAATAATTTCCCTCATGAGTGGTTTGCTCCCTGACAAACAATATTATACTTTGTCAAAAGATCCCCCAAAGATAATGACATAATTGATGGCCACAGAAGCAAAGATTATGAATGCCGAAGAAGCTATGATGCTAAAAAGAATTTAGATGCAAAGGCAGAAGTGAAGACTGAAGGGAAGTCAGATAAGAAGGGGCACAAGAATCACAATGAGCGCAGGAATTCAAAAGTAAAAGAAAGTTAGATCGGCTAAAAAAATTTACTAATTACACTCCCTTAACGGTGGATATACATCATGTTTTGGAAGAAATCAAGCATAATAATGATTTGAGTTGGCTTTAAAAGTTAAGGTCACCTGCATATAAGAGGGATAAGTCCAAGTATTGTGAAATTCATAAAGATCATGGTCATACGACCAATCGGGGTGTATGGATCTCCAGAATGAGATAGAGGCACTCACTCGAAGAGGAAAATTGGACAGATTTGTTAATCGGCACGCTGGTGGAAGAGATGTAGGTAGAGGTCGGTAGAGATATAAATCACTTGTTAAGCCTAGAGAAGACAAGAAGAGGAACCATGATGATAATCTAAAATACGATCCTGATCTCCCTAACAAGACTACATAACCTGAACGCAAGGTATTCACACTCAGCTTTGGATCTTTTGATTGCCATATG
Source organism: Sambucus nigra (assembly GCA_949130495.1). Taxonomy (NCBI): domain Eukaryota; kingdom Viridiplantae; phylum Streptophyta; class Magnoliopsida; order Dipsacales; family Adoxaceae; genus Sambucus; species Sambucus nigra. The sequence continues at coordinate 384,365,962 of OX422217.1, forward strand.
ATTGCATGTTGGGATGCAGGAGGAGGAGATCATACAACTGAAAGAAAGGCTTACCTCAATGAGGTTCAAGCTTGTTCTTATATCAAGCGAATCAACCTTGCCGAGGAATACCAACCAAGGAAATTCAACAAATATAAACTCATAATTGGATTTTCGAAGAATGACCTATCCGGACTATTTTATCCTCATGATGATCCGTTAGTGATCAGAGTCGGGATAAAAGACGTATTAGTGGCAAGGAAATTAGTGGATAACGGTAGTTCGGCAGACATTATGTTCTATCCCTGTTTTGATAGTTTGGATTTAAAACATACCCAACTGGAACCTTACCACAGGTCTTGTAGTACCCCGCCCTAAATATTTTATTTAATCTCCGCATAAAGTTGCAATAAAACATAGGGACTTGGAGGAATATGATTAGGTTGTATTCCTATTTAAATTAATTTAGAGGCTTGAGAATGATTATTAACAATTTGGCATTTGAATACATAAAAAGGGAAATATTTATATCAGAAATTATACATGCGGATTATATGTGAGGAGGGATAAATTTTAGTTGAACTAAATATAAAGAAATTATTAAAATTATGGACGTTGGATACCACGTTGTATTTTTATAGAGAAAATTTAAGTTATGTATTAGATTTTTATACGTTGGAGAATTAGTATTAATAGAGGTATTATCCATGAAACTCCCTTCCTTTTAAATTATATGATCTGGGTTCCCCCCATTTAGAAGAATTAAATAAACTAAGTTAAATAGGTTCTTTGTAAGGATTGGAACTGTTAAGAGGTAAGAAAATAAATAAAGGATTTTGGTCTATGGGATGCGTGGCCTTTTGTTTAAGCTAGGTTGACAGCCGTGTGAGGTAAGGAAAAATAAGGAGCATATGTAACTTGGTCAGCTGGATTGTACGAAAGTATTTTAAAGAGTTGGGTCTGGGTAACTGTTTGGTACAAGAAGAAGAAAGAGGGGTTGTAAGGGAGATAATAGATGGCCTTGAGTTGTCAACCCTTATGCGTGGTTTAGCCTTATAATTGCCTCAGTCCTGGCCCATTGAATTAATTAGAGAGCAGGTATGGTCTTCAGACGAGATCAAGGAAATGTGCCTGGTACTGCTTCTCTCTCTCCTTGCTACGTAGAAGATGGCCAACTATTCCAAAATTTTTCCAGCTCATGGGCCTGGCATTTCGGATTAATAAGAGAAAATACATCAGGTGTTTTTTGCCTTGGGATAAATGAGGGAGCGTGGATACACCAAAGGGGAAGCGTGGTCGGTACAGCCCCATAAGGCATCTGATTTGAGGTCAAATCTTTCTGAATTAAAAACAAGCAACTGAATCAAAACAAACGCTCCATTGAACTATTGTCCCTTCGTTCATGGCCTGGTTTCTCTGTCAAACTTGGGCCTAACATTACGTGTAAGAACGACTGTAATATATAATTAATATGGATGTTGTCTTGTGACTACGACAAATAAGCGAGGGACTTACAAACCTGGGTAACAGTTTGACAAAATTATTGTCTCTTTGAGAACCTTTGAATCAATTTTAAGATCAACTCATGGATCCTGATCGTTGAATTTACCCAAAGATGGGTGATACCTTAGGTTTTGAGTATTTTCACATATAAGAAATATGTGGGGGAAGAACTAAGAAGAACAATAACCCATTTCTTCTCCATCACAGAGCTCACAGTACAGTGCCTTCAGTATTAGGGCCTTAACCCTAAACACTCACAAGAAAATAAATACCTCCCCCACTGTCTAAAATATGATACGAAATATTGGGATTATTGTTGGATTGTAGTAGATGAAATATTTAGATTTGGGTGAGGGTTTTAAGGGGGTTATTTTGGAGATGGGTTGCTGATCTTCACAGAGCTTTTCTTGGAGTGTATTTGGAGCCATAATGGAGGCTATTTGGTGAAACTTTTGTGACTCCTTTTAGGGCCACCTTTGGAGGTGGGGGAGTCACCCCTCTTATTCAACACCACCACTATATTTGGAGTGTTTGAGGTGGGATAATCTACTCTTATATTTGAGACTTTATTAGTGTATATTGTAGTCTTATTTCTATTGAGTATTAAGAGTAGGTCTGCTATGAACAAAATGATAAGTTTCTAGTAAAATCAGAAGTGTACATTTTTATGGTATATAAAAATGTAGGAAGTTATTATTTGAGTAGTTTTCCCTAATAATCTGGAAATATGAATTGTATGGGAGAGAAAAATGTAGAAAATATTATCCGGGTGTAATTTCTTGTAAAAAGGAAATATAGGACATTTTTATGGAAAAAAATGCAAGAAACATATTATTTTTGTAAATTTCCAGTAAAAAGAAATACAGGGCATTTTCATAGAATAGAAAAAATGCTAGAAGGTAATATTTGTGCATAATCTTAGTAAAAGGTGTGATGAACATTTTTATAAAATAAAAATGTGAAAAATATTAATGTTGTCAAATACTTATGAAATAAATATTTCGAAGTCGTTTTCGAAATGGAATAGTTATGAATAAATGTCATTTTTGAATTTAAAGAAGTTAAGAATGTTTGTTGTGAAAAGTATAAAATTCTAGAAAGAAATAAATGTTTAATCCGTCGATGGGAATTTAGCATTTATAGTACATTGTCTATACATATAAACTCGCAGTGTTTTGTAAATAAATATATGAGCGAGTTTAGAAGAGGTCTTACTGTATTTAAACATAAAGTAAGACAAAGATGTTATTTCATGCAATGAAATTGTTCACTTCACAAGTAAGAAAGTTTGGTAAAAGCTTGATGTTAAACAAGTGTTAAAATGCCTAAAGCGTGAAAATGTTAAGTTGGAAAGTTAATGATTGTTTTCGAGAAATGACACTTGTTAAAGAATTAAATTGCCAGTTTTGGTAAATAAAAGGGTAAATTGGAACCTACCTAAAGTGGAACATTTTTATAGGATAAAAATGTTAATGAACGTTATTATACTAGTATGGGTGAAAGTGAATTAAGTCCTAAAATGTGAATGATTTTTGGTATAAAATCTAAGGGCTTAGAGAGCAAGTAATAATTTTCCAAGTGTAATGGGAAAATAGACAGTTAAGTCCAAGGCTTTGGCTTCTATCCGAAAATGAAAATTAAAGTAAACATTATGAAAATATTGAATACATTGGAAAGATAATGATATTGGATGATGCCGAGCTAAAAAATTAAGCAAGGCTATGCTGCCCCTAATGGTGAAAGACCCCAAACCAATGACAGTTTACTTGGCGCTCGATGCCGGATGGTGAAAGTCCGTGAACCCGTGGGTTTGCGTGTGTTGTGATGTGTGTGTGTGTGTGTGTGTTGGTGGAATCCCTAAAGATAATGCTAAGTAATGGTTTGAATATTCATGAAAGGGGCATAAAGGAATGTCACTAATTCATTGACTTACTAATGCAAGAATAATGCATTAAATGTTTAATATTCATATGGCAACATGGGATGGTTTAATAATATGATATAATGATGTTTAAACTATCTAATGAGGTTTAAATCATAATAAACACAAATGTGTGTTACATTAATCTTTCAAAGGAAAATGAGTATTTTCTAAACACGGTGTGTGTGTATGCATTGAAAGAGAGTATTATGTAATGATTAATAACTCGGCGTGAGTTAATAAAGTTGAGAAATAAACATTTGAAAGAGCATGAAAGGATTTCCCCAACAGTTGTAAATTGTCTAATTGGGTGAGTTAATGGAAGAATATGCTAGTTTTAAGCTTAAAATACAAAATGATTATTTTGTAAGGACGAGGAAGATAAAAGGGGTCAAATAACATTTTCGAAATAAAAAGGTTTCATATATTGATACGTGTTTTTCAATTGTATATATGTAGGTATATATATAAATTTTCACATGCATATAGTGTGGCATGTGAGTGTTCTCTTCTGCCGTTTGTTTCTATACTGCCTTTGTATATAATCCCACTGAGCATTCAACTCACATCCCTATTTTGTTACTTCAGGTAACATGATGTTCCGTACTTTGAGACCGTCATAAAGGTAAGTAATTATTTGCTTTTATGATTAGTATCTCTGCTACTTGGCCTTGGGGTCACTTCCCTTGGGTCCTATCACGCAGGTTATAAAATGGTAATCGCATGCTAACAAGAGTAATATTACATAATAAATAAACTGAAGTAGAAACATTATTTAGGTTGTTTCACTACACTTCACAATTAATGTATGAACCGGACCAGGTTGATCCTTTATTAACTTTTAAATTTGGGTCGGGGCATAACAGGTCCCTCATTGGATTCTCAGGCAAAAAGGTTTTTCCATCGGGAACAATCAAGTTAGATATGTTGATCAGAACATGGCCAGCGAGTAGGACAAAGAAAGTGAGATTCTTTGTAATGGACAAAAATGTTCATTCTACCTACAAAATAATTATGGGTAGAGTAGGTATGAAAAAGTTTGAAGCTGTGCCCTCTACTGTTCATCAATGCTTGAATTTCCCAACCAACTTTGGAGTTTGAATAGTAAAAGGAGATCCAAAAGTATCACGGAGATGCTACTATTCATCAGCCGAGGAGGAAGATATACTAGAAGTAAAGAGGAAAACAACCACTTATCAAGTGGATATATCTGAGCCGAACAACAAATCTGAGGTTGAAACCTTAGATCCAAGAGATAAATCTGAGCTCGTAAAAGGCCAGGTGATGGATGCAATAGAAAGCATTGTACAGGTATTTGCATGGAGCCATGAAGATATGCCTGGCATAGACCTGAATTTCCTGTGCCATGAGCTTAATGTTAATAAGGAGGTTAAACCTGTAAAGCAACGAAGAAGAGTTTTTAGACCAAAAAAGAACCAGGATATACAAGAAAAAGTGGAGAAACTTCAAAAGGCCTCCTTTATTGAAGATGTGAAGTACCCGGACTGGTTGGCTAATGTAGTTATGGTCAAAAGAAAAATAATAAGTGGAGGATGTGTGTGGATTTTACTGACTTGAACAAAGCATGCCCAAAGGATTATTTTTCTTTGCCACGAATTGATTAACTGGTGGATGGAACATCGTGGCATGAGCTGCTGAGTTTTATGGATGCATATTCTCGTTATAACCAGATCAAAATAAAGCTAGAAGATAAAGAAAGTACTTCTTTTATTACTCCCCGAGGAACTTATTGTGATAATGTTATGCCGTTTGGTCTAAAAAATGCAGGTGGCACTTATCAAAGATTGGTGAACAATGTATTTGAGGAGCAGATAGGAAAGAACATGGAGGTGTATGTTGATGATATGATGACAAAGAGCAAAAAAGGTTCTAATCATATTGTCGACCTCAGTCAGACGTTTAATCAATTCAAAAAGCATCAGATAATGTAAAATCCGACCAAATGCATCTTAGGAGTTCAGGAGGGAATGTTCCTCGGGTGCATAGTAAATCAAAGGGGCATTGAAGCTAATCCAGATAAAATCAAAGCTTTGATAGAAATTTTGTCCCCGACCAGTAAAAAGGATGTTCAAAGGCTAACAGGGCGTGTAGCAGCACTCAACAGATTTGTGTCCCGAGCAACAAATATATGTTTACCATTATTTAAGGTGCTCAGAAAAACCTGTGAATGGAATGATGAATGTGAAAAATCTTTTCTTGAATTGAATAAGTACCTAGGAACACCACCACTAATCTCCCAACCTGTGTTGGGAGAAAAGTTGTATTTATATTTGGCAGTTTCTGAATTAGCCGTTAGCTCTGCTTTGATCAGGGAGGAAAATAGATTTCAAAAGCCAATTTATTACACTAGAAAAGCTTTTCGTGGGGGAAGAGGTTAGATATACCAGACTCGAAAAGTTAACACTGGCCTTAATTGAGGCTAGTAGACGGATGAAATAGTATTTTCAAGCTCATACCATAGTGGTATACACTGACATGCCGTTGAGGAAAGATTTGCATAAGCCGGAGAAATCTAAAAGATTGATGTATTGGGATGTGGAGTTGGCAGAATATGATCTTGTACATGAACCAAGATCTCCTCTAAAAGGCCAAGCTCTGGAAGATTTTATCACAGAATTTACTTAGCCGGAGGTTGATACGATGTAAATATTGCATATTTCACCCGTTAACCTACGCGTTATTAGCCCCCTCGGGTATCCTAATCCCTATATTTATGCTTGTTAACCAGAAAACCTTGGATTTCTTTATATATATGCTTTGCAGGGGTTAGTTGAGCTTTTATAGGTATTTAGATGCTTAGTATGAAGTTTGGACGCATTCCGGTGAAGTTTTGTACACATTTGCACGCAGAAGGGAATTTCGGTCATTTGATATTTTGGTAAAATGGTCCAATATCTCATCGAAGTTATATCCCTACTTACAAGATTTGCGTGGTCGCAAACGGTGCGCGAATCTGATTTCTAACAAAGAAGTTACGACGATGTTAACGGAAGAGGATTTCAAACCAACCAAAACAGGGGAAACTTGATGCAGACCTGCTTGATCGATAGATCGACCAAAAGGGTCGATCAATCGACCACTCAACATTTTGGAAATCGAAGGAAGCAGTGGGATAAATTCTGAACCATCGATCGATCGACTAAAAGGGTCGATCGATCGATCCCCTGATATTTTTGTTAGCTTTCTTCTTTTCATTTCTTTTTCCTTTATTTTCTTCCCACTTACTATATAAAGGATTTTTGTTGTAATAAATAATATACTTAGTGTTAAAAGATATTTTGGGTTAGGTTTTGGAGAGCTCATTCTTCTTCCTCATTTGGTGCGACCTTTTTGGGTGTTGTAAGTTGAATTTTTCATTATCCTCTCCTTCAATATAGTTATGTTCATCCTTTTCCTTGCCTAGATAATTAATTTAATTTAGTTATTTACTGTTTTAATCTAGTTGTTTGGTTTACTTCATGCTTAGGCCTTAGATAAATAGGGTTCGGGTTGTGTTTCGCGATTAACAGGCCTCGAGCTCCCAAAACTAGATTTCGTGTAAAATTGCATTTAATTCAAACCGCGTGTATTAAAGTTGGGTTGTTATGGGTTTAACTTTATTTGTCACGCAACTCTAGTTTTTATAGCGACAATTCGAATTTCATCTGCATGTGGCCATTTTTTGATTAAATGTTTATTCAAACAACTTTGGGCTAAATTTCTTCTTGCGCGACCGAGAATCAAAGTTTCTTAGCGTTTAAATGTTCTATCCGGCAAAAAGTTTAGCAAAATATACAAATAGAAAGAACATGTTACGAAATACTAAATCAAATAAATTCTAAAACAAATTCATCCCCGGTAACGACGCCATTTGATTGTTAGGATTTTTCCATGGTGTCGCGTCACCAACGTTGATCGTATGTTCTATTCGGCTCACCAGCTCTATGCAAAAACCTACACTTATGACTACAGTCAATAAAAGGGAGTATAACGGCCAAGTTCGGGAATCGAAAATCCTCAGAGACGAGTTGCTAGAATTTAAATGGTTTATTACTTCTAAATAAAAGTGTAAAAGATAATTTTAACAAAAAGGAAAAGATAACAAAGACAAAAGATTATACTAGGCGAGTGTAAATTAAACTATGATTAACAGAGCGAATAAAAAACATAAGTTGCGTCAGATATCCCTCAGCTCAGATTAATACGTATAAATGGTTACATGGTTCTACAGATTCATTACGGTTGTGTCTCATTTTTACAGTTAATTAAATCTAGAGTTATCACACCCCTAAATTCGCATAAAAGCCTAATAAGATTTTGGCATCAACAAATACCCCGAAAATTATGCACGCAAGGTCATAAGTACGAAGCATACATTATATACCCCATCAAATCTCCTAGGCGTAATAACTAGGATAACCCAATAGAAATAAACATGTATCTTCCATCACCATAGCATAGCAACACGATAAAAACAAGTGAAGTTCGATCCAACCCAACCTAGGCTAATTTGACCTAGAAAGCATGATAAAAATGCGGTAAATAAATGAGGTAAATCTACACTAGAAAGCATGTAAATAAACGTAATAAATCTAGAATAGAAAGAAAGTAAAAACGTGGTAAATAAAGAAATACAAGCATGTTACTTTCGTTGGTAATCTCGTTATTATTTCATTGATCGTTCATTAATTGAGTTTATATCTTGAAACGTGTTACTTGAGCATGATTTTCATATATTGTTTTGAATCGAGAATTGCGTAAACTTTATGAAATGATCATAGGTTATCTTTGTTATATTTCCGATATTATCCTTAACCTCACCTTATATTTTTTCCCTAGTCAACCCCTTTGAGCCTTAATATAGCCTTTCATTTCATAACCCAAAATCCCATAACCTACTCCATATTGAAGTTATAAACCATAAATATTACTTTCCATACCTTTTTTAGAATGTTACTTTGGATTGAATGATGTTGTGTATTGTGGTTGCAATTTAAGCATAAGAAAATAGTGAGAAAAGTGAAGAAGAAAGTGAAGTGAAAAGGAAAAGAGAAAAAGAGAAGTGAAAAAAACATGAGAAAAAGAAGAAAAGAAGAGAAATAGAAAATTTTGTATAGATTGTATATAGTGTTCAATAATCCTTGTTACACTCCAATTTCATATCTAATGCTTGTTTTGGAAATCATTTTCCAATTTTGATATTGCCCATAATTTTCCATTATCCCGAGTTTTCATCCCCGAACACTTTGAATTCGTACATATACCTTTCATTTCTTACCTTAACCCCAAACCTACATTGCAAACCTATTCAAGTACTATGTGATCTTAGGATGAATTTAATTTAAAAGTTGAAATAGTTTTGATAATCTGTGAAAATGCATTTCACCTCTTTTAATATACGATATCTTTCATTGAGATTACAAGTTTTTCATTTCCTATATATCGTTCTTCATTTGTGACATGTATGTGGCCTAGTTTCCATTTACATTTATTCTTTAGGCCCACATGTTCCGTGTGTTACCTCCCTATTTCGAGTGAATTAATTTAATGAGCGTAATGCCCGTGAGGATTAATTATATGCACGCTTTATGTTTATTCGATTTATATAAGATTTTGCCAAATCACACTTTGCATGTACTCACCCCCTCCCACTTTTAAAGTTTCAATTCTATCAGGTGCATTTAACCTATTAATAACAATAGACTTTAGCTTGAATTCGTTCAATATGATAATAACGCATTTGAAATCTTTTTCGTTGTTGTTGAGTTTATTGCATGTTAGGTTGGGCATATTTTGAGAAAACCGTATGATGTGTGTGGGTTTCATCCCTGAAAACCCTTACGAGACTACACTCAGCCACTATGGTAACCTAGGGGTTTAACGACTTATTTCATAGGTTTAATTCAATCGTTCGCACGCGAAAGTTGACTTTATCTGTTTATCTCATTTTGTACAATCTCTTATCTTTGGTTTACTTGTAGTTCTTGTTTTTTCCTATTTCATTGATAGGGACTAGCAATGTGTAAGTTAGGGGGTGTGAAACGATGGAAATATTGCGTATTTCACCCGTTAACCTACGCGTTATTAGCCTCCTCGGGCATCTTAATCCCTATATTTATTCTAGTTAACTAGATAAGCTCGGATTTCTTTATATACATGCTTTGCAGGTGATAATTCATCTTTTATAGATATTTGGATGCTTAATATGAAGTTTGGACGCATTCTGGTGAAGTTTCGTACACATCCGCACGCGCAAGGGAATTTCAGTCACTTCATAGTTTGGACAACTGGCCCAACATCAACAAAAAAGTTGTAGATCTCCTTGCAATCTTCGCATGGCCACAAACGGTGCGCGAATCCAATTCCAAACGAAGAGGTTACGACGATTTTAGCAGAAGAGGATTTCAATCCAACCAAAATAGGGGAAACTTGATGCGGACCTGCTTGATCGATCGATCGACCAAAATGGTCAACTGATCAACCCCTCAGCATTTTGGAAATCAAAGGAAGCAGTGGGCTGAATTCTGAACCATCGATCGATCGACTAAAAGGGTCGATCGATCGATCCCCTAATATTTTTGACACCTTTCTTCTTTTCATTTCTTTTTCCTTTATTTTCTTCCAACTTACTATATAAAGGATTTTTGTTTTAATAAATAATATAATTAGTTTTAATAGATATTCTGGGCTAGGGTTTGGAGAGCTCATTATTCTTCCTCATTTGGTGTGACCCTTTTGGGTATTGTAAGTTGAATTTTTCATTATCCTCTCCTTTAATATAGCTATGTTCTTCCTTTTCCTTGCCTAGATAATTAATTTAATTTAGTTATTTACTGTTTTAATCTAGTTATTTAGTTTAATTTAGTTTAATTCATGCTTACCCATAGATAAATATGGTCGGGGTTGTGTTCCTCCATTAATGGGCCTTGAGATCCGAAAACTAGATTTTGTGTAAAATTATGTTTAATTGAAACCGCGTGTATTAAAGTTGGATTGTTATGAGTTTAACTTTTTTTATCACGCAACTTTAGTGTTTCTTGTGATAATCTGAATTTAATCCGCATGTGGCCATTTTTTGATTAAATGTTTATTCAAGCGACTTTGGGTTAAATTCCTTCTTGCGTTAATTTTATGCTTATTTAAAATGCTCGGTTAAATAGCCTTCGAGACGGAATTCTGATGATTAGTTATTTAGCTCATGTAGTGGAATGCGATCCAGATCCTTGCTTTACTTTTGTGTAAAATTATCTTTTTCTTTTGCCTTTGTCACCATTACCCCTCCCCCCCTCTTACCTTTTACACTTTTATTTTTTGAAGTAGAAAAATAGTTAAAATCTAAAATTCTATCACTCCCTGTGGATTTCTTACGATACCCGACTTCTTGCTATGCTTGCTTGTCAAGTGTAGTTGTAGTTTAGGTTTTTTGCATTGATTTGCCGAACCTATAACAACGATTTTCATATTACATGAGCCATGATTCGCTCTCCATCAGAGGTTCCTGAGCAACAAGGGATTCCTACCGAGAAACAGTCAGGAGTCAGCAGACCTACTGGAGATATCCACGACCAACTCCAAGCAAAGGAAACTACAAAAGAAGTTTCCATCGATCAACCAAATCCTTCCAGCGGAGTACAGGAGATGAAAACGAAATATGATGAGGTAAAAGAGAAAATCTTCCATCAAGGGATACTGACAAACCAAGCGTTTGACAACGATATTCCCAGATGGAGTTTGTATATTGATGGTCATTATGTGCAACTGGATGTGGAGCATGAATCATCCTCAATTATCCCGATGAAATAAACATAGAGTACGCTCTACGATTCCAATTTCAAGCCTCTAATAATGAAGCAGAGTATTAAGCTGTAATTATTGGTTTAAATCTAGCCAAATCACTCAATGCCGAGCAAGTTGTGGTGTACAGTGATTCACAGTTGGTGGTAAATCAGGTGTTGAACTTATACGCAACTAAAGGAGAATTGATGTTCAGATACTTAGCTACATATTTGAAGGTAATCGACACTTTGCTAGCTGTTCAGATGATCAAAATTCTAAGATTCGAAAATGCCCGAGCAAATGCACTTGCCCGACTAGCTTCAACAACCAGAACTGAGCTATGAAGAACTATTCCTATTGAACTGCTTGCGAATAGGAGCATCGATGAAGATCTGTTGGTTAATTTTATTGCAGATGACATGGGGCAACCTTGGATGGATCCCATACGAACTTATATTGAAGATGGAATTCCACCAGCCGACCTACTTTCAACTAAGAAGTTGAAATACAAAGCTTATAGATATGTTCTAAACAATGGTGTGTTGTATAGAAGAGGACTAACTGTTGGTCTCCAATGTTGTGAGCATCTCCCTGAAGTAAAATATTTGATTGAGAAAGTCCATGAAGGGTCCTGTAGAGCCCATGTAGTAGGGAGAACTTTGTTACAAAGAATAAACACACAGGGGTACTACTAGCCAACTATGCGAGCAGATTGTGCACCTTTTTCCAAGAAGTGGGATAAGTACCAGAGATTTTCCAGCATACGCAAGACTTTACAAGCTCTCCTAACACCAATCAATTCACCTTGGACCTTTGCTATGTGGGGAATTTACTTGGTCGGGCCTCTACCGACTACCCGAGGAAGGTTTAAGTATTTAGTGGTAGGTGTTGATTACTTCACTAAATGGGTGGAAGCTAAACTCTTGATCGACATGTCCTATGAAAAGGTTTGTCAGTTTATTTGGAAGAATATCATATGTAGGTATGGATTGCCCTACGCTTTTATCACTGATTATGGCATATAATTTGACAACGATGAGTTTGTTGCTTATTGTGCCCTATCCAATGTCCAAAAAATCCAATTTGCTCCTGGCCACCCTCAAAGCAATGGCCAAACAGAGGTAATGAATAGAACTTTGGTTAACGGGTTGAAGAAAAGGATGGAAAATGCTAAAGGTAATTGGATTAATGAACAACATTTTGTCTTGTGGCCCTACCGAACAACCCCTAGAACAACTACTGGAGAAACTCCCTATATGTTAGCATTTGGAACCGAAGCTATAATTCCTGTTAGCTAGGCTTACCTACTCATAAAGTTCTTAATTTCAATACCCCAGCCAGTGATTTGATCATAAGGATGGACCTAGATATGATGGAAGAGGTGCGTGAAGACGCAACTTTAAGGAATATAGCCTATTAATAACGGACTGTGCGTTTTTATAACAAAAAGGTGAATCCGAGCAACTTAAAAGAAGGTGATTATGTTTTGAAGAAGGTGACTCAGAAGAATAATAAGATTGAAGCCAATTGGAATGGGCCATATCACATCACAACAATTATCCGACCAGGCACATATCGAATTGAGACTTTGGAAGGTGGAGAGTTTAAGAATCCCTGGTATGCAGAATACCTGATGAAATATTATCAGTAATGTATTCATGTTGTAAGAGTTCATTTCAATATTCATGAGAATGTGATTTCCCTAAAATTGTTATTTTTTTCAGAGTACTAGTGCTATGCAATACACCGCAAATGCGTCAACAGATATACCAACAATGTTGTTCAGCATCAACAAAGGCACCAACAATGTTAGTTGTCAACACAAACCACCAACGAAATGTTGGTCGGTATCAACAAAAATACCAACAATGTTGGTCGGCATCAACAAAGGCACCAACAATGTTGGTTGTCAAACTAAACCACCAGCGAAATGTTAGTCGGTATCAATAAAGGCACCAACAAAATTTGTTGTAAATACATAAACAACCATGAAACGCAAAAATTGTAAGTCCCAAATGCTTGGTTAACGAATACCCGGATGAATAATTATCATCTAAACTGGGCTAAAAGATGGACAAATGTCCCACTCATGCCTGGGAACCAAGGTAACTAATGCAATTACCTAAAACTTGAGGTACATTAGGAGAACCATGGTCATGCATTGGTAATTGGTATGATACTTAGGAGAATCTTAGGGGTATCAATAAAATTGGTGAAAAACTACAGATTGATAAATCGTCAATCCAAAATTAAAGATTGACTAAAAGTTGATCCATTCACAGTAAAAGACTAAGAAGACATTCATATACGATCCATTCACAATCAAAGATTGATAAAATAAGATTTTCATTAATTCAATTGAAATGATTACATATTGTTGCTTAACATGCAGAAACAAAATACAAGGCCTTATTCTACAGGGCATTTTCCTTCAGCCTTAGAGACAGGATCTATGCCAGTTAGAGGATCATCCAAAGTATAAGGATAGTTGATGAAGTCAAAATTCTGAAGCATCTTGATATTGCTTCTACTAGGACGATCAAGCAGATGAGGAGGTTGGACGATCTCTAGCTCATCATATAACTCGTAATCTCCTAAGTACATTGATATCAAGCATTAAGGAATATAATGAATAGGAATCCAGATAACATCTAACGTTAAAGGAGGATTGTCAAGCTCAAGCAAACCTAGCTCATACCAATCCCATAATGAATTGTTCCGATCCACCTTCATCACGGTCAACGCGTTCATCCAACCCCATTTATGAGCCTCATTCTTAGCCTATTGGAGTCTATCATCAACTTGCCCCAGAGCTTCATTATACCCATCCATCCAAACCTCCCTTGGTTACTTATGGAATTGAAAGGTTAATTTATCAACTTGAGACTACAGCTTCTTCAGTACTCCATCCTTTATTGGTAAGGGCTTCTTGGATCCTAATTTATTTTGTAGTTCCTCGGCCAAACTTATTTCTTGATCGAGAAGAGGATGTAGGTTTAATCTTTTTTAAGGCTTCCTATTCATCCCTTAATGTTGCATTTTCGATTTCTAAAATGAGTATCCCTCATTGGTAGTAGCAACAACATCTCTAGAGGCAGACTTCAAAAGATTTACTTCATCCCTCAAATTATTATTTTCCTCTTCCAGAAGTTTGGCAACAATTATAGTTTCTTTAAATTCAAGCTTAAGTAAAGCCTCCTTTTTATTATAAACAGAAACAAAGTTATCAAAACCCTGACCTACACTTAAAGTTCTTCTATCATCTCATAATAGGCAACATTATTTGCTACCGCCCGATCAAGTAAGTACTTCAAATACTTGTAGGCTTCTTTGGCCTGCTCTGATGCATCATCACCGAGCAACTTAATAATTTCTTCCTCGGATAAGTCTGTATGACCTGCTTTGAAAAAAGCATTGCATTTCCTCAGTATCTCGATATCATTGGAAGACAGTTGTTCCATCATCTCTATAACCTAACAAGAATAAATGACCACCAATCAACAACAAGAATGAAGAACATACATAATTAATAAGAGACAAAAAGGAACAAAAGGTTTGTTTTATTGATAATGAAGAGTTTAAGTATAATAAAAATAAAGAAAAAGAAACAAAAATCAAAAGGGAAAATTTTGAGTAACTTTACACATTCTCCCTATCATTCTCATCCTTTTTATCCTGCTCAAAAGACGGGGCTACAGACTGAGTTTACTCGAATGGAAGAAGAAAAGACTTAGTGATCATAGGATGGTTGGCAGCAGATTCAACCACTAGAGAAGACTCTCCAGAACCAACTTAGTCTTTAATCTCATCCTCAATGACACGAGGAGGACCATGAATATATCTCTGAAAAAGTTTATAGTCTTTAATAGTGTTTACTCCTGAAGGGAAGCAACACAAACATCTTTGAAATTTTTTTATTTTCAATACTCAATCTGAGCAGAGGTAGCATAAATGGATTTTTTCCTGCCCTTGCCCCAACCATCACTGAAGGATGTTTTTATAGTAGACTTTATCTTAGACCTTTAATAGGCCACAAGCTCCTCACCAGTCTTTGCCCTGGGCTCCGATTCCTCTGCCCTGCGCTCAACTTCCTATGCCCTACGCTCGGCTTCCTTTGCCCTGTGCTTAGCCTCAAGGGTATTTTCATCAGACGTCTGTCTAGAAATTTTGGTTGTCTTCAGTTTATCCTCCTAAGTACTCCAAGGCTTGCTGAGATTCGAGCAAAGACTTCTTCAAGCCAGTCGAAGCTTCCTCAACATAATTTGAACAATAAGACCTAATTGCATCATCCTTCTCCAGTTTATTATTAAAATTTACCAAAAACTATAAGAGAAGAAGATCAAGTTAGTATATGAGAAATATAAAAGATAACATAACAAAGAAGATGGAAATCACTTACTGATGCAAGGCTCTGAGCATCCCTTATGGTCTAGAAGAGTACCAGACTTGATCAACCTCCTGGCCAAACCAAGAGTAATAACTACTGGGGGACCGACCTCAAAAGAAGGTAATTTGACCAAGGTCTCTTGGTCGGTCACCTGTTTGACCTGCTTCTCTGCAAGCCCTGTTCTAAGTCTCCTCAAAGGAAGTGCATCCCCTTTGGGAACTCCATCTTTGGGAGCTGGGTGTTTAAGGACTGGGGGATCCTTCATAACATCCCTTGTCTTCTTCTTGGACCCTTCAACAGGTTTTTCGGAGCCAGAGATGCTACCACTAAGAAGATCAAATAACTTTATCTTCTTTCTGATATCAAAAAGAGGAGTGTCTGAATCAATATCAGCTTCCTAATCAAGATCAATCATCAGAGAAGGAGGAACAACAAGTCGGGTAATGAAGGAAAAAATGATATTTCTGTATTAAAGTAAATAAGAAGCAAACCTAATGTGCTCCTCAGCAACTATTTTTTGAAGTCCCCAAATGAACTTCAATTCTTTCAAATTTACTTCACTCTCTTTGGAAGATTTTCTCTTCTGGTCAACTGCAATCAAATTTGCAACGCAACAGTCAGTATAACATTTTATCAAATATAAATAGATCAAAGTTATTAAAACACAGAACAACCCATCATATTAGAGAACATCTAAGGAGCATGTTGCTAATTTTTTACAACTACCCCGTGATTAAAATAATCCCTATTAAAATCAGGGAGGTTAACTACTAAAGCTTTATTAACTACCCTAGTTTTTAAATAATAAGTGGTATCACTAGTTACTCATTTATAACAAAACATTATCTTTGGAATCCCTAGATGGGTTCCATAGATTTGATTTAACCTATATACTCCATTCACTACTCTCCATGTGTTAGGAGCTATTTTTTTAGGTACAACATCAAAATACTGACAAAACTCCAGACGCGAGGGATTGGGAGGAAATGTGAAACCATACTCAACAATAAAGATGGAAGGGAACTGATGGCCCTCAACAAGAGTGAAAAAATCAGAAGGAAAACTGGGATGTTCTAGTACAACCCAAGATGGAATGTTAAAGTCATTCCTAAACTTATTAAGAAACTCAATAGAATAAATCATGATGAAGAAGCAAAGAAGAAGAGATAAAAGTTCTTACAAGGATTTTAGGATTCAACAAGAACTAAAGATAGAAAAGAAAATGATCGCACGAAAGTTCAAAGAACACAACAGCAGAATCAGAAACGAGAGGTAGAAGATGATCAAATTTTTACCGCTCTTTTTATAAGTTTCCTCAAAAACTGGAAAAAGTATTGATTAAAGTGAATGATGGTTGAGTTTACGGCTTCTAGCAAGATAAAAGACGAAGATACCCTAAAAATGTTCGCTAAAATTTGAAATATTTACAAAACTACCATTCGCGCTAAAAAATTGTCAATTAAATGGGTAAATTTCACAAGTCTGGTAGGTCTGCGTCCGACCAAGCTGCCCGAACAACTATTTAAGCATAATATTTAACTATTTTGTATCAGCTCCAAGTATGAAACATTGGAGGCTTTTGTTGATACCAAAATTCACCACCTTACGTGGACAAATTATAAGCCAATACCTGTCATCTAATATGGCATAAGTCGAAGTCAGCATGATACAAAAGCCCGACCAATAGGGAACCCGACCAACAGGGAAGACAGACCAATAAGGCATCCCGACCAATAAGTAAGACCGACCAATGGCCAAAAATCCAGCCCGTATGGCCAATGAAATGAGAACAGTCTTGTATTTAATGTTCATTATGTATTGATGTAAATTCCTAACAAATGAAGGCATTCAATCCTTTCACGCGACAACTATCAACATCTCTCTTGGGCTATAAATACATCATATCACCCTCATTGTAGAAGGATCGTAAAATAAATCAAGGAAGTCAAGTACTATATAACAGTGGACGTAGGTTATTCCCTTGAGCCAAACCACTTTAAAAATCACTTTGTCTATTTGTTTTCACTTATTTTATCTATGATCAATTAATTAGGACTAGTCTAGGTTTTTGCATCAACAGTGACAAATACGTAATTATGTGGACAACCCTTATTTCCTTTTATTGTTATCCTAGTTGTTTCCCACACCTGAAGTACCTTGGTGTTGATAAAGGGCGGGTTATGAGTGTATGCCTAGTAGGAGAAATACTAGTAGAGTATATATCGTACAAGGAATATATATACATATACACTGTATTTTAGCAATTATGAAATTATCCATTATTTGATTATGTGTTCTCATGCAAGATGTATCGTAACCATGCAATGTCCACTATGACCATGCAACCCGAGTGATAAGACCACTCATACTTAATATCTAGTTTGATACTACTCGTATCCATCTAATTAAACCATTAATGTACTTTTATATTTTTCAAGTTCTCACATTAACTTGCCTTTACATTAATTAGCTTCATTCTCAAAGTCATATTTTCACTTGCTTAATTAGGGTACCAATCCTATGTATGTTTACAACCTTTCTCTGGCTACCATAATGATGCAATGTGCTCTGAATCCGATGTATATTTACGGTATTTCACCAACTTCCATAATGACGCAACATGCTTACGATCACTGGTCTTGGGTCTTAGCATTAAGCCTCACCTAGGGCTCCGGGCCCTCCTTAAATTTCCCAGTTACCTCTGAGTATATTTTACTTCTTACAACATTGTAACCTTTTTTCCTTTGTTCTTTCTTATTTCTTTTAAGACTTTTCCTTTATTTTTTTACTAGACGATGAGGCCAAATACTCGAGACGAGACTAGTCCTAACACTTTATTTTCAAGTTTCACACTTTATTAAAAGTCCATTTTCATTTTACCTTTAACTCGGCATTTCATCTTTTAAAATAACTTTATTTATCATTCCTTGTGAAACTGAACCATAGAGTTCAAATACACATTCATACATTTTAATAAGCTTTTCACTTTTCATGCACACTTACAAACTTGAATTTTATACACTTTATGTAGGGAAAATATTTTAGCTTAGGTTGTTTAGTTATTTTATTTGGAATTTGGCATATTTGGTATATCCTGTTACAACTTGACACATGTCGACACGATGAACCGAACCTCAACATCTCCAAGATTCAAGACTTCACATCTCAAAAAGTTATAATTCTTTTAGGAGTTTAAAATTTAGTCACAATTTTATTTGGGATGTTATTCTTATAAAAAATCAAGGCAGTTTTTTTTTAATTAAACTAAATTGTTTTGGTCTTGTCCAAATGAGATCTGAATCTCGTTCGAACGAAATTAGCTTTTTATTTAAAGGCTCATTAGATATTACATCGAATGAACTACTAATGATGGAATACTTTTTGAATTCGTTTGAAGCTCGTTAGAAGCAAGTTCAAATGATACTGGAGTCTCATTCGAACCAACTATTGTTTTCGTTCTAAGGAGATGACATTCTCGTTTGAACGACTTCTATTTTCGTTCAAATGAATTCGTCGCCTCAAATTTTGTGTTAGATCTATAAATACCTGTTTTAACTCCAAATTTCCTAAAATTTTTGATAAAACGTTTTTTGCATAACTGTTGTAAAATTTTTCAAGTTTTGTATTACGAAAACACTTTCAATTCACAACTTTCCATCACCATATAGTTTTTGTGAATATTTTTGAAACCTTAGAAGTTTTGTATCTTGGATACACTTGTGGAGACAATTCTCCATGGCTAATTTTGTGATCCGAGTGATCATGGATGAAGAAGAAAGAAGGATTATCAGTGGATACCGAGTGTGGACTACCGCCTGTGGACCACTTTGGTTTTGAGTTGTATTCTTTAGAAGTTTTGAAGATACTGCGCATTATACTTGTGGGTGTATCAAATATCCTATAAGTTGATTGTGTTGTAAAACCCTCTAAAGTGCTTAATGAAAGATTTTTCCCTAAAAGCGATTTTCCTCAATATTTGTATTCTTTGCATGCGTAGTTTAAATCATTATATTTAGAATGCATATTTGCATTAATGCCTAATTTAATCAAAGTTTAAAATTTGGTTTCAAATTGGATTGGTGTGATTAGTACTTAAATTGATAAAAATACAAAAATAGAGTTTTTGTTCATAACCCTCATTGTTGAGCGTGTTCACTACATGCTAACAAGTGGTATCATAGCTTATTTCCAAACCTTAACAAGTGGTATCAAATCGAGTTGCACTAATCTACCGTGTGGATACTTGATCAGTATTGTTTAAGTTGGTTATTTATCCTTCTCTCTTGAGTTTATTTTTTTTCTTCTCGATGGATTTCCGTAGTGATAAGTTGAGAAACGTGTGTGAGTGGCCCGATATGTGTGTTTTCAAACAAAACCATTTTTTTCTAAAAAAAAAGATACAACTTTTAATTATGCATCAAACCAAGTTGTGAAATACCAATTCTCACTTTAAACCAATTTTATCTTGATTAATCCTAAACATGCATCTAGTTATTAAAGAAAGTAAAGTAAAGTAAAGAATACTCACAACGTCGGATGTACGAGGAAAAAACCCAAAACGGGAAAACAACCTCGGACGGCCCAACATAGATAATCACTATGAACAATTGTTTTGCAAAGACAGATTAGCCTTACACTAAGACTCGATCCCCACGGGTCTTGACGCTCCTTCTGATCTTCAACCGTTCTTCAATAGTGCCCACGCAGAAATTCCGTCTTCTACGATCTATGTCCCCAACACATGCGTCCACGTATGTTTACGATGTCCGTCGCTTCTTCACCGCAAAACCCTTTGTGTTCAATGTGTAGAACAAATAACTTTGGTGCAGCAAGGTCACGTAAACATATAAGAATGATAACTCGGATCTTTTCAAACTCTAAGGATGTGTTTATGCTTTTTAAACCTTAGAAAACATGTGCAAACAAGGTTCTGGTTCGTAAAACTTTTTTTCAGAAATCACCCTTACGAAATTATGATGCAAACACTGTTTAAATAGGATTTAAATGCTGCCTCAAAAAACGTGTCGTTCGAACGACGTAAGCATGTCGTTCGCGCAACATTATATCTCGTTCGAACGAGATCCAGTGTCGCTCGAGCGACCTCGTGAAAGTTTGACTTTCAGATAAAAACGTCTCTTAACAAAGAGATTCATATTAGTCAAACTCTATTTCGAGCTTATCATCATAAAATGAAGTTTAATCCATTAAAACACTTTTAAAACATTTAAAATCATTTTTCTATATAAAAATTACATCCTTATCTTTTATAAAATAATTCCGAGTACCATTAATTATACGCATTAATACCTGAGTGATCTCAGAATGAAATTAACTTTGAAGACGAGTAAACTTGCACCAAATAAACATCGGATGATTATTTCTTTGAAGCTTTGCCGCAACGTCTTCAATTTATTCAATACGTCATAGACCAAGTGGGATCGTAACAAAATAAAATTCTCCCTATGACATATTATAAACACAGTTTTGTTCACGGAATTAAGTCAAAACAATATAGGGACTCAATTGGAAATTTATGTTCTTATAAATCTCCCCCTTTGACTATTCCGAGACAAAACTAAACCAGTGAAATGCCTAACTGGGCCTTCAAGTCGTATGACGCCTAAATCCCATCCCATAAACCCAAAATCAAAAAAATACAGGATACGGACTAGAATATGTAGCATCGGCAAGCATGAACTGTCTGAATGTGATGTAGACTTGAAATCTCAAATCCCTAAAGCATACCTACACCCATGAAACAGACAAACAGATACCCAGTGAAGTATGGAGGAACAAATGAAACCAATTTATATAGTCAATATGAACATATCATTTGAAGCATGTTGTAATACCCCGTATTTTTATGCTATATTTAATTTGGGGATTTATTAAATTTAATGTAATGGGTTATTTAATAAAAAAATTCGGAAATTAATTATGTTATAATTATTCACGTGACGAGAGTTGGTAATTATGAGAAACTTGTTGAATATTACTAATGAGCATAGTAATATATTATATTGGTTATATTGAATGTCATAAGTGAATTAAATGACTATTTCGAAAATTTAAGTAAGGACGTGCCCGTGTCACGTCGGGACTTATTTTGTTAAATAAAAAGTGAATATTTTATAAGTTGTCCGTATGGTCGTTTTGAGTCCGCCAACGCGTCCGGAAGGGTCGAGATAGTCAGAAAAGTATACCCGGGGGGTTAGTTTGGGCCTCGGGGCGTTTTTAGGCCTAATTAGTGACCCGGGAGGGCATTTTGGTCTTTTTCCAAAATAGGGTAATTAAACCCGCGAATTTTAGCAGCCTTTATCAGCTGGTTAGGTTAGCCATTTAGGGTTAGAACATACATAACCCTAGGACGGCCATTGGAGAAGAGAGGAGAGACCTTTCTAGGAGATTCAAGGCCAAAACACCTCCGTTTGCACCGCCGTCACCACCAACGCGTAGATCACGAGGAGGAGAACGCAACCACACCATAATCAACAGGAAATCAGACTTCTGAAAATCCCAGGCAAGTGTTTAACTTGCGTATTTTGTTAGTGCAATGTTCATATTAGTTTAGGATTAATTAGGAATGTAATCCATGTAAAAAAACCCCAAATTTTGATAGGAAATTGCATGTAGAGAAGATTAAAACCTTATGCTGGAAACTTTTGATGATATAGATGTATTACCCATGAATTTCTAATGTATATTAGGAAGAAATTTTGGAGAAAAACTAAATTGAATCATAGTTATGAAAACTTTAGGGTTCTTGATGTTTAGATGCGATTTTGGATTGTTTAACCATGATTAATGATGTGTACACGCATGCTGAACGTTAAAAACATCTGGAATTATGTTAGTATGTTAGTAGTAGACTTTTTGGGTCGATTAGTGTTGGAAATATGGTTATTGATGAAGAATTTTGATGAATCCCGTAACTGCAATTCTGCAGAATTTTTACCTAGACCTGCTTGATCGATCGATCGAACATAGAGTATCGATCGATCTACGATTCGATCGATCGATCCCCAAGCTTTGATCGATCGACCCCTCCTGGCAGACTCCTATTTCCCTTGTTTAATTAGTTAAATTAAGTTTATCGTGAAATGATTCTTGGGCATTCTAAATAAAATGATTTGGGAGACATTGAGGACCAGTAGGGTATATGAAATAATGTTGGAACCTTTGATATTCAACGAGAATGATATTTATGGGATATTTACCTTAGGTTGTTAGATTTATGAATTTAAAGGGTGAGGTGCGTAAGAGAGTTACGTTGGAACCTAATAAAGACACCTACTGAAATTTAGATTTGTGAGGATATAGCCACGAGTGTTAGGTAATAAGTGAGAAAACTCTTCGAGTTAAGGTTAGGAACGAAACCTTATACGTATTTCTATAAATGTGAAATTGAGGATAAATGGTATAATTACGGGTGATGAGAAGAACCTATATTAATATGATAAAGTGGTATATTTATATGATTGTGTGTACATATAATATATGCATGTGAAAATCATACCCACGCTACTTGCTATCCCTGAGGTTTCCGCGCTGGGACAAGTCTTATCTCGATGGGACCTTTATGGGGGATATTGACTTGTACCCTAGAAGATAGATGTCCTTGGTACAGGCTATCGACGTGATAGTCCAGACGGTCCTAAGAGACGCAGGTATGTGCCATCCTCTTAGAGACTTGGAATCTATTCTTCGCCTCAATATTGTTTGTGTATGTATGTTAATACATTTCGAGAGTGATTCCGAATGTATTCCCCTTAATATGAGTGATATGGGGCTTTGGATAGTAGAGTATGCCCGCACCATAATCTAGTTGGGGGTGCTGTTATAATATATATTATACGAGTAGTTAATATATATATGAAATTATGAAATTGGAACTACCTACCGTGATTTGATATGTAGGACTTGGTTGATGACTAAAAATTGTAAATACTTGTTTTGATGAAGCAGAGTATGCCTACACCATAGTTTATATGTTGGTGCTGTTAGAATATATATATATATAAATTATACGAGTACTTTATATATATATCTGGATTGAGGGATTTAAACTATTATTGTAACGTAGTAAGTGAAGATTAATTCTGGACTAAGTTATGAATACCTGTTGTGAGAAAATATAATATTTCACTGGAAAACTTTATTGATTTTATAAAGTTAAAATGGAGGACTTCGATTACTGTTTGGAGCATTCTTTTAAAATGGAGTCGTGAATTATAAATCTTGCGAGTAATCTAAGTTAAGTTAAATTTTTTAGAAAGACTAGTGCGTTATATTGATAAGAACAAACTAATGGGAAGGTTAGTGCGATAGGTGTGCACATTAGAAGAGAGGTGAGTATTTCTCAAGAGAGCGATGCACTAATATGTTATTGCATTGGCCTGTATCAATTTAAATACTTGCTAAACGTATTTTAAAATCAAACACACTTTCGGGCTCTGACCCGTTTCTTTTTTGTCTCTCTCTCTCTTGTATATATATATATATGTATATTTTCAGGTGCCCAGCCACAGGGGCGTCTTGCTTAGGATCCCTTGAGAAGAACGAGCTGCAGCTTAGGTGGGAGTTGCAGGTCACTTGAGTAGACGGCTACTGTTATTGACTCCACTCCTAGTACTCTCATTTATGGGGCACGTGTCGCCCCTTTTCATCATCTCATTTGTTGTTGGGACATTTATATTTTTCAGTCATTTCCAGTATTGTTCTTTGGGATTTATTTATTATGGGTTTGTGATTCTCGTTTCATATGTTGTCATTCGATTGGAGAATGTATTATACAATTTGGTTTATCGTGGTGTGATTCTTAATTGTAGAAATGTTGTTTTAAATAAATAAATCTTTTTCTTTAATTAAAATTTGGAAAGTTTGTTTGAAAAATGTTTTTGACACTTAGCTTAATTATTTAGGGTGTTAAATTGGAAAAATTTTATCGACAGTGATGCTGAGAATGGACCAACTATTTACCTTGATTTAATTTAATAAAGGAGTGATCGCCCGGTATTTAATTAGGCGGGGTGTCACAGGTGGTATCAGAGCATCAGGTTCTAGTGTCCTTTAGGACCTGTGCGGCTTATTATGCTTTCAGCGCTACTTTCTTTGATATAGAGCCCTAATACTAGGAATGTTGTGTTCATCTTTATACATTGGGAATTCGTGCTTCTGCGATTTGTTTATTTGAATGATGAACTCATCCAAATTCATTTAAATTTTCAGATGGACCGTCGAGAAGAATTAGCTAAAACGGTTGAGGGAGTCGACGAGCAAAATCGACTCGCACCTCAGGTGTTCCCAGAGAGAATATCAACCGCCGAGTTAGCGGGTATCGTAGCACAAGCAGTCACCACTGCAGTTTTTCAATACCAAGAACGCAGCATGCAACTTAGAGAAGGCAAAAGACCTAGAGAGGTTAGCCAAATGCATGAGACCAAAGCTGACAAATGTGCGAAGACTCCGAAATTGCGACAGCAAACTACCCAAGACTGGATCAGTTCTAGTCAACAACGTGGTAAAATGAAGAAGTTTCGAAAGAGGGATAAAGTCCCAAATCAGCAAGACCGACACCGGCAGCAGCAGGGCCGGAGGGGGAGTAACTTCGAAGGCCGATGCTTTGGATGTGGTAAGCACGACCATAGGCGCCAGGATTGTCCGGAGAGAAATAGGGCCCCACAACAGCGGGGTGCCCATAATGAGCCGCAAGGGCCACTTTTTCCAGTCGCTCTCCCAGCACCAGCTCAGGTACCAGACCTACCAACCTTTTCAGTAACACCAGTGCAACAGGGGCAGTTACAGTACAGACATACCTTTAATGTCCACCAGGCAACAACCCCACAGGCACCACCCACGATTTGGGGTATGTTTTCTATCCATGGAACTTTGGGTCATTCTATTTTTACTGGGGCAACGCATTTTTTACAGCTATATATTTTGCGAAGTCCTTAGGATTGTTAGCCACAGCAGAGAGCACCGTGGCGTATGTCGACTCACCACTGGGGAGTGAGTCACTTTTTTTTTATATATATGCCGGGGAGTAGGGGTAGAGATTGGTAGCTTGGTATTACCTGCAGACATGCTAGTCTTAGACATGCATGAGCATGATGTGATTATTGGTATGGATTGGTTCGCAGCTTATAGAGCCATGATTGATTGCTTCGGTGGAAGCATTGTTTTTGCCATTCCGGGGCAAGAAATGTTTGTAGTGGCGATGCCTCGCCCAGAGGGAGGTTCGACCGCTCATTTGTATTACATAGAGGAGGATACCTCTAAGGAGGTTGTGATTCCCTTAGATTCGATCCCTGTCGTCAGGGAGTATTCCGATGTGTTTCAGGAGATACCAGGCCTACCGCCCAGTCGTGAGATAGACTTCGTTATAGATAAACTGCCAGATACGAGACCTATAGCATGCGCACCGTACCATATGGCTCCGGCAAAGATGCGAGAGCTACGAGATCAGATAGAGCAGCTGTTAGGTCAGGGCTTCATCCGTAGGAGTACCTCACCCTGGGGCGCTCCAGTCTTGTTTGTGAAGAAAAGAGATGGTTCACTGAGATTGTGTGTGGACTACCGTGAATTGAACAAGGTCACGATACGGAATAAGTATCCGTTGCCTCGAATCGATAATCTGTTCGACCAGTTAAGGGGAGCAACTTTCTTTTCAAAGATAGATCTGAGGTCGGGGTACCATCAGTTACGTATTAGAGAGCAGGATGTTTCAAAGACTGCTTTCTTGTCGAGATATGGGTCCTATAAGTTCAGGGTGATGCCGTTCGGACTCACAAATGCCCCAGCCGTTTTCATGGACTTGATGAACCGAGTATTCAGAGAGTTCTTGGATCAGTTCGTCATCGTCTTCATAGATGATATCTTGATATATTCACACTCCGAGGAGGAGCATGTCAAACACTTGAGGCAGGTTCTTCAGACTCTACGAGAGCATCAGTTGTATGCTAAGTACGAGAAATGTGGATTCTGGATGCGAGAAGTACAGTTCTTGGGCCATGTCTTTAGTGAACAGGGGATTGCAGTTGATCCGAGCAAAGTGTCAGCGGTGAGGGAGTGGGGATAGCCCACGACACCGACAGAAGTGCATAGTTTCTTGGGATTGGCCGGATACTACAGGAGATTCATTCGGGGATTCTCCAAAATAGCGGGTCCATTGACGAATCTGACTCGCAAAGGGGTACCATATGTTTGGGATGACGCTTGTCAGCTGGCTTTCGACGAGCTGAAAGACAAGCTTACTTCAGCACCAGTCCTTGCCTTACCGAGACCGGGTGTGGAGTACCTGGTTTATACCGATGCGTCCTTACGGGGACTTGGGGGAGTACTTCAGCAGGAAAAGAAGGCTATAGATTTTGCTTCCCACAAGCTTAAGCCGCATGAGAAGAATTACCCACCCACGACCTGGAGTTAGCAGCGGTCGTCTTTGCATTGAGAATTTGGAGGCACTACTTATTGGGTGAGAAATTCCGTTTGTTCACAGACCATAAGTCACTGCAGTACCTGTTCACTCAGCGAGAGCTGAATATGCGCCAGCGCAGATGGCTAGAGTTTGTGAAGGACTACCAGTTCGATATACAGTATCATCCGGGAAAGGCCAACGTAATTGCTGATGCGTTGAGCCGTAGACCGATAGACGATGTAGCGAACATCTGGAAAGCAAAGTGGAAGGAGTTGGGTTACCAGGACGCAGTAGCACGTTCTTTCATATCCGTGATGACAGTCACACCCGAGATTGTTACGAGGGTGATACAGGCACAGACCACAGACCCATTTTGTCAGGAGCAGATTGTGCGACTTCTAGACGAGGGTGCTGAGTCCTATTCTGTTAGTTCTAATGGAGGGTTGCGGTTTAATGGGAGATTAGTGGTTCCAGAAGGAGCGGAGCTACGTCATGAAGTGATGACTCATTCTCATGGGTCCCGATTTGCAGTACATCCGGGAGGCGATAAGATGTACCAGGATATGAGACGACAGTACTGGTGGAGTGGGATGAAGAAGGACATCGCTGAATTTGTGTCCAAGTGCTCTACTTGCCAACTGGTGAAGGTGGACCACCAGAAACCGTCAAGATTACTTCAGCCGTTGGAGATACCCACTTGGAAGTGGGAAAATATTTCCATGGATTTCATTACAGGGTTGCCTACATCACAGCGGGGCCACGATTCTATTTGGGTGATTGTAGACCGTTTGACCAAGGTGGCTCATTTTCTGCCAGTGAGGACAGATTATACCACGGGTCAGTATGCCCAGTTGTTCATCGCTGAGATTGGCAAATTACATGGGGTGCCCCTGAATATTGTGTCAGATAGAGACAAGATTTTTGTGTCACGCTTCTGGGAAAGCTTTCAGGAGGCTGTGGGTACAGAGTTGAGACTGAGTTCAGCTTACCACCCACAGACAGATGGGCAGACAGAGCGTACTAATCAGATGTTGGAAGATATGTTACGCATGTGTGTTCTCGATTTCGGAGGAGGCTGGGAGCCACACCTTCCACTGGTAGAGTTTGCTTATAAGAACTCCTATCAGTTTACGATTGGCATGGCTCCATTTGAGGCTTTCTATGGCAGGCCTTGTCGTTCTCCAACTTGTTGGCTCGAGGTGGGGGACAACAAGTTGCTAGGACCAGAAGTGATTCAGGAGACCTCCGCGAGGATTGAGATAATCAGGAGTCGTATTCGGGTAGCCCAAGACAGACAGAAGAGCTATGTCGATTGCGAAACGGTTCTTCCGGGAGTTTAATGTGGGAGATCAAGTGTTGTTGCGTGTATCTCCTATGAAAGGAGTGATGAGGTTCAGGAAGAAGGGGAAGTTGGCTCCGAGGTACGTAGGACCATTTCCCATCATCGAGAGGATTGGGCCGGTAGCATACAGGTTGGGATTGCCAGAACATTTACATCGCATCCATGATGTATTCCACATCTCGTCATTGAGACGATATCTTCGGGATGATATGGCCCACTCTCACATTGAGATAGATGAGATTGACTTACAGTCTGACAGCTCTTACGAAGAGAGACCAGTGGCTATTCTAGACTATAGTGAGAGGAGATGGAGGTAAAAAAAAATAGTTCCACTTGTGCGAGTCCACTGGGAGCATCATAATGTGGAGGAATCCACTTGGGAGCGTGAGGCAGATATGCGCGAGAGATATCCAGAGTTGTTTTTACCAGGTATGCCTTAGGTTCCGAATTTCGGGACGAAATTCCATTATTAGGGGGGAAGTATGTAATACCCCGTATTTTTATGCTATATTTAATTTGGGGATTTATTAAATTTAATGTAATGGGTTATTTAATAAAAAAATTCGGAAATTAATTATGTTATAATTATTAACGTGACGAGAGTTGGTAATTATGAGAAACTTGTTGAATATTACTAATGAGCATAGTAATATATTATATTGGTTATATTGAATGTCATAAGTGAATTAAATGACTATTTCGAAAATTTAAGTAAGGACGTGCCCGTGTCACGTCGGGACTTATTTTGTTAAATAAAAAGTGAATATTTTATAAGTTGTCCGTATGGTCGTTTTGAGTCCGCCAACGCTTCCGGAAGGGTCGAGATAGTCAGAAAAGTATACCCGGGGGGTTAGTTTGGGCCTCGGGGCATTTTTAGGCCTAATTAGTGACCCGGGAGGGCATTTTGGTCTTTTTCCAAAATAGGGTAATTAAACCCACGAATTTTAGCAGCCTTCATCAGCTGGTTAGGTTAACCATTTAGGGTTAGAACATACAGAACCCTAGGACGGCCATTGGAGAAGAGAGGAGAGACCTTTCTAGGAGATTCAAGGCCAAAACACCTCCGTTTGCACCGCCGTCACCACCAACGCGTAGATCGCGAGGAGGAGAACGCAACCACACCATAATCAACAGGAAATCAGACTTCTAAAAATCCCAGGCAAGTGTTTAACTTGCGTATTTCGTTAGTGCAATGTTCATATTAGTTTAGGATTAATTAGGAATGTAATCGATGTAAAAAAAACCCAAATTTTGATAGGAAATTGCATGTAGAGAAGATTAAAACCTTATGCTGGAAACTTTTGATGATATAGATGTATTACCCACGAATTTGTGATGTATATTAGGAAGAAATTTTGGAGAAAAACTGAATTGAATCATAGTTATGAAAAGTTTAGGGTTCTTGATGTTTAGATGAGATTTTGGATTGTTTAACCATGATTAATGGTGTGTACACGCATGCTGAACGTTAAAAACATCTGGAATTATGTTAGTATGTTAGTAGTAGACTTTTTGGGTCGATTAGTGTTGGAAATATGGTTATTGATGAAGAATTTTGATGAATCCCGTAACTGCAATTCTGCAGAATTTTTACCTAGACCTGCTTGATCGATCGATCGAACATAGAGTATCGATCGATCGACGGTTCGATCGATCGAGCCCCAAGCATCGATCGATCGACCCCTCCTGGCAGACTCCTATTTCCCTTGTTTAATTAGTTAAATTAAGTTTATCGTGAAATGATTCTTGGGCATTCTAAATAAAATGATTTGGGAGACATTGAGGACCAGTAGGGTATATGAAATAATGTTGGAACCTTTGATATTCAACGAGAATGATATTTATGGGATATTTACCTTAGGTTGTTAGATTTATGAATTTAAAGGGTGAGGTGCGTAAGAGAGTTACGTTGGAACCTAATAAAGACACCTACTGAAATTTAGATTTGTGAGGATATAGCCACGAGTGTTAGGTAATAAGTGAGAAAACTCTTCGAGTTAAGGTTAGGAACGAAACCTTATACGTATTTCTATAAATGTGAAATTAAGGATAAATGGTATAATTACGGGTGATGAGAAGAACCTATATTAATATGATAAAGTGGTATGTTTATATGATTGTGTGTACATATAATATATGCATGTGAAAATCATACCCACGCTACTTGCTATCCCTGAGGTTTCCGCGCTGGGACAAGTCTTATCTCGATGGGACCTTTATAGGGGATATTGACTTATACCCAAGAAGATAGATGTCCTTGGTACATGCTATCGACGTGATAGTTCAGACGGTCCTAAGAGACGCAGGTATGTGCCATCCTCTTAGAGACTTGGAATCTATTCTTCGCCTCAATATTGTTTGTGTATGTATGTTAATACATTTCGAGAGTGATTCCGAATGTATTCCCCTTAATATGAGTGATATGGGGCTTTGGATAGTAGAGTATGCCCGCACCATAATCTAGTTGGGGGTGCTGTTATAATATATATTATACGAGTAGTTAATATATATATGAAATTCTAAAATTGGAACTACCTACCGTGATTTGATATGTAGGACTTGGTTGATGACTAAAAATTGTAAATACTTGTTTTGATGAAGCAGAGTATGCCTACACCATAGTTTATATGTTGGTGCTGTTAGAATATATATATATAAATTATACGAGTACTTTATATATATATCTGGATTGAGGGATTTAAACTATTGTTGTAACGTAGTAAGTGAAGAATAATTCTGGACTAAGTTATGAATACCTGTTGTGAGAAAATATAATATTTCACTGGAAAACTTTATTGATTTTATAAAGTTAAAATGGAGGATTTGATTACTGTTTGGAACATTCTTTTAAAATGGAGTCGTGAATTATAAATCTTGCGAGTAATCTAAGTTAAGTTAAATTTTTTAGAAAGACTAGTGCGTTATATTGATAAGAACAAACCAATGGGAAGGTTAGTTCGATAGGTGTGCACATTAGAAGAGAGGTGAGTATTTCTCAAGAGAGCGACGCACTAATATGTTATTGCATTGGACTGTATCAATTTAAATACTTGCTAAACGTATTTTAAAATCAAACACACTTTCGGGCTCTGACCCGTTTCTTTTTTCTCTCTCTCTCTCTTGTATATATATATGTATATTTTCAGGTGCCCAGCCACAGGGGCGTCTTGCTTAGGATCCCTTGAGAAGAACGAGCTGCAGCTTAGGTGGGAGTTGCAGGTCACTTGAGTAGACGGCTACTGTTATTGACTCCACTCCTAGTACTCTCATTTATGGGGCACGTGTCGCCCCTTTTCATCATCTCATTTGTTGTTGGGACATTTATATTTTTCAGTCATTTCCAGTATTGTTCTTTGGGATTTATATATTATGGGTTTGTGATTCTCGTTTCATATGTTGTCATTCGATTGGCGAATGTATTATACAATTTGGTTTATCGTGGTGTGATTCTTAATTGTAGAAATGTTGTTTTAAATAAATAAATCTTTTTCTTTAATTAAAATTTGGAAAGTTTGTTTGAAAAATGTTTTTGACACTTAGTTTAATTATTTAGGGTGTTAAATTGGAAATTTTTTATCGACAGTGATGCTGAGAATGGACCAACTGTTTACCTTGATTTAATTTAATAAAGGAGTGATCGCCCGGTATTTAATTAGGCGGGGTGTCACACATGTGAGCAATTATTTGATACCAATTTGTTACCAATATAAGCTTACCAAATTGAAACAAATATAAGCGCTCAACAAATCTCCCCCTACATCACAGATCTCTCCCCCTTTTTGTCTCGAATAGACAATCCGGTGAAAAGATAAACCAATATGAAATATCAAGCATGAGAATATGATATCAAATAGAATCAAGTTGATACCAATTTTGAAAAATGAAAATCGCTAGATAAACATAAATCAACCAGCTAAAAGAGATCATGTAATGACAGAATAGTAGCTAGTAAACTAATGAATCACACAAAGAGTATACCAGTCAAATCAAGTGTGATAAACGGACATATATGCAAAATACCAATTTGGAACATAAAAGAACCTGCATATAAACCAACTAAACCAAAAAAAATCCTTCCTGCATATAAACCAACTAAAAAAAAAATGCTTCCTTCAGTACCATAAATATATCAAATTAAGCCAGAGGACTGCAAACTAATCAGAAGCCATTTTTCACCCTGTCGTTCGAATGAGCCAGGGACTTCGCTCAAACGAGATGAGGAAGTCGCTCGAACGAAGTACATAAGTCGTTCGCGTGAGATGAGATGTCTATAGAACGACTTCGCGCGACCTGTCAAAATTTCCCAGTTTCCCAAAAATATTATAAAGTATTGCCCAGTGAAAAAATTTCCAGGAAGGGACTGACAGAAGCAAAATAGTGCTAAAATAGTAGGCTTTTCGTACAAAATGCAAAAACTAATTAAAACTAAAAATACGAGTTAAATGCAAACATAGTACCGATGTGCTCAAACATGGACATGGAATGTATGGGCGTGAAACTACAACAAATGATTCACAATTCCAACACATCGAAACGATCAAGAAGCTCTAATAAATAGCGATAAATCATCAAACTTTATCATAGCCAAATGACAATTAAAGTGTGAGCTTTATGAACTAAACATACTACATGCACACAAATCCAGAATTTTGACGATTCTACAAACAATAGCGTCAAATTGCAATGTTTCAACATTAGGATTAGATGTGCCAACCCGTTTAAATTTTCTCCAACCAAACACCCTCATATAAACATAATTTTTCAAGTTCTTTTGAGGTTTCTAGCATTCTCAACTTAGAGAAAATCTTATTGGCCCTTTTCTTAGCATCTGGCTTTTTCTTTTTGGGCTCTTTTAAACGGTGGCTTTCATGACGAGTTACATATGAACTCTCGCAGCCCTTTCCCGTGAATCACTCATCAATTTTACCAATTTTAAATCCTCACGGTAAACGGTTATTACATGAACACTTCTCCTTAAGTCTACTTACGCATAGATGACAATATTGAGATAAGAAAGCCTCACCAAATTCAAATATGCAAGAGAAGTCAAACATCCATATAAACTCGTGCATGTGTGCGATGTTGGCATATATACAAAGTCGAATCAAAATGCATATCAACTTCAAAACAACCCCATATAAACAATGGTTAAGATCATTCTAAGCATCGATAATAATGACCAAATGTCCTAGCCACAAGGATAATGAAATGATGGGGGGGGGGTCCAAGCACACCAATATGCCACATCAAACATGTAAACTCAAAAACAAAAAACGAAAATCTTTTTGGCTTTTCAAACATATTTTGACTCAAAGAAAAGAAAAATCTTTTTGGATTTCAAAAGTTTTCTCAAAAAACAAAATCTTTTTGTATTTTTCAAATAAGACTCAAACAAATGAAAACTATAACACAAAATGATACACATGTCATAATACTAGAAATGAATATATCATGAAGCAAACTAGCATATGACAAACATGGCAACACTATCATCCTTTAGATTTAGCATGGGAAGAATCAAGTGCACCCAAATGAGAATCATGAAGTTTAATTCCTAAAGCCACTAAATCAGATTTCCTAACCCAAGTAGGTGTAAAACGACGCATGTGGGTTTGGGGAACCGGGGCAACTTTATTCCTAAACTTCCTATGAGCTTGTCTAAGGTCGTAACAATAACGCCTAAGGTGACCTTTCCTACCACAAAATGTGCAAGTGTAGCGGTGGTGAGAATGATTACCTTTATGTGTACCTTTTCTAACCATCCTAGTGTTTCTCACATGTGCGGGGGGAATGGGACCAACTCTCTCACCAAAACCTATACCTCCCCTATCTCCCTTAATTTGGACGGTGCCTAAGATCTTATCTAACTTCTCTGACCTAGCCTCCAAATCAAACTTGACTCTAGACGAGTCTTTAAACCTTTCATCCAACTCAATAATCCTAGACTCGAGTAAACGCCTAGTCTCCTCAAACTCTAAAATCTCCTTTTTCAAGGACTCCATCAAACCACGGAGATTGTCTCTCTCTTTCTCCACAAACTCTAGTTTCTCCCTAAACTTCTTCTCTCGTGCCCTAAGATCCTCAATCAAACTATCATTATTTTCTATGGCACCCTCATTCAACTTAGATTGCAATTTTGAGTTAGCCTTTTTCACCTTCACCGTTTCGACATACAACTCATTAAACGCATTTTGCAATTCTTTCACATCTATCTCCTCCTCGTCACTCTCTTCACCCTCACTAACATGGGATTCACTCAAAACCTCCTCGAAAGTGGCATTCACATGAGTTGTATCGTTGTCGCTCACATGACATGCCATAAACGCAACAAAGTTACGCTCAATGGGGGAACTCTCTCCCTCTTCCGATTCACTATCACTTAGGGTGGCATTATAGACAACGGGTTGCTTTCCCTCTTTCTTAAGTCTATTTGGACACTCCTTAACTTTGTGACCGTACCCTTCACACCCAAAACACTTATCCGACTCATCTCTCTTAGGCTTTTCAAACTTATCCTTAGAGGCGGGATCTACTTTGTTGTTCTTGAAATTTTCAAATTTCTTGGCATCTTTTGATTTCTTTTTAAACTTAATAAATTTCTTTGCCAACAAAGCAACATCCTCAAAATCGGAATCGGAATCAGAATCGGAATCCGAAACTTTAATTTCCTCCTTCTGGTTTTCAAAGCAATACCCTTTTCTTTCTTAGGCACTTGGTTGGAGGTAATCATGTCGATTTCATAGGTTTGTAAGTCACCTACAATCTCTTCTAGTTTTGTTGACTCTAACCTACCCAAGGAGTTTAAAATGGTCACTTTCGCATCAAATCTACTAGGCAACGGCCTAAGAATTTTCTTAATGACACGGTTATCGGGAATTTTCTCACCTAGGTTAAACGACGAGTTGACAATATTGGACAACCTAGCATAAAACTCATCAAAAGTCTCACTCTCTAACATCCTAATGGTCTCAAACTGTGTAGTGAGATTTTGAAGTTTTGACGCCCTAACCATGCTAGTGCCCTCGTGAGTGAGTGCCAAAATATCCCAAGCCTCTTTTGATGTTTCACAAGTCATAATTCTGTTATATTCTTCGTGTATGACATGTGAAGAAATAATGTGCAGACCCTTAGAATTATATTATACAAGTCTTTGTTCAGTTTCGATCCAAGACTTAACAGGCTTTAAACTAGTGACCTCACCTACAATAGTGACAGGGGGTGTCCAACCTTTCTCAACAGCAAGCCAAACTCGCTCATCAATAGATTTTAAAGCACATCTCATTCTAATCTTCCAATAAGTGTAATTAGTTCCATAAAAAACAGGAGTTCGAGAAAATTCATTATATCCAGAATTCATTTTTGAAAACACACGGGATCACAAAACAAATAAAAATGTTTTTCTAGCTTTGATACCAATTTGAGAAACGTGTGTGAGTGGCCCGATATGTGTGTTTTCAAACAAAACCATTTTTTTCTAAAAAAAAAAAATCCAACTTTTAATTATGCACCAAACCAAGTTGTGAAATCCCAATTCTCACTTTAAACCAATTTTATCTTGATTAATCCTAAACATGCATCTAGTTATTAAAGCAAGTAAAGTAAAGTAAATAATACTCACAACGCCGGATGTACGAGGAAAAAAAACAAAATGGGAAAACAACCGTGGACGGCCCAAGCCAGACAATCACGATAAACAATGGTTTTACAAAGACATATTATCCTTACACTAAGACTCGATCCCTATGGGTCTTGACGCTCCTTCTGATCTTCAACCATTCTTCGAAAGTGCCCACGCGGAAATTCCTTCTTCTACGATCTCTGTCCACAACACACGCGTCCACGTATGTCTCTGTGTCCACCGATATGGCTTTGATACGTCTGCGATGTCGAACACGATGTCCGTCGCTTCTTCACCGCAAAACCCTTTGTGTTCAGTGTGTAGAACAAACAACTTCGGTGCAGCAAGATCACGTAAACATATAAGAATGATAACTCGGATCTTTTCAAACTCTAAGTATGTGTTTATGCTTTTTAAACTTTAGAAAACATGTGCAAACAAGGTTCTGGTTCGTAAAACTTGTTTTCAGAAAGCACCCTTACGAAATTATGATACAAACACTATTTAAATAGGATTTAAACGCTGCCTTGAAAAACGTGTTATTCGAACGACTTAAGCATATCGTTCGCGCGACATTGCATCTCATTCGAACTAGATCCAATGTCACTCGAGCGACCTCACGAAAGTTTGACTTTCATATAAAAACGTCTCTTAACAAAGAGATTCAAATTAGTCAAACTCTATCTCGATCTTATCATCATAAAACGAAGTTTAAACCATTAAAACATTTTTAAAACATTTAAAATCATTTTTCAATATAAAAATTACATCCTTATCTTTTATAAAATAATTCCGAGCACTATTAATTATACGCATTCATACCTGAGTGATCTCGGAGTGAAATTAACTTTGAAGACGAGTAAACTTGCACCAAATAAACATCGATGTGATTATTTCTTTGAAGCTTTGCCGCAAAGTCTTCAATTTCTTCAATACGTCATAGACCAAGTGGGATCGTGAAAAAATAAAATTCTCCCTATGACATATTACAAACACAGTTTTGTTCACGGAATTAAGTCAAAACAATACAGGGACTCAATTAGAAATTTATGTCCTTACATAAGTTATCTGATGTGTTTAGTGACGATAAGTTTGATATCCGGGAGGAGCTCAATGAGCTTCATATCCGTGCTGAAAATTTATCTCATTTGAATTTGAAGTTTCCTAAAAGAATTAAAATTCTTAAAAAAGAATTTTTTTTTTTTTTGTTTTAAAGCTGTTATGGAACTTTTGCAAACTCTTCAACCTCAAAAAGATTTGTTTCATGAGAAGCTTGTGGACATGGACCATGATTTTAAAATTTTAGAATTGTCCAAGAAAGAGAGTGGTGATAGAGTTTAGTTTTTAGACAAGGAATTAGAAGACTCTAAATATTCTAGGGTGTTTTTATGAGCCAATCAGGATAATGATAAATTGATTAATGATTTGCGAGGTCATGAGAAGTCTCTTGAGGATAAATTCTCTTGTATAGAGGGGGGGGCGAGATAACCTTCTAGGAATGAATGAAAATTTAAAGAAGGAGTCCCTAAAACTTGAGCAGTATAATTCTTTTCTTGAGTCTAAAATTTTGAAGTTAAAAGATGGTTTAAAAGGCTCTAGTAGTTTTGGTAGTGATGGTAATGGCTCACATGTTCCTAATGCTTCTACTTTCAAAGCCAATACCATTTTTGTTTTAGAGGGTCAACCATATCCAGAGACTTTAGAAAAGGTCAACTTAGATGTAACATTCCTCGCGTTTACACATGTTCACATTGTGGTAAGAAAGGCCACCTTAAGGCATTTTGTTATGATCTTAGAAGAGGCCCTTGGAACTTGAAGTCTAGTGTCCCTTTGATTCCTGAAACCCGGCGTGTTAAGTATACATCTATTTGGTCTAGAAAATCAATTTTAGAGACGTAAAGTATTCGACTACTTGATTATTTCATGCTTGCACATGACTCTTCTCATGTTATATCTTAGGGGTGGTTGCTTGCATATTTTTATTTGTCATAAGCTAGTTGTGCTTCATGATATATGTTTTCCATTGTTATGACATGTGAATATTTTGTAGTTTATCTTTCTTTTTTTGATTCATATTTAAGAAATATAAAAAAAAATTATTTTGATAATATTTTTCGAAAATGTTTCTTATTTTTTTTTTTTTATGTATTATAGTGTTACACGTTTGGTATGGCATATTCTTGTGCTTGAATCCAATTCAGTCTGTACTTTCCTTGTTCCTGGGACATTTGGTTATGACTATAGATACTTAGATTATTTTTAACCATGTTTTTCATGGAATTGTTTCGAACTTAACTTGCATTACGAATTCAACTTTGTATATGCCTCCGCACACACATGCACGAGTTGTTTGAATGTTAACTTCACATGTATATTTGAGATTTGAGAGATGTTCTCCCATTAATTTTGTCATTTACATGTTTATGTTACTATTGGGGATTTTTGCATGTAAGAAACGTTGCCCGTGAGATTTTTTTGATTAGTTTAAAAAAATATATGAGGGTGCACAAGAAAGGGCTACGAAAGGAGCAACTCTCCTTTGCTGGAAAGCCACTATTGGAAAGAGCCTAATAAAAAGATTAAATGCAATAAAAATAGAAAAATTGCCAAAAGGGGGGAAAACATACGTTAATGATTTATCGTTCAAAAGAAATAACTTGAAAAGAATTATGAAAAGAGAAAAAAAATATGAGATATGCTTATCTTTTGAGGGAGTTTAGTTGAAGATCAACGAATTTGCACAATTAACCCTAGTTATGCTTATTTTGTCATGATCCCATTGATTTGTAGAATCAAAAATCTTCTAGACTTGTGTGCATTATGCTTGTTTATTTATTCAAGTTCAATTTTACTAGCCACGAGGTGCGATTGAGTACAGCCTATCACCCGCAGACGGATGGGTAGACTGAACGGACAAATCAGATGCTAGAAGATATGCTACGGATGTGTATCCTTAATTTTAGGGGAAGTTGGGAGCAATACCTTCTATTGGTGGAGTTTGTGTATAATAACTCCAATTAATTCAGTATTGGCATGGCTCCATTTGAGGCTTTGTACAGTAAGCCTTGCCATTCTTCTACTTGTTGGCTACAGGTGGGGAACAATAAGGTACTCGGTCCAAAGTTAATTTAGGATACTTTGGCCAGGATCGAGATGATTCGGAGTCGTATATGGGTAGCTTGGGTAGACAAAAGAGCTACGCCAATGCCAAGCGGTTCTTCCGGGAGTTTATTGTGGGGGACCAAGTATTATTACACGTATCTCCTATAAATGGGATAATGAGGTTAGGGAAAAGGGGTAGTTGGAACCAAGGTACATTGGGCCATTTCCTATCATCATACGGATTGGGCCAGTGGCATATAGACTCAGGTTTTTGGAGCACTTGCATAGGATTCATGATGTGTTCCACATTTCTTCGCTGAGGAGGTATGTCCGGGAAGAGTTAGCCCACAATCATATTGCTTTAGAGTAGATTGATTTACAGGCCGATACTTCATATGAGGAGAGTCCAGGCGCTATCCTAGACCATAGTGAGAGGAGGTTGAGGTCAAAGGTAGTTCCACTTGTAGGGATTTAGTGGGGGCACCATAATGCCGATGTGTCTACTTGGCAGCGTGAGGATGAGATGCGAGATAAATATCCAGATTTGTTTCCACCAGGTATAATTTCATATTCTGAATTTCGGGACAAAATTCCATTATAAGGACTGCAGTATGTAAGTCCCCTTAATGTTAATGATTTTTATTATTGGAATTAATTTAATTAAAATGGGAAATTAATTGGAAATTAATTCGAATTAAAAATAAATATTAAGTAAGCATGGCAAGGGTTAATATTTATTTGTATGAGAAATATATTGAATATTACTTAGTGAACAAGTAATAAATTATTATTTATACATTATAATTATCGTGGGTGAGACATATGGCAGTTACAGTAATTTAGTCGGGACGAGGGTATTAGTCGTGTCGGGACTTAAATTATGGAATAAAAAGGTAAATTAGAAATGGGTCATCCAAATAGTCATTTCGAGTGCACCAAAATGTCCGAAAGGGTTGAAATAGTCAGAAAACTATATTCGGGCATATCTATAGGGTGTCGGGTAATTTCTGGGTCGACTCGACAAATGAAAAGTTAATTTTTGACCTTTGGATTTCCAACCTATAAAAGATACAAGATTAGCTACTTTAAAACCAATTCTTTGGCTAATCAAATGGGGAATTGAAAAATTAAAGTGAGAGTAAACCAAAGGAGGAAAAGTGTGAGAGATTTTACTAGAAAGTGAAGAGTTTCTCAAGAAGGTGAAAAGTCTTAGAGGAGGAGCAACACTTAGAGCCACCTTGCACCACCACCATACACCATCAGAATTTAGAAAGAACGAGGAGAAGGAACTTACATCATTTTGTTCAAAGCAAATTCAGAATCATCCTAAGAGGCAAGTTGTTTAAACTTGTTTAATTATGAGTTTGCTGAAATACATGCCAGATTATAGGATTTTTGGATAAAAACCCAGGTTTATAAGTTTTTGATTTGAGATAACATCATTTAGGATTATAGAAGTCATGATTAGGATTATATAGTTTGTTGATGATTTTAAAGTGTGAGAAAATCATGTGATTAAATTGAAGATTCAACTATCTAACTAGAAATGAAGTGAACTCATACGAATCCGAAAGTCAAACGCATGTAAAATCGATTTAGAAAAAGGACTAACATTGTATGATAATTTTAGGATTCTTTTAAGCGAAAATTGTTAATGTTCATGCGGGGTCTTGTATAAAATCATGTTCTGAACAACTTTGTAGTTTTAAGTTTGTTTAAAATCGGATTAGAAAAGCCTTAAATCATCATTTTATATTTGTGGGCAGAATGTAACTTTATATTATTGAGAATTAAAATATAATTCAGTGTTATAATAATGATTCTTGGTTTTGGACCAGTAAGTACGGGCTGAGGGTACTTACTGAAATAATTAATTAAATTATTTATATCCTCTCTGTTAACAAGAGATGTTAGGAATAATGGAAATGGGAATAAAATGTGAATTATTAGTTTATGGGATAAGGTTGAAATATACTCTATGTATGTATAGGATGAGTGTATGGATATATTATGTTGACTGTGATATTATGTGTAATGAACATACCTACGTTGCTTGCTATCATGGGAGGTTTCGCGTTGTGGGCAGTCTTATCCTGATGAGCCATTTTGGGGGATTTTGGACTTGTACCTTAGAACATAAAACTTAGGGTTGATCACTATTTGTGTGAATAATGGTGTGACTGGCCATTTGAGTGCATTAGGTATGTACGTATTCCAAAGTCCTAGAACTATGTTCGCCTCCAACTTGTGTGAATTGTATTTATGGTTCAAGGGTGATTCTGAACCTATAGTCCTTTCATTTAGTATGTGATGTACCGGGACATGATAACAGAGTATACATGCACCGTAGCTCAGCCTAGGGGTGCCGTATTAGTGTGTGTGTATATATATATATATATATAATGAGAGTAATACATATATATTTAAGAATTATTCTATTGTGTGTGCTTAAGTAGATGAGAGAGATAGTGACATCTAAAATAACCTAAGTATGTGGAAACTTAATCTCTAATGGGAAAGTTATAATTGGCGAAATGATATAGGTTATGCGATAATATATTATATGTGCAATGCGGGTGGCATAACGAGTTATTTTGTGTAGAGATAGATATGGTTCGGACTAGTTAGGAAGGGTAGTAGAACTAGGATGGATTAGAAAGATTCGTTACATGTGAAAATTAGTTGAGAGGTGAGGATCTCAAGTGAGGGGATGTAAAAACTAACATGTATTTAGTATATGCTAATATTGCATTTGAAACACTTGCTAAGATTTTCAAATGTTTTCTTGGGCTCTGACCTATTTTCTCCAAACATATATTTTTGTGAAAGCATTTTAGGTGCCCAGCCAAAGGGACGCCAAGCCTAGGAGTTCCTATCATTTGATGTGCTGCAGCTGTTGTGGAAGTTGCAATATCAGTACTAGATGCATCCACACTTATCATTTCCTTCTTATGAGATACTTAGTTCAGTCGGGCATGTTGCCCATTCTTATTCAGATATTATTCAGAGATAATGGATTTATATCTTTATTTTTCGTGGATTGGACGAGAATTTTATTTCGGATTACTTTATTTGGGATTTAGGCTGGAAGTGTTTATTATAGTCACAACTATTCATTCTATCATTTTATTCTCTATGAGTTTGGTTATTGAATGGTGAATGTTTAAATAATTTTTGTTTTGCATGTTAATTTAAAAAGATAAAAAAATTTACATCAACTTTTTGAATTCTAGGTGGTTAGTAAATATTAAAAAGTTTTTGACAGTGATGCTAAGAATTAACCAAATGAGATACCAGTTTTACTTTAATAAATGACTGATCACCTGGTATTTAATCAGGAGGGGTATCACAGTTGGTACCAGAGCATCAGGTTCTAGTGTCCTTAGGATTTGTACGGCTTTTCATGTTTCATCTTAGCGTTCTTTAATATAAAGCCTTACTATAGGATTGATGTATTCTTCTACGTAAGAAACTTACGTTCTCATGCTATTAAGCACAATTAATTTAATTCCTATATGAAGTTGGTGGGATTTTGTGCACTGAACAATCTAAAGACAGCCTACGAGGGCCGTTAGAAGGACAACAAGATGAGAGGCTCAACAGAAGCCATGAAGTAGTCTGGGAACGGTGATCGTGATAGATGTCACCATAATTTTTGTTCAGGCAGATGACAATATGATAATCACTCAGGGGTAATAGCTTCCCCAAACATTATCATAGATAACGGTGCTACAAATTCAGACTCGCCCAGCATAGGAGGCATGGTAAGAGTCAGTGGAACTCTTTTTAAGAGTCATCTGTAAGGATTCAGGGAAGACAGGAAGTGTAATGGGATAATGGAAGGAGAAAATTCAAGACAATTACGTAGGGTGGAGTGTAGCGACACCCAAGATTTATTTTGGGCAAAAATTTTATCTTATTAAAGCAGCATAAAGTGATGAGAGTCAGTCACCACATATAAAGAAGTGTGCATGGAATTTAAACGAGAAATTTGGGTGCGGTTTGATCATAAGATCTTCCATCTGCTGTTCAAACGGAGATGCGAATGGAGTTTCAGAACTTATCACAAGGGGACTAGATAAAGACCAATCTTGAGGGAGAAGTGACTTGTTTAGCAAACTTCATACCCAATGAAGGGGATACAGAGAATATAAGGGTCCGTAAGTTAATAATGGAATCGTGGGTGGAATACACAAGTGTGGATGGGAAACCCGGCTAGGATGATTAGTGCTGATATCATCAAGGTGATACATTTACAAGTTTACATAAACGCTTCCATGAGAAGGGAGATAAGAGGGTTGGAGAATCTAACCTAAAGAGCAAGATTGGGTTTAACGGTACTAGTGAAGCACCACCGGAGGGTATACCCAGTAGGGAACCCATTTAAATGATTCAGACCAGTTGAATTACTACCAAGTGATGGTGTATTTAGTCAGGGCTGTCAAGGCCAACAACGAGTTATAGAGGTTTTATGTCCATGAAAGTGAGGTTTTATGCCAATAAAACATAATAAATCATATTATTTCTTCATAAGTTCAATATAATATTATATCACGAAATCAACAATTTTAACATGATTTATGCAAGAAATAATTAGCTTAAACATTCAGAACGTTAACCTTCTTTCAAGATTTTTTTTTCATTCTTATCACATATTTTATAGTATAATATCATACGTAGTGATAATATGCATAAACAAACATGTGAATTGTACATATATACATATATCTAACATTCTTTGATTTAAACTTTAAAATATTGTAGAATCCCTACCTCTTGAAGATAATAATTCCTTTAATGAAGAGGTGTAAAATAAAATTCAATAAATCCCTAGATCCTTGCAAGCTTTCTTCTCCAAAATAACATCTTCAACACCCTCTTTAAGCATTGATAACGGAAGGGTGGAATAGTGGCCTTGCAAGCTTGAAGTATGAAGATAATATGAGAACTTTAGGCTACCAAAATGGGAGAGGACGATGAATTAAATGGTTTTCTTTGGGGATGAATTGTTCTTAGCAAAATTAAGGGGATGTATGGGCAAAACCTCTCATTCATATCCCTTATATTGTCCCAAAATTAAATTCTAACGATCCCCCATCACTGAATAATGTTTCCACTAGGTCTAATAGGGTAGTAAGCCAGATATAATGGCCTAAAAAAGTGGGAGGGTCGGTTACTTTTTCACTTCAATTATTCCAATACTTGACAGCTCAAAAGTGGGCAATCTGTAGGTGTCGAATCGATTCGGCGCTAGCCCGAATCGATTCGTATCTGTCAGTTACAAATTTTACTTCTAATGTTTTTTTATTTCTTATTATATTAATGATATTATAAGAAAAATATAAATATAATTTATATGATTTGTTTTGTTTAATATCTTTT
Source organism: Sambucus nigra (assembly GCA_949130495.1). Taxonomy (NCBI): domain Eukaryota; kingdom Viridiplantae; phylum Streptophyta; class Magnoliopsida; order Dipsacales; family Adoxaceae; genus Sambucus; species Sambucus nigra. The sequence goes on from OX422217.1 coordinate 384,410,385, forward strand.
AATTCGATTTAAAATACGTAACTTGATTAACATGCATAACACGGTACATGATATTTTTGAATTTTGCTCCTTAACCGTAATTATAATTAAAATAATATATTTAAATTCATGCCGTTAATTTCTCATATCATGATTTTATTAATTCAATAAAATTCGGGCGTTACATCTCCGCGTACACTATAGAGTTATTTAGACTTTTAAATCTTTTTTTTCTTTTTTTTTTTGTCATTGCACATGTTTGGTGGTATAATAATATTGAAATATTTGAGTTTATTATTTCACTTGTTGACAAATTCAAGAGCCGCCCTAAACATTAATCTATAGATAAATGCCCATTCCCTTTTAAATTTTTAGATTGAAATATAATATGTTAATATCTCTACAACTTTTATCAATATTTTTTTCCAGTTCTTTTAAAATCAATATTGCATGTCTCTTTCTTGATCAGATGATTAAAAGATGAGGACAAGTTTAGAGTATCACGAGAAAAAAGAAATGCCAAAATATGGTCACTTGGATTAAAGGAGTACAACCTTTTACTTCAAATTATTTTTTCATTTATGATTCTTGTCGTGAATTTATAGCTCTGTCAAATTTATATCCCCTTTATCCTATAAACTATTTATGATATTAATTTATCTTAGTAAATATTCTTTTTAGTTATCAAAAATACTAAATCGAAAAGAGAAAATATATTAAGTAGTCAGTAGCACTTTTTCCTTGATAAACAAAATTAAATTATTTACTCAACATGGCCTAACATTTTCTATCTGTTTTTCTATAATAGGTACATATATTATGAGGAAGATGAATAAGTATTAGTAAATAAAGTCTTTAAGGACATTCACTCGTTTATTAAATTAGAAGGACGATGGATGAGGGATAAATATCATTGCTTACATTATGATGATATAAAAGAATTTGAAAAGATTCAAAGCATGGTCAGTAAAAAATTTAAAATGTAAAATTAGAGTTATGTGGAGGTGAATTTTCTTATAGCATATTTTTTAATTGAGTTCACAATTGTAGATAAAATTTGTATGCACTTAAAAAATATATTGATTTGAATTTATTATTGAGTTGTCATTGAGGTAACTAATTACACATATGATAATAATGACGGCGCTTAATATTTAGGTTACTATAGCATACCGTTTCCTTTGAATAGTGGTCTAAAAACCACCTGCGTATTGTGCAAGCCTATAGGCTATTAATTTCTAAAATTCCATTGAATTGTAGGAAAATTTTGGATAGTTATAATTATAGTTTTAATTATTATTATTACTATTACTATTACTTAAAAGAGGGAATAATATTTAGACCTTCCAATTTACAATTATTCCCATACTATTACAAATAATCTCACTGTTACAATTATCCTTACGAGACAATATCTAAAATGACATCACCCTTTCATCGCCCCATCCTTCCCTCTCTCCCAGATCATCTTGTTTAGTGACCTCATGTACAGACGAAAAGCCAACAAATATTTGGCGATTCTCTTATGAGATGCATTTATGTTAAGATCTACGTAAAAAGACTATGGGCCTGTTTGGTTGTCCCCAAAATTGCAAATTAGCCCATTTAAAATTAACTCATTCATGAATTGCCTTATTATTAGTGTTTGGTTACAAGAATGAACAAATTCAAAAATGAACCAATTCATGTTGATTCACAAAAATTTAAATTAGCTCATTTCACCAAAAGCTTGAAATTGCACAATTTATAATTACAACATGAATCTTCAATGCACCACTCCCATAGAGTACCTCTCACCATACTACTCTATCTCTCTCTCTCTCTACACACACACATCAAAAGTAAACAACTCCATTTTCTTTTCCAAACACATCACAAATTAGATTTAAACCCATTTAAAATTATTATATCGACAATCTATTCATTTCAAATTGATCAATTTATAAAATTAAATAATTTACGCAACCAAACGGACCCTATTTGTATGCATTTATGGCAATTCTCTCATGTGCTTAAGGTATTTTTGCATTTTGAATTTTCATAGTTATATATATATATATATATATATATTGGTAGCCATATAATCTTTTTGTTAATTGTTATTATCTATCATCATTTTTTTGATTTGATATGCTATGGTATGTGATTATTACTCTTTGTTACTTTGTTTTTGTATTTGAGAACGAGTTTTTGCCTCAAATCGCAGTGGCTTTTGCTTTACTTCATTTCCACTTTGACATTCTTAGTTTTTTTTAATTTCTTGCAACATATTCTATTACAATTCCTCTATTATGCTATTTGAGGGTTTTTATCTCATCTACTATATGTTTTATGGTTTGTTGAAGAAGCTCATTGTTGAGACTATTGTTATTACTTTTGATTTCAAAAATTAGTGGGAATAACAATATATCTGCCTAAAAATTAGGGGTTCATTTTTTTAGGAGTTGTAAACGTAAGAAAATTATATAACGAGTTTATTGAGATAAGATCTTTAGTATTGAATTTAATTGAATGTATTACAGTTCTCTCCGTGGCGTTATCTTTATAAATTTTGTAATTGAAACAATACTTCCCCTTTATAGTCCAAAAAATGTTTGGAGGGGTCATTCCATTTCATGAAAGATTTCCTTGAACTATGACACTGTCACTTAATGCACTTCAACTTAATTCTTTTATAAGTTTATTGATTTCCAAAAAATTTCTTATTGTAATTTATTGTAAAAATATTTTCTATATCGAGGATGTGTTGATTCATCGTCTATTGAATTCGTATTACCCTTTGCTTTTTCATATATTTTATTTTAGAATCGTTTTGAATTCAAACAATAATTAACACACACTCTCTCTCTCTCCCCGGGTTTGTTTACTGAGAAAACTAGAAGGATATAATATGTATTATTTAATTCGACGTTTATATATCTTTGGAGTCAATTCACTATACACACACAAACACACACACACGTGTGTGTATATATATATATATATATATATATACGTGTGTGTGTGTGTGTGTGTGTGTTTGTGATTGCAGTTCACTGGTAGAGCTATTGTGTCCATATACATAAATGAAGATATTGGATGAATATAAAGGGAAACCCATTTTTGAAATTCAGGTTATTTGCATCTTGCGACAATTTATTGCTCTTTTCTTGAAATCATTTCGGTTATTTACCTACCTATTATTGCTTATATAATGTGTAAGGACACAAGTCTCCGATTGAGTCTTAATGTAGTGTTGGGTCAATTCTGGACAAAAACATTTAAGTCATAGGATAGTTTTCAAGTATATCCATTCAATCCTATGAGGTGTTAGTTGAAGACATAGCGACCAAGTTTATAAAGCTTTATCAAATGGCGACTTTGTTGTGCCTCGTTTCTATGTCAACAACACTGGTTCCAATGCTCATACAGTATGAATGCATTTTAAATATATATAGGAGCTTGGAACAATATTTATTGGGTGTAATTTTTATTTTAAACTGGTGTTTATTTTCAGAAGGTCTATTTAAAACTTTAAAATAAATTTTATGGGCTAACAATCGAATTTTAAGCATTCTGGAACTTCGTTCGATATTGTCGTTTGAACGAGTTTTTCGTTCGAACGAGTTTTTCGTTCGAACGAGAATGTCGTTCGAACGAGTTTGTCAACGAATTTTCCCACTTGGCCACTTGAACTTCATAAGATGTGTCTTTCCAACGAGACTTCGTTCGAATGAAAATCTCGTTCAAACGAGATTTCTGGCTGAATTTGTTTTTGGTAGTTTTAATGAGTTTTTCCCTGTGTTCCCACTTTATTTTTCCCACTAAATTTTGACATAAGTTATATGTGCGGGAACCATGTTTGAAAAACTAACTTTTGACATTTTCTAAACACCTTTTAGAGAGAAAATTTCCCAGTTCATGTTTTAAGTGTTTACATTTTCAAGAACATTATTCCAAAACACTTTAGTTCACACCCATAGTTTGTTTATTCCAAGTTACCATATATATATATATATATATATATATATATATTGCTTGGAGTTTTGGCACCGGTTTATCTCTACACCTCAAAGAAGAGAAGTTTGGGTTTACTTCTACATCCCACAAAGAAGAAGTTTGTTGTTTTTTGCTGCGGCATTCTCATACGGTGAAAGGCACCGCGTGTGGTTGATGGGTTCTTTAAAGTCTGATCGGTGGATTCCGAGACCGCGGTGGACCTCCGTGGTTATTCGCTACGCAGATGTGTGTATAAGAAGAAGCGTCGAGGCTTGGACGGAGTCAAGTCGAGTGTTATATGTCTTACTATTTTTTACTTGTAAAACCGTACTTTGTGGATGTGAGGCTAGGGTCGTCCGAGATTTTTTTCCATTATGGGTCTTTTCACGTACATCGCGGCGTAGTGTGACTGATTTACTTTTATTTTGGAAAATAACTTAGAACGCATGCTTAGGCTAACTCAAGATAAAATTTGGTTTAATTGTGTCACTTAATTAAATTGGTGCTAAAATTAATTTGGGTAATGTTTAATTAATTTAGTTCAAGTCATAAATTTTATTGGATAAAATTTGGTTTGTCCTAATTTGCAAAATTACATTAATTAATTGTTAGGCAAATTTCTAGGACTTGGGTTAAATTTATTTTAGGAAAAAGTTAAATATTCACAAGTTTGTTTTCAAGAGCAGTTTGAATTTCAAAAAAAATTAAAATCTTGTTTATTTTAATTTTAATTTTGGAAGAATTAAAATTGTAATATTTTAATTGTGAATCTTGAATAGTATAGTCCCTTTATTTGAACCATCCTTATTTCGCATCTTTATAAGGAAATTACTTTTTACAACATCTTAAAATTGGGGGTCATCATTTCCCACAAGTGGTATCAGAGCGGGATCACTAAATTATTGCGCTTAAGATTGTTTTAAATATTTTTTTTGACAAAAAATGAAATTTTTCCCATTTTCAAAATCTTCTATTTTCGATGGTTCTAATTATGCATATTGAAAATCACGTATGCGTTCGGCACTTAGGTCTCTAGATGAGAGGGTTTGGTTGTCTGTCGTTAACAGGTGGTCCCCACCTACAAATTTAGTTGAAAATGAACGTGTTCCCAAATCCACCGATAGATGGAATGAGAATGAATTTAAACTTGCAAACTTTAATTCCCGTTGTTTAAATGCCTTGTTTAGCGTGGTCATGCCGGATGAATTCCGTCGCATTATGACGTGTGAAACCGCTAAAGAAGCTTAGGATATTTTACAACTCACTCATGAAGGAACTAGTGTCGTAAAAGCTTCGAAACTCCAAAACCTCACCACTAAATTCGAAACCATCAAAATGAATGAAAAAGAAACATTTGATGATTTTATGATAGACTTTCCGATATAGTTAATTCGTCTTTTAATTTGGGAGAGAAAATACCCGACAACCGAGTAGTAAAGAAAACTCTAAGGTCCCTACAGGATAGATTTATTCCTCAGGTGACCGTGTTAAATTCTTTACCCACTTTAGCCTCTAGGAAATTAGAAGTGCTCGTAGGTGATTTACAAACCTATGAACTAGACATGTTTCCCTCTAGAACTGAAAAGAGAATATAAAAGGGCATTGCTTTGAAAGCCCGAAAGGAGGAAAAACAAGTAGTAAAGAGTGAAAGTGAGAGTGACTCAGAACATATGGCTATGTTTGCTAGGAAGTTTCGAAAATTTCTTAAATTTAACAAAGATAAATATGAAAATGATTTTAAAAAATTTAAAAATTCTAAGCATGACAAAGCTGAGAAGATCCCTAAAACTTTTAATGAAAATTTAAATAGGGACAAGTTAAATAGGTGATATGGTTGCGAAGGGTATGGTCATAGGTCTTTTGAGTGCCCCACTAAACTATGGAGAGATGGTAAGCAACTAATTTATTTTAATGCAACCCGTAGTGATAGTGATAAGGAAGAGGGACCTGATTCTCCCCACTAATCCCAACTTTGGGGCTTTTATGGCTAGTCATGTGAGTGATAGTGAGCACTCTTCTATTGATGAATTTTAACACATGACACTTCTAAGGTCAAAGTTTAAGATTCCCTTATTTTTTTATGGTAGTGAGAGTGGAGAAGAAAGAGAGAGTGAAAGTGAAAATGAGGTTGATGTGAGTGAACATCAAATTGCATTTCAAGAATTATTTGAAGAATCTATTAAATTAAAAAGAAAAAATTTGAAGTTAGAAGCTAGTTTAAGCGAGCGTGTTATGGTCATTGATGAGAGTGCGTGAGTGCGTTAGTGGAAGACCTTAGGACACGTGAGAGAGCTCTTCGTGAGAAGCTTGAATATGTAGAAGGCGAGAGAGACAACCTTAGAGGTTTAATGGAATCCTTGAAAAAGGAGCTTCTTGCGTTTCAAGAGCGAAATGTTTTATTAGAGTCTAACATTTTAGAATTAGAAAATAAATTAAAAGACTCTAGTAAAGTCAAATTTGATTTGGAGTGTCGTTCGAAGAAATTAGATAAAATATTAGGAACGGTCCAAATTAAAAATAACACTTGTGGTTTAGGCTTCGATACTTGTAATGAATCATCTCATTAGAGCCAAAACCAATATTTTAGGAGAATCTTCTAGGAACAATGTTATAGATCATTCTTTAGGAAAGTCTTTTCGCCGAGTCTTTAGGTTCTCACATTGTAGTCGAAAAGGTCATCATACTAAATTTTGTCTTGATCTTAAACGAGGTCCTAGAAAATCCCATCGTAAGGCAACCAAGGTAGCCAAGATTCCTACACCCCGAGATCGTCATTCGTCATTAGTTTGGGTTAGGAGATCTGATTTGGTAGCTTTGCAAAATAGGATTTTTGATTCTCCTTTACTTTCACATGCTTCCTCCCTTGCTAAATCTAAAGGTTGAATGTGTTAGTTGTTTGCATACTCTAGATTTTTGCGCCTCATATTATATATCATTGCTAGGTGTATGAATGTTTAGTCATTTTCTAGCCATTGCTTTATTACAAATCACACGCTAGAATTATGATTGTTGTTTATCTTTTTTTATTATAGTTCTTTCATTTTAGTTTGCAATAAATGAAAAATACAAAAATATTTTTGTGTATCATTTGTGTTTTATTTTTTTTGTAATTTAAGATTAATGAAAAATACAAATCATTTTTGTGTGTCTTTTGAGTAATTTTTTTTTTGTTAAATTTTTTCAGAAACTCAAAAAGATTTTTTTGTGTGTGTGTATTTTAATTTAACACACTCTATGTGGCATATACTTGTGTTAGAATCCCTTCTTTTTCTCTCCCATGTGGCTTGAACTTTTGGTTTAGATTATCAATCCTTAAAATGTTCTTTACCATGCTTACATGGAGTAGTTGAATTTTGTGTTGATATAATGGATTCTATTTTTATATGCCTCAATTCACACATGCACGAGCTCATTTGAAACTATAACTTCATATGTATATTTGAGCTTTGTGAGGTGTTCTCCTACCAATATTGTCATCTACATGTTATGTGACCTACGAGGACTAGTGCATGTTTAAATCCGTTGCACGTGAGATTTGTGTTAGATATAAAAATGACGTATATATATGTGCACGGGGAAGGGCTCCGAAAGGTAAAATCATCCTTTGCGAGTAAGGCACCATTTGCTTGGACCAAAAAGAAATACGTGGTCCAAAGGCCTAAAAGAATAATGTCTTTAAAAGAAAATATTTTCCATGGCCTATTTGTTTAGTTTGATATAGCCATTCAAAAATTAATATGCTTAAATTGAGGGAGATTGGATGGTATATCAACTGATTGCACAATGTCCATTTATCCTAGTTGTACTTTTAATGTCATGACTCTATTAGTTTGTAGAATCATAAAAAGTCTAGGCTTGTATGCATTGTGTATGTTTGTTCACTAAGTTCAATTTATATTGTCACATGAGGTTATATTCAAATGTGATGAAGTTTGCAATCAATTGAGAATTCCGTGAACGTGTTTTAAGTGTTTGGGTCTAAATTTAATTGTTACTAGTTCACACCCCTACACTTCCGTTTCCATATGACACATTTTTGCCATACGAGTGTGAAAAACATATTGTAGTTTATGTCATGTGTGGTGTGTATACCTATATATATGTGCGTGTGCATTAGTGATAGTAATTATGTCTACATATATATGGTATTTTTTTCTCTTTGCCTTGCGTTCTAGTCCATCTATGCTTCATATTCATAATTGGTATCTATCGTGTTGCATATTGTTGTTGATATCACATGCTTAGTATCTCATGTATCACATTGATATCATTTTTTTTGCATCTTCGTTGGTATTCGTTATTCTTTGTATGGATTAGTTATAATTGTGTTGCCCATATGCTTTCATGCTCTTATCACTCTAAACTTCATCGTATTTAAATTAGTTTTATCCTTTGTTTATTCCTGAACATAAAGGGGGAGAATGATAGGGGGAGAAATGATATCTAATCTTATTATAACCTTATATAAGTTTAGGAGATTTAACTTAGGCGGAGAGCGCTATCTTCTTAGGTTGATCATAGTTGATAAAGGGGAGAATTAATTTAGAGGGAGTAATTATTTTAATTGTATTTAATATTTTGAAATTCCCTACACATTTGATAGTTTGCTTAAGTGTGCGGGAATTCTTTTAAATGGAAACTATCATCGGCAAAGATATTGATCCTTGGGTCTTGAGTCAAGTTTGGGTGGGATGTTTGAGTATAGTAGAGCTTGATAGCGCTTAAGGATTTTTGTTTGGTTTTTGTCCTGGAATAGCCAAAGGGGGAGATTTGTAAGGACACAAGTCTCCGATTGAGTCTTAATGTTGTGTTGGCTCAATTCCAGAAAAAAATGTTTAAGTCATAGGATAGTGTTCAAGTGTATCCATTCAATACTAAGACGTGTTAGTTGATGACGTAGCGGCCACGATTATAAAGCTTCATCAAATGCTGAGTTTGTTGTGCCTCATTTCTACGTCAACAACATTGGTTCCAATGCTCCTACGGTATGAATGCATTTTAAATATATATAGGAGCTTGGAACAATATTTATTGGGTGTAATTTTTATTTTAAACTGATGTTTATTTTCATAAGATCTCTTTAAAACTTCAAAATAAAGTTTCTGCGCCAAAAATCGAATTTTAAGCATTCTGGAACTTCGTTCGAACGAGTTTTTCGTTCGAACTAGAATGTCGTTCGAATGAGTTTGCCAACGAATTTTCCCACTTGGCAACTGGAACTTCGTTAGAAGTTTCGTTCGAACGAGACTTCGTTCCAACGAGATTTTAGTTTGAACGAGATTTCTGGCGGGAAATTTTTTGGCAGTTTTAATCAAATCTTTCCCATGTTTCCACTTTCTTTTTCCCACTAACTTTTGACAGAATTTATATGTGTGGGTTTTGAAAAACTAACTTTTGACATTTTCTAAACACCTTTTTGAGAGGGAAAATTTCCAAGTTCAAAAGTTCATGTTTTAAGTGTTTGCATATTTAAGAACATTATTCCAAAACACTTTAGTTTACACCCATAGTTTGTTTATTCCAAGTTACCATATATATATATATCTTGCTTGGAGTTTTGGCACCGGTTTATATCTACACCTCAAAGTAGAGAAGTTTGGGTTTACTTCTACATCCCATAAAGAAGAAGTTTGTTGTTTTTGGCTGCGGCATTCTCATACAGTGAAAGGCAACGTGTGTGGTTGATGGGTTCCTAAAAGTTCGATCGGTAGATTTTGAGACTGCGGTGGACCTCTGTGGTTATTCGCTACGCAGAGGTGTGTACAAGAAGAAGCATCGAGGCTTGGACGGAGTCAAGTCGAGTGTTGTAAGTCTTACTATCCTATACATGTAAAACCGTACTTAATGGATTTGAGACTAAGGTCGTCCGAGGTTTTTTCCCGTTGTGGGTTTTTCCTCGTACATCGCGACGTAGTGTGACTGATTTACATTTATCTTGCAAAATAACTTAGAACGCATGCTTAAGCTAATTCAAAATAAAATTTGGTTTAATTGTCTCACTTAATTAAATTGGTGCTAAAATTAATTTGGGTAATACTTAATTAATTTAGTTCAAGTCATAAATTTTATTGGATAAAGTTTGGTTTGGCCTAATTTGCAAAATTGAATTAATTAATTGTTAGGCAAATTTATAGGACTTGTGTTAAATTTCTTTTGGTAAAAAAGCTAAATATTCACAAGTTTGTTTTCAAGAGAAATTCTAATTTTGAAAAAATTAAAATCCTGTTTAGTTTAATTTTAATTTTGGAAGAATTAAAATTGTAATATTTTAATTGTGAATCTTGCATAGTATAGTCCCTTTATTTGAACCATCCTTATTCCGCATCTTTAGAAGAAATTACTTTTTGTAAGATCTTAAAATTGGGGGTCATCATTTCCAACATAATATCCTATATCACTTTACCATATTAACGTATACTCCCTCCATCCCAAATTAAAAGTCCATTTTTTCTTTTTAGTCGTCCCAAATTAAGAGTCAACCTTCCTTTTTGTCCATAATTAATGAACCAAATTTTATTATAGTGAACAACCGTTGAATTTAGCCATTAATTGAGTATATCCTTAATATGTAAAAAAAGGACAGAGACTCTAAATTTAGGCCCAATATCACTTTAACATATTATCATTCTATGCTTGGGGACTATTCAGTCTTAAAGGCATTTTTTTTAGACTCGTAGTGACATTTTTTAGAAATCTTCTTATCTCAAGTAGTGAAAATAGGAAGAAGTGTAGTAATTGTTAATATTAGGCACCCAAAGTGATATACTACAACATAAGACAACTTGTAAGTATTTCCATGGGAAAAATGTCTTAAACCCATTTTACAAAGGGCGTAAATCTAGATGTTTTTTTTTTCCGGCTAGGCTCATAATGCCCCACTAATAAAAAGTTTAATATTGTTTAGGGAAAGTACTGATTATTCATTGGAATTATATTAATTTGTATCGATGAAATTATGAGTACGGATCATCTCACATGTCACCCGAGTAAAAAATGAAAAACAAAGAAAAAATGTTGGTGCAGCAAGTGATTAGTCGACCCAATTAGGTGTGTCTGACAATGGATGGATACAAAGAACCCCATATATATTTCGAAGTTATTTATACGCCTTAAATAGAATTTTAACTTGGATAGATAACTATAAATATGTTTGTGTTTTCTTGATAATTATTTTCCCTATGTTGTTGTCTTTAGGATAATGTGGAAGATAATGCAAAGACATACCAGATGATCTTAACATGTCGGGTTTATTGCAAAAGTAAAAATAATGGATAAACTTATAGGATTATATAGTTTGGATATTGTAGAATGGTGAGATATTATGGTTAATTCTATGGGTTAGATTACTAACTATAGATAGTCGGGGTTGAATACGAGAAGAAGTTGGAATTTATGACTTTTATCATAATGTCAACAAGAATTGTTCAGGGGAAACTTTGTTGTTGCTTCTTTAAATTTTAATGGATGGAGGTCGAATCTATGGATCAGATTCCGACCCATGCCATTGATGTTAAGAGGATGTGATCATAGGTTATTGATATGTTTATAAACTGAAACAATATGAATCATAATAATGACAAACTTTCGTCCATGAGTATTGGATTTATATTATGTATTCCAATGTTGTTTAGAGTCTTTTTTTTCAAGAATAAAAAATACTTTGTATCACATATGTGTTACAATTATTTACCATTTTGAAATGTGACTTTAAGATACTGATAACACGTGCAATACACGTGTTCATCAATTACTCAGTTGGAAAGTTAAGTTGGATCGAGCTAATTTATTATATAGATATTTGATAAAAATAATGTATATAAACAAACATTTTTAACGGATATATATTTTTGGTTTTATCACAAGGTGTTCGGAATAGCTTACGCTCACCTCGATTAATTCCCGTTCGCGATATGTGGCTTCCGCTGACCAAGCATTATTGTGATACAGTCGGGAGTTGAATTGGGGAGCAAACTCAGTGGAGTCATGTCTATCCCAGATAAAACCTCATACTACTGGGCAAAGAAACTTATTTTTTAAAGGATATATGAATGGACTTTATAATCAATTTGTTGGAAAATCATATATCTAAAGGTGGTTCAAATAGAGCTCCACCCCCGCTATTCACCATGTGTAGTCAAAATTAAAGATATCCAATCATCCCATCTCTTTTTCTCGTTTTAAGTTCCACATTTGTTGCACTTTATCTCTCTCCAGGTGATTTTTTGCATTTAACTCTTTGCCTATTTCTCTCCCTATCCAAGTAAGAAATATTTAGTCTACCTCTTTACCTTTACTTTTCAACTCTCAACTACCCTTCTATATCCCAATCATATGTATTTAACTATTTATTCTTCTGCAACATAGATATGTCCATCCCACCTCTCCTAACCTACTCTCCTCCATTATTATACGGAGCTCTGTTCCTGGTATTCTTATCTTTCCTCTTTGAATTTGAGTTTTTTTTTGTTTTAGTTATTTTGTAAAAGATAGTGGTTTTCCTTATCAGTTTGTTATCTTTTCCCATTTTTCGAATGGAAGGTCTTTTTTTCATTAGAGAATTAAGATCAAGGTCATGTTCCTTCTTATATTTAGTCTACCTCTTTACCTTTACTTTCCAACTCTCCACTACCCTTCTATATCCCAATCATATATATTTAACTATTTATTCTTCTGCAACATAGATATGTCCATCCCACCTCTCCTAACCTACTCTCCTCCATTATTATACGGAGCTATGTTCCTGGTATTCTTATCTTTCCTCTTTTAATTTGAGTTTTTTTTTTGTTTTAGTTATTTTGTAAAAGATAGTGGTTTTCCTTATCAGTTTGTTTTCTTTTCCCATTTTTCGAATGGAAGGTCTTTTTTTCATTAGAGAATTAAGATCAAGGTCATGTTCCTTCTTATATTTAGTCTACCTCTTTACCTTTACTTTCCAACTCTCCACTACCCTTCTATATCCCAATCATATGTATTTAACTATTTATTCTTCTGCAACATAGATATGTCCATCCCACCTCTCCTAACCTACTCTCCTCCATTATTATACGGAGCTCTGTTCCTGGTATTCATATCTTTCCTCTTTTAATTTGAGTTTTTTTTTTGTTTTAGTTATTTTGTAAAAGATAGTGGTTTTCCTTATCAGTTTGTTATCTTTTCCCATTTTTCGAATGGAAGGTCTTTTTTTCATTAGAGAATTAAGATCAAGGTCATGTTCCTTCTTATATTTGAATTTTTAGGACAGTGGTTTTCAGGTTTATAAATCTAGTCCCCGTGGTATAATAACATTTATTTGTATGGTCCTTTAAAGTTAGGAGTGCACAAAACAGGTAATTTCATTTGTTTTAGTTAAAGAAGTATTTATATTTATACCCTCAGTTATACTCATTTAAAACTCATTCTAAAAATAAACACATAACCGCACCTCTACCCCATCCGATCCCACCCACTGGAATCCTCGTCAGAGATCGTCGGAATTATGGTCAGATTGTTTCTCTCTCCTTATTTCACTCTCCCTTCGTCTATTTCTTTCATTTTATAGTCCACGCTAGCGGCACCATTTCCAGCGCTGAAGAAGAAGGTTTTTCGTCTGGAAAAAATATAGTGTTTGCCGAAAAAATGGAATTTTCACAAAAAAAATTGAGGTTTTAGTGAAATAGTAAATTTATCGAGTTCAATTTTTTTGTCAAAAAATATCAAGTATAGGTGTTATTGGATAGATCTCGAAGAGTAGATTTCAAATATATAAATTTTGTGAATTTTGGATTTGTAGATTTGAAGTTATGGACTTTTAAAATTTTGATATTTTTTTTTTTGTATAAGTTATCAAATGTCATATTGATCATTTTTCATGGTATTTTTCGTACAAATACTAAATTTATAAAATTATGTGAAGTGTCCTATTTTTATACACTTTGAATTAAATTGCATTTTTCCCCAAAACCCCATTTTTTCATTGATAGATTTGTCGACTGTTCTACATGTTTAGTGTTTTTTCCCAATTTCTTTGACTTGCATATTGTTGACTTTTGTTTATAATAATTTTTTTTAGTTTTAATTAACTTCGTGGGAGGAAGACAAATTGTGAGACAGATGGGATTATTTTTGGGGTAGTTAAGGAATAAACGTGAAGTAACAGTGATAAAATATGTTGATGATGGAGACTCCCTATCCACACATAATTATACATTTTACTCATGATTAGTAACCCTTTCGCATTCTTTTTATCAACTTAGAGAGATAGATGTTATGAATGAATTATGAAGATAACAAAATAGAATAATGTATCCTAGTTTTGTAATTTTATCTTTGATGTTTTTTTAACTTATTTGTTTTGGCTAATGTAATGTTTAATTATCCTAACTAATTGTTGGGGGATGTAGCTATGATGTGAGGAGTGATGAGGAACTAAGAAAAGTGTTAAGGGCTGCAACCATTGCCAATGAAAATATATTAAAGCCTTCTTCAAATGATTATTACTTTATTGGGGAAAGTACTCTTAGGCCCCTCGCAAACAAATTTTAAACACTGAAGGACAATTTACTCTTAAGTGGTTAAAAATTGTTTGTGATGGACCTAATTGTAAATTGCCCTACTTCATTTTGTGTATATGCGTTTGGTGGGGTTTTCACAAAAAGAAGTGTTAGATGTGGACATTATATGAATAAAGTCCATATAAAGTATAATCAGTTAAACTACCAAGTTAGGTGTTATAATATAATTTTATACTTCATGTTATTAATATTTTTCTAATAGAAGTGGTAAACAAAAAATATAACATTAGTTATTGTTTACACCATACTAACACAAATCAATAAAGTGTTGCCACATAATATTTATACCAATAAAAATAGCCAAGTAATATTATGAGAAAATATATATTAGGGTCAGAATGCATGCATGACACGTGACATGAATTGGAGCATGTGGATACGCACTAAATATTTAAATGGGGCGTTAATGCACCCAAGTGAAAAACTCAAATGAGTAAAATAACCACCAAGAAGTTACCATGGCAGTTATTTTGCATAGGCAAGAAATACTATAAATAATCAACAAGGACAAAGAGGAAGAAAGGACTCCCTCACAAAATCACATTTATATTACTTTTATCCTCTTTTATTTATGCACTTCTTTTCTTTCAATTCCGTAAGTAGATTGTAAGGGAGTTGTAACTCTCTTTTTCAAGTTTATTTAAAGATTATTCCCTTTATTGTTCTTTAATTTGTACAAATGTTTACTTTCCTCCCAATTTACTTTCTCAAAAATCTTCACTTTAACTGCATTTTTCTTTCTTTTATTTTCAAATATTTTCTTTACTATCAATTCATGAAATTTATTATTTCTGTTTTAGTTAGTAATTATAATCTATCACTTACTTTGAGTCTTCCACAAGGGAAGCATAAGTCATCTTAATTGAGGCATTGAACACAATACAATTTCTTGATAATTAACACTGGTCTAAGATCTTTGGTTGACAAATCCACAAATATTATCTGGCAAGCTTGTAACCTTAATTATTAACCAATCCTAGTGAAAATAACCCAAACATATTTCTGGCAGGTCCGGTGGGACACCAATACTGTGTACCGATTATACATGGCTAGGTGATTAGGTATAAATATTTCATATTTATCCCCTTACTTTCGGTATTTTTATGGTCCTGTACAGTTCATTTAGCACAGATTTATATCATATTTACGCTACTAACCCTTTTTGGTGAGTGTTTCGTGTTTTGTGTATCTCTCTTATGTTTTATAGGTAAATCGTGCAATTGGATGGAAGAGAAAAGACTAAATGATGAAATAAATTCGAGAATGGAAAGTCAATGGAAATTTATTAATTTTTTAGCCAAACTCAGAGGACGAGACAATGGAAAAGTTGAATATCTTGAAATCACGAGAACACTAGAAAGAAATGGCACCCGATCTGAGCTACGGTTAGAAAGTTATATGCATTTGAAGTTAAGAAGAAAATCTAGTGGCATAAATGTAAATAGGAGCATAGAAGGCAAAAAAGGAAAAGCCAACTCGAGATCCTGACCGAACCGGATCGGTCCTGGGTTTAGTTACAGGTTCGATTCACTGCATGGGTTCAGTCCAATATGGGAATGTTTTATTTTCCATAGATTCTATCTAGAAGAGTTTGAGTTGATTCAGACTTCTTTAAACGATTTTTGACACTTGTAAAAACCTATTATAAGTTTTTTTTATCATTATTATCATTAATTGTAAGACAAAATATGATCAAGAACTTCTTGGGGAAACAATTTACAACTTTTGTACCATTAATTTAAGAGAGGATCATGGGTTTTTTCGAAATTTCTTTAATCTGAATTCTTATTGCATGATTTATGATGATATGAGAAATGAGACGCTAGTCATTATGAAGCATCATATCAAGTGTTGAGTAAAAGTAAAGCAATCAATAAGGAAAAAGACACAAAATATAGAGTGCTTCTGCTATAAAAATGAGCCTACGTTTACTTTGAAGTCCTACTCATATTATCCACATTGCAAGATACAAAGTTGTGCCCTTAGAGGCGTACAAGATAGATAGGGTTAGAAAGTACATGAGGTTAGCCAAGATAACAACCCTGATGTAGCCTAAGTTGAGTGATATGGCTACGAAGGGGGGTGGGCCCCCAAGTATGATGTCCTATAGAGAAAGAGTGAGTTGAGAGTTTTGTAGGGATTTGCCAAGATGGAATCCTCCTCATAGTGAGATGAACACTTCTATTTATGGAGGTCATAAAGGTGTACCACGTTACCAGAGCGCGTGACATGTGGATAAGTTAGATGAGCCTGGACTCCTTCTAGAAACTGGACATCTGTCAGGTGCCCAACCCTGTAATACATGTTGCAACCTGTTTGTACTCTGGCAGCAGCTAACTCTGCCCAAGGCCTTTAGGATGAGGCCTAGTATATATAAAGGGGTGGAGACCTGTCTGTCAACTCTATGTGGACATAGTGAACATATTGAGCATATCAATAAGCCTCGAGCCATAGTGCCTAGAGTTGGTGAGTTGGGGCTGCGGCTGATATCAATTGATGTGGTGCAAGTATCCAAAGGTTTACGTAAAAACTGCCAGGAGACGCTTAACCTTCCCGTGCCTTTTTATATAAGTATGTTCCGACCGTGGCCTTCATTACCTTTCTGAAACCATTTAGAGAAAATCAAGAGCGAAACTTTGTCATTTTATTGCTTGAATTTATCGGCGATTCTACTGTGGTGGTTCAAGGCGGAGCTAAGGCAGTTGGTGGTTTTTCTCCATAGGTTTCATCTTTTTCCAGGTAATAATCTTTTCTAACTTTTCATTCATCCAATTTTTTTTGGATTTCTTATAAAACTATACTGTAAATCCCCATTTTTCTGAATTCTTAATTTCGTAATAAAAAAACATGTTTCTTTCTCACACTATTGTTAGAACACATTGGAGTTTGACTGAAAATGCTTAGTGTAAATTATTGACATCTATATTTTTAACCCTTGCATATGTGAGGATTATAACACTTATGTGGCCATTCTGATTGAAGAGTGTGCGCCGCTGCCTCTTCTCCCTCTTCTACCTCCGAAAAAAAGGGTGATGAGAGAGGAAGGGGGCTCGAAAGGTCTCGCGCCCTACTTAAGGACGCTTCGGCCATCGTCGGTGTGGGGTAAATGTAAATGGACGGAGTCGCAAGCCTATTTCATTCAAAACGGGCAAAAAAACGTGTCACTGCCTCGAGAGAACGGCATCGAAGACAAATTGATGCATATGAAACAAATAGTTTGAAGGTTCGGGGGCTAAGTTACGGAATGGAAGGTGTTAGGCACCCATCTCGCCCTTTCATCTCTCATGGGCTAGTGTTTTTGTTTTACTTTATTTCTTTTTGAAGTGTGTGTGCATGTATATATAATGGAGATCGGAATCGCTCAACTCATACGATGAAAAAGATAGAGTGAGATCATCTATAGGAATGTTCCTAAAATAATATATAGAAAATATGATTTATGCATTTATCGCAATATCGATCATTTTAATGAAACTAAAATATGTGTTGGGTGAAATGATAACAAAAAAAATATGTATATTAAGGCAAAAATATGATAAATGCGGAAATGGGAGATTTTGAAAAATTAGAAATTTTAGAAAAAGTTGAAAATTAGGAAGTTGAAAATTGGAAAAATTGGAAAATTGGACTTGAGTCTCGGGTTTTAATCTGAAATGCCTACTTAACCTATAAAGGCATCAAAGTACATGTAGTTCTAATGCGGCATGGGGGTGGGGTTTATCCCGTAGATTCGAACGAGATTTTATCATATGTGTGTGTGTAGAAAATGTGTTTTTAGTTTTGAAAAAGTGTAATGAATAATCCCGATCGGAATTTATGGGTGTAACACTCTTTTTGTTTGTTTTGGTTTTTTTATAGAAAATAAAATATGTGCAATATACTAATAAAAATGTAGATATTAATGTTTGTGAACTAAAGTAAGAACTAAATTATGAATCTAATGAAATTTATGCAAAACAAGAAATTTAAAGATAGGGGAAGGATTTGGACCTTCTTTGAAGCTTGATCTTTGATCTTGGATGAACTCCCTTGAATGTGAGATGAATGTTGGATGAGAGAGAATGAGATTTTTCCAAATTGGGTATGAAAAGGTTGGGAATATAAGCTTGAATGGAACTTCACGTGGAGGAACTTCGTTGATTTCGAGAGTGTTGCTGAGATCACTAATGCTGATTGATCTGAGGTGTTCCTTGTAAGAGAGGTAATGCCCTCTATTTATAGGGTAGGGGGGATGCCGATAGGCATGGACCTAGTCCTTTCCATAGGCAGGTGACCCTAGACATACTGTCGATAGGCACGAAATCGGACCTGCCAATTGGCAGTCTCGTGCAGATTTTCCTATAAAAATGATCGTAAAACATAATTCGTTGATCCGAATCATGAAAGGGTAATACCATTAGAAAGGTAATTCAGATACCTTCTAGAGTCCTTTGGACCTCTCCTGATTTCGGGATTTAACTTTGGGTCCAATATGGCTCAGAAGCGCACGTCAATCCTTTGGATGGGAGATCGTCGAACGAAAACAGATCGTTCGTCCGTATGGTAAGTTAGAATCGTGCATGGGGCAGACCATTGGAAATTTTAGGAGATTTAATTTGACATTCCAATGATTTTTTCTCGGTTCAGGAAGTTTTCGTTGGTCTACTGGGTCCCCGAGGCGCCGGTGATATCTTGGAGTAAAACAGGTCGTTCATCCGTACCATAAGTCAAAATCTTGCACGGGGTGAACCGTTGGAAAGTGTATTCAGTGCCTTTCTGAGATTCATTCAGTCTCAGTCAATTTGAAGAGTTGACATTGGTCAAATAGAGCCTGGGAGCGTTCGGTGGCCTCAAGATCATTTTTCGAGGGAAAATGGATCATTTGTCCAAACGGTTATGTTGTTTAGCGCACGGGGAGGACCGTTGGAAATGGGTTGCAGTTCCCTTCAAAGATTTAAAGAGATTTCACTCTGAAGACAAAGTTGATTGGGATGAAATCGGGGCCCAGGAGGTCCCGATGGCCTCTAAATTGACTTTCGGTAGTATAATTGTTCGTTTGTCCGAATCGTTATGCCGATTCGTGCACAGGGTGAACCATTGAAAATGGGGTTTAGATCCCTTTGAATATTCAAAGATATTTTCTCTGATGATAGAGTTGAACAGAGTCAAACAGAGCCTCGGATGGTCTCTAGATCAATGCTCAGAGTATGACCTACGGTTTGTAGTGAAATGGGGAGCTGGTGGGGACCTAAGGAATGACTTAGGGGGTCGTAGAGTGTGGTGTCTACAAAGCCCCTATACGGGTGTGCTTGGACCAAGTGAAACCCATCGAATAGACACCACATGATCTTTTGGAGAGAGGTCAATTCTGCGGACCTAAGGGATACGAATGAATGGTTAAGAGGGTCGAGATCGATTATGAGGACCTAAGGTGATGCTGGGGACGGTCGATTATGAGGACTTAAAGGAGGTGACGACTGAGGTCAAGGTACGGAGCGACCAATTCTGTGGGTTGAGGTCAATTCTAAGGACCTAAGTTATAGCGATAATTTCTACGGGTCGTCGTGAATTCTGAGGACCTAAGTAGAAGCGACCAATTCTGCGAGATTAAGATAAATATGACTAATTATGCGGCTAAAACAACTCATAGGTGTGTACATCCCCGATCCTCGCAGTGGACGGGCGGTGTGAGGGAGGATCCTTGGTCCCGCGTATCCCTCTCGGGAGAGCTTCGACCGATGTCATTTGGGTGAGGTGAAAAATGCAGAGAGATAGAGTCGCCGGTCTATTTTACTCAAAACAGATAAAAGAAAGGGAGCCATCCCGAAAGACAGCATCCAAAGACATACTGATGCATACGAAACCAAAATGATTCGAAAAGGGTCCGGAGGCTAAGTTACGAAATGGGAAGGTGATAGGCACCCATTCCGCCCTTACGGTTTCTCATGGGTTTTTGCTATTTTTGTTTATTTTCCCCATGATATGTGTGCAAGTGTATATATAGTGGAGATAGGAATTATCGACTTGTACCATGGAAAAGGTAAAGAGAGTCATCAGTAAGAAGGTATAAAAATATTAGAAAATAGGATTTACGCGATTATCCTTACGTTGATCATTACGATGGAACGATAACGCATATGGGATAATACGCTACTAAGAATAAATATATAAAATATAAAGGAATGGATTTTAGAGAAAAATAAAAAGGAGAGAAAAAGTAAAATAGAACTCGAGTCTAGGATTTTACACCGAGATGCCTACGTAGCCTATAGAGGCATCAAAGTCCACGTAGTTCGCATGTAAAACGAGGGGTGGGGTTTATCCCATAAATCCAACCGGGGACTTTTCTTATTTATGTTTGTGTGTGTGTAGAAAAAGTGTTTTAGTTGTGAGAGAAGTGTAAGAAAAGTGTGAGAATTCCCGTTTGGAATTTATGAGCAAACCCTCTTTTTCTTATTTTTTGAGTTTTTTATTTATATGAAAATAAGAGATGTGCAATAATACTAAATAAAAAAGTATAGTAAGATATGTGAGATGAGGGAATAAAAGTTCTAAGTAATGAAACAAATTAATGCAAATTTATGAGAATTTAAGGAGAGAATTGAGAAAATTGGACCTTCTTGAAGATCTTGAGCTTGATCTTGAATATTGGAGAGCAGCCCTTGCACTTGGATGATGATGGAGAGAGCCTAATTCACTAAGTTTGATAAAAAAGATGATGAAAGGTGAAGGTTGGGAAGGGATTTGGATGTGGAAATCACGCTGACTTCGAGAGAGATTTTCTGGATTGGCTGAGAGTGATATATGTCTGATTTGGGCTCCCCTTGTAATGAGGACAAGGACTCCTTTTTATAGACCCAGGGCATTGACGATCTTCATATCCATATTCCCGCCAATCGGTAGGTGCGTTTAGGCATACTACCGATAGGCAGGGTCTGGTACCTGCCGTTTGTCAGTGTCTTTCAGGCCTTTTTGGAAAATCGACCGCAAAGCAAAACCATTGATCCGAATCATGCGCGGGGCTGACCGTTGGAAAGGTAATTCAGATACCTTTGAAATTCCTTTAGACTGCTCCTGGGTTCGATAGTTGACTTTGGGTCAAATGTGGATCAGAAGCATTCGTCGCTACATTAGACGGGGAATCGTCGAACGTAAAAGGATCGTTCGTCCGCATGGCAAGTCCGAATCACGCACGGAGCAGACCGTTGGAAAGGTGAGGAGATGTACTTCTACATTCCAAATAGTTTGATCGGTTTAGGGACTTAACTTTGGTCAACCAGGCCCTGGAAATATTTGTTGACCTCTCAGAGTAAAACGGATCGTTCGTCCGTACCGTAAGTCAGAATCGTGCAGGAAGTGGACCGTTGGAAAAGGGGTTTTCGTTCCCTTTGAAGATTCATTCAATCTCGGTCAATATGAAGAGTTTACTTAGGTCAAATGGAGCTCGGGAGAGCCCGGTGGCCTCTAGATCAAGTTTTAGGGGAAAATGGGTCGTTCGTCCACATTATAAGTCGAAATCGCACACGAGATGGATGGTTGGAAAGGGGACTGAGGTCCCTTTGAAGATTAATTCAGTCTCGGTTGAGCTGAAGAATTTAACTTTTAGTCAAACGGAGCCTGGGTTTTCTCGATGGCTTCTAGGTCAGTACTCGGGGTATGACCTGGGTTTGTAGTAATGAAGGGAGGTGATAAGGATCTAAGGATAGTTTAAGGGGTAACAGAATGGGGTGTCTACAGATCCCCTCGACGGGTGAGTTTGGAATAAACGATAGCCGTCGAATAGACACCACATGATGATTTTCAGGGAGGAAGACGAATTCAGAGGGTCGAGGCCAATTTAAAGGACATGTGGGAGTGAGGATAACCAATTCAGGGGGTCGAGGTCGATTCTGAGGACCTAAGGAAATGAGGATGACCAATTCAGGGGGGTGAGGTCGATTCTGAGGACCTAAGGGATGGTCTGGAGGAAAGGTTTAGGCCAATTCTTGAGGAGGTGCTGGGGATGACTGATTCTGCGAGTCGAAGACACTTATGAGGGCTTAAAGATGAGGTTGACCGATTCTTCAGGTCGAAGACAATTTTGAGGGCTTGAAGATGAGGGTGACCGGTTTTGAGGGTCGAAGCCAATTCTGCGAGCTTAAGTAGAGATAACCAATTCTGCGGATCGAAGCCAATTCTGCGAGCTTTAGTTGGGATGACCAATTCTGCGGGTCGAAGCCAATTCTGCGGGCTTAAGTGGAGGGTGACTGATTTTATGGGTGGAATCCAATTCTACGGGCTTAAATATGAGATGACCAATTCTATGGGTCGAAGCCAATTCTGCAGGCTTAAGGGTGAGATGACCAATTCTGCGGGTCGAAGCCAATTCTACGGGCTTAAGTTAAGATGACCAATTTTGCGGTCTTAAGTGGAGATGACCAATTCAGCGGGCCAAAGCCAATTCGGCGAGATTAAGTGGAGATGACCAATTCAGCGGGTCGAACCCAATTTTGCGGGCTTAAGTGGAGATGACCAATTCAGCGGGTCGAAGCCAATTCCACGGGCTTAAGTGGAGATGACTAATTCTGCGGGTCGAAGACAATTCTGAGGGCTTAAGGTTAGATGACCAATTCTGCGGGTCGAAGCCAATTTTGCGGGCTTAAGTGGAGATGACCAATTCAGCGGGCCGAAGCCAATTCCACGGGCTTAAGTGGAGATGACCAATTCTGCGGGTCGAAGACAATTCTGCGGGCTTAAGGTGAGATGACCAATTCTGTGGTTTGAAGTCAATTATGCGGGCTTATGTCGAGGTGACCAATTCTGCGGGTCGAAGCCAATTGTGTGGGCTTAAGGTGAGATGACCAATTCTATGGGTTGAAGCCAATTCTGCGGGATTAAGGTGAGATGACCAATTCTGCGGGACGAAGCCAATTCTGCGGGCTTGAGTAGAGATGTTCTTGAGGAATTCTACCGGGGATATTTATCTTGTGGTTTTGTTTTGGGCTGGAGAACCGATTGCTGGGGAAATCTTTTGCATCCTCTGAAGGAATAGCCAAAATTCCATTGGGGAGGTGATTAGGTGGCCGAGTGTTTGGATGTATTGCTTGGGAAAAATTAAGACCTTTGGGGTATAGAGGGTGATCTTTAGATATCCTCCGAGGATGTTACCAAGAGGATTTTTACTTAGTTTTTGGGAGTTCCTCGGGGTAAATAAGGGTTCTGCTTGAGGGAGTGAAAAAGTTTCTTGGTGAAAATGTTCTAAATCCTTCTTGGGATTTTTAGGAATTTTTTTTAAAAATTTTCAGGGCTTTCTGGTATTTTTTGGGAATTTTGTACGAAATTTTAAAGGGGTGTCGGTCGGCATGATACAATGGGTGCTATTTCGCAGTGGCACGGACTTTTGGACTGCCTCGGGAAGGTAAGGGGTCAGTGCCGATCGGTGGGTGGGGATGAATTGTGACGGAGATGATCGTGACTGGGGCTGGATTGTGACGGAGAGCAGATAAAGGTGGATCATTCTCTGCGGGTGAGGCCAGAGGCGGTACGTGCGCAACTTGGTGATGTAGGGAGGATAGTTTCTGGGGATTTCATTCGGATGTCCTTGCTGAAGGATGTTTTGCTGAGTAGGGAGGTTGATTTGGAGGATGGGATGCAGGTGAGGCAGATGGCCCAGTTCTTCATTTTGTTGGTGCTGGGAGGTTTCATGGTGGTGTCGAGCGGCGACGTCGTCCATTTGTGGTTCTTGCTGTACTTGAGGATGTTTTCGAACATCCCTCTCTATGATTGGGGGAGCCTGACTTTGTCGACCCTCTATTTTTCTTTAGAGGCATTCAGCCGGTGCTGTCGGCAAACTTTTACTGGAGCCACGTATCTCCTTGAGGTATTCTTTAATTTGGGCATTTTCTTTTCATGCATTCGCATTTTTCCTTATGCGTCTCTTTTTGGTTGTGAATTCTTGTCTTTGGCAGACGTGGTTCTATGAGGTGATTGGGTGCAATACCCCACTGATTGCCTTGAAGGACGAGACTGTTGGGGATTTTGTCGATTGTATCGATGGCACAAGGCCAATCGGCAGTCAAAGGGATCTCTTTCTTTGGAGGTGGTGCATCAGGTCTTGAATGGCCTGACCAGTGGTAGGGTAAGACCCTTTCTCTTCAGTCTTGGTTTTTGCTCATTTTGATTCTGTTTTGACTTATGCCTGCTGGGGATTTTCAGGTGACATTTTACCCTTGGGGGATAGCCATTCAGGATACGGGGGCGATAGGGGTGAACGCACAGATGAGGCGCTTACTGGCGCATGAGTTTGGCCATTCTTGGTATCTCAGGGAGTGGGTGGTTCGGTAGATTTCTGAGGAGGATGTGGTGGTGCTACATATATATCCTCCTATGTCTATGAGGCATGAGCGGCTGCTACCGGAAGATGCGAGGATCGCGGCGATGATCGGTGAGTCCTACTTGTTGTACACTGATACGGCTGCTCCGTATGACTATATGGACTTTGTGACGAGTAGGTTAATGGCGCCCATAATATATGATGCCTTGCCTTTCCCTCCTACGGGTTCGAGTCGGGCAGTGGGGTTCTCCCACAGGGGCAGTGGTCCATTAGCGTCTGCGGCGGCGACGACTTCAGAGGTTCACTTCATGCGATTGCATACCCCTTCATATAATATTCGGTAGGCCGATGGAGGGATGGTGCCTATATTGTACCGTCCTTACGCGATGGATCTGGAGGAGCTGGGTTTGACAGAGGAGGTTCTTCGTCCTGCGGTATAGCTTTATGTTCTTTTCCTCTTTTTGGTTTCTTTTCTGTTTGATCCCTCTTTGATACTGATTTTGCCTTTTCCTTGCATCAAGTTCGGGTGTCGACCACTTGGCTGAGGGACATCAGGGACTGGATAACTTCGACGACTGCCCACATTCGGGATTCAGTCTCGGTTCCTTCTTGCTTGGTGCCTTCTGCTTCATCCGGGGAGGACTCTGGCTCGGTTAGTGGTGGTGCGTCATCTTGCCGTAGGGAAAAGAGAGCGCGTCGCAGGGGTGGAAGCTCTTAGAGAGAGGGGTGAAGGGTAGGAGAGAGAGAATGTGGGTTCGGGCCGAGTCCCGTTGTTTTTTCTTTTCTTTTATTTTCTGCAAAATTTGATGTAATGCAAAAGAATATATATATATATACAATGCAATGGTTTTTTTTATTATCTTTAGTTAATGGTGAATGCATGCACATGCGCTTTTACTTTGCTACTGAGATCGTAAAATGAGATATTTTTGGGAGGAAGGTTTTAAAAATGAGAAACTATATAGGGGTGGAAGAGGATTTTTGAAATTCTGTTTGAGAATATCAATTTATTTTTTATTGAGCTTCTAATTTTGACAAAAGAGGAAAAAAGGAAAATTTCCAAAAATAGGGGGTTGCCGATCGGCAAGAACCTTGTCCTGCCTATCGGCAGTCAAGTCCAGTCCCATCAATTCAAAGATTTTATTAGTGCCCTCTTCAGCCTTTTATACTTTGTGGGGGTAGGATTCCCTTCAATTTCTGCAGGGTTCATGTCTTTTGTGAGGGTTTGCAAGTATAAAAATGGGTAAGGGTCGAGTGTTTTCATCACACCTTCACATTCTTACTTACTTGCTTACTACCTCTTAGTCTTGCAAGATGGCTCTCCCTGGTAGTATTGTGTTTGCCAACTAAATTGAAGCCTTGGAAGCAATGTGCTCTTATAATGTCGACTCTGATGCTTTTAGCATAATCAGCCTATTGAGTGGAACATGTTGATGGCGGAGGTACAATTCGGGTACCCTGAAGACCATGTATTTTGATTTGGGTTGGATGAAGTTTGTCCTACCTATGAGGAATTTTCTACCATGCTGGAGATAAATCCTAGTGTTACTGTAACTTTACATGAGTTTTCTCGTTCTCCCAGGGATTTTCTGGCCGGGCTTCTTCGTATTTTGCCTTCGGTATCTAGACCATTAGTTACTGGAGGAATGATCTCCCTTTCGATGGTGTTACAACCTGTGCATTTGTAGGAGGCTAGCAATGTTGGATACGCTAGAGCCGTTGTTCTGGGCTTAGTATCAAAATTGCTGCTGGTGACTGGGGAACTGCTGGTGGACCCACAACTTGCAGCCATTACTTCTTGGATGTCATACCATCGCAATCCTGCGACAGTGATACTGGCGGAGACCTTGAATGGCCTAGATAACTGGCGAGAAGGTCGTTCTGACTTCCTGAGGGGTAGCCCCGTGATGCTGTTCATGTGATTGCCTGAGCGACTTCGCCTGGTGACCCCTCTGGAATACCCTTTATCGGTCGTACCCAACTTCTTTTCGTGCCACTTTATCATCGTTGGCTTGGATATTGAGATCTGGGAGAACTGGTTTGTGGATCACGGGGCTCTAAATCTGTGTTGGTCAGTGCCTTGGTGGGGACAGTTGCTGCCTATTCTGGAGCTAAGAGAATACCCGTATGTCCAGTTGGTTGGTCTCAGGAAGACCTCTTTCTATTTCTCTTGGCGGATTCTGCGTCAATTTGGTTGGGAGTAGGTCATGCCACCTCGGACACTAGACTTCTTTCCGGTAGAAGATTTGACTGAGTGCCTACGCATGCGGCTTGGATTTATATGGGAAAATCGACGTCCGTCGACCCATCCTTCTCAGTTTGTTGGGAGAGTTTAGCATATCCTTGGGGATTATATGAAGTGGTTGTGGAAGAGAGTAGTCAACAAGATGTTGGTAGTGGAGACTGGACAAAGGTGGCTTGTTTTGTCTGATACCATGGAGGGAGGTGTGGTAGTTTTTCCGAAGTTGGTTCGAGCCTATCGGTTTATGGAGCGTTTGCGACACTCTGTTTAAGAGAGGGAAGCCTGGGGACCCCAGGATGCAGATGATGATGATGGAGCGGGCTCCTCTGGTAGCTAAGGCTAAGACTCTTGGAGAGTTTATTTTGTAATGGGGAGTAAATGTGGGGATTTTATTTTGGCTTTTTTAGGAAGGTATTGGGGAAGGGAGTTATCCATTCCTTTTCTCGTGTAATTGCACTAAAATTTCTTATTAGTGAAATAAACAAGTTTTTGATCATCCAGTTGTTCCTGTTGATGAGTTTTATATTGTTTGAATTTTCTATACCGATCGCTAAGGCATTCATAATCCTTTTGTTAAAGTATATGTTAGAATGGACTATCGTTCTCGGAGATAAGAAAAGAATAGTACGTTGTGAATAAAAGGGTCACGCTCATGTAAGGTGTATGAGCTGCCTACGTACCTCTGGGGTTTTTGAAAAGTTTTAATTTATTTGAAAATGGTTTTTTGCATAGGATCAGGCCCACGTAGTTCTGGGTAGAAGAAAATGAAGATATTTTTTTAGAATAGAAGGGGGGCGAGAAGAGTCATAGTGCGCCGAAATTTTGGACTAGGGGTAGAACTTCTTGAGATGGTCCAGGTTGACTAGACGAGCCATATTTTCCCCATCTAAATCAGTGAGCATGGCGGTACCACTAGATAAGATCTTCTTAACAATGTAGGGGCCGCTTCAATTGGGCTTGAATTTCCCTCTCGGGTCCCAGATGGGTTCTATTATTTCTTTGAGGGCTAGGTCCCCTTATCGGACACCGCGGTCCTTGAGTGTCTTTTTGAATGAACGCTCTATTCAGCGATGGTACCCTTGTATGTGGTATAGTGCTTTTAATCTCCTTTCGTCTAGGAGGGTCAACTCGTCAAGACGGCTTTGGCACCAGTCTTCTTCGCTGACCTTTCTCTCAAGCATGATGCACAATGAGGGTATTCCTAGCTCGACTGGTAGGACGACTTCCATGCCATAGACTAGAGAGTAAGGAGTAGCCCCAATAGAGGTTCGGATTGAGGTTTGGTAGCCCCAGAGGGCGTATGGGATTCGGTTGGCCCAATCTCGACAGCTTTCGGTCATCGTGCTAATGATGGCCTTGAGATTATTGTTGGAGGCTTCAACTGCACCGTTGGTTTGAGATCGATAGGGAGAAGATTTGTGTCTTTGAATCCCATTTTTGTTGACCACCTCTGTGACTTCTGCCTCAAAATGTAAGTCGTTATCTGACATCAGCTCATGCAGGACACCATATCGGTAGATGATATTTTTCTTGATGAATTTGGCCACTTTCTTGGCATTCAGCACTACATATGACTCAGCTTTGACCCATTTGGTGGAGTAGTCAATGGAAACTAGGATAAACTCATGCCCATTGGAAGCCTTCGGTGTAACCTTCCCTATGATATCGATGCCCCAGGTAGAGAATGGCTAGGGGAGGCCATGTTATATAATACACGCGGAGGAAGATGTTGAAGGTTGGAGAAATGTTGGCATTTGAGGCATCTCTGGACATAGGCGGTGTAATCCTGGGTCTTGGTGGTCCAGTAGTAACCTTGTCGGATGATCTTCTTGGCAAGCATGTGACCGTTCATGTGGGGTCCTCATTTCTCGCTGTGGATCTTTTACATTATCTTTTCAATGTCATCCCCTGCAATACAGTGCAGATGAGTTCCATCTAAGTTCCTTTTGAGCAGTTCTTTGTGACAGATGATATACTGGGCAACCAACCTTTGAAGGGTTGCTCAATATTTCTTGTTAGAACCCTTGGGCTACCAACCATACATGAGGAGGTGCCAAATATCATAGTACCAACAATTGGCTATCTTGGGATCTTCTTTGGTGACGAGCTCAATGTGGTAGCAGTGGGTTGGTTTATCTTGCTTTTGAACAAGTAAGGGGGTCATTGTTATTCCTTCGGGCATGTCGACCATGGAGGCCAAGGTAGCAAGGGCATCGGCTAGTTTATTCTTTGCTAGAGGTAGGTAATGGAAACTGATGTCTTGGAATTGGGAGTCTATTTCTTCTAAGTGGGCATGGGAGGGTTAGAGTTTCTCGTCCTTAACTCTCCGTTTTCTGAGCGGTTGACCGGTGATGAGGGAATAATCCCTGTAGACGTCTAGGCATTGAATACCTTTCTCTAGAGCAACCTTGAGACCTACCGTTCATGCCTCATACTCAGTTATGTTATTGGTGTAGGGGAAATCCATCTTGATGGCGATGGCAGTGTGAGAGTCATCCGGGGAGATCATAAGTATCCCAATGTCATATCCCTTTTTGTTGGAAGCACCGTCAAAGAACATTTTCCATCAGAGATTGTCCCGGGAAGTGAAGAGGATGTTTTCATTAGGGAGTTCAAAGATCCATACATCGGCCTCATCCATGGGGTAATCAACGAGGTAGTCAGAGATGGATCTTCCTTTCATGGATTTTTGTGTGACGTACATGATATCAAACTCGGCTAGGAGCATCAACCATCGAGCCATTCGGCTGGATAAGGTAGGTTTATCAAGCAGGTATTTGATGGGGTCCATTCGGGATACAAGTTTGATGGGGAAGGCGAGTATGTAGTGCCACAACTTTTAGGTGACCCATACAAGCTTGACACATGCCTTTTCCAAAGTAGTGTAGTTAACCTCGTATCCGACCAATTTGCGACTGGCATAATAGATGGATCTTTCTTTACAGGAATCTTCAAGGTATTGGGCTAGAAAATCCCCAGCTGCAGTGTCAGCTATGGTTAGGTATATGAGCAAGGGGAGACCAGGCTTTGGTGGCATGAGTATCGGGGGTTGAGTCAGGTATTATTTGATTCGGTTAAAAGATTCTTAGAATACCGTTCGAAACCTTAGTTGAATCCTCTCTAAGGATTTTGAAGATAGGTTCTCATATGGAGGTTAACTGGCTGATGTATTGCAATTTCCTAAGGAAACCTCGGACTTCTTTCTTTATTTAGGGAGGTGGAATATCAAGTATGGCTTTCAGCTTGGCAGGATCTTCTTTTATCCCTTTCTCACTGACCATGAATCCGAAGAGTTTTCCCTTTGTAGCGCCGAAGATGCATTTTTGTGGATTGAGTCTCATCTGATATTGTCGCAGTCGTTTGAAGAACTTTCGGAGAGTGGGAACATGACCTTACCTAGTCTTGGATTTGATAATTATATCATCCACATAGACCTCAACCTCTTTGTGAATCAGATCGTGCATGATGGTCGTGGCAGCCCTCTGATTGGTAGGCCCAGCGTTCTTGTCACCAAATGGCATGATAGTGTAGCAAAAGGTTCCCCATAGGGTGATGAATGATGTTTTTTCTTGATGGTATGGGTGCATTTTGATTTGGTTGTATCCGATAAAGTCGTCGATGAATGACTTGAGAGCATGACTGGCTGCGTTGTCCACGATCATGTCGATATTGGGTAGTGGGTAATCATCCTTTGGAGAGGCTTTGTTCAAGTCCCGACCGTCTACACACATCCGAACTTTTCCTCCTGATTTCGAGACGGGCACTATATTGGATAGCCATGTGGGATATTCGATCACACGAATGAAACCTACATTCAACTGTTTGACCACCTATTCTTTGACCTTGAGTGACCATTCGGTGCAGAGCTTTCTTAACTTTTGTTTAACCGACTTGGAATCTGGGAGAGTGGGAATCTCATGCTGAGATATTTCAGGATCAATTCCGAGCATATTGTCATAGGACCATGCGAAGACATCCACGAATTCCTTTAGCAATTCTTCGAGTTGTGCCCGCTCATGCTCGTTAAGGGTGGCCCCTATCCTAATCTCGTGCAGTTAGCTACTAGAACCGAGGTTAATAACATCAGTCTCTTCTTCATTAACTTGAACGCGTTTATGTTTTTTTATTATTAACCTTATTTAGATAAGTTAAGAATTGTTCATTTGCAAAATCATTATCATCAAAAGTTTGAATAGAATCTAAACAGTTAATGTAAGGCACAGCAAGATACTCAAAATCTTCGTTTATTTCATTGATAGGAAAAACAGCATTAAGAACTTCATCAAAGGAGGTCTCGATTACATTTGAGCAGGGATAGACAAAAAAAGAAGAAATAGGGTAAACATTGGGATTAGGGGAGATTTTAGCTGGTAGAATTGGCGCAGCATGCCAGTTGAGGAGAGGTGTATCAACAGTTTTAATCAGTTGGGACGAATTCAGTGATGTAATGCCTGAGTGAACCATGCAGAGTGTTAGCCCCAGTGTCTGTAAGTTGAAGGAATCCTCGTAGTGACATTCCTCAGTCTCTTCGGTACCTTTGATGAGAGGTTGTATATGGTGTTGGGAACTTTCAGCCCATGGGTAGCTGTCTTGGAAGAAGATCTTCATTCCATGTTTCATATTCTTTTCTGTACGGTCATACCATGGTTCTGCAAAAGCCGTAAAATGGGAAGTCTTCTCCCTCTTTGATGAATCGTTCATTTAAGGAGTCACCTGGGATAGTCTGGATGCAGTCCAGTCCTCTCTTTGGTCGAGACTGGAGGATCATTCTGAGCTCTTTTTCTGATGGTTGATACCCCAAACCACAAGGAGGGAAAGATTTCTTCAGTTTAATCAGCTCGAGTATCCCTTGCTGTCTTTATGCTAGCCCCAGTCCAGGCATAAAGTGCATGTTTCTGAACATCTGAATCACATTGAAGTTGCCATGAGGGTCGTGTTCTGGACAAACCCTTTCTTTGAAGCCATCCCCTGTCGAGAGTAGGAGTGGTTCAACTCAGAATCTTGATAGGAGCATATCATTTGACCCATGCTGTATCTCAAGAATTGGACTGCTGGTACTTATACACTCGGCATTGTCTTCCTCGCCCAAAATGGTGGTGACTCATTCGTCGGCAAATAACTTCAATTTCTGATGGAGTGAGGAAGACACACCCTTGATACTGCGAAGCCACGGTCATCTTAGCAATAGGTTGAAACAAGATGGGATGTCAATAACTTGGAATTCGACGACAGGGTTTATAGGGCCAACCCCTATTACAAGCTTTATGGATTCCATCACCTCCTGACGGGTATTATCGTAGCCACGTAGAGCAACGGATGTTGGAGCGAGGTAACTTTCTTTCAGTCCTAAACATTTGAAGGTTCTTAGTGGGCAGACATTCAAGGGAGATCCATTATCGATAAGAGAGAGTGGCACAACCTTCCCCATAACTTCAACGGAGATGTTGAGTGCATGATTATGGTTTGGCCTAATCTTGGGTATTTCTTCTTCGAAAAAGGATAGCATTCGGGTAGAGGTCAAGGATTCGACCAAATTTACTTCTTCTTTTGGTGTGGTAGAAGGAGGAACTGTGGTCCAGTGAGTAACTTGATCAAAGAGTTTCTGTGCAGCTGAGAAGAAATGAAAATATCCCATAGAGTGATGTTAGATTGAGTTTTCTTTAGTTGATCGAGGATCTTGCTCCCCTCGAGGGTCATCTCTGGCATAGGAAGGTCTTCCATGCCCTTCCCCTTGTCATTGGATGGTAGTGAGTTTGGGATCTTGTAATGCGTCCCTGATATGGTCATGTAATTTACTAAAGAAGGGAAGAATATGAATCCCATTTCCTTGTCAACCTCGGGTTGTTCCACCACCTTATTTATTTCTTCGGCGAGTTCTTCAAATGATATCATCCCACACATGTCATTTATCGGGCCAATTTTCTCTTAAGCTTGCTCTTCATTCAAATCTTCGAATTCTTCCCCCCATCCGGTGGTAACAATTCTGTCTTTATATGTAAAGTCAATACATTCCACAACTTCAACGGCTTCTTCATACAGGTCTTCCCAATCAGTGGGGATGTGTAAGGGTGAAGGGACTAAGCGCCCTTGTAGCTTCAAAGCATCGAATAACTCAGTGATGCTGCAAATGTTGTAGGTTTGTCTGAATAATTCTGCCATAATATGGAGAACATCATCCAGGTTGACTTCAACGGTTGGTACTACCCAACTATCTGACTCTCGGGCCCATTTTTGTGCTTCCAAGAACAGCGTACTGAACCTTTGTCAATCAATGATCATCTGTGAGGTAAATTTCATCCCGAACTCTAGGAATTTGTTTAAGACTTCTAATAATTCCATACTTCCATTTTTTAAACGGGTATGGATGGCAAGGCATGCTCTAGTAAGGAGTGACAATGCCTGATCAGCGAGGCTAGCGGGGTGTAGGAGGAAATATGGGAAAATTTGGAGAGGTTTAGGAGAGTATATAGGTGTGATTTGAGTTAAGGGATCAAATTTTGGGTTCCCTTCTAAGAATATGGCATTGGCATGATTTTGGAGTGGGTTGTGAGTAGTGTTTAACTTAGGATTGGCTGGTGGGGTGATGTTACCCCGGTTAATTAGACCTTGGATTATGTCTCGGAGGTGAAAGCATTGGTCAGTGGTATGGCCAGATGTTTGGTGAAAGGCGCAATGGGAATCTGCCTTGAAGTTTCTTGGGAGTGGATTTGGCAATGGACGAGGATCCAAGGGTTTGATAAGGTTTCAGCTTAGCAGGGCTTGATAAACTTTGGATAGGGGAGCATGGAGCTCGGAGTATTCTTTTCGAACTGGGATGGGGCGTCTTTCTGGTGCCCATGATGTGGTTGGTTGAGAGATGTTGTTGATGGTCGAGACTATGGCACTTGAAGGCTTATCATATTTCCTGGGGGTGAAATGTGAGGACACCTTCTTTGGTTCGACATCTGTCTTAGCAAAATCTTCCTCGATTTCTACTCCTGCTTCTTTGAGAGATCGACAGTGGGGATAATATTGTACTCCCATCGTTGCTCGTACATTGGGTAAGAAGTTCTTATTCACTATGCTGACTTGTTATTCCTCGGAAGGCCGATTGGTCATGGTTGCTACTTTTTCCCTCCACCGGGCTATGAAGTTACTGACTGATTCGCCAGAGTTCTGTTTGAGCAGCTCTAAATCACGATGGGTGACCTCAAGCTCTTTATTATATTTGTACTGTGACATGAATTCCAGGGCTACATCCTCCCAGCTACGGATTCTAGACTCTTCGAGAGACAAAAACCATCAAAGGGCGCTATTCTTCAGAGTTTGCTGAAATAATTGGGCCATCACTTCTTCAGAAGCCCCTAGTAGAGTCATGGAATGGTGATATCTACGGAGATGAACAATCGTGGGTCCACTTCCTCTGAATTTATCGATATTTGGCATCTTAAACTTCTCGAGTAACCTTGCTTTAGGATAAGGAGACATGTGGGTGTAGTCCACGTAACTCCCTGAGATTCTAAATTGGTCAAACTTCTTGGTGAGCATCTTGAGGTCCTCTTTGACTTTGTTCAGCTCTTCTTCCTTCGAATCAATGATCATAGGAAAGTTAGCCTCATGCTGGGCAAGGTTTAGCATCGGAAGCTGGGCAGGCGGCGACCTATTAACAGGAGGGGCACGTGGAGCGTGCTGATATTCTTTGGGAACCCAAATAGGCACTGGTGGACCCATAACGCGAGGAAATAGGGCATCGGGCTCTTGAGGAATAGGAACCTGGTTTCGTTGCATCTCTCGAACCTCAGTTTGGAGGTTATAAATCTTGGACACAAGCTGAGCTAGGACTGTCGTCAGATTCGGCTGTACAAAGGAGATTTGATCTGTGTTCTCCATGGTAAGCGGATGGATACCAGACTCATAAGAGGTAGTAGGGGAACAGACGGAACTCCGGGGTGACTTGATTGAAGAACGAATCCAATAAGGAGCCAGGCTAAGGGTTTGCGATCGACCTGAGAAGGTGAAAAAATGGGATTCATTTTTGAGAAAAAGGGATGATTTTTTTTTCTTTTTTAGATGAAAAGACAATTTTTTTTTTTGGATTTTTGATAAAGAGAGGAGAAATGTTTTTGGCTTTTAGATAAATAAGGGTGAAATGTTTTTGGATTTTTTTCGAAAGACGGACCTCAGCATGATTATTATAATTATTATGTTCTCACTTGTACTAAATTATCCTAAATGCAAAATGAAATGACGGACGGGACTCGAGCCTGGAAAAGTTGGGTTTATAATATATGCAAAGCTATGGCTGAACTTGTGACCAGGCTCACGGATAATGTCCCATTTTAAAAATGCACAAAAATTCGGGCGGCAAGCCGACCC
The DNA here is from genome assembly GCA_949130495.1 of Sambucus nigra. Taxonomy (NCBI): domain Eukaryota; kingdom Viridiplantae; phylum Streptophyta; class Magnoliopsida; order Dipsacales; family Adoxaceae; genus Sambucus; species Sambucus nigra. Next base: position 384,445,780 of record OX422217.1, read on the forward strand.
GGAGTTTTGGCAGAGTTTCAGATAAAAACCAGAAATCTAACATGTGTGTCCTAGGCTTGACACCTATATGTGGGCATGCAGTTGGTTGGGTGAATCGAAAAGGGTTCCCCCCTTTGGCATGACTTCCACGATATACGTCTTGCTTTTGCGGGCAATCGCTACGTGTGGACAAGCCATTTCATATACCTGAGTGTACGTGAATTTCCTCACTATATACCTCATGGGGATGGTACGTGTGATAGAGAATTCGATATACTCGGTGTACGTGAATGAGTTACCTGTGATATACCTCCCGTCATGACTTCGGTGAAGCGGTACGATGCGGGGGAACTGTTCGATATACGTCGAAGGTACTTGGCCAATGGAAGGTGAGAGTCATATCGCTTAGGCTAATTGCACCCTGCCAGACCAGCGCCCATCACGAAGTGACCCTCCAGTTACTGGGTAAAATTTGGTTAGTAATAATGCTCTTTGGTGATGTCGTGTGAATCATGCATGATTCTCTTATTAGTATCTTATGAGAATGTCTTTTTCGATTATGCCAAATAAGGAGCAAAGTACAAGTACCAATGGTCCACCAAGTATGGATGGGTGATGCGTGCAACATGTGGATATATGTGACCCTAGGTGCACTTGGTGTGAAGTGTACATGGAAATTTTTCTACAAGTGTGTGAATAGAAGCATAAGCATGGGGTACACATGAGTAGTAAAGGGGAACATGCAAATAGGGGGATATATAAGAAAATAAAACACCCATGTAAATAGAGTTTAGCCCTCAAAATAAACATATAGTCCCCAACAGAGTCGCCACTATGGCCATCCCCGATCCTCGCCGCGGGCGGGCGACATGAGAGAGGATCCTAGGTCCCGCGCGTCCCTCTCGGGAGCGCTTCGGTCGGTGTCATTTGGGTTAGGTGAAAAATGTAGAGAGATAGAGTCGCCACTCTATTTTACTCAAAACTGATAAAAGAAAGGGATCCATCCCGAAGGACAACATCCAAAGACATACTGATGCATACGAAATCAAAATGATTCGAAAAGGGTCCAGAGGCTAAGTTACGAAATGGGAAGGTGTTAGGCACCCATTCCGTCCTTACGTTGATCGTTATGATGGAACGATAACACATATGGGATAATACACTACTAAGAATAAATATATAGAATATAAAGGAATGGAGTTTAGAGAAAAGTAAAAAAAGAGAGAAAAAGTTAAAATAGGACTCGAGTCTCGGATTTTACCCCGAGACGCCTACGTAGCCTATAGAGGAATCAAAGTCCACGTAGTTCGCATGTTAAACGAGGGGTGGGGTTTATCCCATAAATCCAACCGGGGACTTCTCTTATTTGTGTGTGTGTGTGTGTGTGTGTAAAAAGTGTTTTAGTTGTGTGAGAAGTGTAAGAAAACTGTGAGAATTCCTGTTTGGAATTTATGAGCAAACCCTCTTTTTCTTATTTTTTGGATTTTTTATTTATATCAAAATAAGATATGTGCAATAATACTAAATAAAAAAAGTATATTAAGATATGTGAGATGAGGGAATAAAAGTGCTAAGTAATGAAACAAATTAATGCGAATTTATGAGAATTTAAGGAGAGAATTGAGAAAATTGGACCTTCTTGAAGATCTTGAGCTTGATCTTGAATATTGGGGAGTAGCCCTTGCACTTGGATGATGATGGAGAGTGGTTAATTCACTAATTTTGATGAAAAAGATGATGAAAAGTGAAGGTTGGAAGGGGATTTGGATGTGGAAATCACGCTGACTTCGAGAGAGGTTTTCTGGATTGGTTGAGAGTGATATGTTTCTGATCTGGGCTCCCCTTGCAATGAGGATAAGGCCTCCTTTTTATCGGCGCAGGGCATTATCGATTGGCATAGCCCTATTCCTGCCAATCGGCAGGTGCATTTAGGCACACTGCCGATAGGCAGGGTCTGGGACATGCCGTTTGGCAGTGTCTTTTAGGCCTTTTCAGAAAATCGGCTGCGGAGCGCAAACCGTTGATCCGAATCGCGCACGGGGTAGACCATTGGAAAGGTAATTCATAGAACTTTTAAAGTCCTTAGATATCTGAAGCACCTTATACCTTTGACTTGCTTAAGTCTATACTGTATAAGTGTTCATCTAATTTGGAAATAGTGACAAAATTGGTTGTCTAACCTAGAATCCAAAAAGCCTCAGAACTTATCTCTCTAATCCTCTTCAATGATCCATGAACGTATAAATTGAATCACACTACACACAATTAGAAGTGCATACATGTGTATATATTGCTTAAAATTGATTGTGTGATTAATTCCCCTTAAAATGTGGTTTTAATTATTTTTGGGAATTTTTAAACATTTTTTTTAAACAAATGTTTTCATTAATAAAATGTGTTTATATAATTTGTGGGGTAAAATTTCTATTTTAAAAACTTCATTTTTCAATGGAATGTTTGTTTGGGTAGAATGTAAATGCGCTAGAGACTTCAGGGTGCTTGCTGTAATTACTTTGGACGCGCATGTGTGTGCCACTCATATTTCTACACTTGTCATCCTCCTGGTTCATCTTTTTGTGTTTGTTATGTGAGAGGGTTCGTTGGTGGATTGATGATCGTTGGATCAAAGCTGATCGATGGTCTGCATGTATTTTAAACCTATCTGTGTGCCTTCGTTTGAACCAATCACTTTGGACTTAACCACCGCTGTTTTATAACCCTTAGATCAAGTCAATCGTAGGATGACTTAATCTCAGCCATTGATTCCATGCGCATTTCCAGAATCTTCCTTCACCCCTATATAAACCCCCCACTTCTCAGACTTTCAAGACTTTTGGGCATTCGTCATTTCTGAGAGAAAAATTAGAGAGAAGTGAGAAGTGAGAGAGAAGAGAGAAAAGAAAATAGAGAAGAGAGAGAAAGAAAACTGTGTTAGCCAAAAAAACCAAACCTTAACCCTAAACACTTCATTTTCTGAATCAAACCTTCGTATACACCTAACCCCAAACACAACCTTGAGTGTTTGAGAGAGAGTGGTTTGTTCATTTGAGGCTGTAACCTCTTTGTCTATGATCTTGTTTATAACTTAAACATTCGTGTGAAGATCTGTGTTTCTTTTTCATAGAAACTTTAGATCTACATTCTGCATGTTACATTTTCACTAGATCTGCATATTTCTTACTTGATTTAAGAAAATCTTTACTGATTTGGTTTTGAAAATGTTTTATGGTTTCTGTTCTTACGAAACTTAACCGTAACCTAGTTGGATTCACACTTGGAGATTTTCAATCTCAAAAATATTTTTAAAACCGAGATTGATTAAGATCTTGACCGATTTTGAAGCGAGATATCCGTGGAATCTGGGTTATATTAAAGGTCAAACAGGTTTATAGTTCTGTAATAAAGAAAGAAAACAAAATCACAGCATATAGACTTTATATATAATTTTTCTAGGACTGTCTGTAAATCTAAGTGTGTGTGAGTTCATGCATGTTGATAGGAATCACTTCACAAACACTTAACACACTACTACACTGAAAGTGTTGTGTATAAGATCAAAGATCATTGAGTAGACATAAGGAAGCTAAAGCAAAGGAAGTTATCAACTGGAAGAACATCATCAACAATCAGATCTATGAGAAGTTAGAAGGACACCAAGTGGGGTATATTCCTAAACTTAGAATAGGTTGATTTGTGTGCATGTATGTTGTATTGTTTGTAACTATTATTTGTTATTAGTGGATTTTTGTTTTTGTGACTTAGAAGTCACCGTGGATGTTTCCTCTGTTGGGAGAGGTTTTACCACGTTAAAAACTATGTGTTGATTATCTTCATCTCCTCATCTCAGTCTATAGTGTGCTGATTTTTAAAACTGTCTTGTTTTAAAAACTGATTACAAAGTCTTGATTACTCTCGTACATAAGTTTTTTTGTAAACACAACTTGTTATTTATAATTTTTATTTTTCAAAAGAAAAGGGTTTCTTCAACAAACATCTCGGAGTTTCTTATACAGTTTAATCTTGTATTAAACGGCATTAGCAATGTTTTTCAATATCTCCTGAGTTTGGGAGTTGACTTTGGGGCAAATGTGGCTAGAAAGCATTCGTCGGTCCATTTGACGGGGAATCATCGGATGCAAACGGATCGTTCGTCAGCATGGTAAGTCTGAATCGTGCATGGAGCGAACCGTTAGAAAGGTTAGGAGATGTAATTATAATTCCAAAGAGTTTGATCTGGTTAGAGGAGTTGACTTTGGTCAACCGGGCCCTGGAAGCATTTGGTGACCTCTCAGAGTAAAATGAATCGTTCGTCTGTATTGTAAGTCGGAATCGTGCATGGAGAAGACCGTTGGAAATGGGTTTTAGTGCCCTTTGAAGATTCATTTAGTCTCGATCGAGATGAAGATTTGAATTAGGTCAAATGGATCCCGGGAGTTCCCAGTGGTGTTTAGATCTGGTTTCGGGGGGAAATGGGTCGTTCATCCACATGGTAAGTCAGAATCGCACATGGGATGGACTGTTGGAAAGGGGATTCAGGGCCCTTTGAAGATTCATCCAGTCTCGATTGAGTTGAAGACTTTGACTTTTGCTTAAATAGAGCCTGGGGTGCCCGATGGCTTCTATGTCAGTACTCGGGGTATGACCTGGGTTTGTAGTGATGAAGGGAGGTGCTAAGGACCTAAGGAGAGTTTAAGGGGTAACAAAATGGGATGTATACAAGAGGGTTTAAGATAGAGGTGACTAATTATGAGCTCAAAGACAATTCTGAGGGCTTAAGTAGAGATGACAAATTCTGCGGGTCAAAGCCAATTCTGCGGGCTTAAGATAGAGATGACCAATTTTTCAGGTCAAAGCCAATTCTACGGGCTTAAGTTAGAGGTGACCAATTCTGAGGGACGAGGCCAATTCTGAGGGCTTACGTAGAGATGACCAATTCTGAGGGTCGAAGATAATTCTGAGGGCCGAAGTCTAAGTAGAGATGATCAATTCTTAGGGTCGAAGTCAATTATGTGGGCTTACGATAGAGATGGCATATTCTGCGGGTCAAAGCCAATTATGAGGGCTTAAGTTAGAGGTGACTAATTATGAGGGTCGAATCAATTTCTAAGGGCTTAAGTTAGAGGTGACCAATTTTGAGGGTCGAAGAAAATTTTGCGAGCTTAAGTAGAGATGACCCATTCTTCAGGTCAAAGCCAATTCCAAGGGCTTATGATAGAGATGATCAATTCTATGAGTCAAAGTCAATTCCGTTGGGTTAAGATAGAGATGACCAATTTTGAGGGTCGAAGCCAATTCCGAGGTCTTAAGTAAAGATGACCAATTGTGAGGGTTGAAGCTAATTCTGTGGGCTTAAGTAGAGATGACCAATTCTGACGGTCAAAGCCAATTCTGAGGGCTTAAGTAGAGATGACCAATTCTGAGGGTCGAAGCCAATTCTGAGGGCTTAAATAGAGACCAAGTCTGAGGGTCGAAGCCGATTCTGATGGATTAAATAGAGATGACCAATTCTGAGGGTCGAAGCCAATTCTGATGGATTAAATAGAGATGACCAATTCTGAGGGTCGAAGCCAGTTCTGAGGGCTTAAGTAGAGATGACCAATTTTGAGGGTCGAAGCCAGTTTCGAGGGCTTAAGTTTTCTTAGGGAAATTTGGAAACTCCACTGGGGATATGTATCTTTCGGTTTTGCTGGGGATTTTGGGGAGCATTTGATTTTAAGTTCCGTTGGGGAAGAGATAATGATCCGAAGGTTGGATATTTCTTAGTTGGGATTTTTTTTATTTTTGTGGTGTCCTTTGAAGATGTTGATGACGAGGATATCCAATTGTTTGTGGGAATTAAACTCGGGATATAAGAGTTCCGCTGCGGAGCTGAGTGTGGTAAAAATGTCTTTCTCAATGAAAAAGGTTTTTGGTAATTTTAGGATTTTTTTGGGGGTTTTTTCGGGATTTTCTAACATTTTTTGAGTATTTTTGTAGAAAATTTCAGAGAGGGTTCCGACGGGAATGGTTTAAAGGGTACCAAACGACAGTGGCACGGCCTTTTGGGGTACCTAGAGCAGGTAAAGGGACAATGTCGATCGGTGGGTGGCAAGGAGATGCCGATCGGTATGCCCCTTTGCTTCCTATAAAAAGAGGGTTGGTTCTCCTCATTTTTTAAAGTTTTTTTACTTTCCTTCTTCTGCAATTACTTTCTAGGAATCGTTCTAACATTCCAAAACTAAAGGATGGATTATTTCTCAAGTAGCGTAACATACATGGCATGGCTCAATGTTGATTATTGGGCTAACTTGGAATGGAGGGCTAGGGCGCCCCTTGCACAGGGATTCATGAATTCCTTCGACTCATTTAAGCCTATTGCGGATGAGCGGACCCTTTTGCGCAAGTCGTCGTGTCATCGTTCTTCGATGGTGGTGAACCCTAACGGCTATGCAAGTATTGTAAGGACACAAGTCTCCGATTAAGTCTTAATGTAGTGTTATCTCAATTCCGAACACAAACATTTGAGTCATGGGATAGTATTCAAGTGTATCCATCAAATCCTATGACGTGTTAGCTGAAGAAGTAGGGCCAAGTTTATAAAGCTTCATCATATGTCGGGTTTATTGTGCCTCATTTCTACGTCAACAACATTGGTTCCAATGCTCCCATGGTATGAATGCATTATATATATATATATATATATATATATATATATATATATATATATATATATATATATATATATATATATAGGATCTTCAAAATTTATTCGGTGTATTTTATAATTTTTTTATAAATAGTTTTATCGACTTTGTTTTACTCAGAAAATATGTTTTTAGAACTTTTTCATAAAAAGTTTTGGGCTTACAAATAATTTTCCATTTTTTGACAAGTCGTTCGAACGAACTAGAATCTCGTTCGAACGAGATTCCCAGGTCTTTCGAATGAGACTTCTAACGAGATTTCCTTTTTCTCACTAGAACATCGTTAGTAAAGTCGTTCGAACGAAAAGTCGTTCGAACGAAAAGTCGTTCGAACGAAAAGTCGTTCGAACGAAAAGTCGTTCGAACGAAAAGTCGTTCGAACGAGTTTGGCAGGAATAGTTTTTTGGCAGTTTTTGGCAGTTTTCTCCATGTTTCCACTACTTTTTCCCCACTACTTTTTGACAGAATTACTAAGTGAGGGAACCAAGTCTTTCAATGTAACTTTTTCATTTTCTACAACCTCTAAGAGAGTGTTTTGAGAAAAAAATTACTTGATGAAAAAGTTCATGTTTTGAGTCTGTGTTTTTCAAGAAAATTGAAAACCACTCTTGTTTACACCCATATTGGTTTATCCAAGTCCCTACATATATATATCTTGCTTGGAGTTTTTTTTCACCGGTTTCTACTCTACCGTTTGAAGAGTTGTTTGGGTTTACTTTCACATCCCACAAAGAAGAAGACTTGTTTGTTGCTGCGGCGTTCTCACTCGGAGAAAGGCTTCAGGTGGAGGTTGATGGTTGTTCCAAAGGACTCATTGGTGGATTCCAAGGTTCCGGTGGACTCCGAGATTATCAACTAGGCGGAGGTATTTACAAGACGACGTGCCAGGGGCTTGGACGGAGTCAAGTCGAGTTGTGTAAGTCATGTGTCTTATAATCATAAAACCAAACTTAGTGGACTTAAGGCTAGGGCCGTACGAGATTTTTTTCCATTGTGGGTTTTTCCTCGTACATCGCGGTGTAGTGATTTGTTTATTTTATCTTTTGAAAATTCACATTAGATGCATGATTAGGTAAAAGATAAAATTAGAATATTTGATTTGGTGCTAACTTAATTTGGGCAAATATTAATTTAATTCATGTCACTAATTTCATTGGATAAAATTTGGTTTGGCCTAAATTGCAAAATGAATATTTATTGTTAGGAAATTTTGTAGGACTTGGATAGAATCACTTTAGGGCTAAAAGTTAAATATTCACAAGTTTGTTTTAAAGTGCAATTTTAATTTTGAGAAAATTAAAATTCGGTTTAGTTTAATTTCAATTTTGGAAGTATTAAAATTTTAATTTTTTAATTGTGAATCTTGAAAAGATTATTTCTTTTTAATTGAACCATCCTTATTCCTCATTCAAAAGGAAATTATATTTGAAATTTTTTAAATTGGGGTCCTTCAAATTGGTATCAGAGACGGAGCGCTAATTTATTGCGTTAAGGTCCATTTAAATATTTTTGACTAAAATGGAATTTTACCGTTTTCAAAATTTCCTGTTTTCGATGGTTCCAACTATGCGTATTGGAAAGCGCGTATGAAATCGGCACTTAGGTCTATAGATGAGAGGGTTTGGTTGTCAGTCGTTAATGGGTGGTCTCCACCGACATATTTAATTGAAAATGAACGTGTTACCAAACCCACTGATAGATGGAGTGAGAATGAATTTAAACTTGTAAATTTTAATTCCGAGGTTTAAATGCCTTGTTTAGCGCGGTCACTCCAGATAAATTCTGACGCATTATGACATGTGAAACCGCAAAAGAAGTGTGGGATATCTTACAACTCACTCATGAAGGAACTAGTGTCGTAAAAGCTTCTAAACTCCAAAACCTCACCACTCAATTTGAAACCATCAAACTGAATGAAAAAGAAACATTTGATGAATTTTATGCTAGACTTTCCAATATAGTTAATTCATCTTTTAATTTGGGAGAGAAAATACCCGACAACCGAGTATTAAAGAAAACTTCAAGGTACCTACCCGATAGATTTATTCCTAAGGTGACCGTATTAAATTCTTTACTCACTTTAGCCTCTACGAAATTAGAAGAGCTTGTAGGTGACTTACAAACCTACGAACTAGACTTGTTTTCCTCTAAAACTGAAAAGAAAATAGATAAGGGCGTTGCTTTAAAAGCCCGAAAGGAGGAAAAACAAGTAGTATAGAGCGAAAGTGAGAGTGACTCGGAAGATATGGCTATGTTTGCTAGGAAGTTTCATAAATTTCTTAAATTTAACAAAGATAAATTTAAAAATGATTTTAAGAAATTTGAAAATTCTAAGCAAGACAAAGCCGAGAAGATCTCTAAAACTTTTAATGAAAATTTAAATAGGGACGAGTCAAATAGGTGTTACGGTTATGAGGGTTATGTCCATAGGGCGAGAGAGTGCCCCACTAAACTAGGGAGAGAGGGTAAGCAACCAATTTCCTACCATGAAACCCTTAGTTATAGTGATAAGGAAGAGGGACCCGATTCCCCCACTAAGCCCAACTTTGTGGCTTTTATGGAAAGTTATGTGAATGAAAGTGAGCACTCCTTAATTGATGAAATTTTAACACATGACACTTCCAAGGTCATAATTTGTGAATCCCAAAGAAATGATGGTAGTGAGAGTGGAGAAGAAATAGAGAGTGAAAGTGAAAATGTGGTTGATGTGAGTGAACTTCAAATTGCTTTTCAAGAATTATATGAAGAATCTATTAAATTAAAAAGTACAAATTTGAAGTTAGAAGCTAGTTTAAGAGTGTGTGTCAAGGTTGTTGATGATAGTGGGTTGATTGAAGACCTTAGGACACGCGAGAGAGATCTTTGAGAGAAGCTTGAGTATGTCGAAGGCGAGAGAGATAGTCTTAGAGGTTTAATGGAATCCTTGAAAAAGGAGCTTCTCGCGTTTGAAGAGATCAATGCTTTATTAGAGTCTCACATCGTAGATTTAGAAAATAAACTAAAAGACTCTAGTAAAATCAAATTTGATTTGGAGTGTCGTTCAGAGAAATTAGATAAAATATTAGGAATGGTCCAAATTAAAAATGACACATGTGGTTTAGGCTTCGATACTTGTAATGAGTCAATTCTTAAAGCCAAAACAAATTTTTCAGGAGAATCATCTAGGAAAAATGTTACAGCTCATTCCTTAGGTAAGTCTTTTCGCCGAGTCTTTAGGTGCTCTCATTGTGGTCGAAAAGGTCATCATAGGAAGTTTTTCTTTGATCTTAAACAAAGTACTAGAAAATTCCAACGTAAGGCAACCGAGGTAGCCAAGATTCCTACACCCCGTGATCGTCATTCTTCATTAGTTTGGGTTAGGAGATCTGACTTGGTAGATTTACAAAATAGGATTTTTGATTGTCATTTACTTTCACATGCTTCCTCCCTTACTAAATCTAAAGGTTTAATGTGTTAGTTGTTTGCATACTTTATCTTTTGTACTTCGTGCTAATTGTATGCTTCTTTATCATTGTTCTAGTCTATACTTCATGCTTTATCACATGCTAGATTTATGATTTTTGTTTATCTTTTGAATTATAGTTATTTAATTTTAGTTTGCATTAAATGAAAAAATACAAAAAAAAAAATTTTTATCATTTATTTTTTTTACCTTTTTAGTAATTTAGGCCTAATGGAAAATATAAATTATTTTTGTTTGTCTTCTGAGTAAATATTTTTGTTTGTTTGGTTAAAAAATTTCAAAAAACTCAAAAAGATTTTTTTGTGTGTATTTTAGTTTGACACACTCTATGTGGCGTATACTTGTGTTTGAATCCCTTCTTTTTCTCTTCCATGTGGCTAGAAGTTTTGGTTTAGATTATCAATCCTTAAAATATTATTTACCATGCTTACATGGAGTAGTTGGGTTTTGTGTTGCTTTAATGGATTCTATTTTTATATGCCTCAATTCAGACATGCACGAGCTCACTTGAAATTATAACTTCATATGTATATTTGATCTTTGTGAGGTGTTCTCCTACCAATATAGTCATCTACATGCTATGTGACCTAGGAGGACTAGTGCATGTTAAAATTCATTGCACGTAAGAATTGAGCGATAAAAGATTATATATATATATATATATATATATATATATATATTGTGCACGGGGAAGGGCTCCGAAAGGAAATATCATCCTTTGCGAGTAAGCCACCGTTTGCTTGGACCTAAAAGAAATACGTGGTCCAAAGGCCTAAAAGAATAATGGCATTAAAAGAAAATATTTCCCATGGCCTATTTGCTTCGTTTGATATAGTCATTCAAAAATTTAATATGCTTATTTTAAGGGAGTTTGTATTGTATATCAATGGTTTGCACAATGTCCGCTTCTCCTAGTTGTACTTTCAATGTCATGACTCTATTGGTTTGTAGAATCATAAAAATTCTAGGCTTGTATGCATTGTGTATGTTTGTTCAATTAGTTCAATCTATATTGTCACATGAGGTTATATTCAAATGTGATAATGTTTTAAGTGATTGGGTCTAAATTTAATTGTTACTAGTTCACGCCCCTATACTTCCGTTTCCATATGACACATTTTTGCCATACGAGTGTGAAAAGCTTATTGTATTTTGTGTCATGTGTGGTGTCTATACCTATATATATGTGCGTGTGCTTTAGTGATAGTCATTATGTCTACATATATATGTATTTTTTTCTTTGCCTCGCTTTCTAGTCCATCTATGCTTCTAATTCATAATTGGTATCTATCGGGTTGCATATTGTTGTTGATATCACATGCTTAGTATCTTATATATCACATTGGTATTTTTTTGTATCTTCGTTCGTATTCGTTTTTATTTGTATGGATTAGTTATGATTTTGTTTCCCAAGTGCTTTCATGCTCTTATCACTCTAAGCTTCATGTTTAAATTAGTTTTTATCCTTTGTCTATTCCTGAACAAAAATGGGGAGAATGATAAGGGGAGAAATGGTATCTAATCCTATTTTAACCGTATCTTCGTTTGGGAAATTTAACTTAGGGGGAGACGTCTTTCTAAGAAGATCATTTATTTGATAAAGGGGATAATTAATTTTGGGGGATTATTTATTTTATATGCATTCAATATTCTTATTCCCTATGCATTTGATAGTTTGCTTAAGTGTGCAGGAATTCTTCTAAAATGGAAACTTTCATCAGCGAAGATATTGATCCTCGGGTTTTGAGTCAACATATGTAATTTTTATTTTTTTTTGGGTGGGATATTTTTTAAGTCTAGTAGATCTTGACGGCCCTTTAGGATTTTTGTTTGGTTTTTGTCCCGGGATAGCTAAAGGGGGAGATTTGTAAGGACACAAGTCTCCGATTGGGTATTAATGTAGTGTTGGATCAATTTCGAATAAAAACATTTGAGTCATATATAGTATTCAAGTGTATCCATCCAAGCCTATGACGTGTTAGTTGAAGACGTAGTGGCCAAGTTTATAAAGCTTTGTCATATGTCGGGTTTATTGTGCCTCGTTTCTACGTCAACAACATTGGTTCCAATGCTCCTAAGGTATGAATGCATTTTATATATATATGGGAGCTTAGAAATTTATTGGGTGTATTTTATAAATAGTTTTATCGACTTTGTTTTACTCAGAAAATATTTTTTTAGAACTTTTCATAAAACGTTTTGGGCTTACAAAGAATTTTTCATTTTCTAACAAGTCGTTCCAACGAACTGGAACCTCATTCAAAGAAGATTCACAGGTCGTTCGAATGAGACTTATAATGAGATTTCCTTTTTCTCACTGCAATAACGTTAGTAAAAAGTCGTTCGAATGATTATGTCGTTCGAACGAGTTTGACGGGAACAATTTTTGGCAGTTTTCTCCATATGCCCACTACTTTTTCCCAACTACTTTTTGACAGAATTACTAAGTGCGAGAACCAACTCTTTCAAAGAATTTTTTTCACTTTATACAACCTTTAAAAGAGTGTATTGAGAACAAAATTACTTGATGAAAAAGTTCATGTTTTGAGTGTGTGTTTTTCAAGAAAATTCAAAAACACTTTTGTTTACACCCATATTGGTTTATCCAAGTCCCTACATATATATATATATATATATATATATATATATATATATATATATATATATATATATATATATATCTTGCTTGGAGTTTGTTTGGCATCGGGTTCTACTCTACCGTTTGAAGAGTTTTTTGGGTTTACTTCTACATCCCACAAAGAAGAAGACTTGTTTGTTGCTGCGGCGTTCCCACTCGGAGAAAGGCTTCGGGTGGGGGTTGGTGGATGTTCCAAAGTCCTCATTGGTGGATTCCAAGGTTCCGGTGGACTCTGAGATTATCGACTAGGAGGTGGTAGTTACAAGAAGACGCGCCAGGGCTTGGACGGAGTCAAGTCGAGTTGTGTAAGTCATCTGCCTTGTAATCATAAAACCACACTTAGTGGACTTAAGGCTAGGGACGTCCGAGGTTTTTTCCCGTTGTGGGTTTTTCCTCGTACATCGCTGCATAGTGATTTGTTTATTTTATCTTTTACAAATTCACATTAGATGCATGCTTAGGTAAAAGAAAAAATTGGAATATTTGATTTGGTGCTAACTTAATTTGGGTAAATATGAATTTCATTCAAGTCATTGATTTTATTAAATAAAAGTTGGTTTGGCCTAAATTGCAAAATGAATATTTATTGTTAGGATAATTTCTAGGACTTGGATTGAATCACTTTAGGGCTAAAAGTAAAATATTCACAAGTTTGTTTTAAAGTGCAATTTTAATTTTGAGAAAATTAAAATCCAGTTTAGTTTAATTTTAATTTTTTAATTGTGAATCTTGAAAAGATTATTACTTTTTAATTGAACCGTCCTTATTCCGAATTCAAAAGGAAATTATATTTGAAATTTTTTAAATTGGGGTCCTTCAAGTATTGATGACCTTTGGTATTCTTCTTCTTTTTTCTTAGTGGTATTTCCTTATTTCCTGGAATTTTGATAAGGGTTTTTCCCTTTTTTTCTTTTTAATAGTCTTATGTCTCTATGTCGATTCTGTGTACTCGAGGGATGACATGGCTTAGGGACATTTGGTAGCACCTTCCATTGGTGGTGCGTTGTGTGGTGTCATCAGTCGGTTTTGGGAGACTGATGTCTACGCTGGAGGAGATGCCTCGTTCTACGGCTATTATTTGTGCCCCCGGGGAGAGGTGGTGGGACACCACCCACACCTTTCACTTTGTCTTTGGGGAGATGACGGTGACTCCCATATACGTGTAGCAACTACTAGGGCTAGACTGTGATTGGGGTACATATTGAGGTGGATAGGACTTTGAGGGTGATGCCATCGGCGGTGACAACGGCATTGGGTGATGTGGAGAGGGTGGTTTTTGGGGACTCTCTTCGTTTGTCTCTTTTGAGGGAGTTATTATTTAGTAGGAGGATTGATGAGGAGGATGGGCTGCAAGTTCAACAGATGTACCATTTGTTTATTATGTTGGTGTTGGGGGGTTTCTTGGTGGCGATGAGTGGCGACGTCGTCCACTTATGGTTTTTGCCATTTTTGAGGGTGTTTTCGAACGTCCCTCTCTATGACTAGGGGAGCCTGACCTTGGCAAAAATTTATTCTTCTCTGGATGCGTTTAGCTGGTGCTACCAAAAAACTTTTACTGGGGCCACGTATCTTCTTGAGGTATTCTTTATTTTGCTTATTTTCCTTTACACATTCACATTTTCCTTTATGCGTTTTATTCTCGATTCCTTAGTTACTAACCTTTTTCCCTTTGCATACATGGTTCTATGAGGTTATTGGTTTTAAAACTCAATTGATAGTTTTGAAGGATGAGTCTGTTGCGAACTTCTTCCGGATGTACCTGTGGCGGAAGTCCAACCGCCAGTTGAAGAAGTCTCTGTCTCTAGAGACGGTGCGTCAGGTCTTGAATGGCCTAACAAGTGAGCAGGTAACTCCTTGTTTCTCTTTTGAGATAATTTTTACTTTATAATCTTTTATGATATTGATCTTTATCTTCTCTTGTGGGGAATTTTCAAGTGACCTTTTATTCGTGGGGGACGACCATTCAGCACACGGGGTTGACTAGGGGGAACGCATAGATGATGCATTTGTTGGGCCATGAGTTTGGCTACTCCTGGTACCTCGGGCAGAAAAGTAGTCTTGAAGGTTATGGAAGATGAGGTTGAGGTTCAACCGGAGAGGCCCCTAGTGTATATGAGGTGAGTGATGGAGATGGAAGATGATGCATGGGTAGCGACAATGATGGACGAGCCTTACTCGTCCTATACTAACACGGTGGAGGCATATGAATCTATGGACTTCGTGTCGAGCTGGTTGATGCCACCCAACATAAATGACATGATGCCTCTCCCCCGGTAAGCTCGATTCGGACGGTGGGGTCCTCCAACAGTGCGGGTGTTGCGTCGACATCGGTGGAGACAATGACCTCAGCAGTTTCTTTTATGTGACTGGCCCCTTCTTCTTATAACATCGGGTGGGATGATTGAATGTCGGTATGTTTGCTACACCATCCTAATGCGATGGATCCAGAGGAGATGGGTTTGACTGAGGAGTTCCTTGAGCCACCGGTACAGACTTTGTCTTTTTGATTCCCTGATTTCATTTTTTTCCTCAAATTGACTGATTTGCTCTTTTCTATTTTTCTTGCAGCACATCTGAGTTTTCACTACCTAGTTGAAGGATATTTGGGATTGAATATCTTTGGCAATCTCCCACATTCGGGATGCGATTATGGTTACTTCTTGTCTGGTGTCGTCTGCCTCGTTTGAGGAAGGGTCTGTCTTGGGGGAGTGGTGGTATATCGTCCCGTCGCCGGGGGAAGAGTGCGCGCTATAGGGAAGGACGTTGCTAGAGAGAGAGAGAGAGAGAGAGAGAGAGAGAGAGACAGAGAGAAAGAGACAGAGAGAAATGTAAGTGGATTCGGGCTGAGTCCCGTTGTATTTTTATTTTCTGGAAAAATCAATGTAACAAAGCAAATATCTATGGAAATGGAATATTTTTGTTTTTAATGACTTAATGCACATGATCTTTTTACTTTGTTGCTGAGACCGTAAAATGAAAAAAAATGATTTGGGAGGGGATTTATTTCAAAAACAAGTTAAGTAAAAAGCATAAAGAAAAGAAAATTTAAAATTCTTTGAGAATGGAATTTATTTTTATTGACTTTTTTTATTAAGACAAAAAAGGAAAAAGGGAATTTTCCCAAAATAGGGGGTTACCGATCGGCATGACCCCTGTCATGCCTATCGACACGCCAGTCTAGCCCACACAATCCAAGGCTTTGATTTCACTTTCTTAAATTGCTTGGTACTTGGTGGGGCCAGTTTTCCTCCAATTTCTCTAGGGTTACTTATCTTTGTTTGAGGGTTTCAAGTATAAATAGGGGTGTGAGTGGTGAATTTTCTTCACAGATCTTCATTCCTTATCTTTTGCATTCTTCTTTGATTACTTTGTGAAACGGATCTCCCTGGTAATGTTGAATTTGCTAACTATCTCGAAACCTTGGAAGCAATATGCTCCTATAACGTTGACTGTGATGCTTTCAACATGCGTCGAGTTACCTTATGGTGTAATTGACCCATAGAGTGAAATATGCTGATGGCAACGATAGAGTTCTGGTACCTTCAAGACCATGTTTCCCGATTTAGGTTGGAAGAGGCCTGTACGACCTATGAAGAGTTTTCTCCCATATTGGGAATAAATCCTATTGTGGCAGCGGCTATACCTGAGTTTTCCTGGTCCCCTAGGGAGCTATTATTGGGACTACTCCATGTCTCTCCGTTGGCGGCCAGGTCGTTGGTTATGAGAAGAATGATTTCTCTTCCTGCAATGCTGCATTCTGTGCATTTGTAGGATGTTGGTGATGCTGGCTATGCTGGAGACGCCATTCTAGGCTTGTTTTAAATAAAAAATTTGGTGACTAGGGAAATGCTAGTGGACCCCAACTTGCATCCATTACTTCTTGTATGTCGTACCATCGCAATCCTGTGGCGATTATACTGGCAGGGAATTTTAATGGTCTGGATGCTTAGCGGGAAGCTCGTTCTGACTTTATGAGGAGTAGCCCCATAATGTTATTCGAACGGATGTCAGAGAGGTTTTGTATGGTGGTCCCACCGTAGTATCCTTGTCGATAGTGCCAAACTTCTTCTCATGCTACTTTATCAGTGTAGGCTTGGACATTGAGAGTTAGGAGAACTGGTTTATGGAGCATGGGGTTCAAGGATTATGTTGGTCAGGGCCTTGGTGGGGGAGCTGTTGCCTATTCTGGAACTCATAGAATACCAGTGCGTTCAGTTAGTTGGCCTCAGGCTGACCTCTTTTTACTTTCCCTGGAAGCTACTAAGTCAATTTGGCTGGGAACAGATTGCGCCACCTCGAACACTGGACTTCTTTCCTGTGGAGGATCTGACAGAGCGTATGCGTATGCGGCTTGGCTCTTTATCGGATAATCGCTGACCGTCGACCCGTCCATTCCAGTATGTTGGTAAATTCTGGCATATCTCAGGGGACTACATGAAGTGGTTGTGGAAAAAAGTAGTTTCCAAGATGCTCGTTGTGGAGACTGGGCAAAAGTGGTACCCCATATCTAACACCATGAAGGGATGTGTTGTGGTTTTACCCAAGCTAGTCAGGACTTATCATTCTATGGAGCATCTGTGACACTCTATTCTGGCAGGGGATATTTGGGGACCCCAGGATGAGGGTGATGATGGGACTAGTTCCTCTGGGAGTTGCGAGTAGATTCCCTTGGGTTTTTGTGAAGATTTTGTAGTGGGTGTTTGGTTTTGTTTAGTTATTTTGGTTATGGGAATAAATCTGGAAGGGCTGTTATAGGCGTAGTTGGACTGGTTTTTATTTGGTTTTAGGAAGGTAAGAGTAGGCTGGCAAAGAAAGTCGTTTGACTCCCTTTGCTGATGTAATTGTATTGGAATTTTAAAATAATGGAATAAATTTTTTTGCTCATCTAGTTATGCCTCTTGATGAGTTTTGCATTTTAATTATTTATACCAATCGCTAAGGCATAAATAATCCTATTGCCCATCTATACGATAAAATGATTTGTCGATCTCGGGGATAAGAAAAGAATATTATTTTGTGAAAAATAAGCGGGTCGTGCTCATGTAAAGGGTATGAGCTACCTACGTACCTCTGGGGGTTTAGGGAATTCTTTGAAATTCATTTTTGAAATAAAAAAAGATTTTTTTAGAGGATAAAGCCCCACGTAGTTCTGAATAGAGGGAAATGAGATTTGTTTTAAGTATAGAATGGAGATGAGAAGAGTCATAGCGCGCCGTGATTTTGGACTAGGGGTAGAATATCTTTAGACCGTCCAGGTTGACTGGATAATAATTTCTTCACCGTCAAGGTCAGTGAACATAGCGGCGCCGGTTGATAAGATCTTCTTTACAACGTAGAGGCTACTCCAATTGGGTTTGAATTTCCCTCTAGGGTCCCATATAGGCTCTATAATTTCTTTAAGGGCCAAGTCCCCTTCTCGGACACCGCGGACCTTTATTCTCTTATGAATGATCACATTGTTCGATGATGGTACCCTTGTATATGGTATAGAGCTTCCGGTCTCCTTTCATCCAAGAGTGACAGCTCCGTAAGACATCTTTGATGCCAGTCTTCCTCGTTTACTTTTCTTTCAAGCATGATGCACAGCAAAGGGATTTCTAGCTCCACGAGTAAGACTGCTTCCACGTCGTTTACTAGAGAGTAGGGGTATCCCCAGTAGAAGTTCGAATTGAAGTGTGGTAGCTCCATATGGCGTAAGGGATACGATCGGCCCAATCTCAATAACTCTCGATCATTTTACTAATGATAGCCTTGATGTTCTTATTAGTGGCTTCGACTACTCCTTTGGTTTGAGGTCGGTAGGGAGAGGATTTATTTCTCTTAACCCCATACTCATCGACCACTTCCATGACTTTTGCCTTGAAATGTAACCCGTTGTTTGACACTAGTTCATGCTGGACCCTATATCGGCAAATAATGTTTTTCTTGATGAACTTGGCCACCTTCTTGGCATTCAAAACTGCATATGAATCGGCTTCGACCCATTTGGTGAAACAGTTAATGGTAACTAGGATGAACTCATGCCCGTTGGATGCTTTGGGTGAAAACTTCCATATGATATCAATGCCCCATATCATGTTATACTATTCTCACAGACGCGATTGTTGTAGGTTAGAGGATTTTACATTTGAAACATCGTCTAGCATTGGCTGTGTAATCCTGGACCATGGTAGTCCAGTAGTAACCATGTCAGATGATTTTCTTGGCGAGCAGATGGCCATTAATGTGGAGTCTGCATTCCTTACTGTTGATTTTCTACATCATCCCTTTAACGTCAGCCCCTGCGATGCAGTGCAAATGGGTTCCATTAAAGTTCCTCTTTAAAAGTGCTTTATCACATATAATATACTGGGTAACCAATCTGCGGAGGATTGCTTGGTCTTTTTTATTAGAACCCATGGGGTACTTACCATGCTTGAGGAGGCGCTAAATATCATAGTATCAACAGTTGGCTATATCGGGATCTTCTTTTGTGATGAGATCAATGTGGTAGTAGTGGGTTAGTTTAGCTTGCTTTTGGACAAGGAAGTAGGCCATTGTTATTACTTCAGGCATATCAATCATTGATTCTAAGGTAGAAAGGGCATCAACTAGGTTGTTCTTTGCTCAGGGCAAGTGGTGGAAGGTGATTCCTTGGAATTGGAAGGCCAACTCTTCTAGGTGGGCATGGAAAGGTAAGAGTTTTTCATCCTTAACTTTCCATCTTCTGAGTACTTGACCAATTATGAGGGATGAATCCCCATAGAAATCTAAGTATCTATTTCCTTTCTTGAGAGCAAATTTGAGTCCCACCGTGCATGCCTCATATTCAATCACGTTGTTGGTGCAAGAAAAATCAAGCTTGATGGCAATGGAAGTGTGAGAGTCATCATGGGCAATTAAGACTATCCCAATGTCGTACTCTTTCTTATTGGCGGTGCCGTCAAAGAAAATTTTCCATCGAAGGTCTTCTTGGGACGAACAAAGGATATTCTCATCCAGGAACTCAAAAATCCAAACATCGGCTTCTTCCATTGTATAGTCACTAAGGTAGTAAGAGATAGCTCTTCCTTTCATGGCTTTTTGCGTGACATACATGATATCAAACTCGGCTAAAAGCATCAACCATCGGGCCATTCGACTAGAAAGGAAAGGTTTCTCGAGTAGGTACTTGATATGATCCATTTGGGATATAATTTTGATGGCAAAGGGAAGCATGTAGTGCCATAACTATTTGGTGACCAAGATAATGGCGACACATTCATTTTCCAAGGCTGTGTAGTTAATTTTATACTCGACCAACTTGCGACTGGCGTAGTAAATGGCTCTCTTTTTGCGAGACTCTTCAAGGTACTGGACTAGAAAACCCCAGATGCGGTGTCAATTACGCTTAGGTATAGGAGTAGGGGAATACCCGGCTATGACGACATGAGTACCGAAGGTCGGGTTAAGTATTGTTTGTTTCGATCTAAGGGTTCTTAGCAAGCTTCATTCCAAACTTTGGTTAAACCATTTTGGAGGATTTTGAAGATGGGTTCACGGATAAAAGTTAACTGGCTGATGAACTGGATCATATACTATAATTTTCCAAGGAATCCCCGTATTTATTATCCGTTCGGGGTGGTGGAATCTCGAGTATGGCTTTCAATTTAGCAGGATCTACTTTTATCCCTTTTTCACTAACCATGAATCCCAAGAGCTTTCTTTGGTAACACCAAAGACACATATTTTTGGGTTAAGTCACATATGATATTGTCGCAGTGACCTTCTATAGTCTTAGAATTAATAATTATATCATCTATATAGACCTCAACTTACTTCTATATCAGATCATGCAAGATGGTTATGGAAGCCCTTTGGTAGGTAGCCCCTGCGTTTTTAAGACCAAATGATATTACGATGTAGCAAGATGTTCCCCAAGTGGTGATGAATGTGATTTTCTCTTGATGATTCAGGTGAATCTTGATCTGATTATATCTGATAAAACCATCAACGAATGACTTAAGAGAGTGACTGGTTGTGTTGTCCACAATCATGTCGATATTGGGTAGCGGGTAATCATCCTTTAGAGGGGATTTTTTCAAGTCTCTGTAGTCAATGCACATAAAAACTTTCCCTCCTTATTTCGACACGGGTACGATGTGGGCTAGACATGTTGGGTATTCGATCACACGAATGAAACCCACAGTTAACTGTTTGACCACTTATTCCTAATTCTTGAGCGACCATTCCATACTGAGGTTTCGTAGTTTCTGTTTGATCGATTTGCAGTCTTGGAGAGTTAGGATATCATGTTGAGCTATTTCAAGATCAATACCAGGCATGTCGTCATAGGACCATATGAAGATGCCCATAAATTCCTTTAGTAATTCTTCAAGTTGTGCATGCTCATGCTTGTCAAGGGTGGCCCCTATCCTAATCTCACGGAGTGGCCTAATACAACCGAGATTAATAATGATAGTTTTATGTTATTAACTTGAACGCGATTATGTTGTTTATTATTAATATTATTAAGACCAGCTAAGAATTATTCATTTGGAAAATCATCATCATCAAAAGTTTGATTAGAATCAAGACCATTAATATAAGGGACATTAAGATACTCAAAATCTTCATTTATTTTATTGATAGGAAAAACAACATTGAGAACCTCATCAAATGATGTTTCGATTACATCAGAGTAGGGAGGAGAAACAAGAGAAAGGGAAAGGGGATAAACATCAGGGTTATGTTTAATATCTGCAGGTGGAACATGTGAAGCATGCCAATTGTGGAGAGGTGCATCAGGTGATTTTATCAAGTGGGATAGATCCGATGATGTATCCATGAGTGGATCCTACAGAGTGTCAGCCCAGTGTTTGCAAGTTCAAAGAATCCTCACAATCACTTTCATTAGAATCTTCGGTATCAGCTATGGTCTCTTCAATGAGTGGTTGCACACGATGATGGTAACTCTCGGCTTATGAGTAACTGTCTTGGAAAAATATGTCCATTCCAAGTTTCATCTTCTCATCCACATAATCATACCATGGTTCTAGAAAGCCGCGAAAGAAGAAATCTTCACCCTCTCTAATGAGTCTTCCATTCAAGGAGTCTCTTGAGACGGTCTTGGCACTTTCTAAACTTATCTTTAATCGAGGTTGGTAGAGAATTTTGAGTTCTTCTACTGATGGTTGATAGCCTAGGGAATAAGGAGGAAAATCATTGTCTAACACAATGGGTTCAAGTATCCCCTTCTGTCATCGTCCTAGCCCCAATCTGGTCATGGAGTTCATGTTCTTGAACATCTAGATCACATTGGCATTGCCATGATGGTTATAATTTGGACAAACCCTATATTTGAAATCGTGCCCCGCTGGGAGTAGAAGTGGTTCAACTCAAAAGCCTGATAGAAGCATATCATTTGCCCCTTGTTGTATCTTAAGTACTGCATTACTAGTGTTTGCATTCTCGGCATTGTCATCGTCACCCAAGATGGTGATGACCTGCCCATTCTGATGAAGGGAAGAAGACACACCCTTGATACTATGGAGCCATGGTCATCCCAGAAATAAAATGAAATAAGTTGGGATATCGATGACTTGGAATTCAATAAATGGATTTATAGGGCCATCCTCTATTGCAAGCTTTATAAATCCCATTACTTCTCGGCAGGTATTATTATATGTGATAGAGGTGGAAACCGAGCATCCGTGTAATACGCTAGTCGTTGTTATTGGCTTCCAATCTCAATAAAAAAAACCTAAACTTGAAACTACACTCTTGCGGAGAATAGTGGTGAGTTTGGGTATCGAATCCATAGGGAGTTATGACGTGTCAACATGATGACAAAGGTAAGGTAGTTTAATCCTAAAGTTGATGTTAAAAGAAAAGAAAAGAAAAGAAAAAGATGAATGATTTTTGGATTTTATCTATGAATTAACTAAATTCAATTAAATTAACCTACGCATGCAAAATTAATTAACTACGAAGGAATTAATATGAATGAAGAAATGGGTTAAGAATACACTCCCCCAAACCCTAGTGTGTATGCCAGTACAAAATTAGTCATAAATTAGATAATTGATCAGACCTAGTCTTTGGTACTCCAAAGTATTACATATATGAGGTTCAAGACCGCATCATACATAATCAAAGAATGATTAAAGCAGTGTCACAATAGTTCACGCGCGTTGCATCCTTAAGCACCCCGGTTACCTAGGGCAAACGAGGTCAAAAGGTCTACAATGGTTGTGAAACTATACAACACGATCTAATCACTTATTTAATTTAGAGGAAAAATTTTATAGCTATGCATCCACCTCGGGTTGGGTTCATGCATACCCACCCTTAAAAACTTAGCTTAACATGATTAAAATAAATTAAAACTTTAAAGTGAAAGTGCAGGAATTCATAACTAAATCTAGAAAATTGAGAACATGACTTGAATTGGGATTGGAAAACTAGAAAGAAACAATTAATTAAACTAACTATGAAAGCAGAAAAAATAATAAATTAAAATTACTTGCAATGGATGAATGATGAATCTTGAATAGATCTTTAAATCTTGAATATTAGCCAAACTTCAAAACTAGGGTTCTTGGATACAAGAATCCTTTAAAAACTAACTACTAGCCTCCTACGACGTGAAGTAATAAACCTCCTTTCTTAGGGTTTGACCTTTTATATATCTCAAAAATGACTCTTACCATGCCTCTCCACATTTTACATCTAATAAAAAGGAATTATACAAGAAATTTCAAGAGTTGAAACTTTTCAGCTTCCAGAATTCATTTCAACTTTGACTTTCTGTCTCCAACTTTAAATGGGCATAAATTCTTCACCGTAGCTCGGATTGGGGTGCCGTTTTTTCCAATGTTCTTGTAATTTAGAGATATTCAATTTTCTATTTTTCCTTACAATCGGAATTTATATGTAAAATTACGAAAATGCCCTTGAACTCCCCATTTCTTGCTTTCTTTCACTATTTTGCATTCTCTTTCGCACTAATTTGCATGAAATAGCTGTAAAACACATAATAGATATACAAAATACGAAATAATTGCAAAAATCGGTTATTAGATTAAACATAAGATAAATTCAAGCTATTTATACTGCACAGGATCATAAAAATACCGAAATTAAGGAGATAAATGTGAAGAATTTATGCTTAATCAAATCCCCCTAACTTAGAACTTTGCGCGTCCCAAGAAATGTAAGAGAAATGAGTTGACTTTTGAAATTTATTTTATTAAAATAAAATTCCACTTTCGCATGCAAGTGATTCCATTGAGCATATGCAATAAGCCTTTAAACCACTAGGTTACCCTAGTATGACGAGTTTTGTCTCGTGAGGGTTTGCAATGAATACACCCACAAAATTCTTTATTGACTCAAATAAATATCAAAATACTTAAAAATTGTAGAATTTAAACTTTTCGAAAAATAATCGCTATAAATTCGTATTCAAATGTCTCAAACGATAGTGTCTGTGTGTGTGTCTGTGTGCAAAGCCAGAAATTAAACCTCAAATTTCCACCGATTGAGCATTACGTTACTTTCTGAAAATTCATTTTGATTCAAATTCTTACGGACGCACTCACAAACGAATCACTCGAATTGTGGTTGTTTTCTCTCGGGATGCATGATATAAAGAGTAAATGTAATGGACACAAATTTATGCATACAAAATTGAAAAGAAGGAAATATATGGTGAAAAGATCTCATCATCAGAATACAGTTATTAGGAAACGGGAAACATCATCTCTTAATCACATTATTTTAATCTCTTTTATTATCTTTTCATGTCTTATCTCTCCATCCAGTAATAAATTTTGCCATTCGGACTCGGTTAGGACTTTTCGGGTTAAAAAGTGTAAAGGGTAAAAATGGGAATGGATGGAATGTTCAGAATTGGAAAATGTCCTTATGACGTCCATTAGTGATTTTTCGGGCATTTGCTTATTTTTCTCTTTCTTTTTCTATTTTCATATATTTCTTTTTTTTTCTTGCTATTTTTCTTTTCTTACCCTTTTTTTATTACACGCTTTGGACTTACCAAATGAATTTCCAATTTTTCACAATTCCGGGCTATTTGGGTTTTTCGAGTTATCAAACGAAAGGGAAATATTTTAATAGGCTCAAAGTGGGTTGCAAAGGGATCATTTTTTCACAACTTTATTATGGCTAATATTTTTGGACTAAACAAAAGAGGGCCTACTTCATTGTCCAAATTGCTAATCACATTACCATATGCATCTCGAGATTAATTAAGTTTAGAGATATATTTAGCACGAATTTCGAGACAACATTTCACACATTTCCCATAACCAATCAAAACAAAGGATTGAGATCACCAACGACTTATTAAAACGCTGAAAAGGACTTTGAGTTAATCATAAACACGGATTGATTTAAAAACTCATAAAAAATTGAAAGGCTCGAAATCTCACCGGGTTTGATCAATCTTCACACTTATTCGTTAAGTCGTCAATTTTCTTTCAATTTCCATCTTCCGTCAATTTTGGCTTAGTGCATTTAATTTTTATAATTTAAGACTTTAAATAGAATAAAGGTGAGATTTTTGAAAATTTTAAATTCCAATTTTTATTTATTTTGAAGAAAAATATTTTTGGCTTTTTTCGAAAGTTTTTTTTTAATTTTTTTTTGAAATTAAAAAAAATAAAGTAAAAACATAAAAAATATACTTGGAACAAACATGTGATCAAATCAATGAATCTAAATAATAAATGGGAGGAATGTCCTACACCCCCTAACTTAAATGTTGCGTTGTCCTCAATGCGAATCAAGAACACAACATAAAGTGAGGAAAAGAAAGATATTACCCAAATGGAGTGATCCCCGATAATTACGAATCCATTGAATCTACAAAACTCGTTAGAACCAAGCATAGCAAAAAGAATAACTAAAACTCTACCATCGAAACTAGACTATAACAAAATAGAACAAGTAATAATAAAAAAACTAATTATTTAGAACCTAAAATTTGAATGGCTAATAAATCATACACTAGAAGTCGAAAAAATTGAGGGTCCACCCAAAGTACAATTTGACTTTGAGGGATTAGTGATGTGCCCTCACTAGAAAGCATGCCTCCCGAAAAATAAGAATTCCGTTGGAAAAACGAAAGGCATGTGCAAAGCGGAAGAAATGAACCATCACCAATTAAAAATTTTAGGCGGATAATGAGGGATTTGAGTCCATAGTGGGACAAGTACCATTGGGATCCAAGAAAAATATAATCACGTCCCAAAGATTTTTCAAGTTGTATGGAAAGCAGAGCACACAAACAGAAAAAGTCCATCTTGGAAACCAATTCAAGAATAGAGTCTTTGTCCTCAAAATCTTCTCCGCCAAAATTTTCAACCGGATCTAGTGGAGTGACACGTCTGAGTGTATGGCCCGTAAGATAAAGCATCTCAAAAAAACATTCCCATACAAGAATCGGATCAACATCCTCGAGACATTCATCCAGCTCTTGTGATGGATTTAATGGTTCGATAATAGTGGGGACACAAGGAGACAAATGATCTTCAACCTCAATAGGTTTTGAAATATTTATAAGAGGTTGATATTCAAAATAACTTGGATAACTCTCAATGATTTCATCCTCAAAAGTTTTAGGTGAAGCGCAAGTCTCGAGCTTCTCTAAGTTGTCCAAATAATCATTAAACTCCTTGCAAGTTGCTCTAATTTTCAACTCTGTAGCAGCAAGGTCATCAAATTGCTTTTTGATAATAATCACGAGTTCTTTCAAAGTAGGCTTCCTTGGTTCTAGCACCTAGAATTCTTCATTTGGTTGAAAAAATTCTTCAACTTCAAAAATATCGAAAGAAAAATCCTCATTGGGTTCAAATAATGCATCTAACTCTTGCTCCCAATAACGATTTTTTTCTCCATATTCTTTTTCAAGTATTTCTTCCTCAAGCAATTCATTTTGATAAATTTGGATGGCCTTAGCACTGGGCTTGTATTTATGAGAGTCATCTTTAGTGATATTGAGCCAATGTTCATAAGTCTTGAGCTCCTCCTCCTCACTATTATCATAACAATTAAAGCCACCAAAAAATTTAAAGTAAGACATTTCAAATTTGGCAATTCAAGAACGTGACACCCATATTTCTGAATTTTTTGTTTTGGATATATTTTTTTATTTTTTTTATTATTTATTTATTTATTTATTTAAAGGTCAAATTCGGGATTAACCAATCTGACCTAAAGTCTACCTAATTCCCCGGCAGTGGAGCCATTTTGATCTAATGGAAAAACCGAGTGTCCGTGTAATACACTAGTCGTTGTTATCGGCTTCCAATCTCAATACAAAAAACCTAAACTTGTAACTACACTCTTGCGGAGTATAGTGGTGAGTTTGGGTATCGAATCCATAGGGAGTTAGGACGTGTGAACGTAACGACAAAGGTAAGGTAGTTTAATCCTAAAGTTGATGTTAAAACAAAAGAAAAGAAAAAGATGAATGATTTTTGGATTTTATCTATGAATTATCTAAATTCAATTAAAGTAACCTATGCATGCAAAATTAGTTAACTAAGAAGGAATTAATATGAATGAAGAAACGGGGTGAGAATACACTCCCCCAAACCCTAGTGTATATGCTAGTACGAAAATTCCCTTGAACTTCTTATTTCTAGCTTTCTTTCATTGTTTTGCATTCTCTTTCGCACTAATTTGCATGAAATAGATGTAAAACACATAAGAGATATACAAAATACAAAATACTTGCAAAAATGGGTTAGTAGCTTAAATATAAGACAAATCCAAGCTATTTACAATGCACGGGATCATAAAAATACCGAAATTAAGGGGATAAATGTGAAGAATTTATGCCTAATTAATAAGCGCGTACAATGAGAGAGGTTGGAGCGAGGTCTCTCACTTTCAGTCCTAGAAAGTTAAGGGTCCTTATGGGCCGACATTCAGAGCTGATCCATTATCGATAAAAGAGAGCGGGACTGTCTTTCCCATGACTTCGAGAGAGATATTGAGAGCATAATTGTGGTTTAGACCAATCATAGGGTTTCTTCTTCGAAAAAGGAGAGCATTCCAGTAGAGGTCAGGGATAGATTCACTTCTTCTTCTGTCATGGTGGAAGGAGGAAATGTGGGTCCTATGAGTAGATTGATCAAAGCATTTTGGTGAAACTGGGAAGACATAAATAGCCCCCACAAGGTGATGTTAGTTTGGGTCTTATTAAACTGATCAAGGATCTTTCTCTCCTCGAGGGTCACTTCTGGCATAGGGAGATTCTCCACACCTTTTCCTTTCTTTCTTGATGATGGTGGCAGGTTTGGGACATGGTAATGCCTCTTTGATCTGGTCATGTTGTTCACAAAAGAGGGGAAAAACATAAACCCCATTTCCTCATCGATCTCGAGTTGTTCAACCATCTTATTGATTTCTCATAGAATCTTCTCAAATGATATCATCCCACACATGCTGGCTATCAGACTACACTTTTCGAGACCTTTCTTTTTATCTGAATCATCAAATTCGTCCCCCCATCCGGTGGCAATGACATATTTTTTCCCTAAAAATTCAATACACTTAATAACCTCAACGGCCTTTTTGTATGACTCCTCCCATTCGGTAGGGAGATGTAGAAGTGAAGGGACCAGGCGCCCTTGTAGTTTCAAAGCATCAAGTAGCTCATATATACTATATATTTCATCGGTCTATCAGAATAAGTCTTCCATGATCTAGACCATATTATCTAGACTGACTTCATCAGTAGGTACCACCTAATTATCTGATTCTTGAGCCCATTTTTGAGCCATTAAGAATAGCACGCTGAATCTCTGGAAGTCAAAGGTCATCTGGGAGGGAAATTTCAGCCCTAACTCTAGGAGTTAGTTCAACACTTCTGCAAATTCCATATCTTTACCTCCATAACGTGTGTGGATAGTGATATATGCCTTTATAACGAGTGATAAGGCTTGATCGATAAAGCTGGTAGAGTGCAGGAGAAAATATGGGCAAGTTTGGAGACGTTTAGGAGAGTGTATAGGTATGATTGGTGACTTACTTGGTACAATCTGGGTAAATGGGTCAAACTCTGAGTCATCTCCTAGGAAGATGGCGTTTGTATGATTCAAGAGTGGATTGTGGGTAGTGTTTGGTTTAGGATTGGCTGGTAGGGCGATGACACCCTAGTCAATCAGACATTGGATCACGTTTCGAAGGTGGAAACATTAGTCGGTGGTATGGACAATAGTTTGATGAAAGTCGTAATGGTCCTCTGGCTTAAAATTCTTGGAAAGTGGGTTTGGTAAGGGACGAGGGTCCAATGGCTTGATGAGGTTTCAGCTTAAGAGGGCCTAGTAAACTTTAGAGAGGGGAGCATAAAGTTCGGTGTATTTCTTTCGAACTGGATTAGGGCGGCTTTCTGGTTCCCATGAAGCGGCAGGCTGAGAGATTTTGTTGATGGTTAAAACTGTGGTAGTGGCTGGCTTCTCAAACTTTCTCAGAGCAAACTGTTCAGATACTTTATTTGATTCCAACTTTGTCTTAGCAATACCTTCTTCGATCTCCACCCCTTCTTCTCAGGGGGATAAAAAATGAGGGTAGTACTATCCTCCCATTTTCGCTCGGATATGGGGTAAGAAATTCTTCTTCACGATGCTAACTTTATCTTCTTCGAAAGTTATGTTGGTCACGGTGACTGCTTTCTCTCTCCACCTTGCTATGAAGTTACTAACTGATTCCCAGGGTTCTGGGTTACCTCCAATTCTTCATTGTACTTACACTGTGACATGAACTTGTGGGAAACATCCTCCCAACCATGGATCCTGGACTCTTCAAGGGATAAACACCAATGAAGAGTGCTATCCTTTAAGGTCTGCTGGAATATTCAGGCCATTATTTCCTCGGAGGCACCTAGCAGAGTCATGGCTCTGTGATAACTACGAAGATGAATAATTGGGGGTCCACTACACCTGAAATTATCGATGTTGGGCATCTTGAACTTTTCTGGAAGCCTTTCTTTAGGATAGGGAGACATGTGGGTGTAGTCCATATAGTTTCCAAAGAGTCTGACTTGGTCGAATTTCTTGGTCAACATCTTGGGGTCTTCCTTGACCTTGTTCAATTCTTCCTCCTTCGAATCAACAGTCATGGGTAAGTTATCCCCAGGGTGGGTAAGATTCATCATAGCGAGTTGGGTTGGTGTTGGATAATTAACAGGAGGGATATGTGGAGCGTGATGATATTCTACGGGAACCCAAATAGGCTCGAGTACGGGAGGACCCATAGCATGAGAGAAGAGGACCCCGATCTCTTCGAGAATAGGGACCCGATTTCACTGCAACTCATAAACCTCAGTTTGAAGGTTGTCAATCTTGGCAGTGAGTTGGGCTAGAATCTTCATCAAATCGGGTTTCACATTCGGTGCTTAATCAGTGTTCTCCATGGAAAGAGAATGAATTTTGGCCTCAAAAGAAGAGAGGGAACTGATGGAGCTTCGGGGTGCTTCGACTGAAGATCAAAGACAATAGGGTGCCGGGCCAAGGGTATGCGATCAACCTGAGAAGGAGAAAAATTGGGATTTATTTTTTTCGCAAAGAGAGAGATGGAAAACTGTTATTTTTAGAAATGGAAGGAAAATGGTTTTTGACATTTTTGAAAAAAAAGGAGGGACAAAATGTTTTTGGGTAAAAATAAGGAAACGTATTTTTTGTATATGGAAGGAAAATATTTTTAACTTTTGGAGAAGATGAGGACATAATGTTTTGAGTAAAAAGGGAAGAAAAATGTTTTTGGTATTTTGATAAAATAGGGGAAAATGGTTTTTGGACACTTTTTTAATAAAAAAAGGAGGAAAAGATGAGAGACGGGTCTCATCATGATTGTTATTATGTTTGTTAGGTTCTCACTTGTATTAGGTTTACCTAAATGCAAAAAAAATGTCAGACGAGACCCAAGCCTGGGAAAATTGGGTTTGAAAAGATATGTAAAAACTATGTTGGACTTGTTACCATACTCATGGGCAGGGTCCCGTTTTAAAAATTGCGCAAACATTTTGCTGGCATGCCGATCTGTCATTTCTATAGAGTTTTGGGTTGAGACCGACAAACTAAATATAAGTACCCTAGGTTTAATGCCTATATGCGGGTATGCACTTGTTGGGTTAATTGAAAGGTGTTCCCCCCTTTGGCATGACTTCCACGATATACCTCTTACTTTTGAAGGCAATCGGTACGAATGGACAAGCCATTTGATATATGATACGACGTAAATATTGCGTATTTCACCCGTTAACCTACGCCTTATTAGCCCCCTTGGGTATCTTAATCCCTATACTTATGCTCGTTAACCAGACAACCTCGGATTTCTATCTTAACATTTTTTGCAGGGGTTAATTGGGCTTTTGTAGGTATTTGGATGCTTAGTATGAAGTTCGGACGCTTTCCGGAATTGTTTCGTTGACTTTTGCATCTTCGGGGGCATTTTGGTAATTCCATCATTCGGGTTTGAATCCCGAGCTCTTCACGGAAGTTGAAGCCCTTTGATTTCTCTTCGCGTGGCCGTCGACGGTGCATGATTCCGAGTTGTATCGATGGAGTTATGGCATTTTTAGGATGGTTTTTACTGTAAAATTACACTCAAGGTCACATTCAAGGGCATTTTAGTCATTTCATATTTTGGTTTTTTAGCCTAATGTCTTCTGGGATGTTGTATTCCTCTGAGTTATCTTCGCGTAGCCTCCGACCGTGCCTAATTCCGAGCTATAACGAAGAAATGGCGGCATTTTCCGTAAAACAGGACAAAGCTGCAGAATTCAGACCTGTAGCTTGCGAATCGATTCGTCCCAAAACCGAATCGATTCGGAATGCTACAGAAATGCAGAAATGCAGAAATGAAATTCCCCTGTTTCCGAATCGATTCGGACCATTTCCGAATCGATTCGGATACAGTAAAAGTTCGAAAATCTTTATTTTTAAGTTGGTTTTTGGTTGGTTATATATGTGTAAACATTGTATTAAGTTGGGAGATCAATTTTAGACTAGAAAAATTCATTTTTAGGTTAGAGAGGAGGGGATTTATGGGTTTGGCTTATATCTCCTAGGGTTGACACCATTTGGGTTGTGTAAGTTATTATTCATCTTCCCCTCCATTTATATTATTTGCTATTCTTTGTTTAAGCTTTGTTTTCTTGATTTATTGCTTTGATTTATTAGTTGTTGGTAGTTTAATTCTTCTTTTCTTTGGTAATTAGTTATTTTACTTAGTTTAATCATGTGTAGTGAGTAGTTTTACGGGTTGGGATTGCGTTTTCTCTATTAATGGGCGTCGAGCTCCGAAAGTTAGGTTTTGGGGAAAATTGCATTTAATTGAAATTGCGTGTATTAAAGTGGGATTGTTATGCGTTTAACTTTATTTGTCACGCAACTTTAGTGTTTATAGCGATAATCCGAATTTAATCCGCGTGTGACCATTTTTGATTAAATGTTTAATCTCGCAACTTTGGCTTAAATTCCTTATTGCGTGATGTTTATGCTTAATTGAAAATGATCGATTAAATGTTTTCGAATTGAAATTCTAATTAGTAGTTGTTTAGCCCGTGAATGTGTGTATGCGATCCCGATCCTCGCTTTCCTTTAATTTAGTGTTAACTTCTCTTTTCTTTTTCCACCATAACCACCCATCACCTTTTCTTATTTCTTTTACACCATTTTTATTCTTGAAGTTTTAAAACAATTAACATCTAAAATTTAATCACTCCCTGTGGATTTCTTACGATACCCGACTTACCGCTTTACTTGCCTCGCAAGTGTAGTAGTATATTAGGGTTTTTTTTGTATCGCGGCGGCGAAACACACAACGATTGTGTCCTCACACGAACACACTTTTTCCGTCCGGTCACAAAATGGCGCCGTTGCCGGGGAGTGTGTTTTAGATAGTAATTATTTTATTATTTCGTAGTATTTTTCCTTTTGTATTTGTATTCTTTGTTTTAACCTTTTTTGCAGGATTTGCATACTTTGAGCGCTAAGAAACTTTGATTCGCGGTTGCTCACTTTATTTCTTGGATTCTCCATCTTTCAACAACGAGGTAATCATGTCCTACTATTATAGTTATTACGGTTATTCTAATTATTCATACTTTGGGGATAGTTTTCAAGTTTTTCATTTTCAAGATTTTCTTGAAAATGAAAGACTTGAAAACATTTATCGGAATGAAAATCATTATTGGGAGCTTGAGTTGGATTCATTATTCGAATCCAATGACGATTCTTATTTCATTACTTTCGAAGACGAGTTTCAACCAAATGAGGAGTCCGAGGCTCTTGAGCCGAGGAAGCCTACTTTGGAAGAGACTTTGCTTCTTTACTCCCAAGGTTTGGAAAGCCTAAATGATGCTAGAATGAGACTTGGAGCACTTTGCGATGAGATGAATTCTTATGCACAAAACAACGAGGAGGTGGAAACTTGTGTTTCACCTCAATTTTTCAAAGAATTTATCATCAAATGTGAATCTCTCTCCCCCGAAATTCAATCTCCTTCCGACGATATGTTGACGGAGATTGAATTTATTTCATTACCATATACGTTTTCCGTCATTGAACCATTAGAATTACCGGTTGATTCCTATGAGTCGGTAGAAACTGTTAAAACTTCTACACTTTTTGCCGATGAGGACTCCTTACCGAATTTATTTTCGATGGATGTTATCCCGATGTGTGCACCATCTCCCATTCCATTTGAAAATTTTTTGGGAGATGAGTCAATTTTTCTTGGACCTCAAGTGTACCTTTCCCCCTTATTATCCAAATCCCCCATCGTCCGCCCAAAATTTCAAATTGGCGATGGTTCACTTTTTTCACCACCCACATGCCTTCCGTTGTTCAAACGGAATTCTTATTTTTCGGGAGGCATGTTCGTTTTGGAGGGTCCACCGTTAATCTTTCAAAGTCAAATCCCTTTTTGGGTGGACCCTCAACTATTTAGACTTCTAGTGTATAGTTAGTGTGAAGCCTAAATTGTAGGTTGTAAATAGTTAGCTTTTTAATTTTCTTTCTTTCCTTTTTTTTTCTTTTTCTTTCTTCCCTTTTTATTTAGTCTAGTGTAATTAGTTCACTTTTTGTATTTGTTTTTTCTATGCTCGGTACTAACTTGTTTTGTAGATTCCTTTGGACTCGCGCTTATGGAGATCGCTCCAATTTTGGGTAATATCGTTCTTTTCCTCTCTTTGTGTTGTGTTCTTAATGTGCATTGAGGACAATGCAACATTTAAGTTAGGGGTGTAGGATATTCTATCCATTTTTATGTGTAGTCCATGGATTTGCTTACATTTAGTTACTAAGTATGCCTTTTTGTGAAAAATTTGAAAAATTTTCAAAAATATTTTCTTTCTTTTTTCTCCTTTGTTGGGCATTTTGCCTTGTTTCCAGTGATACATTTCAATAATTGCCCGATCCAATAGACAACTCAATGATGCATGTTCTCGATTTTAGAAGTTATTGGACTTTAGTCCTCAAATCATTGATATTGTGAATAACTTCATGAATTAAACTTTATCCCATGAGCATATGCACTTTCCTTGTTATATTGATTTGGTTTAAGATTTTTATAACTCGGTAATCATTTGTTGCATTGTATATACTTACACCGAGTAAGCTTCGTACCTTTCGTCGTTTGTGAGTGTTATACACTATTGTTTTCTCTTTGAAAACGTTGAATTCGTCGGTAATCTCTCTATTCTTTCATTTGACCGTTCATTAATTGAGTTCATACTCGAAATGTTTTACTTGAGCATGATTTTCATATATTGTTTTGACTCGAGAATTGCGTAAACTTTGTGAAATGATCATAGGCCATATTTGTTATATCACCCATATTGACCTTGACCTCACCCTTATATGTTTACCCTCGTCAAACCCTTTGAGCCTAAATATAGCCTTTCATTCCATAACCCAAATTCCATGACCAACTCCAAATTGGAGTTTTAAGCCATACATACACCTTACATACCTTTGTTTGGAATCTTACTTGGGATTGAATGATGTTGTTGTATTGCGGTTGCGATTTTAGGCATATGAGAGTTTGATAAGCCAGATGAAAAGAAAAGAGATGTGAAAAAAGTGAAGAAAAAGAGAAAGCAAAAGAAAACATGAGAAAAAGAAGAAAAGAAAAGAAAAAGAAAAGAGAAAGTTGTATATGTTGTGTATATAGTTCAATAAGCTTTGATTACTCTCCAAATGATACATTTAATGCTTGTTTTGGAACTTGTTTTCCAATTTTTGATATTGCCCGCATTTTTCCATTATCCCGAGTTTTCATCCCGAACACTTTGAATCCGTACATACATTCCTTCATTCCGCACCCTAGCCTATCCTACGTTACAACCCTATTACAAGTCCTATGTGATCTTAGGTTGATGTAATTCAAAAGTTTAAATAGTTTTGATAATCTGTGAAAATGCATTTCGCCTCTTTTAGTGTGCGGTATCCTTTCATTGAGATTGCAAGTTTTTCATTTCCTATATAGCGTTCTTCATTTG
Source organism: Sambucus nigra (assembly GCA_949130495.1). Classification (NCBI taxonomy): domain Eukaryota; kingdom Viridiplantae; phylum Streptophyta; class Magnoliopsida; order Dipsacales; family Adoxaceae; genus Sambucus; species Sambucus nigra. The sequence goes on from OX422217.1 coordinate 384,481,035, forward strand.
TGACATGTGTGCGGCCTAGTTTCCATTTACATTTACTATTTATGCCCGCATGTCCCGTGTGTTACCTCCCTGTTTTGAGTGAATTCGCTTGATGAGCGTAATGCCCGTGAGGATTGAATATATGCATGCCTTTATGTTTATCCGATTTATATAAGTTTTTCACCAAATCACACTATGCATGTGCTTTCCCCCCTCCCACTTTTAAAGTTTCAATTCTATGAGGTGCATTCAACTTGTTAATAACAACAGACTTTAGCTTGAATTCATTCAATATGCTAATAACATGTTTGAAATCTTTTTCGTTGTTGTTGAGTTTGTCGCATGTTGGGTTGGGCATATTTTGAGGAAACCATGTGATGTTTGTGGGTTCCATCTCTGAAAACCCTCACGAGACGACACTCGTCCACTAGGGTAACCTAGGGGTTTAACGGCTTATTGCATATGCTAAATGCAATCGTTCGCCCGCGAAAGTGGCCGTATCTTATTATTTCTTTTTCATCCCATTTTGTACTTGTATCCTACTTTTGGTCTGCTTGTGGTTCTTGTAGTTTCTTATTTCTTTGCTAGGGACTAGCAATGTGTAAGTTAGGGGGTGTGATACGACGTAAATATTGCGTATTTCACCCGTTAACCTACGCCTTATTAGCCCCCTTGGGTATCTTAATCCCTATACTTATGCTCGTTAATCAGACAACCTCGGATTTCTATGTTAACATGTTTTGCAGGGGTTAATTGGGCTTTTGTAGGTATTTGGATGCTTAGTATGAAGTTCGGACGCTTTCCGGAATTGTTTCGTTGACTTTTGCATCTTCGGGGGCATTTTAGTAATTCCATCATTCGGGTTTGAATCCCGAGCTCTTCACGGAAGTTGAAGCCCTTTGATTTCTCTTCGCGTGGCCGCCGACGGTGCATGATTCCGAGTTGTATCGATGGAGTTATGGCATTTTTAGGATGGTTTTTACTGTAAAAGTACACTTAAGGTCACATTCAAGGGCATTTTAGTCATTTCATATTTTGGTTTTTTAGCCTAATGTCTTCTTTTATGTTGTAGTCCTCTGAGTTATCTTCGCGTAGCCTCCGACCGTGCCTCATTCCGAGCTATAACGAAGAAATGGCGGCATTTTCCGTAAAACAGGACAAAGCTGCAGAATTCAGACCTGTAGCTTGCGAATCAATTCGGCCCAAAACCGAATCGATTCGGAATGCTGCAGAAATGCAGAAATGAACTTCCCCTGTTTCCGAATCGATTCGGACCATTTCCGAATCGATTCGGCTACAGTAAAAGTCCGAAAATCTTTATTTTTAAGTTGGTTTTTGGTTGGTTATATATGTGTAAACATTGTATTAAGTTGGGAGATCAATTTTAGACTAGAAAAATTCATTTTTAGGTTAGAGAAGAGGGGATTTATGGGTTTGGCTTATCTCTCCTAGGTTTGACACCATTTGGGTTGTGTAAGTTATTATTCATCTTCCCCTCCATTTATATTATTTGCTATTCTTTGTTTAAGCTTTGTTTTCTTGATTTATTGCTTTGATTTATTAGTTGTTGGTAGTTTAATTCTTCTTTTCTTTGGTAATTAGTTATTTTACTTAGTTTAATCATGTGTAGTGAGTAGTTTTACGGGTTGGGATTGCGTTTTCGCTATTAATGGGCGTCGAGCTCCGAAAGTTAGATTTTGGGGAAAATTGCATTTAATTGAAACTGCGTGTATTAAAGTTGGATTGTTATGCGTTTAACTTTATTTGTCACGCAACTTTAGTGTTTATAGCGATAATCCGAATTTAATCCGCGTGTGACCATTTTTGATTAAATGTTTAATCTCGCAACTTTGGCTTAAATTCCTTATTGCGTGATGTTTATGCTTAATTGAAAATGATCGATTAAATGTTTTCGAATTGAAATTCTAATTAGTAGTTGTTTAGCCCGTGAATGTGTGTATGCGATCCCGATCCTCGCTTTCCTTTAATTTAGTGTTAACTTCTCTTTTCTTTTTCCACCATAACCACCCATCACCTTTTCTTATTTCTTTTACACCATTTTTATTCTTGAAGTTTTAAAACAATTAACATCTAAAATTTAATCACTCCCTGTGGATTTCTTACGATACCCGACTTACTGCTTTACTTGCCTCGCAAGTGTAGTAGTATATTAGGTTTTTTTTTGTATCGCGGCGGAGAAACACACAACGATTGTGTCCTCACACGAACACACTTTTTCCGCCCGGTCAATATACCTGAGTGTACGTGAATTGCCTCACTATATACCTCCTGGGGAAAATATATGCGAGGGTGAATTCGATATACTTAACGTACGTGAACGAGTTCCCTATAATACACCACCCCTCATGACTTCATTCAAGAGGTACGATGCAGGGAGAACCATTCGATATAAGTCAAAGGTACTTGGCCAATGGAAGGTGAGAGTCATATCGCTCAAGCTAACTGTGACCTGCTGGACCAGTGCCCATCACGATGTGACCCCCCAGTTACGAGAAAAAAATTGGTCATTAGCAATGATCTTTGGTGATGTAGTGTACAAGATGCATGATCCTTGATTAGTACATTATGGAGAGAGTATCTTTATTGATGAGCATCATGCCAAGCAGGGGATAATGTACAAGTATAAAAAATAAATCTATAATAAGCATGGAATATGTGAGAGTGAGTGTGTGGTAGTGAACCTAAGCATGGATCAACTACACGTGCTGTGTGATAAATGTGAGTAAGAATGGATATATACAAGTGTGATAAGTGGAGTTGTGTGTTAGTGACATCTAAGCATGGATTTCTAAGTGGTGTGTGCAACATGTGGATATAAGTGATCCTAGGTGCACTTGGTTTGATGTGTACATGGAGAATTTAGACAAGTGTGAGTAGTGATATAAGTATGAGGTATATATGTACAAGAAATAATGGAGGAAAAAAGGGTACATACAGATAAGTGCATACGCACACAAGAAAATAAAACACCCGTGTAAATAGAGTCTAGCCCTATTATGAATAAACTCCCGAGTGGACTCTCCACTGTGGCCATCCCAATTGAAGAATGCGTGTCACTTTTTCTTCTCCCTCTTCTACATCCAAAAAAAGGAGGGATGGGAAAGGAAGGGGGATCGAAAGGTCACGCGCCCTACTTAGGGACGCTTTGGCTCTCTTCGGTGTGGGGTAAATGCAAAGAGATGGAGTCGCCAACCTATTTTGCATAAAATAGGCAAAATAATGTGTCGTTGCCTCGAGAGAATGGCATCAAATACAAACTGATGCATACGAAACCAATAGTTCGAAGGTTTGGGGGCTAAGTTATGAAATGGGAAGGTGTTTGGCACCCATCCTGCCCTTTCGTTCTCTCATGGGCTAGTGTTATTATTTTGCTTTATTTCTCTGTGAAGTGTGTGTGCATGTATATATAACGGATATTCGAGTCATTCAACTCATACCATGAAAAAGATAGAGTGAGGTAATCCATAGGAATGTTCCCAAAATAATATATAGAAAATACGATTTATGTGTTTATCGCGATATTGATCGTCATGATGAAACGACAATATGTGTTGGATGAAATGCTAACAAACATAATATGTATATTAATGCAAGAATATGGTAAATTCATAAATGGGAGATTTAGAAAATTTGGATTTTTTAGAAAAAGTTGAAAATTGGGAAGTTGACAAATGGGGAAATTGGAAAATTGGACTCGAGTCTCGAGTTTTAAAATGAAATGCCTATGGATCCTATAAAGTCATCAAAGTCCACGTCGTTTGAATGCATCATGGGGGTTGGGTTTATCTCATAGATTCGAACAAAATTTTATTATATGTGTGTGTGTAGAAAATGTGTTTTTAGTTTTGAAAAAGTGTAATGAATAATATCGTTCGGAATTTATGGGTGTAACCCTCTTTTTGTTTGTTTTGGGTTTTTTTATGGAAAATAAAATATGTGCAATATACTAATAAAAATGTAGATATTAATGTGTATGAAGTAAAGTAAGAACTAAATTTTGAATCTAATGAAATTTATGCAAAACAATAAATTTAAAGAGAGGGGGAAGGAGTTGGACCTTCTTTGAAGCTTGATCTTTGATCTTGGATGAACTCCCTTGAATCTAAGATGAAAGTTGAATGAGAAAGTGAGATTTTTCCAAATTGGGTATGAAAAGGATGGGAATATAAGCTTGAATGGAACTTCACATGGAGGAACTTCACTAATTTTGAGAGAGTGTTGATGAGATCACTAATGCTGATGGATCTGAGGTGTGCATTGGAAGTGAGGTAATACCCTCTATTTATAGGGTAGGGGGATGCCGATCATCAATGAACTAGTCCTACCCATCGGTAGGTGAACCTAGACACACTTCCAATAGGAAGGGAGCTAAACCTCCCAATTGGCAGTCTCATGCGGATTTTCCTGGAAAAATTATCGTAGAACGTAATCCAATGACTCGAATCGCGCACGGATCATACTGTTAGAAATTTAATTAAAAGACCTTCAAGATTCCTTGGATCGGTCTCGGGTCCTGGAGTTTACTTTGGGTCAAATATGGCTCAGAACCACACGTTGGTCCTTTGGACGGGAGATCGTCAGACGGAAATGGATCGTTCGTCTGTAGGGTAAGTCAGAATTTTGCACGTGGTGGACCATTGGAAAGTTTAGGATATGTACTTCAACATTTCAAAGAGTTTTACTTGGTTCAAGAAGTTTGCCATGGTCAAATGAGGCTCGAAAGCACCCAGTGACCTCTCAGAGTAAAACGGGTCGTTCGTCCATACCGTAAGTCATAATTATGCACAGGGTGGACTGTTGGAAGCATTATTCACTAAATTTCAGAGATTCATTTAGTATCATTCGATCTGAAGAGTTTACCTTGGTCACACGGTGCCCGAGAGCTCTCGGTATTCTTCAGATAAGTTTTTAGGCAAAAATGGATCGTTCCTCTGAATGGTTATGTTGTTTCGCGCAAAGGCAGACCGTTGGAAAGGGGATTCATTTCACTTTGAAGATTCAAAGAGATTTCACTCTGACAATGAAGTTTATTATGTTCAAATTGAGACCTGGGAGCGTCCGCTGTCCTCCAGATTGACTTTTGGTAGTAAAATTATCCGTTCATTTGAACCCTTATACGGTTTTGCGGATGGGGTGGACTGTTAGAAAGGGGGTTTATAGAAATTTGAATATTTAAGAGATTTAGATCTGTTGATGGAGTTTATCGGAGTCAAATGGGGTCGGGAGCTCCCCATAGCCTCTATATCAGTTCTCGGAGTATGACCTAGGGTTTCTAGTGAAATGAGGAGGTGCTAGGGACCTAAGGAAACACTTAGGGGGTCCTAGAATGTGGTGTCTAAAACTTATATTATGTTTCCTTGGGTACATACTTTTCTAGTAATTATGTTTGGATGTAATTAGGAGTTGATCTAGGTCAGGATTCTTTATGGAGATTGGGAGTTTCTGGATCTTTCTAGGTTAAACAATCACTTAGGCCTATTTTGTATTATTTTGGGCCAAGAACACGTTCTTAGCCAAAACCCTTTGGTTTTGGTTTTAGATCTTTAGATATTAACAAATTAAACATCTGACCTGTCTAGTCCCATGGCTACGGCCTGCTAGTGAATCTACACTAGCTTATTGCGACTATACTTGAATCCTTGTGCAGAAACCCATTGTCTGTATCCCCAAGTGTAGACAGTCTACGACTTTGAGAGTAAATCATGATTTCTTGTTGTATAGTTACAACATTCGCTTGGTTCTTATCAAAACATCCCCATGGTCGTGATCTTTAGTTTTTGGACTGATTGGCTACAACCTTGAATTGCCCTTTAGATCTGTTTTGATGTTTGCAACTTCCAAATTGGTTGTAGCCTTTACTTTTCCTATGAATGCAAAAATTTCAATTTTGAATTTTTTTGCATCCCTTTATTATATTGTTGGTATCTTTCGCGGCCTCTAAGTGGCTTCCTTCATCGTAGTGGCTGCAACACCTAACTGTGGAGTCATATTGCTTTCCAGGTCTTGCTGTGGCCCTATAAGCTGAAACCCTTCAAATTTCTTGAATGAATTCTAGAAGGCTCATTTTGGCCTTCCTCCTACTCAGATTTTAATTGTAAAGCCTTTGAAGGCTATTGGACCATGTTTGCTTAAAGACTACCCCAATTTCATCACTATAGATTCTGACTCTGCGAACTCCTTTATATGTAGGGATACTAGTGGGGCTACAGACGTTAAGGAGGAGAATACAAACTCCAACAATAATCCTCTTACTGAAGGTCTATCCGCGACAGCTATCCCACCAGAGACCTGAAACACTCCAGTTGAATCCTCTAGCCAAGACAAGGATAAAGCTCCCGCGATCCTGGAATACAAGTGTATCATTGATGAGGATTGGATCACCCTGGTTGCTAAGACCTTTGATTTTCCTCAGTCTTCAATCTTCACACTTCCATCTGCAGAACAAAGGTTATGTTCCGCAGTCTCCAATGATGGGATTTATTTTCCACTACATGCCTTCCTCCTAGGGTTGCGGCTACAAATTCCTAGCCTAGTTAGGAGAATTTTTTGTTAAATGAATTTGTCCCAAGCCTAGTTAAATCCAAATGTTTAGAGGGCCATTCTTGTTGCCTTAGTACTTTGGCAGAAGAATTTTTTGAGGGACATTACTCATACGGAGTTCTTCCACTTTTACAGGCCAAAGGAGAACTTTGTGGACCTTCTGTGGTACTATATTTTTCTTTACTGAATGATAAATATTATTTGTATATTGAGAGGCCTTCCAGTATTAAAACCTGGAAATAATTTTTTTTCTATGTCTCTGGGGAGAGTTGGGAAATCCATCCCCAAGAGAGTGAGAGAGAGAAAACTAGGATGCCGAGGACATAGGGGCGTCCTAATATAAAAGGTAATCTGTTTCTATTACTCCCCCCTTTAATCATATTCCCCGGATTATATTGACCTTAACATTTGTGTGTATCTCGTGACAATCTAGGGCTCAACAAAAGAGCTAAAAACAGAGTTGAAAACGCAGAAGGCTTCAGCAATAAGGTGTTTCCGCATAAATTTACGAGTAAGGCTATTTTACCGATATATATATATATATACACACTAACGGAATGCCCGTGCCTGAAGGCACGACGAAAATTTCCAAAATACGTAATCGCAAAACAACAAAAATTTTCAAAGTACGTAATTGTAAAATGAAGAACATTGGGTTCCCCAACAAAACAGAGTGTAGTTTTAAAAAAATTGTCATAGTATCCTTTATTTATAGGACTATCCACCCTGCTTAGCGAATAATAAATAGTCGAATGATATTCAAATAGTCCAAATTCATCAAACAAAATCAAATTTAACATGAAATATACAATATTCATAAAAGGAATTCACATTGTGCCTCAAATAAACGAAGTGCCATTTTTTTTAAAAATGGGCATAATATCCTTTGTTTATTGAACTATCCACCCAAGGGGTAACAACCAATCCAGCGATATTAAAAAATCGCAAATTCATCTAACAAAACGAAACAAACTTTAAAAAAAAATCACATATATAAAACCCTAGCAGGTGCCACATAAGTTTCGTTCTAATGCAACTCTTCATTCAAAAGCTCCTTAAAATTTCTATGAAACGACACCCTATACCAGTCAATTGCACTGGATCACCCTTGGATCTTCCTCTCAATTAAGCCTTTTCAAATTATATTAAGAAGTTGTAAACAAAGATATGATTAGTGTTTACTCATAACATAAACATATATGATCCGAACATACTAAATGCAAAATGAAAATTGTAAAACACAAATGCCAAAAATAATAATAATATATGTGTTAAGTACCATTCTTGAATTAATGTAATTTATAATGAAAATTTAAAACACTTGAATGTCACATATGTAAAAATAATAATATATGTGTTAAGTACTATTATGAATTTCCCCATTCCCTTCTTTAAGAGAAAACACACATGCTTCATTTGAAAATTTTCTGTTAATACTGACCTTTGCCTTTTCCACTACCACAACATCTTAACATGCACATGTCATTTAGAATTAATATTAGCTATTCCTTCAACTCAATTATAGATTAATATTAGCTATTCAGATGTCAAAAAAAATTATCAGCCTAGGAGTTAAGCTAACAAAACCGTGTTGATATTTGGTGTTCCAATATTGTATACAACAAAACCAAAATGAAGTAGGACCCAAGCAGCCTCCATATGTTGAAAGGTAATAATCAATAATCTTTTGAGGATTATTATAAATTAGGGTTCCTAAACTATTGGAAGATAACATTACCAAATTAACTTCTATGCATTTAAAAAATAAGGCAGCTCGTTTATATTTGGTTGAATGTGATGAGCTGCCCAAAATTAAGCTTGAACCTTCAAAACACAAACGGAAGAAGCGTAGTTAGCATCTAAAAATTTGACACCCAATTTGGAGAATATGTGAAAACTGAAATAATAATGATAATTTTCTACCTTACGGCAATGATAGTTCAATCTACAACAATGTGAAAAAACACCTACCCTTGTTTGATTCAGCCTATACCTACCCTTGTTTATGAGCCACCTGCTATGGTTACCGGATGGCTTTTTTGGCAAATTCCATATCATTCACTATTAGAGGAAAGGTTGTCTCCACAATGGTTAAACTGGTATGTCAGGGCCTACTACTTCACACTTATCATGGGTTATAGAAGAAGTTTCCTAGAAACTCCTTTCAGGGTTCCATATCTTCCCATACATTTGATATTGTTAAAAATACTATAAGTTTTGGGCCGCCACCTATCTTCCCTAAATATGATGGTTGTTCGTAAATAGAGATGAAGAAGCTAAAGTACTTAAAGGATTTAATTATAAATGAATGACTGGGATTTGAGTTTAGACCTGGAGTAACTTTTTTTTGGAGAAAGTAATATTTAGTGTCTTATATCGATTATTGAAATTGTAATATGTGTTTCTCAACGAAGTGCAAAAGAAGCTATTAGATGAAATTCTATGAACAAAAGAAATGAGTGTCATCAAAGAACAAACCATCTAACTCTGGGAATAAATATAGTAAAGGAAATAAAAAGGAATATGACTTACCGGAAAAAGGAATACGAAGATGAAGAGAACATATAGTGAAATCCTCTTGAGACTTTCGGCCCCCGTGATGCATGGTCGACTAACAATAATCGATTGTTAGGAGAACAGAAAAATATGATATCCGTTCGAGAGGTAGTTGATGAATCTAAAAAGAAACCATTCTCTGGAGTACATTTTCATGTACTCAATATTAGCGAACTTCTAAACATCCTTCTGAAACTATTCAGTCTGACACATTATGACACTTGAAACTGTCTAGTCTGATCCGTTTCTATGATTCTTCAAAACCCTAAATCATTACAATATATCATCATAAAGGTAAAAAAAATTCCAATGAAAAAGTTAAATTAATAAGTTATATAAATGGAGAAAGAAAAACCAAAAGTGATATTTTTAACATCTAGAGTTATCCAACATTACCTTCCTAATAAAATCCACCATCATAAATGGGAGAATTGTAGAGTTTTTCTAAAGAATAAGTTATTCAATCACCTTAAAAAATTGGATACCAAATAAAGCAGTTATGAGAAGTACACGATAGCCAATAATTGTACGATGAAATGTTTTCATATTTGAGGAACTACGGGTCAAAGGAACTTAAAGTTTTAAACCTAAATTTTTAAAACCCATATATCAAGTAAATACTACATTACATAAGTCTACTGAAACTTTAAACCTATGTCTGCTGAAACATATGTCTGCTGAAAACAGGATACCAAATAAAGCAGTTATGTGCTTATCATAAACCTAAGTCAGCTGAAAAAAGGAGGTCTAAACCTCCTTTTTTCAGCAGCGGAGTCTTGAATATTGAGTTGGCTTATATTCAGCAGCGGAGGTCTATACCTCATTTTTTGTTATATCTATTTCAACTTGGAGGCCTCAAGTTAGAGTAAAGGATGGGTTTTGCATATGGCCCTCTTTCAAGATTTGATGAATATTGATCCCCCGAACTATCATGACCTGATATAGACCTACTTAGACAAATTTGTAGTTCTGGACAACTGCTCTAGTGCTCTAATGCTCAACCTGATATAGACCAACTATCATGACCTGATTTACATCTTAATAAAGAAGGTGAATCCAAAGTGAAACAGAGTAAGCACTCATGAAATATATATATAGAGAGGAAATAAATATAATATGCTTATCATGTTAACACTCAAATCCTCCTGGACCTTCTCAATATAATCTGTTGTGGTCTTATTGTTGCCTCCACCTCAAAGTTATGAAGATAAGTCATAGTTTTTGGTTATATAAGAACACATTTGAGGGTCATCTCATTTTGCATAGACATCTTAGGGTATGGTTTTTTGAGTTTTTTCTTGAATGTACATTTTGGTCTTTGGGGACCAGGTGTGAAATTTACATTTTGGTTTCTTATTTGTAAAGAACAATATTCAAAACTATGCTAAGACTATAATGTAATATCAGAATGATTATTTTTTCTGTTTTATGTTCTGTTTTTCTATTTTCTGTTGTAATTTTCAGTTATCAAATCTATACCGTGATGATCAATATTACACATAAGCCCAAAAAATAATCTAGAGACATAACCAATATTACACACAAACCTGAAAAATAATCACTCATATTTCTGATAATATAAGGAAAAGTAATGTCAAAAAGACAAAAGGAAAAGTCCGACGTACTTGGAGGAAGAAACATCTCTAGGCTGATTGATCGATGATTACACCTATCCGATTAATCTGCCTAGCCGATTTTTCTCATTTCCAATTGAAGCATTGTTTATGCCTTAGGCAAGCCATTGGACCTCTGCCCAACACCTATTAACCAGACACCTAGAATAATATTTAGAATATTGAGTTAAACAGTTGAAGCCATTGCAATAGCAGCTTAATAGAGATCACGAGCACTAACTCTAAAACAGTTATGGGCAGAAAAAAAGAAGATGCAATTTAGGCCTGAATAATGGAGATAAATTGTTACCTGAACTAATTAGGAGACCAATCCATTAGTAAAAGATAGAAGACTAATATAACAAAAGAGTAAATCATATATATGGCCCTAGAACTTTATCGTATGTAACTATTTGGCCCCCAAAGTTTTCTATGTCACGATTTAGCCCTTATACTATCATAACATTGCAACGTTAGCAGTTCCGTTAACTTTTAATGGAAAATTCCCAATGTCCATATAATCCCCATTTCGGCGTCATAAATTCACAACGTCCATTTTGGCGTCATAAATTCACAGTGTCCATTAACTTTTAACGGAAAAATCCCAATGTCCATAAATTCACAGCGTCAAAATTCTGATGGTGGTAGACCAACTTGAGAAACACATGCAAAGTATTGTGGAGATATTACATTGAGAGTTGTTTAAAAGAAAAAAGACATTCCAAAGAGATATTCAACAAAGAAGATGAACAATACAAAAGGCTCAACACTAACAATTCATCCATTCATTTCAAACAACTGTAATTTGATACAACTATGTTTCAAGGTCATATTAGCATAAACCCCAATCATTATAATAGAAATAATATAACTACGTTACAAATGCAATAAAGGTTCCACTTTAAAAGCTAAATTACCTCTTAATGTCAAAATGAGAAGGCAAAATCTTTAGACGTACAATTTATTCCTTCATCGGTATATCCATAACTATGGCACTATGGTAATATATTCAAGAAATAGATCCCAACATACTTCCACTATACCAGCCCCTCTCCCCTCTGATTTCCTCTACACATCCCATCATAAAACCAAAAAGAAAAACTCCAGAATTAGTGTAAACAATAAACAATATTAAAGAAAACTCTCATCTTTGTTGATATTGATGGGGATGTTTAGGAAAATGAGGTGATTTATGTTCCTCCAAATGGCATAAAAATGAATAGAGATGATGCAATATATATGTTGTATATTTGGGAACAACTTTATATGCTGCTAATGTGAACCCATAGCTATTGCACAGTAGTGAAATGAGGCATTTTCTTTTGGATGTTTTCAAAATTCCAGGACCATAGGAGTGAATCATACTTGCAGTTGATGAACAATGGTCAGCATTCTTAATATGATTGTCACAAATAACACACATATTTGTAGAGACAATCCAATGTTGAAAGCTTACCAAGTAAACCCCTCCAAGAAAGAACATATATTCTAGGAGGTATAACGTTCTTCTAGAGATGCTTGGTCCATGGTGTATTTGGTTGGTGTGGGGAAAATAATTTATAGGCATCCTTAAATGTGAGGGATCCATCAGTAGAGCAAGGCCATATTCAAGCATCTTCAGTAGGTTGCGATGGGAGGGGATTTGAGTAAATAGTGTTGGTGAGGTAAATCATTTATGCTGATTCATATTACTTCAACCAAGATAACAAATTTAAAATAAATCCAAAAGAAATACCGATCAATTGCATGGTGGACTTAATTTATAAATATCTAACCAAACCAAACACATATTATTTCCCTTTATAAACATATGAAGTATGAACTTCATTAGAATATGAGAACACTTAAAATGGATAGTTGTATCCTAAAGTACAATACAAAATAGTAATGATCAAATAACAAATATAGAGATATTTCATAATTCAACATCTTTCTATGTTCGTTCTTCCCAATTTCAAACATTCCAAATTGTGTAAAATAGCAAAGTTCATTCAAAATTTGTGAAATATGTCTTACCAATTGTTACACATTTGAGCATCAATGTACATGCGTTTGAGCATTTTGTCGAACACCTACCGTGGAATAGAACCTTCCATGGAAATGAAATGGTCATAATGAGATATTAATCGTATGTTTTCTAGTGGCACTACACAAAAATCAAGCACAAAAATGGAGGACTTGAAAATCAAATCCAAAAGTGAGGTAGGTTAACATAGAAAAGATATAGCAAATGATTGAAAAATAACCCAATAACTCTCCATTTATTGAAAATGGAGGTAGATACGATGTTTATACAACACCAAACCACCATATAAATGGAAATTAGAAAATCATGAAATTGAAATGGAAATACGATGAATCTGGTGAGGTAATCTAATTTGCAGCTAGATCTGCAAAAATAAAACATGATTTGTAAACTAATGTATGTGGATTGGTGACAAAAAAAACTCACAAAATATAAATTTCTAAAAGTTCTAGCCACAACCTAGAAATTTCTAACAATTCTAACCAAAACCCAGAAATTCTAGTAGTTCTAACCAAAACCCTAAAATTCTAACCAAACTTTAACATTCAAAATTAGAAGTAATATAATCAGAACTAATACTTGGTGTTCAAAGTAGAGAGAGGTCGTTGTGTAGAGAGAGATACGTTGGGTGTGGGAAATGAAGGGTCTTGAGGAGAGAGGGTGAGTAAGAGGCAGTGTAAAGGTGTGTATTTACTATTCTACCCCTGTTTTTGAATTTTAAAGAATGGTGGAAATAAGTATAGTGTGTTATAAGAGGCGGAAACCAAATATTTAAGGGGCAAAAATGGTAAAAGTGGTATTTTAATTTCAACCCTTAGATTCTTGCATTGTTGTTTTAATCCTAGCCCCTAATTATGATCTTATTGAATAGTAACCAACATTCTACTCCTTATTTTATATATATATATATATATATATATATATATATATATATATATATTACTGCAACTTTTGTTCTAAACTTGTCATTGTTTTCAGGGGAAGAGATTGACCATGATCTTTTGGCCGCCCAACTCACTGAAATGGATGAGGTCGCAGTTGTACTCAATCAAGTCCCCAAGAAGAAGGGAAAGAAGAGAATGAAAGGACTTAAGGAGACAGCTCTTGCAGTTGAACCCACTACTGCCAGGGTTGAAGAGGTCAATCCAATTGCGAGGGATGCAACCAACACTGAAACTATCACGGCCCAGGATAAGCAGGATGGTAACACTAATGTTGATGATGACATCCTCCCTCAATTGGTCACAACAAGTCTAATGGATTCTAATAGGGAATTCCAAGGTGGGCACAACCCTATACATGTTTTTCTTTCAGGATCTTATTCTCCTCCTCCTTGGAACATTATGGTAATTAATGCCAATTTTCCAACTCCCCAAAGCAGGGCAAGAGTAGATGCCGATAGTCATTCGCGGCCTCAGTTAAGGAAACCTGACCCCAATTAATCTTGGGATACAACTGCTAGGGCGGTCAATAAAATGAGTAAAGTTACATATGCCATTTATCTTGATCGCCAGGTAGAAGAAGATCATGAGGACTTGGAGAAATATGGCCTTCATAGTCTGCTACGGGTACGCATTTCATCTTTTTATTTTATGCTCAGTTATTTATTTATACTAATAAACCTTTCAAATTTCGAGTTGAGGATGTTGTCATGTCTCAAAGGGATAAAATGAAGGCATATTCAAACTGTATCAAGTTGCGGAGTCAGTTCATAAGACTGATTTGGAGACTGCACGGGCCACATCATTTAAAGCTGTAAAATAATCATTTGTTGCAGCACTTGAGGCATCAAAGATGCAAGAGAATTCCCAAATACAGGCCATAGTTGATGCTTAGTGAGAAGATGAAAAAAACTTTACACAAACTACGGAGGCCCTAAATGTGGCCGAAGTAAAGGCACTAGAAGCTGCAAGACATAATGCGGCCTCTGATCAAAAGGCCCACCTCTTTCAACAAAAATACGAAGAGATGGAGCGAGGGAAAGCTGCAGTTCTTTAACAAAGGGATAATGAACACGCTACAACTCTAAAATAGAAGGATGAGGATCATGATGCAACCCTAAAGAAAGCTGCAGACGATGTTGTGGCAGCTTATAAAAAATCGAATGAGTTCTTTCTGACTAATAATAAGGCCTACCTCCGTGGCCTATGGGAATTGAGGCATAGGGTGGTGAAAAACTTCCCTAGATAAAGAGAGAAAATCATGTCCTGGAAGCTAAGTGATGATGAGCACGCTAAGTGCATGGCAAAGTTAAAGGTTGCGATAGAGGAGAGGGATAAGAACCAATAAGATGAAGTGGTTGCGGTAGACAATAAAGGAACTGAGAACGTAGTTGACGATGAAGCTGAGGATCAAGAAGATGATAAAGCCACACATCTGACCATGTTGGTCTTTATAATCTTTTACTTTTTGAACTTGTCTGAACTTTATACAGGGTTGCAGCCATTTCTACAAGGCTGCGACCCCTAACCACCATTTTGTAATTTCAACACACTGAATATTTAACTTGATTGCATCCATTTTTTCACTCTTTACTTTGAGTACTTTGAATGCCTGAATGTATCCTTTACTTTACTCTCTTTTGTAAGAACTTCTTTGGGATGTCTTTATATTTTAGTAATAAGGTATGCAATTGGTGGCAGACTGCAGCTTTATGGATCTTAAAAATAAATCATGGCTCAAGAAGCTGCAACTCTAACCATAAGTTTTCTTTATAATAATGCAGACTTTGATGAACGCCATATATATATAATCTTGAACTGGCTGCAACCACATTTGTAAGGTTGTGGAGTCGTTCACTTAAACTATACTTGAATACTTTGAATGTTTGAATGTTCACTTATTTGCAATTGAACTTGACATAAGGCTTGCACTCTAATGTTGGGCTGCAGCTGTATGGCTCCTTGTTAAAAATTGGTTGTGGCCTAAAAAGTCTGCAGCACATCAACTTTCACAATTTGAACCGACTAAAATATTCGCTACAGAACTGTTTGAGTGAATTGAGGAATAACTTTCTTTGATGCGGCCATTTACTTCTTTGGCTTCACTTTTTTAATTTGCCTCAACTTCTCTTTGTCCATTGATGCTGGTTTGAATTTGTGTGAACTTTAGATGTTGGATGCGGCTCATAATAGGCTGTGGAAATACCTTCTTTGAATTTATCTCCTACTTATTTCTTAGTGGATGAATTGTAAATGGCTACGACCTAAAAAAGGCTGCGGCCATAAACATATTATGTCCAATTGAAAAATTACCTCCATAAATTCATGAATGGATAAGTCTTTGTCCCTTTTTCAATATTACTCCAGCACCCTCCTTGTTTGATATTTTTTTGCGGGCTTTTTAAGAGAGGATAATAGTGATTTTTTGATAGTGGGCAATTGGAAATCATCTTCCATTGTCACAAAAATAAGTCCTTGGCACAAGCCGCTTATGCATCTGTTGTCTTATCTTTTCTTAGGGAACTATCAAGCCTCCCTAGGATGGGTTTGTTATCACTCCACCCACAACTATAATTATATATATATCAAGCCATCTCTGGCTGGGTATTATGAGCCCCCACGGCTAAATGAAGCATCCCAAAGGCTAAGAGAAGGAATTATAAGCCCCCGTGGCTAATTGAAGCATCATGAAAGCTGAAAAAGGCATTAGAAGCACCCGTGGCTAATTGAAACATCATGAAAGCTGAAAACGGGCATTATAAGCCCCCGTGGCTAATTGAAACATCATGAATACTCAAATGCTTTTATAAAAGAGGGATTTTTATAGGTCGATTATGGATATCACCCCTTTACCTTATGAGACTCTTCCTCTCGAAATAAACAATCTTTGGAGATAATTGGTCATTTAAGCTTGTGTTCAAAATATGTTTAAGACAAATTTCGCATAAGATTATAAAAGAGGAGAAAGTAAAACTATTAAGTTCTATCATAAGATTAAGAGTTAATATATGATTAACACTATCATTGACATATATATATATGTATATATAAAGTGTGTGTGTGTGTGATTCTTACCAAGGGAAATACAAAAGCATATGTGTAAAAATTACACTTTAGAGATCTAACAGAAAATATAGACTAAGGCAAAAGTTAAGCACGTGGCCTATAAGATAAGGGTTACATACCCTTATGCCTCCTTCAGGAATCGCTGTAGCATCCCTTGCCTCACAAGACTTTCAATCTCGTTATTTAGGGAGAAGTAGTTATTGGTGTCATGGCCATGGTCTATATGGAAACCGCACCACTTTTTCCTAGTCTCCTTTGTGGGGCGGAGACTTTAGCTTCTCTGGTCAACTGAGCAGCTTCTCCTCTTTAATGAGCTCTAGGATGTCTTCAAGGTCATAGATTAGAGGAGTGTACTCCTCATAGCTTTTCTCTAACTTTAGCCTCTCTAGCTTCTTTTTTTGTCTCTTATTTGCGGCCTTTGAAGCTATTACTTCCTCTACTGCCACGGTCTTGGGTGAAAGGGTTGTAGCTTTTGATGCTACATTATGTGTTGGGAAGATGGCTACTGCTTCCAACATCAATACCCTATGTGTAAAAAAGTTAACATGTCTCTGAAGTGAAGCCAAGTTGTCGTACAGATGGTTGATGTAGCTGTACAATTACTTGATCTCTTCATTTTGTTCCAAGTTTGTCCCAGAGGTTCCCTCCATTATTCTTCTAGGTTAGTTATTTAAAAATATATGCTGAGACGAACTAAATAGAGGTGAACAATTAAGGGGTATAGAAAAATTAACCAAGTATAGAAACTAGGATGCAGTCTCTTACTATTTGCAACATCATTTTGTCGTGGCCGCGACGTGAGGTACATATATAAGTACTGGCATCGTTATATCAAAGGGAATTTCCCACAACTAAGTCCAAGGACATTGTAATTAAGTCCAACTTTCCCAAGTGTACTGTAGAAGCTGTAAAGACCAACTGCCCTAGGAATGCTGCGTCATTCTGGGAATCAAACTGCCTGGTCGAATCCTTCATGTGGCAGTGAAGGGCGTGATCCCAAAATTGGGCTCAAAACCTGAGATCAGTTCATAGAATATACACACTACTAGGAATTTACCAAGGTCAAAACAACCTTTAGGTGCGAGAGTAGCACCAACTTGGTAATAAGCCCTAGATCATAGGGGTAAAAGATAGAAATGAGTGAAAATCCTTCCTTAGTTACCCACCTTATGAGGGAAGTTCCTTTTGTTCTTTTCAACACTATCTAGGTAGGGTAACATCATCAGGGAATGGAAAACTTATATGAGGTCATAAAAAAGAAGAGTCATAAGCAAATCTGAAAAAGACTAATCCCCTCTAGAGGTTCTAAGTACAAAAACTCTAGTTCCACAGCCCAAATTCAACTCGTGAGATAGTGGCCAAAGGTCCCCCATGGATGAAGTAAGGTGAAAGGAACCCTAAAATATAAAAAGGAAACCAGACTTAACACCTCATTTCCCACAGACGGTGCCAAAATGATGATACAAGAAATCGGACACGAGTCGTTCTAAAGCATCATATCAAGTGTAGAGTAAAAGTAAAGCAAGCAATAAGGAAAAATACACAAAATATAGAGTGGTTCGACTATAAAAAAGAGCATACGTCAACTTTGGAGTCCTACTCTCATTATATGCATTGTAAGATAAAAATTTGTGCCCTTAGAGGCACACAAGATAGATAAGGTAAGATACTACATGAGATTATCCATCCTAGCAACCCTGATGTAGCTTGAGTTGAGTGATGCGGCTGCAGAAGGGGAGTGAGGCCCCAAGTATGATGTCCTCTAGAGAGAGAGTGAGCTGATAGTTTTGTAGGGATTTGCCAAGATGGAATCCCCCTCATATTGAGATGGGAACTTCAATTATAGAGGTCATAAATGTGTGTTAGGTGCCCAGAGAGTGTGACATATGGATAAGTTAGATGATCCTGGACTCCTTGTAGAAGTTGGATATATTTTAAGTGTCCAACCATATTGTTAACGCAAAAATTCTCCATCTACAAGGACCAATCAGAAAAGGACACATGTCATCCTACGTGGCAATATTCGACACCCGAGGAGAGTTGGTCGGCATCCGAGGAGAGTTGGTCGGCACCCGAGGAGTGTTAGTCGGCATCCGAGGAGAGTTGGTCGGCACCCGAGGAGTATTAGTCGGTACCCGAGGAGAGTTGGTCGGCACCCGAGGAGTGTTGGTCGGCATAACAACCAGGAAGATCAAGGGATAACTATGCATTTAATGTGCATTAATGAAGATGACTATGCATTTAATGAGCATTAATGTACATTTATACTGTAGATGACAATACATAGCATACCAAGCAATTCAACAATTAGATTCGTTGAATGTAGACATAATGTATAAATGTCTACATACAATGAATCTCTTTATCTCCCATCACTATAAATACATGTATTCCCTTAGCCAAAGGGAGGAGAACCAGAGAGGAGATCCGACAAGGATGAGAGACACCATACACAAGATCCACACCTTTTTCTCTCTCTACACCACATTGTGCTATTGTAACCCCCTGGGAATAAAATAACAGTGGACGTAGGCTTTTCTTTATAGCCGAACCACTTTAAAAATCTTTGTCTCTCATGTGCTTGATTGGATTGCTTTTATCTATTTATTTGTGATCATAAAAATGGGATTCGGTCCAGTTTTTTGCATCAACAGATTGGCACCGTCTGTGGGAAGCGACTGGTAATATCGTTTTCTCACCAATAACAATCCAATACCAATGGCTGATGTGCCGGAATCCAGCAATCGAAATGCCGGAACCCCTCCAAATCCATCTGCACCACCAATCATTCCAGATCTGACTGGAATAATGGAAAATTTGGCTCAGGGCCAGACCGCCATGCAAGAAACAATGCGACAACTCATCCAAACCCTCCATGGCGGTGCACCAGCCCATTCCGGATCACGAAACATCCAAAGAAATACCCGTGAGCCTTCTACACGCACTAGGCGTGTTAATTCATATCGCAATGAGGAATCTGAAGATTTTTCTTATCAAGCAGGACAAACTTCATCAATACGAACCACAGATACTGAACAACGTGTCACCCTCTCCCCAGAAAGGGCCAGCGCATTGGAAAGATTAAGCAGGGCCTCTCCTTTTGATAGATTAGGCCCTAGGAGGAACAAAAGTCCTCTTAATGCAGCGTCGAGGAGCTTTCGACGACCATCAGATTTAAGGGAAGGATCTGCCCAGTCACGACCAGTTACTCGTCGAGATATATCTGCTGATCGATCAGCTGCTCGTCATGATAAATCCCAGGAAGCCACTTCAACGCGATCAGTTGCTCGAACCAATAGGCCCGAGGAAGGAAATGATGCTTGGAAAGGATCTATTTAGAGGCTGGAAGATAGATTAGGGAAAATGGCTAAGGCCAAGAACCCTCTACAACGAACCTTTGTTCGAGGAACACCTTTTGTGCAGGATATTGTTGATTTTCCAACACCATCAAAGTTCAAAGCACCTATTGTGACTCCCAAGTATGATGGGAAGACTAACCCTGTCCTTCATATAGGACAATATCAAGCTGCTGCCGACATCTATGCTGTCCCAAACGAGATGAGATGCAGGGCATTCTCGGGAACTCTTATCGAATCTGCTCAGATATGGTATAATAATCTTCCTCGGGGTAAGATTTCAACTTTTCTTCAACTAGCCGAGTTATTCATTGGGAATTTCTTCTTCGGAGCAAAAACAGTTAAACGAGTAGCACATTTGTTAAGTGTTAGACAAAAAGCTGCCGAGAGTATCAGAGATTATATAACTCGTTTTAATAATGAGAAACTCGAAGTCATTGATTATGAGGAGAAGACAGCTATTACTGCTTTGATGAGTGGACTGCTGCCAAACAAGTTGTACTACACTTTGGCCAAAGATCCACCTCGAACCATGTCGGACCTGATGGGAAAAGCATCCAAGATTATGAATGCCGAGGAGGCTATGTCTGCGAAGAAGAATATGGACTCCAAAGAAACCAAGAGGGAAGGTGATAAAGCCAAGAAGAAAGAGCATAAGAACAATGGTGGTGACAAACATTCCAAAAGTAGGTCGTCATGGGATGTCTTGAAGAAATTTGATAATTACACGCCTTTGAAGGCAAATATCAACCACGTCCTGGAAGAAATTAAGAACAGCGAGGAGTTAAACTAGACAAAGAAAATGAGGTCAGACCCTGACACGAGGAATAGGGAGAAATATTGCGAGTTCCATAAGGATCACGACCATATGACCAAAAATTGCATAGCTCTTCAGAACGAGATTGAAACACTCATCCGACGAGGAAAGCTAGCAAAATATGTTGATCGTGGAGGCGAAAGAAGAAACAAAGACCGAACTAGAGAGAGGTCTAGATCTCCTCGTCGAGCAGCGGAGAAAAAGAAGAGAAATCATGAAGATGATCCAGATGATGACCCCGATCTTCCCAAGAAACCAAGGCAACCAGAACGAGAGGTATTTTCAATACGCTTTGGGTCATTTGATTGTAATGTCATTACAAGAGGAGATGCAGGAGGAGGAGACCTTACTGCAGAAAGAAAAGCTTACCTCGGAGAGGCTCAAGCTTTCTCGTACATTCAGCGAATAAATTTAGCTGAGGAAGACCGCCCGAGAAAGGTGAACAAAGAAAAATTGGTCTTTGGGTTTTCGAAGAATGATCTTGCAGGAGTTTTATATCCCCATGATGACCCATTAGTGATTAAAATAAGAATGAAGGAGGTAATGATTTCAAGAGTACTGGTCGATAATGGTAGCTCGGCAGACATCATGTTCTACTCGTGTTTCGATAGTTTAAATTTAAAGATATCTCAACTGGAGCCTTACCACAGACCCCTCATCGGTTTTGCTGGCGAGAAAGTATTTCCACTTGGGATGATCAAGTTGGATATATTCATTGGTACGTGGCCTGCTTGTCGGACAGAAAGAATACGCTTTTTTGTGATGGATAAGAATGTCCAGTCATCGTACAATATCATCATGGGAAGAGTGGGATTGAAGAAATTCGAGGCTGTACCATCTACAGTGCATCAATGCCTAAAATTTCCAACAAACTTTGGAGTAGGAGTTATGAAAGGTGATCAGAAAGTAGCTCGGGAGTGCTATTATTCATCCACCGAGCAAGATGAATTGGAAGAATCAAAGAAAAAGACTACTACTTATTAAGTGGATGAAGGTGCAGAAATTGAAACCTTGGATCCTCGGGATGAGTCGTAACTCGTGTAGGGTCAAGTGATGGAAGCTACTGAAAATATCATTCTGGACGATGAACACCATGAATGAACTACTCAAATAGGTTCACCATTGGAAGCCTCACTAAAACAAGAATTGATAACTTTCCTTAGAAGCAGAAAAAAAACTTTTGCCTGGAGTCATGAAGATATGCCTGGGATTGACCCAAACTTCTTATGTCACGAGATTAATGTGAATAAGGAGATCAAGCCTGTGAAGCAGAGAAGAAGAGTATTCAGTCCCGAGAAGAATCAAGCTATACAGGAGGAAGTCGAGAAGCTCCAGAAAGCTTGTTTCATTGAAGATGTAAAATACCCAGATTGGTTAGCCAATGTGGTGATGGTAAAGAAGAAAAACAACAAGTGGAGGATGTGTGTAGATTTCACCGACCTCAACAAAGCATGCCCAACAGATCACTTTCCACTGCCCCGAATTGATCAACTGGTGGATGCTACCTCGGGACACGAATTGCGGAGCTTCATAGATGCTTATTCTGGTTATAATCAGATTAAAATAAAACCTGAAGACAGGGAGAGTACTTCTTTCATTACCCCTAGGGGAACTTATTGTTATAATGTTATGCCTTTTGGTTTAAAAAATACAGGTGCGACATATCGGAGATTGATGAACAAGGTCTTTGCTGAACAAATCAGTGACAATATGGAAGTCTATGTTGACGACATGCTGACAAAAAGCAAGAAAGATGCAGACCATCTAGTTGACTTAAGTCAAACTTTTGATCAACTAGATAAATATCAAATGAAGCTAAACCCGACGAAGTGCGTCTTTGGAGTACGAGAAGGCATGTTCCTTGGGTACATTGTAAATCAACGAGGCATTGAAGAAAATCCTGAAAAGATCAAAGCTCTATTAGGACTACGATCTCCAACAACGAAGAAGGAAGTACAAAGTCTCACAGGACGAGTAACAGCACTCAACAAATTTGTGTCACGAGCAACTGATAGATGTCTCCCATTCTTCAAGACACTCCGAAAGACTTTTGAGTGGAATGATGAATGTGAGAAGGCTTTTCAAGACTTGAAGAAATACTTGGGAACACCTCCACTGTTGTCCAAGCCGGTGATGGGAGAAAAATTATACTTATATCTAGCAGTATCAGAGAATGCAGTTAGCTCGACGTTGATAAGAGTGGAGAATGGAGTACAAAAACCAATCTACTACACAAGTAAGGCCTTCCGAGGAGCAGAGATCAGATATCCGAGATTGGAGAAATTGGTACTGGCGCTGATTGAGGCGAGTAGGAGAATGAGGCCGTACTTCCAGGCTCATACTATAGTAGTATACACCGATGTGCCATTGAGACAAGCACTTCATAAGCCAGAGAAATCAAGGAGATTGATGTACTGGCCAATAGAGCACGGAGAATATGATATAATTTATGAACCCGGATCATCATTAAAAGTGCAGGATGTAGCAGATTTTATAGCAGAGTTCACCTATCCTGATACCCCCGAGGAGCAAAAGTTGCTCGCAGATCAACCTGTGGATGTTACAGGATCAACAAACACAAGCCCAGACCAATTTCGATTGGTAAAAGGACGTGTGGATGTTACAGGATCTGATGCAGAGATAGTTGGGAAAACTCCGGACGAGAAACAAGAGTTGCTCGCTGATCAACCTGTGGATGTTACAGGATCGACATACACTGGCTCAGACCAACTCCGGTTGGTAAGAGGGCAAGTGGATGTTACAAGGTCATTAAATTCGAGCTCAGACCAACCTCGGTTGGTAAAAGGGCAAGAAAAGATGATCGATGAGGAGCGAGAAAAATCTGGGGAGGATGAAAGGAAGCAACAAATATTTCACTGACTGATCAAAAATTTGAAGACGAGTTACCTATATGGAGGCTATATGTAGATGGCTCATCTTGCACTGCAGGATGTGGTGCGGGGATAGTTCTGATCACTCCGGACGAGGTCGACATGGAATACGCCTTACGTTTCCAATTCAAAGCTTCCAACAATGAAGCAAAATATGAGGCCATGATTGCAGGGCTTAATTTGGCAAAAATTATGGAGGCACAGCAGGTTGTGATCTTCAGTGACTCTCAATTGATTGTAAACCAAATGATGGGGGTATATGCAGTTAGAGGAGAATTAATGATCAGATATCATGCAAAGGAAAAGGAGCTGTTGTCAGAATTTGTCGCTATTCAGCTGGTCAGAGTACCAAGAATGGAGAATGCGAGAGCAGACGCCCTAGCTCGACTAGTATCATCTACTCGCACCGAGTTACGACGAACAATCCCAATTGAAGTGTTAGCTGGTCGGAGTATAGATGAAGATTTGAAGATGAATTTTATCACCCTTGATTTAGGACCATCTTGGATGGATCCCATCAGGGTATATATCGAGGAAGGAGAATTTCCAATTGACAAGCTTGCAGCTAAGAAATTGAACTTTAAAGCTGCTCGGTATGTACTAACTAATGGTGTTTTATATAGACGAGGAATTATGGCAGGTTTGCAAAGATGTGTACATCCCATCGAGGTGAAAGATTTGATTGAAGAGATCCATGAAGGGTCTTGTGGAGCACATGTAGCAGGTCGGACACTTTTAAAAAGGGTGATGACGTAGGGATACTACTGGCCGACGATGAGGGCTGATTGTATAGCCTATGCCAAGAAGTGTGACAAGTGCCAGCGCTTTTCCTCCATCCGAAGAACTCCACAAGCATTGTTGACACCCATAACTTCCCCTTGGCCATTTTCCATGTGGGGAATTGATTTGGTTGGACCACTGCCAACGACCCAAGGAAGGTTCAAGTACCTCGTCGTCGCAGTGGACTATTTTACTAAGTGGGTAGAAGCTGAGCCACTCATTGATATGACGTACGAGAAGGTGTACCAATTTGTTTGGAAGAATATCATTTGCCGATATGGTCTCCCTCATACCTTCATCACAGACCATGGGACACAATTTGATAACGAGGAGTTTGCCATTTATTGTCATCAGTCAAATATTTTGAAGGTCCACTCAGCACCAGGCCATCCTCAAAGCAATGGTCAAACTGAAGTGACAAACAGGATGCTGCTGAACGGTTTGAAGAAAAGATTGGATGATGCGAAAGCAAACTGGATCAACGAGCTACAATCAGTACTTTGGGCTTATCGAACTACTCCTCGAGTAGCAACTGGAGAATCACCATACATGGTGGCATTCGGAAGTGAAGCTGTCATACCTGCCGAGTTGGGCCTACCAACACAAAGGGTACTGAATTTCAATTCCCCTGTCAGCGACTTAATGAGAAGACTGGATTTAAACATGCTCGAGGAAGTTAGAGAAGAAGCAGCCATTAGAAATGCTGCTTACCAGCAGCGAACAACTTTGTTTTACAATAAGAGGGTGAAGAAGTGCGATCTTAAAGAAGGAGACTATGTGCTGAAGAAAGTAATTCAAAAGCATAACAAACTAGAGGCAAACTGGAATGGACCATACCGAGTTACAGAAGTTGTTCGACCAGGAACTTATCGAATAACAACTTTAGAAGGTGAAGAGTTTAAGAATGCATGGAACGCAGAGCATCTGCGCAAATATTATCAGTGATGTATATGTAACACAGTTTCCATCGGTATGAATAAAATAAAAATATTCTGCAAATTTCTCTGTTTATTGAAATTTTTTCGGGGAATACTAGTGCTATGCACTACTCGGCAAAGCTTGGTAGACTACTCAACACCATATTCCAAACTGTACCAACATAGTTGGTCGACGAGGAGAAAATATTCCAAACTGTACCAACATAGTTGGTCGACGAGGAGAAAATATTCCAAACTGTACCAACATAGTTGGTCGACGAGGAGAAAATATTCCAAACTGTACCAACATAGTTGGTCGACGAGGAGAAAAATATTCCAAACTGTACCAACATAGTTGGTCGACGAGGAGAAAATATTCCAAACTGTACCAATATAGTTGGTCGACGAGGAGAAAAATATTCCAAACTGTACCAACATAGTTGGTCGACGAGGAAAAATATTCCAAAATTTACCAAGTATGGTTAGTCGGGGATCAACTCTCACTATTATAATTGGTCGACGAGCACAATTTAACAACCTTAGTTGGTTGGAAAAATTTTAAACATTTTTATACTCATTACTTTATTATTAAGTGATCGAGCAACATTACTGATACTTGTAACTTTATTACTAAGTTGGTCGATGAACAACACAATATTATTATCTTTTTAACAGAGATACATGAATATAAAGTATTTGATAACTACAATAACAATTGAGATTTGCAAGCAAGAATGAAAGTCTTTCATAAAATTCAAAATAAATTACAAGTTACATTGATAATTACATGGATATGTATACTAACTGTTACATCAAAAATTCCTATTCTATTGGTCTTTTCCCCTCAGCTTTCGATACAGGTTCCTCGCCAGCAGGCGGATCATTTAAAGACTGAGGAGAATTGATGAAGTTCAAATCCTTCAGCATCCTGACATTCATCACAGAAGGTCGATCTAGAAGATGCTCGGGACGGGATACCTCAAATTGAGAATGTAAACTGTAGTCACCGAGGTATTTTGCAATTAAGCTCCGAGGAATGGCACGAGCTGGGATCCATTCCATGTCCAGATTGTACGGTGGCACAGGCAAGTCAAGCAACCCGGGATCATAATAGTCCCACAGATAGTGTCCTTGTTCAAGCTTCAGCACGCCTAAGGCATTCAGCCAGCCTTGTTTGTAGCCCTCATTATTGGCATTCTGGATACGATCATCTAAATAGAATAGTGCTTCGTTGTATCCAGCCATCCAGAACTCCCTGGGTTGTTTGTGAAATTGAAATGTTAGCCTTTCAAGCTTCTCGTGAAGACTCTGGATGAAAAGCTCATTAGTCTCCAACACTGATTTCTTTGCAGAGAGTTGTTTTTCCAGGTCTCTAATTTTATTTGACATGTCATACAAAGCTTGGTTCTTAGCCATTAATTGGAAGGCTTGGTTCTCTAAGGCAGATGTTGTCCTATGTTCCTCCACAAGAACCCGAGCTGCTCTTCCTCGTCCCCGAGGAGCTCTTGCTCATACCCGAGGAGATGTGGAAGAGCCCTACCTCCTCAAGATGCCCAACTCTTGCCTAAATTTGGCATTCTCAACTTCTAAAAATGGAAACCCCTCGTCAGTCACTGGGATTATAGCTGTTGAAGAAGAGGCTGCAGACTTCAACTGTGCTAGCTCTTTCTGCAAATTGTTATTCTTTTTCTCCAGCAGCTCGGCAATCTGTCTACATGCTTCAACTTCAACCTTTAGGGTTCTCTCCCTGGCATCGTACCCAGCAAGGAGCTTCTCGTAGCCCTTCTCGGCAGAAAGCTGCTGATACTTTTTCTCATACTCCTCATGCAACAGGGCAGTTGATTCCTTGTACTGATTCTGAAGATCTTCTAGGGTACATTGAAGATCCTCGATCATTTCGTAGTAAGCCACATTATTGGCCACAGCTCGGTCAAGTAAACACTTTAGGTACTGATAAGCTTTGACTGCCTGTTCTGAAGCATCATGACCAAGGATGTCAGCAACTTCTGATGCGCTCAGGTCTGTGTGACCAGCCTTATAATATTCATTGCATTGCTACATCATCTTTGTGTCATTGGTAGATAGCATATCCATCCTAGCCAGAAACTAGCAGAGAGAAAAGACAATCATCAAAAGGAAGATCAAAACAGAGTACAAATTGAAAAGAGACAATCGTATGGAAGAAAACTCAAATTTTATTAGATCATAGTGCAGAGTTACAAAGATCTTGGTTACATTTGACAAAGAAGAAAAATAGAAAGAGAAAACCGAACAACACTACACCTTTTCCTTATCTCCCAAAACCTTCTCTGGAGGTTGGGAAGAAGAGGCAGGTTGCTCGGAGGGAATTGTGACTTGCTCGGAGAGCACCAGCTGTTGCTCGGAAGAAGAAAATCCTTGCTCGACAGCATGCTGACTGCTTAAGGCATTCTCTCCCACAACCATTGAAGATTCCTCAGAGGTATATTCATTCTCTTCTAATTCTTCTGGGGTAGGAGGGGGACCAGGGATGTGTCTCTGGAAGAACTCGGATGACTCGTCGACCTTCAATTTCTGAAGGGCAGCAACCCATCCATCCCTAAAATAATTTACACTGCCATAATCCACTTGAGAGACCATGGCAGCACATCCCTTATCCCAACCTTTGTCCCAGCCAGAGCTGAAGGACTTCTTCACGACAGCTTTCCTTTTGGCCTTCTCCAAGGCAAGCTTCTCGGACAGCATAATGTCAGCAGCCTTCAATTTTTGTTCAGCTTCCTCCTTCTGCCGAGTTATTTCCTGGAGTTGGACCAACCTCTCCTCAGCAGCCTTGAGTTTATTTTCAAACTCCTCAGCAGTATTGAGCTTCACATAGAGCTCTTTGTTAGCCTTATCCAAAGCATTCACTTTGCTCTCCAAATCTCTGGAGGCCTCAGCAACCCGAGTTTTCTCCTGCTCGGAGGAAGCAAGTTTATTCTCCCAGACTGCCTTATCAGTAATGTACTTCTGGCGAGATTCCTCCAAGGACTTGGTAGCTTCTTCCAGAGCTCCCTCCATACTGGACGAGGAGCAAGAAGCTTTGATTGCTTCATCCTTCTTGAGGATTATGTTGAAGCAGCTCGTCAACTGTAAACAGAAAAAGAAAGTAAAGTCAGAAACGAATATGAGAAATAACAAAGGGAAATATGAAAAGTTCAAAGTAAAGGTACTTACTGAAGCAAGATGACGAGCAGCAAAAGAAGTAACCATATCCCGAGTAAGGTTATCTTCATTACCTTGCACCTCGGGAATCGTCAAGGACTTTGCCGAGCTCAAGTCAGAGCTCGGGGGAGCAGATGTTGGAACCTTAGTCCCAGCGGCGGGGGGCTGAATGGTGGCGTCAGCCAAATTAACCGAGGAGCTCTTCTTCAGTCTCCTCAGGGGAAAAGGTACAACCAAGGAAGAATCCTTGGTCGGTGATATCACAATCACCTTTCCAGGAGCAGCAGAGCTGCTCGGAGCCACTGCGGGCTTGTCAGCAACCTTCTCGGAGACTTTAGCAGGAGTAGTTGAAGGAACTACACCAGTCTTCTTTGTCCCCTCCTTTGTGACATCAATCTTAATCATTTTTACCTCCCCAGAACAGGAGGCATTTTTCTCAAATAGAGCAGGATCCCTTCTCTTCTTCATCCTTTCGCTCAATGGAACGTGAGACTCTGGTGAAGAACTTGCAGAGGGTGGTACTGGCTCTGCTTCGCTGATCACTGGACGAGCAGTGAAAGAAGTTGTATAGCTCTTGTATTGGAGCAGATAGGAGGCTGATCGAATGTGCTCATCAGCAACCCTTTGATGTAGACCCCAGATAAGTCCCAAATGCCTTAGATTGACATCTGTTTCTCTTGGGCACTTTCTTTTGCTATCAACTGCAAATAAACAGACACTTTTATCAGTAACACATTTTATCAAACACAAAACAAACATGATTTCAAGATAAATAAAATAAATAAAAATAACCTATCCCATTGCCATAAGGAGGGCATCTGGGACCCTGGTAAACCTCATCTCCGGTTAAAGGAGGGTGGTTCCAATTTTTTACAACAACCCCATGTTCAAAATAATCCCTGTTGGCATCAGGGAGATTGACTACTAAAGCTCTATTTATAAACCTAGTTTTTAAATAATAAATATTATCATTAATTGCCCATCTATAGCAGTACATGATTTCTGGAATTCCTATATGAGTTCCATGCACTTGATTTAATTTATACACCCCATTAACTATTCTCCATGTGTTAGGGGCTATTCGTGCAGGAACAACATCAAAGTACTGATAAAATTCCAGACACAGAGGATTTAATGGAAAAGAAAATCCACAATCAGCAAAAAAGAGACTGGGGAACCAATGTCCCTCAGCCAAATTGAAATAATTAGAAGGCTCAGAAAGCTCTTCCAATACAACCCAAGAAGGAATGGAAAAATCAGATCGAAATTTGTCAAGAGACTCAACTGGGTAAACCATGATGATGAATTAAAAGAAATGAAGAAGAAGAAAGAAGATCTTACAGAAAAAAGAATGAAGCTATTGACAATGAACGACGGAAGAGATGAACGCATAAGAGAGTAGAAGACAATGAAAAACTCAAAGATGAAAATCTGAAAAGATAGAAGACAACGGGAGTCTCTGTGAAGTTTAAATACTTTGCCTTGGGAACTGGCGAAGTAATGATTACAAAAAGGACGATTACATTACCGGCAGCTAAAAAGGCATTAAATATTGGCGCGGGAATCAAAGCGAACAACAACGGCTAAAAAGACGAAAAGTGACGCGGAAATCGAAACGAGCAGAAAAGTCCAAAAAAGCATGATTCTACGAATTGGGATGGAGAAATAAATACAAGGGAGATGATCCTAAAAATCAGGAAGAACTATTTAAAGCTACCGTATTCCGAGAAAGAATGTTCCATACTCCTCAAATTTCGAACTATGAAACATTGGGGGCTTCTGTTGATACCAAATTTAATCTGCTGACTTGGATCAATCATATGAAGACACGTGGCTATCTACATGGCAACAACAAGCACCTCCGAGGAACGCTTACGCTCCGAGGAATAGATCTCTCCGAGGAACTCATACGCTCCGAGGAGCAGACCTCTCCGAGGAACTCTTGAATACCAGAAAGCTCAGGCGGTCCGAGCTGCATCTCGAACAGAGCATTAATAGCTGAATAACCAACAGTTCAACTGGTTCATTAAATGCCTATCATTTAGACGCACATGCTTAAAGGGCATTAAATGTGTTACCCTTTCATATGTATATCATTGAATGTATCACCCTTTCAGATGATAGCCTCAAGGCTATAAATACGTTGTACAATCCCCATTGTAGGGGGACCTGATTATGAATCCAAACCTTGGGAGCCAGAACTCAATTTCTTGTAATCGATAATTCCAAAGCATTCAGCAATAAAACAACAGTGGACGTAGGCCATTCATATAAGGCTGAACCACTTTAAAAATCTTTGGTCTTATTTATTTATCTGTGATTGAATTATTAGAGTGATCTAATTTTTTTCAGCAATAAAACAACAATGGACGTAGGCCATTCATATAAGGCTGAACCACTTTAAAAATCTTTGGTCTTATTTATTTATCTGTGATTGAATTATTAGAGTGATCTAATTTTTTACATCAACAGATTGGCGTCGTCTGTGGGAACGTGTTACAAGCATTGTTCTCCATCAAAAGCTAAGTTTTTATTTTCTCTACGTATAATCAATTATACATATATCTTTTGATTCAATCATGATTTTTATGTTTATATACATAAATTAATTGTCCAATTATTATCTGCAAAATATTGCATATCATGATTTTAAAATCATAACTGTTAGATTAATTCTTATTTAAAAATCTAAAAAATAATGGATTTCATAAATAATAACTTTTTGTTTGATTCTCAAGTTTCAATTTTATATCATGGAATAAATATTTTAAATGATTAAATATACCAATATATACGATGATGATAAGATTTGATAATTTTCTTTGTTGATTTTGAAATAATTTGTGAAAGATCTTTGATGACTATTCAAATTCCCATTATATTTTTGTTCAAATCATGATTCTCATATGTTTATATCCATAAACTTAGAGATCAAATCAATTATATATTGTGCATACATCTTTTAATTCAATCATGATTTTATATTCACAAATTGTTGAATCTAATTTTACAAATCCGGATAAATGTACATTTCATAATCACAAAGTTTGAGAAATTTGTGTACATATTATATTATTTCTTCTTTAAGGAGATAAAATAATTTTTCTATATTTGTAAATCTCTTTTATATGAGTATATACAAATTTGATTCATTTGGAAATCTTTTAATTTAGTCATAATTTTTATATGCACTAACTGTAGTTGGTCGACGAGGAAAAAATATTCCAAACTGTACCAACGTAATTGGTCGACGAGGAAAAAATATTCCAAACTGTACCAATGTAGTTGGCCGACGAGGAAAAAATATTCCAAACTGTACCAACGTAATTGGTCGACGAGAAAAAAATATTCCAAACTGTACCAATGTAGTTGGTCGACGAGGAAAAAATATTCCAAGCTGTACCAATGTAGTTGGTCGACGAGGAAAAAATATTCCAAACTGTACCAATGTAGTTGGTCGACGAGGAGAAAATATTCCAAACTGTACCAACGTAATTGGTCGACGAGGAAAAAATATTCCAAACTGTACCAATGTAGTTGGTCGACGAGGAAAAAATATTCCAAGCTGTACCAATGTAGTTGGTCGACGAGGAGAAAATATTCCAAACTGTACCAATGTAGTTGGTCGACGAGGAGAAAATTTTCCAAACTGTACCAAGTATGTTTGGTCGGGGATAAAAACCCACTAACTGTAGTTGGTCAACGAGGAGAATTTATCGACCTTGGTTGGTCAGACACATTTTATGAAAAAGATAAAAATTTACCAAGTATGGTTAGTCGGGGATAAACTCTCACTAACTATAGTTGGTCGACGAGCACAATTTAACAACCTTGGTTGGTTGGAAAAATTTTAAACATTTTTATACTCATTACTTTATTATTAAGTGATCGAGCAACATTACTGATACTTGTAATTTTTTTATTACTAAGTTGGTCGATGAACAACACAATATTGTTATCTTTTTAACAGATACATATGCATAAATGTAAAGTGTTTGATATTTACAAGACAATAGCAATTAAGATTGCGAACAAAAATAAAAGTCTTTCATTAAATCCAAAAAACAAAATGAAAATGTATACTAACTATTAGATTGAGATTCCTACTCTATTGGTTTCTTTCCCTCTGCTTTTGAAACAGGTTCCTCGCCAGCAGGAGGATCATCCAAAGCATAAGGGGAGTTTTATGAAGTTAAGATCTTTCAGCATTCTGATGTTCATCACAGATGGTTTGTCCGAGCAGCTCTTGCTCATCCCCAAGAACCTCTTGCTCGTCCCCGAGTAGAGGTAGAAGTCAAAATCAGCATCTACAGCACTGAGATCTTTGCTACTACTGTCTCGACCAATAATGAAGAAGAAGTTGTGTGAAAATGTTTCGAAGTCCACCACTAGCTTGGTACTAATCAGATTAAATAGTTGGGTTCAAAAGCTAGTATGTTACTCGACAAAGTATTCAGAGGATCATAAATCAGAAAAATTAAGCACGTAAAGTTAGCATTCAGTTGCTCGGCACAGGAGGCAGTTGGTCGACTGACAAACCAATCAACATACTTGAAGATTATGACAAGCTACAAGATGCATACTATGGCATGGCTGCATCCAAATTCCCAGGGGTGATACATAGCACACAGAGTTCCTCAAAAGAAAGATTAGCAACCATCGATCAGCCTGCATCATATGTCGTCCAGGAGATAATGCACTTTATGTTGAACAAATCAAGAAAGTAGATCAAGAATTTCACGAGCACCGAGCAACACTGCAGAATAAATACTCCATCCTTTCAAGTAAACCATCAAGCATGGAGCATTGGGGGCTTCTGTTAACGAAAAAATTCTCCGTCTACGAGGACCAATCAGAAAAGGACACATGTCATCCTACGTGGCAATATTCGACACCCGAGGAGAGTTGGTCGGCATCCGAGGAGAGTTGGTAGGCACCCGAGGAGTGTTAGTCGGCATCCGAGGAGAGTTGGTCGGCACCCGAGGAGTATTAGTCGGCACCCGAGGAGAGTTGGTCGGCACCCGAGGAGTGTTGGTCGGCATACCAACCAGGAAGATCAAGGGATAACTATGCATTTAATGTGCATTAATGAAGATGACTATGCATTTAATGAGCATTAATGTACATTTATACTGTAGAAGACAACACATAGCATACCAAGCAATTCAACAATTAGATTCGTTGAATGTAGACATAATGTATAAATGTCTACATACAATGAATCTCTTTATCTCCCATCACTATAAATACATGTATTCCCTTAGCCAAAGGGAGGAGAACTAGAGAGGAGATCCGACAAGGATGAGAGACACCATACACAAGATCCACACCTTTTTCTCTCTATACACCACATTGTGCTATTGTAAACCCCTGGGAATAAAATAACAGTGGACGTAGGCTTTTCCTTATAGCCGAACCACTTTAAAAATCTTTGTCTCTCATGTGCTTGATTGGATTGCTTTTATCTATTTATCTGTGATCATAAAAATGGGATTCGGTCCAGTTTTTTGCATCAACACATATAATACATGCCGCGACCTGTTTGTACCCAGACGACATCGGCTCACTCTGACTAAGGCCTTTGGGGTGAGGCCTATTAAATTAAAAGGGTCGCAGTCTGTCTGTTAACTCTCCGTGACCATAGTGAACATATTAAGCATATCACTTTACATTATTCATCATTAGTAACTTTAATTTCAAGTATATTTCCAATTATTTCTTCATCATTTATATATTCAAATTAATCAACTGATATGTAGAGATTAATAACATGTCCGGTTGTATTCTTAGAGGGCTGGGGAACATGAACCCAACCTAGGTGTTGGATGTTAGACATAAAATTCTATGTAAGGATATACGTAACTATTAGAGTTTTGTACTTTTGTTGAGACTAATATTATAGGTCTCTTAACTCTGCAACTAAAGTGTTTGAGAATACGATTTACATACCAATAATCTTATCATTCTCTTTAATTTAGTTGACTAAATATTGTGTGGAGTAATATTCTCACATATTTAGTGCTTCGATTCAATTAATGGTCTTCTTTTAACTAATTATATAATTATCAAGAATTTTATATTTAACAAAAATATCTATGATTTTTGGGTATTAGATCCTGACTGCACTCTCTTCAAATAGTTTTCAAAAATCAAAATTCTAGTTTCATGTTTTCTTTCAAATTAAATTGCACTTGCTAGTTAAGTTTTTTTAGTTAATTAGAAATTTTCCCAAAATCAAATCACCTTTTCTTTTCTTTCGAGAGACAATACCTAGATTTTAGAAGCCTGCTGTCATCGTCTAAATGTTTATCATCCTATCCTTTGAGGATTCGACCCCAACTTACTGAGTATTACTTGATGCATCTCGTTAAGTTTTCGGCACCGTTGTCGGGGAATTAGGTAGACACATAGGTTAGGTTGATTTGATTTAAAATTGACTTTAAATGCTGAAAATCCCAAAAATAAAAAACCTCAAAAATTCAAAAAAAGTAAAAGATCCAAAATATTAAAAAAAAATCAGAAAAATAAAAATAAATATAAAAAATTCTCTCGAGACTGAAATTCAAAATACTCAGCACCATCTAAATCCTGATCCAATAGCAAAACTCCCTCCATCTAGGAATAGCTCTCCAAACACTCCAGAATTCTGGGTGCCACCTCTTACACTGAGTAGTCACGCCATGAGTCAAACGTCTAGGAACTCCAGTGAGGAATGTGATTCTATAAGTGTGAGTGCAATATCAGATCAAACTAGTTTTGGAACGAGAAAGGGAACGATGCCATACCACCTCATAAAAGGCTCCTATATCTAGAGTGAACCATTTCTCTGGGATGAATTATATTCCCATCTAATGCGGTGGAATTTTCACAGCAGGAATGGGATGATTCAAATTATCCCTCCATTTTACAGTATGGAGTTGGAGAAGCCTTATCTCCACATTAGATTGTTCGAGGAGGCATGCGAGACGTTTAACGATCAAGATTGTACTCAAGAAATAGTACACCTCAAGATTTCCTCCTTTTTAGTTTAGGATAAGGCCTAGACATGGCTTTGGTCATTTGGAGAGATATATATGATAAATTTCTCCAGTAGTTCTTTCTCCCACATAGGACCAACTCTATTCAGATTCAAATCTAGAATTTTAAGCAAAATGATAATGACCCCTAGGATAAGTGTTGGGAAAGTTTAAATGAGTTTGTTAACAGGTGTCCACATCATGGTTTTATGAAGTGGAGACTCATCTCCTACTTCTATCATGGCCAAAACTCAAAATAACTTGTTGAAACTATATTCACGGGAGACTTCTTATGGTTAGATGAGGATGATGAGGAGGATCACTTTAAGTATTTCACTGAGGCTACTCGAGATTGGGACACATCGGATATGAACCCCAACCCAAAGCTAGAATCACATCCCCAGCTCCTGCTATGTCCGAACTCTACCACTTTGATAAGGAAGCCGAGTTGAAGTTTCAAATCAATTAATTAGTCAAGCGAATGAAAAACATTGTAGAAGTTAGGGGAAATATATATTCGACCCATATCGAGTTTTACCAAAGGAGAGTTGCACAATTTGTGAGGTATAATATTAAATTAAGTAATGTTCGAATATACCCACCTAAAAAGTTATGCTTAAAGAGCAAGTTGAGGTGGTGGGAGCTTATATTTTAACGCCCTCACAATTTTTTTTAATCCCTCATGGCAAAACTATCCTAGTTTTAGCAATGGACAACCAAATGAAGCGATGAAACTGAATCCACATATTACTAAACAACCACCACCACTCCCATCTTATTAACAAGTGCCAACCATATAAGTGCCTCCTTCGGCGCCTTATGTGATACCACCGTGGAGGATTCTTGAGGACACTCTTGATCAATTTATGCAAACTCAGTCAACGATAAATGCCCCAAATGCTCAATTTTTTGCCTAATTAAAGGCATCTCTTTTTAAGTTGCAATCATATTTAAGTGTCCAAGAGAAGGCCAATTTTCCCTCACAAGGCCAACAACCTCCTCAAGGTTAAAACTGTGTGAGCTATACTCCGAATGAAAATAAAGAGCAATGTCAAGCGATAAAAACTCTACAAAGTTGGAGAGCTATTAACTTGTGACCTCCCTCATATTACATGCAAAAAAACAAGGAGGTTTCGCCCGGCACGTAAGAGGCCGAAGATGCCCCCATGGAAGAGAGTGAAAAATACAACACATTTAGGCCCGAGGTGGTAATGAAACCCCTATAGCCGCACCTTACCCTCAACAGTTGGTCACTCCTCATAAAGGGGCTTCCCGTGATGACAGTGAAGCTTAACTTACCTTTTATTGAGGCTATCAAGAAAGTTACCGCATATGCTATGTTCTTAAAGGACTTGCTCATGGTGAAGCATAAATTAAAGGTAAAGAAGAAGGTTTTCTTAGCACAAAACATGAGATCGGTACTATTGAGTGACCTCCCACCCAAGTATAAAATTCTGGTGCCCCACCATTTAGTGCATTATTGGAGATAATAAAATAGAGAGAGCTTTACTATAAGGGGAAAGTGTCAACATTCCCCCTTACTCCATTTATGGGAAGCTTGATTTAGGATATCTTAAGACCACCAAAATTACTCTCCAACTTTCGGATCATTCCATGAAGATACACCATGGGATAGTGAGGATGTGATCATCCAAGTCGACACCCTCTACTTCTTGGTAGATTTTGTCATTTGGGACATGAAGACCTCCTCCTGCTCGAGTCATTATGTTCCCATTATTCTTGGTTGCCCTTTCCCATGCACGAATAATGAATTTATTAACATGCGTAATGGGAAAATGCAACTCATGTTAAAAAATATGACACTTAAAATGAATATCTTCAACATCACCAAGAAAATGGGTGATAAGGATGAGTTACACGAGTTGGATCTTATTAAAGAAGTAGTACATGAACACTTTTAGGATAATCACGTTAGGGATCCACTTGAGGCGCGCCTAGTGACGGTGAGCAAGAATGCGTACACCAATTTCCACCGAGAGGTGAGTGAGATGAAAGTGTTTTTGGATGAGGGTGAGAATGAGGAAGATGTGAGAGATGTTAGTTGGGTCTCCCAATTCGAGGAATTACCACAGAGGGAATCATAATCAGCTCCCTCGAACGTTAATTTTCCCAAACTCGAATTGAAAAACCTTCATTCTAATGTCAAATATGCTTATTTTGGAGAGGATGATACATATCCCATTGTTTTCTCCTCTAGCGTAAATGAAGAGCAAGAAAGGAAGATTATGACCATTTTGAGTAAGCACAAAGGCGCGTTTGATTGGTCCATCGTAAATTTTAAAGGTATAAGTCCCTTTATTTGTACCTACAAAATCCACCTAGAGTAGGATGTGAAGCCATTGAGAGTGCACACTAGTCCAATGGTGTAACTTATTTAATTATATGTCAAACTACAAACAAATTTTAATTCCTTTAAAACCTAAAACAAGCAGGTAGGTGATTCAAGACATTCAGTGGGAAAGCATGCAATTAAAAACTCAACCAATCACATGATTTCAGGGAAAATTCCCAAAGGGGAAAAACCTTTTATTTCACTAGTACAGTTTGCAAATTGAAACTTATAATCTTATGAGTGAAATACAACCCAATAAATCTTGTACAGATGACCTTCGTCTTCTTCAGCAATGGTTCGCACAATGACCACAAAGACCGCAAAGACCATTGTCTTCCTTCAGCCATGATTCCTACAATAATCACAAGAGTAGGAGTAGAGACTCCTTTTCTACAAGGTCAGCAGTGAAGACTCCTTCTTGAGAATCGTAACTTTAATATATAAGTGCTTCTAAGTTTCAAAGATGATTCAGAAAGTATATTAGTGAGTTTTGTGAATCAAAAATATGTTTTTCCCTTTTTAAAAGTGAAGGCTTTTTATAGTTAGTTTACAGTTTTCATAAATGAAAACTCTTATTAAAAAAACTTACAAAATGAAGGTAATTATAAGGAAACACAAAAATTATGGTTGCATAATATCATTCGAATGTCACTGCATGGTCGTTCTAATGAGATCATCATCTCGTTCGTACGAAGTAGGTTTTGTTTTTAACGATTTGTAAAAAATCAAAACAGTAAGCCCTCGTTCGAACCTTGTTTGATCAGGGCTAGAAACAACCTTTGAATGAAAATCAATGTCGTTCTAACGAGATTCTCATATCGTTTGAACGAAGTTGAAGAAAAGTAAAATATTTTTATGTTCGAAAAACTACCTCTTTGTAAAAAAAACTATTTTATAAAAATCTCCAAATACAATGTAAAACATCCACAAAATTCAAAACGACGACTATATCAATATTACATGAAGTCATGGAGCATGTTGAAAATAAAGTGGTACACGTCGGAGATGCACTACTTGATGTTTGATAATCGTATCTATCTTCTTGAACGTGAGAATGTGAAGTACCATGATGGAAGTAACGGGATGTGCCATACTCGATGTATCCTAGATTCTATGGACAAGTTGCCCTTATAAATCATCCCCTATGGCTATTCCAGTACAAATTCAAAAATCAAAATTGTCCAAAAATACAAAAATCTTATAAAAATCTAATACCCTCCCCGAAACCAATAAATGGAAAGATACTAAAAATGTACAAGGCTTCCAAATCTTCAATTTTCCAAATATTCAATCCTCCCTCCATATCTTGATCTTATGTTTTGGAGCTTTGTCTTACGTGTACTTTGCATATGCTCATAAAAGGGTATCAGCACACAATAGACAAAGAAATATACTTCATTCCTTCATGCACATATCCTAGTGTAAAAATGGTGAACTCAAGTGAAATTGACTCAAATTATTCCACTATTCAAGATCGTGAGTGATTTTCACACCAATGATGCCCAAAACTATGTAATGCTTTTATGAGAATTTTTCAGGACTTGCAAGCCCATTGATATTCGACTAAACTCCCTCAACACTCACATATTAAATTTTTCTCTCAACACTTTTTGTTTTGAAGAAATCAATGCTCATATTTAGTGAAGCATCAATGTTCTTTCAAATTAACCCGACACTTCATATTTTTTTCTTTTTGTGCACCTTTAATATTTTAGGCTCTTTTCTTTTTTCAAATGGTATCTATTCATGCAAATATAACTTTTCTTTCTCATCCGGATTTCATTACCTTAAACATAACACATTTATCGAAGAAATGATTTTCAAATTTTCTAATCCGGGCGATGGTTCTTACAAGTACTACATTCATTATCTCGTTTTATCGCATTTGGTTCGTTTTAAAAGCAGGATTGAGATGAAAAACTACAACTGCCATGTGAAAGGGAAGTGAAATACTTAAATAAGTTTGTGATTGTGTGTATTAAAGGTGACAAGGCATCAAACATGTAGCAAGTAGTCATCATATCACATCTTAATGACTCCACACATTATAAAGAACAATAATGAAATGACGTCATGTCTCAAAACACTAAAAATGTCCTCATGGATATGGAATGAATGCGTCACTCGAACATCTTTAATGTTCATCCATATATGGTGTATATAAAATAAAAACTCTTTTTGGATTTTCAAAAATATTTATCAAAAATTAAATCCTTTTGCCCTTTTCACTTTTTTCTCAAAAAGGAACCAAAAATATTTTTGTATTTAAAAAAAATTAAGAAAAACCAAAATCTTTTTGGATTTTTCAAAAAATATATCAAAATGGAAAAAATAAATACAATGATAATACAATGGTAGTAAAATCTAGCAATAGGCATGTAAAATATAAACATGAAAAGAATCATATGCTAGAAATCGAGTGTAAGCCTCAATCATTAGATCCGGAGAGTTCTCCAAAGGAGATGACATCCAATGAAAAACATCCATAAAATCTTGTGAAGTTTTGACCATATACTCAACTTTCTATAAAAAATGCTCCACATCTCTCATGTGATGTGAAGGAGCATGCGGAGTTACAGGTGTGAGAATGCATGCGGAAATGCGTGCGGTAGCATATCATGGAAGATACCTATGTGACACTCTACCCAACTTAAAGTAAAATTCCCTAAGGTGACCTTTTTCATTGAAATGGGAACAAACATACACGGGATTGGGTACACCTCTCTCAAAATGTCTAGGATGAGCTCTCCCACATGGAATCGAATGCCTAGGTGGGTTAGGTCGAACGCCAAATGGATCTAACACAAACTCGGGAATCGACTCGGGTGCTACATGGGAAGAGGACGCACCATTATAATCTATTCCCAACCTCTCAAAATTACCCAAAGCGGGATCGAGGATCATCTTTCCAACCTTCTTATATGTGTCGTCTAAAGTGACTTTGAACTCCCGAGTACGTTCGATATTTCTCTCTAGTTGGAATACAAGGGCTTCAAGTTTCTCGCAAGTCTTGAATTAAGATTGAATATTTCCGTAAGACTAGCCACGGTGTTGGTTAATTCACACTTTTCCTCGCCTAATACGATCAAAATATCACATAAAGAAATCTTCACCTTCTCGAGTTGACATGTCGATGCCTCACATACCCTCAAATCTTTCACCTCTCTCTCGAAATCTAACACCTTAAGACTCAAATTTTTATTCAACTTTTTAACGTTTAGGTTTACTAATCGCTAAATGATTTTTGGATATCCCATTGTCCCTCATTTGAAATCTCATTCTCACTCTCACTCTAATGGCTCGAAATATAATTAAGTATCTCACGTTTACATGTGTCCTCATCATTATGGGACAAACTAGAAGTACTCACGTTACTAGCCACAAAAGCAATGAACTTTTCTTGTGGTGATTCTCTCCCTGAATCAACCGACTCAATGTCACAATCACTAAGAGTGGCCTTATTAACAACTTTCCTTTTCTCTTTAGCATAGTGGGACACTCAAATGACTTGTTCCCTTTACCCCCGCACTCAAGAAACCTTATCTCTTCCAGTTTGTCACCATTATCCTTGACCTCATCTCTATTTTTGTTTTTCTCAAAAATCCTTTTATTGAAAGAAATCTTTGGGGAAAATTAAGAAATTGTTTAAAAAAAAATTCACAAACAAGGCCAAGTCATGAATATACAAATCTCCCTCATATTCAAACTCACAAACTCTCTCATTTTTCTTCATCTTACACTACACCAAATCCTACGAATGGTCACCCCCGGGGGGTCACGACCCAAAGTCGTGACCACATAAAATTTAGCGGGACCATATCTATGACCTAGTGTGGCCATGGATTCTATTGGAAGTGTTCATTGATCAAATCCTTGACCAGTATGGGTCACAAACTTAGGCCATGAACATCATGGCACCAAATTATCACCAAAGTTCCCTCCAAGTTTGGTCATGGTAGGGTCACGAACAAGGGTAGTGACTAAGGCCACAATGCAAACCCATTGGGTCACGGCTTTAGGCCGTGACCATCTCAAATTGTTCACACACATGGGTCACGACAGATGGCCATGACCACATGGTTGTCTACATGTTGATGTTGTAAAAATTTAAGGGTCATGGTAATGGGTCACGACTCTAGGTTGTGACCAGGGTCCTTACACTAACAATAATATGCATCCATTTCATTTCTTCCCCCGTCAATCTCTATGTGTGTGTGTGCGCGCGATTGCAGCGATTTGCATTCTCTCAATCTCAAACCCTAATTTCAGCCCAAATCTCTCTCTTAATCTCAAATGTAAGCCTTGTTTTTTGCATTTCTATGTTAAACCCTAATGTATGTGTGTGTGTGTGTGTGTGTGTGTGTGTATTTCTTTATATGTGTGTGTACATATGTATATGTGTGTGAATGTGTGTACATTTCTATGTATGTGTGTGTGTGTGTGTGTGTGTATATATATATATATATATATGTATGTGTGTGTGTGTGTATGTGTATATACTTTTTTTTTTCAAGAAAAGGGGATGTTTATAATTTTATATTTTGATTGCGTATGTTATATTTAGGGATTAAAATTTATTAGGTATTGTTAACAATGATTGGGAATTGTTATTT
Source organism: Sambucus nigra (assembly GCA_949130495.1). NCBI lineage: Eukaryota > Viridiplantae > Streptophyta > Magnoliopsida > Dipsacales > Adoxaceae > Sambucus > Sambucus nigra. The sequence goes on from OX422217.1 coordinate 384,523,700, forward strand.
AGAATTGTATTATTTAAGGGTATTGTCATTATTAGTATTGACTGAATGTGGTTACTTAGGGATTAAAATAAGTTGCATTGTTTAAGGGTATTGTCATTTAGGTCTTAAAATTTATTTAGAGTTTGAAATTAATTGAGTATTATTAGTATTGACTGAATGTGGTTACTTAGAGATTAAAATAAATTGCATTGTTTAAGGGTATTGTCATTTAGGGCTTGAAATTTATTTAGAGTTTGAAATTAATTCAGTATGTAAAAATATGACTGTGTGATAATTGATTAAATTAATTCGCAAGTTTGCAATTAAACCTTATTTAATTAGAGTATATTTTTAAATCAAATCAATTCAGCCCCTAAACATGCAATTATGTGTGTGCGTGTGTCAACCCATAAATAACTAAAGCATGTGACACAAATTTCAGGAAAAATTCTCGCAGGGCAAAACCTTTTATTTTTAAAACTTTGAAAATTTTACAAGACCATTGACTTACGTACCATATTGCTTTCGCCAACAAGAGTAACGCACGGTGTCTTCGTCAAACCTCCAAAGCAACGGCTAGAAATCTGCAGTGGTTCACACATAGCTATATCACAAGGACGCGCAGTCCAGACACGTAGTCTAAGATCTTCACAAGGACTCCCTCCACAATAGCACGCAGCTCTCCGGTTGTAGAGTTTTCCCCACAAAGAATGAACAAAAGCAAAGTATGTTCTTGAACAGCAAAACAATTCACCAAAGTATATGGGATTTTTGTGAATTGAAAATAAAAGGGATAAAAACCCTAAAAGAAGAAGTAAAAAAGAATTCTGCGGATTCGTAGTTTTCTATCTTTCAAAACGCTGGGACTTCTTGATGAAAAAGAAACCATTTAATGAGTATTTATAGAAAAATGCACCGCCTGACAGGAAAAGGGATCATAAAGATGCCCCGGAGGAAGACCCCGATCTCCCCCAAAAGCCAAGACAGGCAGAACGTGAGGTATTTTCAATCCATTTTGGTTCATTTGACTGTAATTTGATAACATGTGGAATGCATGTGGTGGTGATCATTCCATTAAAAGGAAAGCTTACCTCAATGAGGCCCAAGCTTGTTCCTATATAGAGTGGATAAATATGTCAGAAGAGGATCGTCTGGGGAAGGTTAACAAAGATAAACTGGTCATCGATTTTTCCAAAAATTATCTGGAAGGTGTTTTGTTTCCTCACGACGACCCTTTTGTGATGAAGATGAGGATATAGGATGTAATCATCTCATGAGTCTTAGTGGATAATGGTAGCTCGGTAGACATCATGTTCTACCCTTGCTTTGACAGTTTGAACCTGAAACTCACCCAGTTGGAACTGTAACACAGGCCCCTTATCGATTTTTTTGGTGAAAAAGTTTTTTTGCTTGGGACAATCAAGTTGGACATGCTGATTGGTACCTGGCCTGCCTGTAGATCGAAAAAGATATGATTCTTTTGTGATGGAAAAAAATATCCAAGCGGCTTACAATATAATCATGGGAAGAGTAGGCCTCAAAATTTTTAAAGTAGTTCCATCCACTGTGCACCAATGTTTAAAGTTCCTGACCAACTTTGGGGTGGCAATTGTGAAGGGCGATAAGAAAGTAGCTCGAGAATGCTACTACTCATCTTCCGAACAATAAGAGTTGGAGGATGCGAGGAAGAAAACCACCACTTACCAAATGAATAAGTTTAATGAGTTAGAGATTGAAACATTAGACCCTAGAGACGAAATAGAGTTCGTTAAAGGTCAAGTCATGAAGACAATGAAGAGAATTATCCTGGATAATGAACGACCAGAAAGAACACCTCAGATTGGTGCTTCACTTGATCCGATAATAAAGCAAGAGTTTTTAGCATTCCTGAGGCATAGAAAGCAAGCATTCGCATGGATTCATGAAGATATGTCGGGGATAGACCTAGCCTTCCTATGCCATGAGATCAATGTCAATAAAGAGATCAAACTGGTGAAGGAACGAAGAAGGGTATTTATTCTAGAGAAGAACCAGGCTCTTCAAGAGGAAGTAGAGAAACTATAAAAGGCTTCTTTCATTGAGGATGTCAAATATCCCGATTGGATAGACAACGTGGTGATGGTAAAGAAGAAGAACAATAAATGGCGAAAGTGTGTGAATTTCACAGATCTGAATAAAACCTGCCCAAAAGATCACTCCCCTCTTCCCAGAATAGATCAGCTGGTAGATGCTACTTCGGGGGATGAATTGTTGAGCTTCATGGATGCTTATTTCGGATACAACCAAATTAAGATGAAACCAGAAGACAGGGAGAGTACCTCTTTCGTTACCCTATGGGGGACATACTATTACAATGTTATACCTTTCAGTCTTAAAAATGTAGGTGCTACATGCCAGCAGTTGATGAACAAGGTGTTCACAGAGCAGAACGGAATGGAGGTTTTCGTCGATGACATGCTGACTAAGAGAAAGAAAGTTATTGACCACATAGCTGATCTAAGCCAAATATTTGACCAGATGGAGAAGTACCAGATGAAGCTGAACCCAACTAAGTGCATTTTTAGCGTACAGGAAGGCATGTTCCTTGGTTATATTGTAAATCAATGAGGTATTGAAGAAAGTACTAACAAGATAAAAGCCTTGATATAATTACGATCTCCAACCACCAAGAAGGAAATACAAAGCCTCACGGGGCGTGTAAAGGCTCTCAACTGGTTCGTCTCCCGAACAACTGATAGATGTCTTCCATTCTTCAAAGTGCTCAGAAAGAACTTTGAGTGGAATGACGAGTGTGAGAAAGCATTCATGGAGTTGAATAAATACCTGGGGACACCTCATTTGATGTCCAAGCTAGTGTTGGGAGAAACATTATACTTGTATTTGGTTGTCTCAGAAAATGCAGTAAGTTCAGCTTTGATAAGAATAGACTGTGGAGTGAAAAAACCGATTTATTATATAAGAAAGGCATTCAGGGGAGCAGAGATCAGATATACAAAATTGGAGAAGTTCGCATTGGCATTAATTGAGGCGAGCAGGAGAATGAATCCATATTTTTAAGCCCATACAATAGTGGTATATACTGACATGCCACTCGGACAGGCTTTACACAAGTCAAAAAATATGGAAGACTAATGTATTGGGCAGTGGAGTTTAGGGAATATGACCTTATATACGAGCTGAGGTCTTCTCTCAAAGGGCAGGAAGGGGTAGATTTCATCGCTGAATTCACCTATCCAGATACCTCTGACCAATAGGGGGCCAACACAGAGAAACCTGCGGATGCCAAAGGATTATCAAAAACTATCCCCAATCAACTCCCAATAGTAGACCTTCTGGAAGGGATTGTGATCGAGCACCAATAATTCGCTGGTAGGAGCCCAGACTTAAAGGATGACGAAAGGAAGCACCAGATATTCCATCAGGGGACTTTATCAGACCTATGGAATTTGTATGTTGATGGTTCATCGTATGCCACAGGTTGGGGGCCGAAATTATTTTCAATAGTTCAAATAGGATAAATATATAATATGCTCTGCGTTTCCTGTTCAAAGCTTCCAATAATGAAGTTGAGTATGAAGCCGTAATTGTGGGTCTCAATTTAGCTAAGTCATTGAATGCAAAGCAAGTAATAGTGTTCAGTGATTCACAACTAGTGGTGAATCAGATGTTAAATCTTTACGCAGTAAAAGGAGAATTCATGTCAAGGTATCTAGCTAAAGCTATAGAGATTGCATACAATTTTGTATCTTTTGAAGTAATCAGAATATCGAGACTGGAGAATGCAAGGGTAGATGCGCTAGCTCGGTTAGCCTCGGCTACTCGCACCGAGCTACGAAGAATAATTCCTATTGAGATAATAGATAGTAGAAGTATTTATGAGGATATGATGGTAAAGTTTATCACTTTGGATATGGGACCTTCCTAGATAGATCCCATTAGAGCTTACATTGAAGAAGGCATTTTGCCAGCCGACCAACTTGCGGTCAAGAGGTTGAAGTTTAAAGCTGCTAGATACGTCTTAAACAATGGAGTTTTGTACAAAAGGGGTATGATTGCATGTTTGCAAAGATGTGTCCACCCAACGAAAGTTCAAGATCTAGTGGAAGAAATTCATAAAGGGTCTTGTGGAGCTCACGTAGCACGTCAGACTCTTTTGCAGAGAATAACTACGCAAGGGTACTACTGGCCAATAATGCGCGCTGACTGTATATCTTATGCCAAGAAATGTGATAAATGTCAGCGATTTTCTACTATACGAAGAACTCCTCAGGCATTGCTGATGCCAATCACTTCACCTTAGCCATTTGGCATGTGGGGAATAAATTTTATTGGGCCTTTTCCAACTACAAGAGGACACTTAAAATATTTGGTGGTCGCTGTTGATTATTTCACAAAATGGGTAGAAGCTGAACCTCTCATCGATATGGCATATGAAAGGGTCTATCAATTCATCTGAAAAAATATTATTTGCAAATATGGTCTGCCACATGCTTTTATCACTGATCATGGTACCCAATTTGATAATGAGGAGTTCGTAGCGTACTATCTATAGTCTAATATCCAAAAGATCCATTCTACTCCAGGTCATCCCCAAAGTATCAGGAAAACGGAAGTAAACAACATAACTTTGTTGAACGGGTTGAAGAAACGGTTGGATAATGCAAAAGGGAATTAGATCAATGAGTTACATTATGTGTTATGGGCTTACTGAATAACTCCTCGAACAGCGATTGGAGAATCTCCTTATATGTTAGCCTTTGGAAGTGAAGCAGTCATACCTATTGAACTAGGCTTACCTACCCATAGGGTGCTTAATTTTAGTTCTCTAATAAGCGATTTGATTAGATACTTAGATTTGGAGATGCTCGAAGAAGTCAGAGAGAACGTAGCAATCCGGAATGCCGCTTATCAGCAACGGACTGCCATGTTCTATAATAAACGGGTCAATAAGTGTGATCTCAAGGAAGGAGATTACATGCTCAAGAAAGTCATTCAGAAGCACAATAAGCTGGAATCTAACTAGCATGGGCCTTATCGTGTCACAACGGTTGTTCGACCTGGAACTTACGAAATAGAAACTCTAGAGGGAGAAGAATTCAAAAATGCTTGGAATGCAGAGCACCTATGCAAATATTACCAGTAATGTAGATTCACATGTACCCCATTATTTCCATATGAATAAAAATGATAATTTCCAAATATTCTTTTGAGTTCAATTTTTTTTGGAGTACTAGTGCTACACACTACACCAACTATGGTTGGTTGGCATATCAACAACCACCAACTACGGTTAGTCAGCATATCAACAACCACCAACTACGGTTAGTCAGCATATCAACAACCACCAAATACGATTGGTCGGCATATCAATAACCACGAATTAAGGTTGGTCGGCATTAACAAACAATATGGCCGCTTCTCGATGTCACGCGATGTAGGATGTAGGTCGACATCAACAACGATTGTCTTGTGTGATAGGCCTTGGAAGATGATACCATTTAGGGGCACATCCAGTGGGGATACCCGGAAGGATGGTATTAGAATCATTATGATGCAATTATAACTATTCTTAACAAAGTGGAAATGGTAATTATGGTAAAGCATTTTGTGAGATAAACTGCTTTGAATATGTTTCCTAGAAAAATAAAGGGACCAGTGATGTTAAATGGTATAAACTGGAATGGTGATGCATTTTTGTGAAATAAATCACTTAAAATATTTTTCCTAAAGAGAAAAAAAGGAACTATGCATTTAAGTGGTGTAAAACTAAAATGAAATATCATTAAGTGAAACTTAGACATTTCTCTCATGCGTATATGAACTTTGAATAGTGTCATTGATATTGCGCTAGGTTTTACTTTTAGATGGAGAGGTGAGAATTCTTATCATTAATTGTGAAGCGAGATAAGTTTATGATGATATTATAATGTTCATAATTGTCATGCATTTTATTCACATGGTGATCATATCAAACCGGGCCCTGACCCGTCTGTATCTCTTTGTTTTTCATGAACTCTTTATTCGTCCAGGTGCTCCACTGCAAGGACGCCCGTATTGATCTCTCCATCACAGTTGTCCTGGAGCAATAACATATTGCGGATGGTGTAAGATATTCATTGTAGATGCCTCTATTTTTGTACTCTACCTATGATCAGTTTACATATTCAGGTGTGTTACCCCAATTTTGTACTTTTTTAATATAGTGTGATATTTAATTTTAATACTCGGTGTAACCTACATGTAATTGGTCTGTTAATCGACAGCTTATTCGGTTATTTTATTGTACATGATTATTATATAGTTACTCGTTTGTTTTTTATATCCACCTTCTTTTCAAATTGTATTGTTTAAATGATTTCCCTTAAACCTATGAATTAAATTTTGACACTCCGTTTTCTAAAATAATTGGTAGTTATCTCGTATTATAATTTTAATGACAGTGATGCTAAGAATGGACCATCTATGATTCCTGTAATTATTGGAGTATCGGGTTGGCCACCTCTTATTTTAATAAGCGGGTTGTCACAGATGGTATCAGAGCATCAGGTTCTAGTGTCCTTAGGAATCTGTGCGGATGTACTACGCCTTCAACGTTGCTTTTGAATTGATGTAGAGCCTTAGGATTAAGATCGTTGACTCCTCTTGTGAGACTTCGTTCTCCTGCCGCATAGTAAGATGTTATTGAATCCTTAGTGAGATCGTTTGAGATTCGTGTGTTGAATGTTAAAGGGCGAACATGGAAGGCCGTTATGAGGGCACCAGGAGATGGGGCTTAGTTACAATTGTAAATAAAAGTCGGGGATGCAGATAGCATTAGAGGTTATCCCTCTGTGGCATTTTCTTAGATGGCTACAACGACTACAAGGATATAGTAGCTATAATTTCCTAAGTACCTCTACAAGAAGAGAGTGGTAGTAAACTTGGATTATTTAGCGAAGTTAAATTGGGAAGATGTTTGAACGCCCTTGATAAGGACCATACGTTCAAGTTAAGTCATGAGGAGGTAGTGTAGATTTATTCAGTGGAAGTATTGGGCTCATAATCTTTGGTTGAGAGAGGGGGTATAGGAATACCCATATGTGAAAATTTGAGGAAAATTTTTCCACTGATTGGAGAAATGTTGAGATAGTAGGAACGATAGTTCTTATATTTGAAGGAGAAGGATGTGTTGCTCTTAGGGGAAACTTTATGGAGGGTTCTAACAATGAGTTCTTTGATATATTAGAATTGAAGAGAAGGCCACTTTTCAACTATTCCCAAGAGTATCGGTCAGAGGCTGACAGTAAAGGAAGAAATATATGGTTAAGGAAACCTTGCACTGAAGTAAGGTAGGTACATGGAAGAAAGAGTCCTTTAATGTAATGATGGGCTCTTTAGTAAATGTTGTTGACACTTATTGAGAAGTCGTGTTAGTGAAACCTCATTGGTGGACTTCCACCCAAGGAAATTAGTGGAAATAAGGTAGTTGAGACGGATAGTATGTTTTCCTCTGCTGAGGGAGTTAAGGGAACTGAGAGGGGAAATTGTAAGGATCGAGGCCACAGAGCCCAAAATGTTAAAAAACTTTAACATGGTCAGGGTGGCCAGAGATGGGGAATGATTGTGATAAGGAACGTAAAACTACATGTTTTAATGTTGTCCGGTGAGAGCTCAATGACAAGAATAGGGTGGCTGGATGGGGAATTGATTGGAGTAGTTTTGGTATAGATAGAGCAAGGGTGTTGTATCTGGGAACCCTTTGGAGCAGCCAGGGTAATTGGCAAGAGTGTTGTTGTGAGTTTCACCTCGGATAAGGGTAGTGTGTTTCGTGGGGCAAGATTGAGCCTCAGTATTTTATTAACCCTAGAATTGGGTGTGTAATTCGAGCGTTGTGGTAGTATTAATAGTAATATAGAGGATATATCTATATGTTTTTCGTGGTGGTGAGGTTCTATTTTTGTCATTCATTGTGAATGGATGCTGATATTTTAAAATTTTGTTTGGATTGTGCTACTCGTTCTGTTCGTGTTATACGAGCGTAAAATATTTTGATTTGAGATATAGCAGGCTTATGATTGTGAGATTATCATATTCGCGGTTCCAGGGTGGAACTAGTTATTCTATAATATCTCTCTCGAATACGGGTTGGGACTTTATACTGATGATTCAAAGTATGTATGAATTGTTATTTTACTTGTTTTATGCTACCATATCTCCATGACCAACAAAGTTAAGTAGTAGTGTATCGGAGGGGTTTCTTGTTTGGATTTCGCTTGCGAGACACTCCACGCATGAACCTTAATGACATTGGGAGTGGAGAGATGTTAATTTATATCAGGATGTGGGTTTTGGTGGAATTAGTCGAGAGTCACGTGATTGATTATAGGGATAATAAAAGGTAGATGTGCGGTGCAGAAGCACTGGAAATGTTTCTCTCACCGGGTATATGTGGGTGAGACAAAGATAAGTAAATCGGACTGAGTCTTATAGCTAGGACTTGATGAGAAGGCAATTTAGTAAGATGTGCATAAATATTTGGGTAAAGGATCCGTAATACTTGGCAGAAAATAGGCTCCCTGATTAGTTAAATTTTCATTTCGCCGAAACGGTAGGACATAGAAGTAGAAGTGCGTTAGTAGGGTTACGAGTTAAGATTTTTAGCAGTCCGGATTTGATGCCTTAGGCCATTATATCTTGATGAACGGCGGTGCGAGGTAGTAATGTAATGGGCACTAGGGACATAGTTAGTATAATACTTATTTCTAGTGGGTAGGTAACGCATTAATCTTAAGATTATTAGGAAGTAAGGCCTATGGGGCATGTGGTGTTGTCTTAGAAATGCTGTAGTGACTTAACAAGGATAAGATTGGTGGGTTGATTTTTTTAAGAAGAATTACGTTTCCAGGAATAAGGGTTATGAAATCTTGAGTAACTTGAGCCACCAGCTCGAGAAGAATGTGAAGTCCATCTCTAGAGAAATTGTTATGTCTATGACCTAGCTTTTGATGAGATGAAGGACAAGTTGACTCCTACTAATAAATTATCGTTGCCGAGATCGGGAGTGGACTATTTGGTTATTATAGACGTGTTTCCACAAGAATGGAGCAGTGTGTTACTACAGGAATATGGGACCATTGTGTATATATCTTGTGGCTTGAACCTTGTGAGGAGAACTATCCCATGTAAGATTAAAGGCACGCCACAATAGTGTTTGCCTTAAAGATGTGGAGGCATTACCTATTGGTAGGGAACTTTAAGTCTTTTCATGGACTACAAGTCGATACAAGGTTTGTTCTTATAAAAAGATTTTGTTTTGCGACAAAAAGAAATCGGTGGTTGGATTTCGTAGAAGACTATCAATGTGTCATTCATTATCACTAAGGGAACGTACATGTGATAGCGATAAAATAGAAAAGGCATGGGAAGCCAAGTAGAAGAATTTAAATAGAAAGATGTTGTTATTATGGCGCTTATATTAATGATTGACCGTTACGCCTATTATTAGGATGAGAGTCGTGGAAGAGAAGGGAAGGGACATTTTTGAGTTCGTTTCCCTATGCACCACTTGTCAATTGGCGAATGTGCACTACCGGTAACCGATTGGACTGATGCAACTGTTAGAAATACTGGTGCAAGAATGGGAGAGCGTATCCATGGATTTTTATCACTGGATTACCGATGTTGTAAAGAGGTCATGGGTACGGATGGAGGATACTATGGATTTTATGAAATCGTATGAGGTACCTATCAATATGGTGTCGGACCGAGTTAAGATTTTCGTATCCCATTTTTAAAGAAGTTTCCAGGAAACAATAGGGACCAGATGAGGTTGAGTACCCTTTACCACCCGAAAATAATTAGTTAAAAATGGAGAGAGCCAACAAAATGTAAAAGGCCATACTTTTGATGTGCATACTTAAATTTTTGGCGAATGGGAGAAACATATTCTTTTGGTCGAATCTATAATCCATAGTGAGTATGGAACCGTAGGCGACATTGTATATCAAGAGGCATAGATTACCTGCTTGTTGGTTGGAAGTAGGAGACAATAAGCTTCTTGGATCTAAAATGATCCAAGACATCTTTTTAAAGACTGAGTTCAATCGAAACCACTTATGAATTGCCCAATTTATCAAGAGGGGTATGCTGACACAACTAGAAGTCTTGTAAGAATCGAGGTAGAGAATCAAATTAAAAATGGGTATTTTTTATGAAGGGTATAGCGCGATTTGGGATGATAGACAAACTTGTGCCGTATTAGGTAGGTTTTTCCTGTTGCTAAAGCTAGGCTCGTTAGTTCATATGGGGAAACAACCGGTTATTGACATTAGATCGTGCAAAGTATAGACTAAGATCGAAAGTGGTACCCTTGGTTCAAGTCCCGTGGGGAAACCTCAATGCCAAGGAATTTATTTACGAATGAGAGAACGATATTTAATAAATGTACCCCTAGTCTTTGTATGAGTTACGCCTGAATTTTAAGGTCAAAATCCCCTTATAAGTGGGCGAGTATGTAATAACCCTTACTTTTGAGTAGTTGATTTTGTATAAATTCTGCCATGTGGGGTAATTATACAAAATAATGGAAGTTAGAGTAAATATTATTTTAAGTGATTTAAGAAATGATAATCACTGAGTTTTTCATATTTACCGTGAAGAGAAGGTAAATAGCATCATGTTATGTTTTATTGCGTCGCTGTGCTTTGAGCGACGGTGCATATTTTTCAATTGGATCATTATTAATAAATTAATATGATGTTGAAACATGAAATAATTTATGTGACTTCGGATGCCAATTTAGAGGGTGCGGTTAGTCCTGAAATGTTTGAGACAGTCAAAATAAGTGTTATGTTGTATTTTTGGGTTCTAGGCATTTTTGACAGGTTATGACTTAATTATGTAGTTACGAGTCATTTTATTTGTGTATTAACATTTAAAGATGGGAATTTATACTAAAGGCACGTTTAAGTCTTCCATTCCCTTTTATTTCTCATTTATGTGTTCCTAAACCTAGAGAGAGATAGAAAGATAATTTAGTGGAAAAGAAGAGAAAGAAAAGAGAATTGGAGATTTGGAGCTAAAATCGTTGCTAGGAGAAGAGAATCCGAGACTACAAACTTGAGGCAAGTTTCTTACTTGCTAGTATATGATTTAATGTGGTTAAATTGTTGTGATAGTTGTGTAACTGGTGAATTGGAGAAAATAGTAGGTTTTGGTTAACTTTGGGTGTTTAATCCTTAGATCTTGTAGATTGTGTGATTTAAGTTGGTTATATGGGTTTATTGAGGTGTATAATTGTTGTGGTTAAGTTGTTGGTTGATGAGAATGAAGGAATTATAAGAATAAGGGGTTTAGGTTTTGGATTTGCCATTGTAGAAGAAGGTAAAATCGAGGGTCTGTTTGGCACGGTCGACCGCGGTCCTAGGACCGATCGACTGGGCCTTCGGGGGAAAGCCTACTGCTTTTGTATACAAGTATAAAAATTAGAGTGCGGTTGACCACATTCCCATGACCGATCGATCGGGATTCCCAAAATTGATCCCACTGCATTCTTTTGTAGACAAAATCATGAGACGCGGTCGACCGCGGTCTCATGACCGGTCGACCGATCCCCTGTTTTTCACCCTTAAATTCTTAGTTCTTTCTAGCTTCTTTTTTTTTAAGATAGGGACTTAGGAACCTTCTTGAATGAATTAAAACTAGAGTACTAGAGTCTAGTATTAATATATCTAAGAACCTAAGTTATAAATGAGAGTTGGGGCTTAGATTTGGATATAAATTAGCTAGTTAACTTAGATAAAGACAATGATTTTTTTTAAAAGTGAGTTAGTTTAGGTCTAAAATGAGATAAAGTGATTCAATTTAGGTTTCTATAATTGGGTTAAAGTAATATCATACCTTATGGGTTGAGGAATGAATGTTAATTCATGAATAGTGGTAGCAATGGAGTTCTTCACACTGAGAAGGGAAACAGTAGGGGTGGTGAGAAACTTCATCAGAGAATACCTCATTTGCCATTATGGGATCCCAATGTTTATCCTTTAAGATAATGGAACACTTTTTGTCAATTCAGAAGTAACGATGCTCACAAACAAATACTCCATTGTCGATCACACTTCGACAGTGGCATACCCAAAGGGAAACGGTCAAGTCGAAGCAACTAACAAAACTTTGGTTAATATCTTGGCTGAAATAATGGAGGATTTCTCGAGATCATGGGATAAAAAGATACCAGCTGTATTATGGACCTATTGGATAACTGAGAGGAATCCCACGGGGTATACACCGTTCTCTCTTATTTATGGGACCGAGGCGATTCTCCCAGTGGAGTTAGAAGTTCCCTCTACTCGATATGCTTTGCGAAGTAGCATGCTCCATCAGAATAGACATGTGGAGTTGGAAGCGTTGGATGAACACGGAGATAATGCGATGCAACACTTTTAAATGTATACGAACAACTCTCCAGGGTATATGATAACTTAGTGTGACCAATGAAGTTCTTGGAGGGAGACCTTGTATTGAAAGCAGCGGTGGAACATATTAGGGGGATTCCTCTACCCAAGTTTGCAGAAAATTGGGAAGGACCTTTCGTTGTAAAGGAAGACCATGACTCAGGTTATTGCTTAATTGCTAAGATGGAAGAAGACAAACCATTCAAAGTCAAAAATAAATGGTTAAAGGTTTATCATGTGTAGGCAATTATATTTGGACCACTGATGTAGTTGGTTGTTGTTATCAATACATGTTCTCTTTTTATGATAGTATACACGTTCTTTTTATTATAGCTCAAGTAGAGATGAAAGAATTACATAACTTCACACTTCATAATCTATGCAAACAGTTGCAACACATAGAAATGGCATGAGAAAATAAATATCCTTTTCCATTCATAAACTTTAGGGCATTACAAAATTGGGAGTTATTGCCCAATAATTACATGAGAAGAAAAGAAAAAATATATATACAAGTTCATTCGCCTAGGAGGAACCAGAGATCTGGAGAAGAGAAAAATTCTCCTGGGAGGCCCGAAGAAGATGCTTGGCAAGACCGTTGATCATTGATAGAGACCTCTAACCTTGTTTGCGCTCGTGTGCGCTCGATTAGGAGTTTCTCTCATTTCAGCTTCACCAGACGCAAAGCTTCTTCGATGTCCTCCACCTCTTTATCCACATCCTCTAGAAGAGGTGTTAATTCGACCAATTTAGCTTGCTCAGCCCGTTGATCCTCCTGATGCTTTCGCAGTAGTTCCCTCTAGCTGTCCAGTTGTCGGCTCTTTAAGGTCTTTAAATGCGTGATAAGCCAGTCAAAATGGAACCCGTCATGAACCAACTCCCTCAGATAACCCATAAATTGGTTTAGGAGGGGTCTGTTAACATTTGAGGTCGGAGTGTTGATAATTTTAGCAACGATGGTAGCCTTGCCCTGAAGCCTGTAACCCATAACGGAGATGTTTGAATGCAGGCAGTCCACCGTGAACGTCTCAGGATGATGATTTACAAGTTGTTCAATGACTAGATGATGGTTGGCAGGCATCTGAGGAGAACACTGTAGCATCATCAGGCAGAAGGCGTGGGGAGCTAGGTCGGGCAGAGGAAGCTCACAGCCAAATTCGCTCTCCGTAGCAACACCAGTCATGGAACCTTGATCATTATGGCTAGAATCTTATAAAATGGCAGGTTCCCGATGGGGCGAGGCAATGGGCGAAGGAACTGGAGGAGAATCCTCCCGAGCAACCTGAACAGTTAGAGGAAACAAAGAGTTTATGAAAGATCTTAACAAGTGTTTTCGTTGTTAAGTCACCGATATAGGTGGAGTTGATGAAAAAATCTTAACAAGTGTTTTCATTATTAAGTCACCAATATAGGTGGAGTTTATAAAAAAAACTTAACAAGTGTTTTCATTGTTAAGTCACCTACATAGGTGAAGTTGGAGAAATTGAGAAATGTAGAGAAATTAGCGAAATACCTCAGTAGTGGTAGAAGCGAGAACGGGAGTCACCACGGGGGCCATAATGGTAGAAACTGTTAGGGGCGGGCTCATTGCCTCAGTAGCTTCAATGGGGCCCTTGGCTGAAGAAGCCTCAACGGTAAGCAAACCTCCCTCGCCAATATAAGGGACTAAGGTCAACACGGGTGTATCATCAGAAGAAGACGTTGGACCTTCAATAGATGCCCCAACGCTAGTGGGTACAGAAGATCTAACATGAGGTGCAATAACATTAACCTTGGCCTTAGAAAGGAAAATCTCACTAAGTACAAAGGGTGGAGAGAGACTTGAAGAAAGCTACAGCAACAGAGCTAAGTGTTAGAAATGATAAATTAGTACTCGAAAATAGAGAAATACTTATAAACGTTACTTACCACAGTTATGGCACCAAAAAGGGGAATTGTAGTCAGAGGTCTCATCAGTGCAGTGGGAAGGAGAAGGTTAGCTATAAGAGATGCCACTTCCACCTAAAATAGCCCAACATATCAGAATGATAAATAAAGCAATGGGACAATTAAAAGACGTGAGACTTGATAAGAAATTTACCTCAGGGGCACTCTCCTCGACCACAACGAGGGGCAGAGGGACCTCTTGCTCGGAGGGTAATTCAGAGTAGGCTCAAGTAATTGCCTCTGGTTGGCTAGACATTTTAGCAGACCCAATGGTGGCAGCCACCATAGCAGCTTCTTTGGCCCGTTGGGAGGCTAAATGGAGAGAGTAGGTCAGGCCTATCATGGGGGAACGAGGAGGAGTGGTATCATCTTGATAGATACCACAACGCCTCCCCATGAAACAACTTATAGGGGGACTAGGAGGACTAGAGGGGCTGAGACTTTCTTCTTTAACTCCCTGTACCAAAGTCATCAAAGAAATAAGTGAATGCAACTTTCCTTAGAAAAAGGTGAACAAGAACGAAACATACACACATACCTGAGATCCTGATGGAGAACGAGATGGTATAACCACTGGTGAAGGTGGTGAGGAGGAAGCAGAAGAAGGAGCTGGGGATGGAGGTACCTCAGTTATCTATTTCTTTTGGGATTTAGTACCGAGCGTTTTTTTCCTTGAGCTCGTTGCATCACCACTTTCAGTTACCCTCGACCTTTTCCTCCTCTTTGCCGTTGGCTCCTCGCATCAACCACGATTATGGGAAAAGCAATTGAAGGAGGAACGACGACAACACGTAATTAAAACTCGGTATTTATTCTTGCAACCTTAGTTTTCACCTGCCTCCTCATCTCTTCAGCTACCTCTGGAGACATGGGAGGGGGAACAGAGGCAATAGGAAATGCCTCCAAAGGAGTTTATTCTTGAACTTGGGGCTTAGACTTCGAGGACTTAAACTTCTTAGCCTTCTTAGAAGGTGGCTGAGAAGGCCCTTCTCCCGTTGCAGCTTCAGTTGAAGGGGCAGTTTGTTTAGGAGCTGTAACGGCCTTAGGTTTTGTGGTGGCAGTTGGGGTCATTGGGCAATAAGGGGGTAGATCCTGGGGAGATTCTTTAATAGTTTTACTTAAGGGAAACTCAACCCCAAGCACGGAGTTCCCCTTAAGATATAGTTCAGAAGAAGAGAAAGAAAGGACTGGGGGATATTGAGGGGGGACTGTATGTACTCACAGATCATTTCCAACTTTCCTAAATGGAACTTGGTGGAAAAATAGTGGATACGTCTCCTTTCCTAGTGGCACTAAGAAGGGTAACATGATCGTGGATGGTGGACGTTACACCAAGCTCTACGGCTGTAGTATAGAGGATGCAGGCTTTAGTAAAAGTCGCCCTTGGGTGGTTGTGTTGAAACATAGGTCAAGGTGAACCATGATCGAACCCGAACTGTCTGCTACATCTATATGGGTTTCAGGGTTCTGAGGTGTATCCCCATTCAGTGTAGGAAGGAAAAAACCTGAGGGTAAATAGAAGCACCACAACTTGCGAGGGACCTTCTACAACTGGGATGAACTTGACCGTTGTGGCTGCAGAAGGAAAGAAATCCCAGCTATGGGCAAATGTATACTCACTGTATGGCCTCATCACAAAGGAGTCTAAAAGATCAAAAACTTCAATTATCTCCTTTCGACGTTGTTTTTTGTTAAAATATAGGAGGTGTGGGGGCTTGATACCTTGGCTCATAGGCAGAGAAATAGACTTGGCGGCAATGATAGGAAAATGGGTGTAGAGGAAACCCGTCAAAATGATGGTATTGGAAAAATTCGCCAAGTTGTAACGAACCAGTGACCGCGTCATGTCGATGTGAGTTCGATCCATCCAGTAATAGAGGGACCCCAAGGCAATGGCGACCAGAGGAAGATTGAAACCTCTAGCCAAATAAATGGAAATGTTTATAAGGTCCCTCGTGGACCGATCGTTGGGTTTCCCAGTCAGGAAGAAACGTGAAAACAACACAAGTATATAGGCCGGTAGTTCTAGGGATGTACCTCTACCTCGGACCGTTGTAGCATTGACATCCCTCGGGGTCGAAGCTTCCAAAAAATAGTTGATGAGGGGAATAAATGTGGCTTTGTTCGAGGAACCAGTGTAACTATGGCAGATTCGATCCAGCTTAGCTCGATCGGCGGCCTCTTCGGCATCCATAGCCTCATCGTGATATATGAACTCACCCATTGGCTCAAACCCAAGGAGCTCACATATGTCCTCCAACGTAACATTGAACTCTCCCCATGCCAGAGATGGAAGCTGGTGCACTGGTGGCAGGTGTGGTAGGGTTGCTTGAGGATGCCATTACAGACAACAACGAGGTAAGGAAAAAGCTTGGTAAAAGAAGGGTTGGGAATTAAGGTGGAGAAGCATAACCATAGGCGGAGGTGTAGAAGATGAAAGGAGGAAGAAGCTAAAAAGAGCTTGGTAAATAATGGAGTTCGCACAGAATTTCTCTCTCTAGATAATACAGGTGCTTGAAGAAGAAAAAGGAAAGAGAAGGGTTTTGAAATAAAAGAGACGTTTGAATCCTTTTAAACCTAACTTTTTCAGTTTCTCATCGCATGTGCACGGTCGCCTATAATCATTTAAAATGAACACGTGGCACTTCAGGAAGTGTTTTGACAGCTGAAAAGGCAGCGCCACATCATTTACAAAGCGATGCCTGAGGAATAGAATGGGTTGCCTTCTTCAGTAAGTTTGAGTTTTGGCGCCAAATTTTTTTTAGACATATTCAATAACTCCCAACGGAAACATAGTTTAATTATGATTCGGCTACATCGGGGAGATTTTTTGCTTTTTCGAACATAGCGAAGCATTACAAGGGATAATTTCACTTACCCAGAATCAAAACGAGTGTTTGAGAAGGTAAAGCTAGAACGATTGAAGCTCAGTATAAGGAAAAAATGTCGATGTCCCTTCGTCCAAGCCCCAATAAGTCATGGAGCTTCGGTTCAGGTACATCGGGGAGAATTTTACTTTTTCCTGGAGATTATAATGTTGCGGTTCTAACGAAGGAAAGGAGGCCAGAATTTTTTCACGCAGGGAAGGTTCATCGGATTGAGAAGTTTCATGCAGACATTTCTTGTTCCAACAAATCTCTCCACAAAGGGGCAAATGTAGAGGGGTCTTGAAGGTAGTCCTGATATTAGGGATAATTCCACTATTTACAACAGTATATGGGGTTAAGGTAGCTTAATGTGGCAACTCGGAGTGGCATCTCAGCAAGACAGCTCAGCGTGGCAACTTGTATTTTAGCTTGTTGTATCATTCATACTGTATTTTTGTTTATATTGACTATGAGCTATAACAGTTGTAATGATGTAACGAGAATAATAATGATTTTTAGTGTGAGGTCAAACAGTGCTTGCGAGAGACCAGGCTTGGCAGGGACTGGGAGAGCTTTCATGCTCTATTGAATGACCTCACCGTGGGAACTTTAGAAGGACTTGGTTTGGAGGATTGATAAGTGAGGCACCGTTGGGGCTTGTCCTGACCATCTTAGATACACCTGGTCAAACACCGAAAGACCCTGACCGTGGAACCTCGGGCGGAGCAGCTTGGAGTTTCATCGGGCGTTGAGTTGTGAACCAAACAGCCCTCTACTTAATGTCACATCTACTGAATGCGATGTCACTAGCTAGTTAAACAATGTCAGACATGAACTTGAGTAAAGCACCATGGTATTTGGGGCTGTCAGGCAGTTGGTGAGCCACCTTTGCGACAACAACCCCATGACACACAGTGGTTAGGCAAAAGTAATGTCTTGGCATTTAATGTTTATGACGTGGAGACAACTAGTGCATCAGGATTTTAATGTTAGTCACATAAAGTATGAGGGAGGTCTTTCACAGGCATTGATGACTAAGTTGCCTCGGGGGTGGTGTGGGGGGCTATTTAAGGACCCCGACCACCTTTGATGAAAAGAGATCCTTTTGAGAGCTCAGAAGTTATTACTAGAGATAATATAGATTTGAGAGAGTTATGACAAAACAGAGAGAGTTTTCTTACTCACCCACCATTGTCATTTATTACGAAGCTTTTAATATTTGATAGATATTCTTGAGGGTGGTTGGTGTGTTTGGCTGCCTGTCAAGATGTATCTAGGGTGTTTACTTCTCTCTCCCTCTAGCTAAGTTACTTCTAAGTTCATCATTATCTTCTGAGTTTTACACGAGATATTTGTGAGATCAACTTAGTTCATCTTAATTAAGCATTGCTTGCATGTCCTATGGTTAATCAATAGTGTTTCTATTTAACTTATCATTACTGTACTCAAAATGGGTTACGCCTCCTTCTTATCTAAACTACCCTCTTACAGCTATAAATGAACATTGATTTCTTCAAAATAATTGAGATTAAATTGCTATATGTGAGATTTTGAGGGAGTTAAGTCAAATATCAACGGGTTTGTAAATTCAATAAAAATCATGGAAAAACATTACATAGTTTTTAGAAACATCGGTGTGAAAATCACTTACGGCCTTAATTTGTTGATTAGGTTAAGTCAATTTCACATGAGTTCACCATTTTTATACCTAAGGTAGACTTTGAGATCTTTTGTTAGTTGTGTCTCAATCCTTGATGCACATGTGTTATGATTGTCTACTTTGATTAACCTATGGAATACATTCACACCCTTACATTTTGCTTCCGTGATTTCGGTATTTTTATGTTTCTTCTTGGTGTGTTGTATTTGTAAAACTTTATACTTTAATTTTTTTTCAAAAATTTTGAACAAATAGTTTGTGGAGCCTTTGAGATTATCATTGCATGTTCGTCATTAATATATTTTTGTGATTATATCTTATTCTTATCGGTGATGTTCTTTAGTTTTCATGATTAGTTTTTACTCCTTTATCTATTTCAGACAAAATGGGGTGAACAAATTAAGGGGGAGTTTGATTTGATTTTTGAAAATTCCATGCTTTTATTGTATATTTCAAACTATATGCATCACGGGTATTGTTATTGTTTCATTTGTGTAGGTTAACTTGTGTATTGATTAGAAGATTAGAGGATGAAGGGAAGGATAAGATGTAAGGACATTATTTTGTGAGTCTCATTACAATTTTATACGTTGTATACTGCTACAAGTCATCGAATATTTGAGTAAGTTTAAATCTACAAAAGACGAATCCGTATATCAAGTGGTCTTCAACATTCAAGCCCAAAGTAGATTATTTTGGTAAGAAATGTTTAAGGTCCATTTGCATTACATAATAAAAGTGTTGGGATATTTTCTTTTATATAGGTTAGAAATTTTTTCTAAAAATTAAAAATGTTTTTATATAAATCTTTTATAAAGTTTTCTTAGAAAAAGATTTTTTATTCCTGCTTGATTCTGTTTCAAAGGTTTAATTCTTTTGAAAGTTTAAGAATTTTTTCTAAGTCTGATGGCATGTTTATGGATTGATGTTCTGATCGTTCAAATGAGATCGCAATGTCGTTCGAACGACACGTGTCTTGTTCGAGCGAGATTAGGATCGTTCGAGCGAGATGTCTTCTGGTTCGAGCCATGCTGATCTTTATACTCACACGCCACCGCCTCAATGTTTGCTATATAATGGTTGTTAGTCTTTTGTTCTTAGTGTGGAGAAGATTTTTTTTGTTTCTGAACACTTTTACAGAAGAAAGAAAATATGTTAGTTTCGGAAATTGATAACAACATATTGCAGAAGGTCTTCTTCTCCATTTAAGGGTTCAAAGTTTTTGTTTGTCAATTCACGAAATGCCAGTTACTTTTATGTGAATTGTTTTGGAACCCAAGACATATTTTTCTGGAATTTTATGTTGTTGATTTAGGTGCCTTTTATGGTATTGGGTTGTTGACTGTGTGTCATTGAGGATTACTTGAGGGTGTTCCTTTGCTGAAGATTGGACTGCAATTCATGTGGGTTTGCTGGATGGGATCCATTGCTGACTCTAGGTCATGTGTCTTTGTAGGTTTGCTGAGGTAAACTTATTGCACATTTCATTATGACTGTAATTTGCAAGTTTATTCAAATCAATATCACACAATGCATTCTCAAATTGGTATCAAACCAGGTTACACTAATTTATTGTTTATTCCTATTTTTTCGCAATGTTTGTGTGATATTGATTTTTTTTTTAAATATGATTTTTACAAATTGTCACAATGTTTCCGAATGAAAACTTATATAACCAGTTGCTAATTTTTTATGGGTCTAATTATCCTTACTGGAAAGCCCGCATGAGATCACAATTAAAAGCAATCGATGAGAGATTTTTGGTTAATTTTTGAAAGAGGATGGGCTTCTCCCACTGTCACCACAAATAATGTCACGGATTTAAAACCTGTGTCAGACTGGACTGAGGATGAGTTTAGGAGGAGCACTTTTAATTCACGAGGACTTAGTGTAATTTTCGGACACATCAACCCCGAGAGTTCAGACGTATTATGACGTGCATCGCATCCAAAGAAGCGTGGGATGTTTTACTCACCCACGAAGGCACTAACGCGGTCAAAGATTCTAAAATTCAAAATTTAACTACTCAATTTGAAACAATCACCATGCTTGAGACTGAGTGTTTTGATGACTTTTATGCACGTTTGTCTGACATTGTCAACACTAGTTTCAATCTTGGTGAGCCTATACCTGATGCATGAGTGGTTAAAAATATTTTAAGATTGTTGCCAAAATGTTTTATCCCTAAAGTGACTTTTTTGAATACCTTAGGTAATTTGAGTCATCTGAAATTTTAAAAGTTGGTAGGATACCTTCAGACATATGAGATTGGCATGTTTCCTAACACTGTTAAGACTAAGGATAGAGGGATAGCGCTTAAAGTCCAGTCTAAGAAGAAAAAGAAAGTGTGTTTTTGTTAGTTCGAGTCTAAGGATGGGTCTAATTTTGATATGGTCATGCTTTCAAAGAATTTTAAAAAGTTTCCCAAGTTTTCAAAACAAAATTCTTATAATAAAAAGTTTTTTGAGAAAATGAAAGACAAGGCCAAAGAAAGCGGTGAGAAAGATAAAGAGGGTGAGGGAGATTTAGAAAAATTAACTTGTTTTGAGTGTGAGGGAAAACGGCATAAGTCATTTGAGTGTCTCACTAGACTTAGGAGAGAGGGAAAGTAAGTTGCTATGCCAGTCACCCTTAATGATAGTGAGGATGATGTGCAAGATTTCGAGGATGAGTCATCACATGAGAAGTTTGTTGCTTTTTCTGCTAGTCAAGTGAGCACACCTAGTTTGTCCCACGATGATGAGGATACCTGTGCATGTGAGACTCCTAAGGATGATTTGAGTATTTATAGCGAGTCTGAGAGTGAGTGCGCTAGTGATGGTGATAGTGAGCTCCAGATTGAATTTAGAGATTTGTATGCCGAGACTTTAAAGACTAAAAAAATGAATAAGGAGTTGAGTCTTAAGGTAAGAGATTCCGAGAGAGATAGAGTTAGAGGTTTTTAGGTAGTTTGAGGCGAAAGGGAGTCAACTCGAGAAGGTGAAGGTTTTTTTGAGTGAGCAGTTGATAGCGTTAGGCTGGGAGAAGAGTGATTTGGCCAACATGGTGTCTAGTCTGATGACACGTGTATCCCAACTCAAGAGTGATCTTGAATGTGACTAAGAGTTCAAAGTCCCTCTAGATAACACATCTAACAAGGTTGGAAAGATGGTTCTCAATCCCATTTTGGGTAGAGGTGAGAGTTTAGGAATAGGTCATGACGGTGCATCCACTTCACATGTTTCACCCGAGCTGGTTCCCATGTTAGTGATTGATCCATATGGCTCTCAACCCAACCCACCTAGGCATCCCGTACTTGATAGGAGAGTACATAGGAGACATTTTGAAATAGGTGTTCCTAGGACTGTTTATGTTTTCACACACTACAAGAAAAGAGGACACCTTAGGGAGTTTTGTTTTAAGTTGGGTCACGTGTCACATTTTGCTACCACACGTGTTCACACACATGTACCCAGACCTGATGCTCCGGAAGACTACACGAGAGAGTTTGCACATATTAGGGAGTAGGTAAAGTTTTTAGTCTAGACTTCACATGATTTAATGGAGGTTTTTCATCGGATTCCACCACTTTTAGAAAACTTCACCACACCTAACGGATGAATTTTAGACTTGTCTGCTAGCATAGGTTAATTTGTATGATGATATTTTTTGCCATTGCTAGTGTGTATCATTTTTGTATTAGTTTAATTTTCTTTTTGAAAAATTTGAAAAATACAAAAAGATTTTATTTGGATAATTTTTTTGGAAAAAGTCAAAAAGCGTTTTGTATTTTTTTACACCGTATACGAATAGACATTTAGGATTACCGAGTCACAATTTCATTCCATATTCCACACGACTGTTTGATAGTTGATGATGCAGGAAATATCACCACTAGGTAAGGTGTTTGTAAGCTCAAGGAAGTGATAACAATAGCAGCACAGGACAATATATATGTATATATGCAGAAGGAGGTGAGGAGAAGAGGATGAACACTTGAATATAAGTGGTTCAACCAATCTGGCCTACGTCCACTGTGAGTGTCTGTGAGTAATATGACTGAATGAAGGGTCTAATGGCCATGGATACAATCTCTTAAGCTTTCTCTCTCTATTATATAATTTGACAGAGTTTAGTTAGGGTTGTAATTTTCGAATCCTTCTCAAGGTAGGAGAAGACAAGTATATATAGTGTTTGGGGGGTATAATGTACCCCCATGCATGCAATGAGCATGTGTGTGTTGATCTAGCCAATCTAATGAAGACATCTGTCACCGTCAAATGTAGAGAATGATGATGAAATATTCCCCCACACGAGGAGATTGATTAGTTTACAACTAATTTTATCAACATATTCCTATCCTTGCATATGCTTATAAATGCTCGAACCTATTCCTGACTGGTGCAACCTCGGCCTGGAAGAGTACGAGGTTAGTGAAGTCTGACTGTTGCTTTATTCGAGGTTATTCAAGATGATCTCGGTCAGGTAGGCCAGTCGAGGTAAGATAGGAGGAGTTGAAATGTTGGCCTGGGCCGGGGTTTGGAAAATATAGTTAAAACGTCGTCCTGGGCTGATGATGACGATGAAGAGTTGTTGAACAAATGAGTCCTTACTGGCCTCAGCTTATTCCCAACCGAGGTTGATATAAGAGGTAGATGTGATGTCAGTTGTGGATGACCTGATGGATAGCCGACCCCATAAGTTATGAGGACCTCGTATGATGCCTGATGGTGGGTAACTAGTAACGTCAGCCATAGCCGACCTTATGTTGGACGAGATCACTGGTCGCCAGTCTTGAGCCCTTGTTACCTCAGTCGTACTATTGACCGAGGTTGGTGCCTCCGAGCTGTCAGGTACACTTTGGGAATATCAATCACCCCTATCCCTTAGTTACCTATGTGAAATAGGTGACTAAGGGGTATGCAACTCCGAGGCTATTCTTCCTTTTGTGCCAACCTTTCTTTCACAAGTGTCATCTACTGAAGTGGATTGTGTGCTGGGCAAGTGCAATGATGATGGACTTTTGGGCTCCCAAGGCAATGATGGGCCTTGGGACTTGTGCCAGCATGGTTTGGGTATTTAAACCCTTTTCCCCTCTCTTTACTCCTCGTTTCTTCTCATTTTCTCGCCTGAGTTTCCTGTGCTCTCTTTCTCTTTAAGAGCTCCATAACTGTTGAGTTTTAGGAATTTTCTTGGTTTCTGGTCTTCCTCTCCTTCATTTCTCCTTCATACAGGTATCGCCTTCACCTTATTTCATCGTTTTCAGCCTTTCTTTTCCATTTTATGTATTTTTCGGTGATATCTTAGGTTTTTCGATGAGTTTATGAGTTTTTCGGTGGACTGTTCTTGACTGTTCTTGATTTCTAAGAATTAAAATAACTACGTTTGATCCTTAGCTTAGGTTATGCCAAGCTGTTTGTTTGTGTTTTGAAGTCTAAGTGTAGTCTCGTCCTCATATGCTCAGACCTTTATATAAGCTTATTGAGGATTTCCCTTCTCTTAGATAGACGAATTTCGCAAAGATTAGGCAGATAGAGCTAGCCCAAGAGGAAGCTCATAGGGATGAGGCCTTTCCCCTCAGACCTATCTTTACCCCACCTCTAAAGGTAATATACCCTGAGTCAGCTGAGCCTGCTGAGCCAAAGAGGATCCAATAGACCCTTATCTAATGTCCGAGTCTGAGTCATCTACCTCAGACCCTATGTCTGTAGATTCATTCCAGGAGGCAATGGATTTCTCCATTAGGCAAAATTAGTTCCCTGATCAGGCTGAGGTCGAAAGTTGTGCCTCATCCCACAACGGTTCCAGCACTTCAGGGATTTTTTTTATGTTGAAATTGTGGGGCCGAGTGTGTCTATTCCCCCAATTATTGATGTTATTCCCCTATCAGCAGCCACAGGGGTTTAGTTCGCTCAGAGGTTCCCCGGAGGTGTTACTACACTTGCCCAGGACGATGTTTCTAGGGATGAGGATAACGGTCATGAGAGTGACGTTGATACCTCGGAGGCAGCCGAGATAGAGAGTACTATCACTGAGTTTGACCTGTTAGCCTTTAGTAACCTTTATTCCATAGGTCCTTCTATCAAACTTAGGAGACCTCTGAGGGAAGGGAGGGCCTTCGGTGACCGAGATGGGGAAATATACGTATATGATCAGATGTTAAAGTTAGGATTTCATCTCCCCATCCATCCAATAATTAGATCCATATTATCCCATGTTGACCTGGCCCCTTTCCAATTATCTCCTAATGCCTGGAGGGTGATGATTGTGCCATCCTCTGCCAGGAACCATTCAAGTTACTACCACTTCTTAGCTAGGAAGTCTGATAAGAAGATGTTGTTGGTTACCCAAAATTCAAATCATAACTGGAAACTGCGATACTTATTCATCTCAGGGGCATGGGAATTTGGTACTTGTTCCCCCTCTTCATCACTAAAGCCGAGGACCCCTCTGAGGTGGGGAAAATTATCATTGGCTGCGAAAGCCGACCCTGGGTTAAGCAAGGATAACCTTCAAAAGGTCAAAGACCTTCAAGATCAGGGGGAGCTTGGTTGGCTAGTTAAGTATGAGCATCTGATGACCCCCTACTACCTCTCTGAGATGGGCTTGGTAGGAAGTCCTTTAGACGAGCTTCGTAAGTGTTTATTTTTCTAAGTTGTACTTCTGATATTCAATGTCTCTGATTTACGAACTCAAAATTTGGCCATTTGTAGAATGCCCAGAAGGTATATCAGATGACCAGTGGGAGATGTATGCACCAAGCCTGATCAAGTTGGTAAAGAAAGCTGGGCTCAATGCACCTTCTCCTCCCCAACCAAAGAAGAACGTCGGCACTTCTAAGGCCGATGCTATAAAGAAGAGTAAATCCACCGCTATTGTTGTTGAGGATCAGAGACAGAGCAAAGCCTAAAAGGGGGATCGGGCCATCCCCATCTCATCCGATAATGCACTGGCTGCTCGTTTGGAACAGTTGAAGATCAGTGACAGCCTAATTGGTCATGGTCTAAAGGCAATGGATACCATTGGCTCTGTGATGACCGATACTGACACGCACTTTTTACGCTCTATAGATACCCCTCTGTTGGCCGAGTTTTACCTTCATAGGTCCATCTAGGTAGAGATTTTAACTTTTTTGGCTCCAAGTGTAACCTTATCCTTGATTTGGGTTGTCTTGATCTCATACATCTGATTTTGTGTTCTAGGGTATCCTGTCCATGCACTAGTTTATTGACTGGACTCTGAGGAAACTGCCCCTTATTGAAAAGGGAAGAGAGGCCCAGAAGGTGGAAGCCTCTCTAAATGCTGAGGTTGAACGTCTAAAGACAACCTTGGCTGAATCTGAGAATAAATTAAAGCAGAGGGACAGGGACATTGCTAATCTCCACAAGAACAACACCTCTGCCCCAAAGGCCAAGGACGACGTTCTTCAAGAAAAGGTTGATACTGTAGTGAAAGTTTCCGTTGAATATGCCTCTGAGAGATCTTGGCCGAATACAAGGTCTCTGACCAATTTATTAGCTTTGGTTTTGAATACCTTGAAAGAGGTGTTAAAGCCACAGGTAAATGGGCAGCCTTCAAGGAAAAAGAATTAGGGAGCCTAGTAGCCTCAGACTTCATTGGTCTTGGTTTTGATAACCCTCGATTTGCTCAGGCCATACAAGAGGTTGAGGAGGAAGCTGCTGCTCCAGCAGAGACTTCCCAACCAGAAGCTATAGAGACTGAAGATGTCAACCCTCGAGATGATGGGGTCGAGGTTACCAACGTCGACCAAAATGATGGGGCCAAGATTACCAACCCTGCCGCTGCAGACACTTAGACTATAATTTTTTAAGGTTTTTATTTGTAATTTTTATTTCTCATTTGTAACTGTTTGTAACCTCTAATAACATTCTCTTGCACAATTTGACTTGTAATTCTAACTTCTTCATGTTATATCATCCTCTTCAAAGGAATTTGCTTCTTTTGATGAATGATCCTTTGAATAGTTTTATATGTCACGCAATGGTGTTTGTGTTGAGGTCTGAAGTCCCACTATAATGGCGTCTTCATCACTAAACTATGATGTTACCCTTGTAATTTGTCAACAAATTATGATGTTTTAAGGTCTGAGGTCATCCGAATATGATGTTGCCCTCATAAATTCCACCAAATTAATGATGTTTAAGGTCTGAGGTCATCCAAATATGATGTTTCCCTCATGAATTTCACCAAATTAATGATGTTTAAGGTCCGAGGTCATCCAAATATGATATTTCACCTCAAACCCTGTCACCAAATCATGATGTTTTAAGGTCTGAGGTCATCAAACTAAGATGTTACCCTCATAAATTTAAAAAAATTAATGATGTTTAAGGTCTGAGGTCATCTAAATATGATGTTTCACCTCAGACCCTGTCACCAAATCATGATGTTTTAAGGTCTGAGGTAATCAAACTAAGATGTTACCCTCATCAATTTCACCCAATTAATGATGTTTAAGGTCTGAGGTCATCTAAATATGATGTTTCACCTCAGACCCTGTCACCAAATTATAATGTTTTAAGGTCTGAGGTCATCAAACTAAGATGTTACCCTCATAAATTCCACCAAATTAATGATGTTTAAGGTCTGAGGTCATCTAAATATGATGTTTCACCTCAGACCCTGTCACCAAATCATGATGTTTTAAGGTCTGTGGTCATCAAACTAAGATGTTACCCTAATAAATTTCACCAAATTAATGATGTTTAAGGTCTGAGGTTGTCATATAACGATGTTACCCTCATGAATTTCATCAAATTAATGATGTTTAAGGTCCGAGGTCATCTAAATATGATGTTTCATCTCAGACCGTGCGACAAAATCATGATGTTTTAAGGTCTGAGGTCATTAAACTAAGATGTTACCCTCATAAATTTCACCAAATTAATGATGTTTAAGGTTTGAGGTTATCTAAATATGATGTTTCACCTCAGACCCTGTCACCAAATCATGATGTTTTAAGGTCCGAGGTCATCAAACTAAGATGTTACCCTCATCAATTTCACCAAATTAATGATGTTTAAGGTCTGAGGTCATCTAATTATGATGTTTCACCTCAGACCCTGTCACCAAATCATGATGTTTTAATGTCTGAGGTCATCAAACTAAGATGTTACCCTCATCAATTTCACCAAATTAATGATGTTTAAGGTCTGAGGTCATCTAATTATGATATTTCACCTCAGACCCTGTCACCAAATCATGATGTTTTAATGTCTGAGGTCATCAAACTAAGATGTTACTCTCATCAATTTCACCAAATTAATGATGTTTAAGGTCTGAGTACATCTAATTATGATGTTTCACCTGAGACCCTGTCAACAAATCATGATGTTTTAAGGTCTTAGGTCATCAAACTAAGATGTTAACCTCATAAATTTATCATACAAGCAATCCAAATAAAGCATTGGCAGAGGAATTGCTCTTCTCATTAATATTCTCTTCATAACATGATACATTTACATATAAACAATTGCAACATCATATGTAATACTTCTTTAGGTGATCAACATTCCAAGGATTGGATAAAGGTTCCCCCTCAAGATTTTCTATCCTGTAGGTACTGGGTACAACCTCATCGGCAACTTTATAGGGACCATGCCAATTCGGGTTAAGCTTATTTTTCTTCTGCAACATATTCTTTAGCACCAGGTCTCCTACAGCTATAGGTCTTGATTTCACCCTTTGATTATAGAACTTTGTTGTTCTCTACTGGTAGGCTGCCTATCTAATATCAGCGTCTTCCCTCATTTCCTCAATCAAATCTAGGCCAAGTCTTCTCTCTTCTCTATTCCTTTCTGGGTCATAGGCCTGAACTCTGTGAGTGGGGAGTCCTACTTCTGTAGGTATGACGGCTTCTGAGACATGTGCTAACATAAACGGGGTCTCCCCCGTTGGTGTCCTTGTTGTTGTTCAGTAGGCCCATAAAACTGCATAAACCTCTTCCGTCCATCTCCCCTTAGCCTCTTACAACCTCTTCTTAATCCCATCAAGGATTATTCGGTTCGTGACTTTGGTCTGTCCATTTTCTTAGGGTCGGCCCAGAGAAGAGAAAAATATCTTGATCCCGACTCTCTCGCAATATTTATCCAAGGAAGAATACTTAAACTGGGTTTAGTTGTCTGAGATGAGGGTGTTCGAAAGACCATGCCTGCATATGATGCTCTTAGAGATAAACTGAAAGGTCTTCTGCTCTGTAATTGTGATCATCGGCTCAGCCTCTACCCACTTGGAGAAATAGTCAATCGCTACTATTCGAAATCGATAATTATTCGCAGCCCTTGGCAATGGTCCCAACAAGTCAATCCCGCATACTGCAAATAGCTAAGGGGAACTAATCGATGTTATAGGTTGATGAGGTTGATTAGGGATAGTGGAGAATCTCTGGCACATGTCACACCTCTTCACGTAGGCTGTAACGTCTTTAGCTAAGGTCGGCCACCAGTATCCCTACGTAATTATCCTCTTAGCTAAAGGTCTTCCTCCTATGTGACTAGATCAAGAACCCTCGTGTATATCCTGTAAGACACAGGGTACCTTTGTGGTATGGACACATCTGAGAAGAGGCAATAGAAATCCTTTCTTATATAGGATATCTCCTATTATTGAGAACTTTGCAGCCCTGTACCTCACTTTCCTCCTTTCCAGCTTCGATTCTGTAAACTTTCCTTATCTGATATATCTGATGAGGGGATTCATCCATGAGTCTCCTAGGTTCAATTTAAGGCAAGAGATGGCAACGTGTTCATCCTCAATAGTCGATTTGAGCATGATTTCAACTGGTACTATCCTTCTGATGCCTGTCCTTGTTGTTGAACTAGCCTTGCTAATGCATCTGCATGAATGTTGTCTTATCGATGGACCCTCTTTATCTTTACCTCTTTGAATACTTCTACCATCGTTCTTACCCTTTTCAGGTATTTCTCCATCTTATCATCCTTAGCCTCATACACTCTAAGTATCTGGTTGACAACCAACCTCGAGTCGCTGTGAAGTAAGAGTCGGCCAACTCTAAACATTTTTGCTAAGGAGAGGCCTTCTATCAAGGCCTCATATTTTGACTCATTGTTCGATGCTTTGAAGCTGAACCTTAGTGCATATTCAATATTATTACCATCCGAAGCTGAGAGTATCAGCCCTGCACCACTTTCACTTTTGCAAGAAGACCCGTCAACGAAGAGGTTCCAAACATCTTCATTCGAAGAGAAGTTCCCCTATGATAGGGATCCTTGCTTAAAAAGGTACATGTCTTCCTCATTCTCATCCACTCCTCTTATGGCACTGCCGAACACAACCTCTTCCGGGTCCTGGAAGACATTACTATTTGATTCCTGTGCGATCTCTGGATTATTCTCAACCTCGGCCTCTTCCCATGTGAATTCAGCAATGAAGTCTGCGAGTGATTGCCCTTTAATGGCCACCCTGGGTTGATAAATAAGGTCATACTCTCCCAAATCAATGGCCTAGGTCATCAACCTACCCGACTTCTCAAGCTTGTGGAGGACTTGCCTTAGTGGGGAGTCAGTGAGGACGACCATAGAGTGGGCTTGGAAATAAGGTTTCATCTTCCTGGAAGCATGTATCAAAGCGTAGGCCAAATTCTCCATCCTAAGATAGTTCTGTTAAGACCGTTGAAGGGCCTTATTATGAAAGTATACAGGCCTTTGTACCCCAACGTCTTCCCGTACTATGGCAGCACTTATAGCTGACTCTAAGACTGCTAGGTAAACATACAACTTCTCCCCCAGAATGGGCCGAGATAAGAGTAGTGGGGATCCAAGGTAGGTCTTGAGCTTGTTTAAATGCCTTATCACACTCTTCATCCCACTCGAAGTCCTTCCTAAGAACCTTGAAAAATGAAAGACACTTTTCTGTAGCTTTGGAAACAAACTTGTTGAGCGTTGCAACTCTTTCGGTGATCCTCTGAATGTTTTTTTATACTTCTTAGTGTCTTCATATCAAGCAAAAGCTCGATTTTTTTAGGGTTGGACTCTATTCCCCTCTGATTGACTATCAATCTAAAAACTTTCCAGCTCCTACTCTGAAGACACACTATGAAGGATTGAGCTTCATCCTGTATAAGTCCATGGTGTCAAAAGTTCTCTCCAGGTCGACTACATGAGTGCAGGCCCTCAAGCTCTTCGTCAATATATCATCTACATATACCTCCATGGTCTTACCAATTTGATATTTAAACATCTTATTTACATGACGTTGATACATGGCCCCTATATTTTTCAAGCCGAAGGGCATGACCTTATAGCAATAGGTCCCCTTGTTTGTGATGAATGATGTATTTTCCGAGTCTTCGGCATCCATGAAGATCTGATTGTAACTTGAATACGCATCCATGAATCTCATAAGTTCATGCCCCGATGTGGCATCTACCATCTGATCGATCCGAGTTAAGGGATAGATGTCTTTAGGTCAAGACTTATTCAGATCAGTGAAGTCTACGCACATCCTCCATTTTCTGTTGGCTTTGGGCACAATGACGGCGTTTGATAACCAATCTGGGTATATAACCTCCCGGATGAATTCTTCCTCTTCCAACTTTCTGACCTCTTCCCTGATGACATCATACTTTTCCCTAGAGTAAACACTTTATCTTTGTTTGATTGTCTTATCATCCTCTGCCACCTTGAGCTTGTGGCACATAACCTCCGGGTCGATGCTTGACATGTCTGCGTCATTAATAGCGAAAACACTTTGCCTCTTCTTCAAAAATCTTATCATCTCTTCCTTGATCCCCGGTTTGAAGGCCTTACCGATTTGGATGGTTTTTTTCGGTTCATCCTCATTGAGGACGATGGATTCTACCTCTTCCGTGGCCTCTCCTTTCTTTAATTTTATTTCATCCCTAGGATCAAGTGTATCAATGTTATACATTGTTATTGCCCTCTTATGGACCCCCATCTCTTCCATCGAGTTGAAGTAGCATTCCTGTGCCATAGTCTGGTCACCTTACACTTCCCCTACCCAATAGGGGGTTGGGAATTTTAGCATTTGGTGGATCGTCGATGGCACGACCTCAAACTCCTTAAGGGCTACTCGTCCTATGATGAGGTTATAGGCCGAGAAGACGTTTTCATCCATAACGAAAAAAATGATATTCCTGGTCTACCTCTTAGGCCACTCGTTTCCCATTATACATCCATCTCATACATGCTCAATGGATGGACCTTTTCACCCCTAAAGCCCATCAACGGATGATGATAGGGTACCAGTCTTTCTCTGCTGAGGCTGAGGCTCTTAAAATAAGGCAAGAACATCACGTTCGCTGATCTTCCTACGTCTACGAGGATTCTCTACACCTAACATCCATGCACTCTTCTTTTAATTACCAAAGGGTCATCATGCGGAGCTAAGATACCTTTAAAGTCGAGTCGGGAGAATCCAAATATAAGAGTATACATATTTACCTTCTTCCGCTTCTGCTTGGCCTCTGAAGACACAAGATTTATGACCTCCGCTTTGGTCACTGCCTTAGCCTCTGCTACATGAGCTTTACGGTCGGCAACTTCAGAGCTACCCCCTGCTAGTCCTCCACAAATGGTGTTAATACCAAAGGAGATCATTCCAACCCTCTTCACAGGGGCATTGTCATCCTTTGGGGGGAGGTCTGGATCATCCTCGTCATCACCATCAGAGTCCTCGTCTCTTCTCGTTGGGGTTTCATCTCGATATCTATCGCTTCTCTTCTTTTTAGGGTCATATCTTCCCCTCTTGGGAGCCTTACCATCGACATACTTCCTCATCTTTCTGGACTTCAACATCTTTTCGATTTCATCCCTCAAAGCTAATCACTTGTCTGTCACATGGCCATGGTTTTGGTGGAACTCGCACCACAGGTTCTTGTTCCTCTTATGCAAAGGGGCCTTCAACTTCTTCGGCCATCTCACATATTGGTCATTCTTGATCTCGTTACGGATGTGTTCGCACCTCACAGTTAGAGGAGTATAATGTGCAAACTTGTCATCTACATACCTCTTTTTTCCATCTTTTATTCTTTGGAACTTCCCGCTTCCACTTCTGTTATCGTCCTCATACTTTGCGGCCATAGCCTCTTCAGCGTTCATGACTTTACCTGCGGTTTCCAATAGCTCTGCCATGGACTTGGGAGGGTCTTTTGTAAGCTTCCATAGCAACTTCCCCTTCTGGAGCCCCCCTACGAGTGATGTCATGGCTATATTATCTTCATAGTCTTCAACCTCTAATTTTTCTTTATTAAATCTGGCAATGTAGTCTCGTAGGCACTCGTTCCTGCCTTGTTTGACGTATAGCAGATGAGTGGTCTTTCTTTGAGGTCTTACCCCAAAATAGAAATTATGAATGAGTCATTCAGCCAAGCCCGTAAAGTTCTCAATTGTGTTCTTCGGGAGAGAGGTAAACTAGATGTGTGCAACTCTCGTCAAAGTCCCAGAGAAGGCTCGACACTTTATCTCATCTGGGATTGAATAAATATCTGCTGCAGACTGGTACATCTCAATGTGATGTACAAGGTTGGTACTACCATCATACTCAGGAGACACCGTAGGTGGCTTGAATTTGGCAGGGGTTGGGAAGCTCACTATAATGGCCACGAATGGGGAACCCTCTGAGAAACCTCTTTGCAGTGGGTCTCGGCTTTTGATGAGGTCCCCTATCTTCTATTCGAGACATCGAATGGAATCATTCCATGTCTTTGCTATGTCGGCCTGGCCGAGGTTGTCCCCATCCACCTCCAAGGGGTGTACTGAGGATTCCCCGGCCGCTGCACAATGTCGGCTGTTGACCTCCTCTTGATCCTTGTCTCGACCCTGATGAGTTTGACCATGATGGGGTCGGCCATGATGAGGCCGATGCTCCCCATTTTCCCTTTGTGACCCTGCAGCACTTCTTAACCTAGATAACCTCTGCCTCAGGTTATTAACTGGGCCGAGCCTTTCAAAGGCCGAACCTCTGCTCAAGTTATCGAAAGCTGATCCTCTTCGTTGTTCACCATAATATCTTATGTCCCCACAACCTCTGCTTTGGTGGATAGGACGTACAGTGTTGTTCGAAACCTCGTACGGCTCCCAGAAGCCCTCTGGAGCATTTTCTTCCTCTATATCGTCATACCTATCCTCAGGTAAAGGGTGTCCTTGCCTCCCCAGACATAAATGCCTAGGGTCATCAACGACCCTCCTCCATTTAGGTGTAGGTTGGTCTTTTCACAGTGCCTGGAGTGGTCCCCTGGCTTCAGGATGGGGCTGCCGGAGTAATCATCTTCGGTGAGCCAGGTGGCCTCATCATATTTTGACTGAGTTTTGCAAATTTCTCCTTCATCGCTTGCTGCGTTTCATCCAAGGACTTCAAGGCCACCACCACCTCATCCATTTCGGACTAGGGTGGTGCCCGGATGGAACTAGGCCCTTTAACACCAGGTGGTGGAGGAGGTGGTGGTAACTCCGATGCCATATGTTAAAACTAAAGAGCTTGTACAGAAGGTGATACTAATACCTTAAGGAACCTCTTTCAATGGTGAAGCAGCTCCACGTAAGGGGTAAGGCCTGGTTCACCACCAGAATCTCCGGTGAGGTTAAGTAGAAAAATAGGAAGAGAGAGCTTCTCGTTCCCACATACGGCGCCAAAATGATGATGCTGGAAATAGCACCACCAGGTAAGGTGTTTATTAGCTCAAGCAAGTGATAACAATAGCAGCTCAGGAGAATATATATATATATGTATATATGCAGAAGGAGGTGAGGAGAAGAGGATGAACACTTGAATATAAGTGGTTCAGCCAATCTGGACTACGTCTACTGTGAGTGTGTGTGAGTAATATCACTAAATGAAGGCGCTAATGGCCATGGATACAATCTCTTAATCTTTCTCTCTCTACTGTATAATTTGACAGAGTTTAGCTAGGGTTGTAATTTTTGGATCCTTCTCAAGGTAGGAGAAGACAAGTATATATAGTGTTTGGGGGGTGTAATGTACCCCCAATGCATGCAATGCGCATGTGTGTGTTGATCTAGCCAATCTAATGTAGACATTTGTCACCATCATATGTAGAGAATGATGATGAAATATTCCCCCACGTGAGGGGATTGATTCGGTTATAACTGATTTTATCCACGTGTTCCTATCCTTGCATATGCTTATAAATGCTCGGCCCTGTTCCTGACTGGTGCAACCTCGACCTGGAAGAGTACGAGGTTGGTGATGTCTGACTGTTGCTTTATCCGAGGTTATTCATGATAATCTCGGACAGGTAGGCCAACCGAGGTAAGACAAGAGGAGTTAAAACGTCGGCCTGTGCCGGGGTTTTGCAAGTATAGTTGAAATGCCGACCTGGTCCAATGATGATGATGAAGAGTTGTTGAACAAATGAGTCCTTGCTGGCCTCGTCTTATTCCCAGTCGAGGTTGATATAAGAGGTAGATGTGATGTCTGATGTGGATGACCTGATGGATAGCCGACCCCATGAGTTATGAGGACCTCGGCTGATGCCTGATGGTGCGCAACTAGTAACGTCGGCTGTAGCCAACGTTATGTTGGATGAGATCGCTGGTTGCCA
The DNA here is from genome assembly GCA_949130495.1 of Sambucus nigra. Lineage (NCBI taxonomy): Eukaryota > Viridiplantae > Streptophyta > Magnoliopsida > Dipsacales > Adoxaceae > Sambucus > Sambucus nigra. Next base: position 384,559,103 of record OX422217.1, read on the forward strand.
GTCTTGAACCCTTATTACCTCGACCATCCTGCTGGCCAAGGTTGGTGCCTCTGTGCTGTCAGGTACACTTTGGGCATATCAGTAGTGATTTGAGTTTCTACATCATTTCATTTTGTGCTTTACAATGTTTGGATTCATTGAGATGTGATTAGATGTTACCACATACATGTTTGACTAATAAGCTCCTTTAATGAACACTTGCATGGATTTGTTTCATTATTGTACTTGTTTATCACATATTGGTCGGAGTGTTGTTCTCTCAATTATGCCTTTAAAACGAATCATATGCGATAAGACTTGACAATGGATGTAGTGCAAGTAAAAACCCTTTACCATGAGGAATATAATTGCAACAAAATATGATGAGTGAATCACGAGAAAGGTCTATGAGAGTATTAACTTGTCGTGAAAGCCACCGTTTAAAAGAGCCCAAAAAAATTTAAAGGCAATAAAAAGATAAATGTGCCAAAAAGGGGCCACCTCAAAAGAAAAATAAAATTATTATTATTTATGAGGGTGTTTGGATGGAAAGAAATGAAAAATGGGTTTGCACATCTTGACTACGTCATGAAAAAGCATTACATAGTTTTAGACATTATTGGTGTGGAAATCATTCTTGACTTTGATGTGTTGATGGATTGGGTCGATGTCATTTAAATTCAACACTTCAACACCAAAGGGTGATTTTGAGATTCATTCGTTAGGGTTACATGTATTCATCGTGCACATATGTTATGTTTGATTACGTTTATTTGCTTGTTGAATATGTTCACACCCATTCATTCGGTATCCATAATTTGGTTGTCTTAGTGTAAATTCATGGTGTGTGATTTTTGTAAAATTATTATTGCAATTTTTGTATGAAATTTTGAAAAATCAAAAATAGTTTGTGGAAGCGTTTGAGTTACTCTATGCATGAGCATAGTTTGATCCATATTTTCTATGCTTATTTATCGTGACAACTCCATGTTTTTTTTTGTTCTTTTGGTTTCCTTATCTGTTTCGGACAAATAGAAAAGGGGAGAACGAATTATGGGGAATTTTTTGCATTATGGAGGAGATTTGATTATATTGATTGATTTACTTTTATATAATTTCAAACCCGATGCGTCACAAAGGTATTTTCTTTGTCTGATGTATGTAGGTACAAAGATTGAAGATCATTATGTTGCAAGATTTTCATGTTGAAGATTTTTGAAGAAAAGTTTGAGACCTACATGTTTTGAACCTTTTCACTTTTGAGTTCTTGGGATGGTAGATTTGTATAGGGATTTTTTTTATAATTCAAATGATTTTATATTGTACTGGCATAGATATATGGGGAGATTTGTAAGGACATTATATTGTGAGTCCCGTTACAATTCTGTATGTTGTATACCGCTACAAGTCATCGAAGAATTGAGGCAGTTTAAATCTACAAAAGACGTATCTGAATATTAAGTGGTCTTCAACATTCAAGCCCAAGAAGATGATTTTGCTAAGAATATGTTTAAGGTCCATTTTCATTTCATATTAAAAGTATTGGGATATTTTTTTTATAAAGGTTAGAATTTCTTTCTAAAAATGAAAAATATTTTTATATAAAGCTTTTATAAAGTTTTTTTTTATTCATGCTTGTTTATGTTTTGAAGGTTTGATTGTTTTGAAAGTTTAAGAATTTTTTCTAAGTCTGGTGGCGTGTTTAGGGATTGACATTTTTTCATTCAAACGAGATCACAATGTCGTTCGAACGACACATGTATCGTTCGAACGAGGATCGTTCGAGCGAGAAGTCTTCTGGTTCGAGTGATTCTGATTTTTATGCTCACACGTCACCGCCTCAATGTTTGCTATATAATGGTTGTCAATCTTTTGTTTTTGGCGTGGAGAAGTTTTTTTTTGTTTCAGAACACTTTTACAAGAGAAAGCAAATTTTTTAGTTCAGGAAATCTATAACAACATATTACAGAAGGCCTTATTCTCCATTTAAGGGTTCAAATTTTTTGTTAGTCAATTCACAAAATCCTGATTACTTTTAGGTGAATTATTTTGGAAACCAAGACATATTTTTGTTGGAATTTTATGCTGCTAATTTAGGTGCCTTTTATGATACTGGAATGTTACTGCATGTCAATGAGGATTGAGGGTGTTCCTTTGCTAAAGATTTAACTGCGGTTCGTGTGGGATCCATTTCTGACTCTAGGCCGCGTGTCTATATAGGTTTGCTAAGGTAAACTTATTGCAATTTTCATTGTGATTGTAATTTACAAATCTATCCAAATCAGTGTCACACAATGCGTTCTCATAAAAATGAGTGGAGACTTGAAGACATCATTTGAAGACATTATTCTTCCTTGTACCAATCCATTTTCTAGGGTTTGGGAGGTTTTTAGGATATTTTTTTTATCTTAGGGGATTTTTAATGTAATTTGAATTTTATTTTTATCTTTGCACCGAAATAGCACAAGGGGGATATTTGTAAGAGTATATTTTATGTCATTGCTCATAGATTAGGCTTACATTTAGTTTGGCGTAACCCGTTACACTTCGACTCGAGCCGTCACGAAGAACCCAATCTCCAACATTTCCATGTTCAATGGTTATCCACTTTATGAAGGTATAAAGCTTTTAGGAGTTTAAATTTATTCATTAAATTTATTTTGGGATGTTTTATTTTTATTAAAACTGAAATAGGATTTTCAAAGTTTAAATGTCGAGGCATTTAAAAAAAAAATTCAAAGTGCGCTGACCTTGTTCAAATGAGAAGGCATTCTCGTTTGAATGAGAAGTCAAAGTCGTTCGAAACGACGTTTGATCTCTACATCTAATGTGCATCTAACGAGGGCATACTGTTTTGCATCGTTTTGAAGCTCGTTTAAAGCTTATTCAAACGAGATAGCACTGTCTTTCGAACGAATTTTATTTTGTTCAAGCGAGATGTTATTCTCATTCAAATCAGTCTTGCTTTCGTTCAAACAAGTGATGGCACCTCAAAATTTGAGCCACCACAAAAATATAAGTTTTCGAAGGGACTTTAAAAGAGACAGTTGTTAAATCGATTTCTACATACCTGTTGTAAAATTTCTCATCACTTTTGGGTCTAAAAATGTTTTGATTCACAAATTCATCATTCCTAATATACTTCTGAATCTAATTGAAACCCTATATAGTTTCATATTGGATATATTATTGTGAAGAGATCATCTTCCCTGCTAACCTTATGAACCTTGGATGGGATCAGTGCTGAAGAAAGACAAAGGCTGATCAGTCGATACCAAGGGTGGACTGCCACCCGTGGGCTGCTCTAGAGCTGATTAGTTTTCTTCATATAAGTTTTGTAAGTAAGTTGTCTTATAAAACTGTCTAAAGTGTTGAAAAAGGTTTTTCCCTTTCTAGGGATTTTTCCTCATATTTGTTTGCTCTTAAATGCGTAGTTAATTTTCTGTGTTTGGAACAATTATCACATGCAAACCTAAATTAATCAGATTAAAATTTAGATTTTGGTTTGGTGGACATTTAATTATATAAATTATTCCATTAAGATCATAAGTGCACTCTCATAAACTGGGAATAATTGGCTCGAAAATCAAATCTTGAATTCTGAGTTTAGTCCTCTTAACTTTCTATAAAGTCCATCTTGAAAAATGATTATATAAAATAGTTTTGTTTTGATCTCATGTAATCATAATACTCGGTGAATCAATGCATAAAATTTTCAGGTAAAAAGATTTTGATCAGAAATAATTTATATTGATAACATTAAAGCATATATACAAGAGATAGAAAACCTGCTTTTTAGGGAATTTAAGCTTTTCATTCGAGAATAAAAAAGAAACGGGGGGTTCAAGAGAGTCTACCTAATGATTCAAAATCATATGAATCTATATCATCCTTCCATCGAAATTCTACAATAACTAACCTTGAAAAGAACTATGCACAATAAAGTCTCCTTTGTATTTACAATAAAAAAAATAACTAACTATGCTATTATGTCTTCATATGAAATCGGGTAAAATGCATGAATGTAACTATCTTATAAGTGATTTCAAATATAATTATTTAACACAGATATTCCTTGAACTAGATATAGTAATGATGCTTAATTGACTTGAAACTTTCTCCATGAAAAGTGTGATTGGATAGTTTCCTTATCTTTGCGCATTTTTCACCCTGTGATAAGTTTTACACCTAAGAGCTTCTTTGCATACCCTTCCATCTTACTTTTTAAATACGCCCCCTCTTTATTATTCATTATTTCTTTGATTAGATCTAGTTCTGTTACATATAACTGGGCGTCTGCACCATGCCAATTGATAAAATTTATCCATGTATGTGTGTGTGTGTGATAGAAAGAGTTAAAATTATTTATGAAATCCTAATATTTATTGTTTTGTGTATATATATTTTATGCAATAAAAAACATCCTAAGTTAATTTGTAGTCATAATCTGCTAATATATCTCATAAAAATATTGTAACTAGTCTGTTTTTATAATTAAGTTACCATAAATTTTGTTAAATGAGTACACTTAAGGCTGAATTCTTCGGAAGATGTCACGTGATATTTCCATGGGGTTTCCATTGATTGGCTTCTCATGTAGGAGATAAATTTGGTTTTACTCTATGGAAATCTATATGACAGGCCTTTAATCCCCTGTAAATTCATTATTTTTTTTATACACCTTGGTGTCCACCATACTTTTGGAAGGAATCTAGTGAGATTCAAAAGGAGGAACAAACATACAGTGATCGAGAGGGAGACTATGAGATATTCAACCACAGCCATAATTTTCAGTTATGACCTTAAAATCAGTTAAGTTTGAGGATTACTAAGTGACTTTATTTATTTTAATTTTTTCCACAAAAGGAGAATCTTTATTCATAACAAGGGTATTTTACAAGTAATGTTCATGGCTGCTAGCCTGACACTAAGGCTACTGCTCTCATCACTAGAACAAATAGAAACTAAAAAAGAATGGACTTGAACATTAAAATTGGAAGAAAAACGATTTGACACTGCAGTCACAACAAGGACATCTATAAACATATTAGCTTCTTAGAAATAAAGGCATAAAGAAACATGTAAGAACCTTGAGAATCCATCTCGGATGGCCTGAATCTAGTCCATGTGAGTTGGAACTTGTGTTTTGTTTTTGTAAATCATAGGAAAAACCATTTGGCAATCGGTTTCTAGTTCAATACAATTTACTCCCATATGAGAAGCCAGATCTAAACCAAGCTTAAAAGCATAAATTTTCGTGAGTATTGAAGACGTGTACCCTATATTATGCGAAAAAGCACAAATAAAATCACTATTACTATTGCATAGTATTCCTCCAGTAGAAGCGAGGAACGTCTCATGGGAATTAGCGCCTTTTATATTACATTTGAAAAAGAGTGAGTCTAAACGGGTCCAACCAACTAGAAAAGGTAATAATGGCACAACTATAGTTTGGCTAGGTGTTGGTTGTTCTCAAAGAAATTATGAAATCTGTTAAGAAAGAGTGTGGAGCACCAGATTTTGGGTGGTAGGCTGATGATGGAAGATAGCCTCATTCCTGGTAATCCAGAGTGTCTGTCTAGAAACACTGGCCAAAGGGATTGGTAATTCACATCAGTATGTTGGCGTAGCGTGGCTATCTGCCCAAGTAGATTTTAACCGAGATGTCACTCAATGCATTCCAATTATGAAGCTGGAACAAAGTAGGGAAACTACTGTAAATATGGGAGTTATTTCCCTCCAAATCACATAGCTAACAATGAGGTGAAAGAATTTTATGGTAGTAGAATAGACGGTCCGTCGTGGGAAGATCCTCATTACGCAGGAACCACAAAAACATATGAAGCTTCGGGGGGATTTTTGTGACAACCCGAATATGATTATGATAAATTATTCTTAAATCATGCTTAGTTTATGTGACATGAGTAATGTGTTATTAATATATATGATTTTAAATTATGTTTAGTCCAATCCTACCTTCAGAAAGCATGAAATATTGAATTAGTTACAAATACAAAATTTGGAAGTTTTGGTATGAATATTCAAGCTGTAGACTAATTTTGACCCTTATAAAATAACAATTGACATAAGGTAAAAAACTCATTACTTGTAGATATATGAGTTAGGTTTGTAGCACAGTAAACGGTGTGTTAAACGGAGGTCTGAGCAAGAAGTTGTGCTGGAATTAAGAAGCAGGGGCAAATTTGTCCATTCGTTAAATGATATTTCGTCTTATTAGTATGACATATGGTGGATTTTGATTGGTTAAAGAAGGAGGCGAGTTTGGAAGACTTTACACCCTTTATATTACCTACTCCTTAAGACAAAACTCAGCCATTAAAGAGTTTAGCTTGAGAGTAAGAGAAATGGGAAGTCGAAGAAGAAGAATTGAGGAGAAAAATTGGAGAAAACTTGGTGAGAAATTATGGAAAAGTCCTTAAGGTAATTATATATGTAAGTCTTGTTATTTTTATTGTGTTACTGATTGAAATGGTATAAATCATATATTGTTTATATAACTTTCATGCCTTGGTTTATATGTATGAATAGATGCAAGTTTACACGAAAATTGAACGTGTAAACCCCTAAAATTCCTTCGGTTAGGAAACTTGTGTAGTCAAACTTCCATATCTTTTTGTGTACTTACTGGAATTGATTAATTCCAATTGGAGATGAAAATATACTCATATATTTATAAAATATGCGAATATTTTGTTAAAATACCAAGAAATGAATCTTGGGTGATAGTTGGAAGTTTGGGTATAAAATATTCCCCAAAAGTGTAAGTACGCATACTATGTGTTCGATGTTTGGCCTGACATAGCAAATGAACTCTAAACATTATGGAACTTTAATTTCGTATTATTAAATATTTTTATTGATATTTGGTGGAATTTCAAAGAAAGTTATGCTGTAGAGAAATTATGAAAATTCCTAGAAGCTGACTGAACGATGGATGAGCCTATAGGGTAGATTTGCTATGTATTGAAGAAATGGGCATAACTTTCTCTAGAAACCTGAAATGGTGTTTCATATTTTGTATTGGAAACCTAATATGATATTCATTGGATTAACAATAAGAAATGAAAGCATATTTAGTATATTATTTAGATATGTTAACTATCTTGACATGAATTTAGATGAAACTTCATCTATGATAAGTGATGTGAATGGAATCATATGATGCTTATGAATTGGGTTACATTTAAGTTACTATTTGGATTTTTAATATTCTTACGTTGTTACTAATATTGTAAGAATGATATGAAAGTAAGAAGAACGGGTTGAAAAAGTTCCAGACAAAGGAAAAGGGCAAGCCTGTTAAATTACCAAGGTGAGTGTACTTATGATTGTTTCATATATACAGATATATGAATGATATTATGATATGAATATAGCTCAAAGAGTAGACATATTATTGGAAATGGGTAGACTTATTATTTCTTGCCAATGGGCAAACTTATTATTGCCAATGGTCAGACATATTATACCTAATGGGCAGACTTATTATTGCCAATGGGCAGACTTATTATTGCCAATGGGCCAACTTATTATTGCCCATGGGCAAACATATTATTTCTAATGGGCCAACTTATTATTGTCATTTGGCAGACATATTATTGCCAATGGGCAGACTTATTATTGATAATGGGCAAAATTACTATTGTCAATCGGCAGAATTACTTGGGTCTTATGATCCAGGAATGGTTATTGTCAACAGGCAGGATTGTTGGATTTTATATCCACGGATTTAATATATAGTATTGCTATCTCATTGTAGAAAAGAGTACCTCACTAAGCTTAATGCTTACAGTTTATAATTTAATATTTTCAGGCTTGTATGCTTCCAGCACGGATACCATATGATCAAAAATTTTGGGAGTTGCACCATTAGCTTGGGTTTAAGTATTGGGATTTTGTCATCGTCACACTGAAATTTTTACTACACACACATTGTATATATTGAGTTAGCATGGATTGAGTTGATGATTGTAATATTTAATCAGAGATACTCATAGTATTGTATATCCTCCTACTCATGACTCTGATGTTGATTATGTTATGGCACAAATAATAGTATCATGTTCATTATGTACATTACACATGAAAATATTAATAAATGAATTACATTTCAAATGGACTGAAGATTATAATTTAATTATAATATAAATGAAATGATTATAATGGAATTGGGTTTGGGGTGTGACAATTAGTGGTATCAGAGCATCTAGGTTATTAATTCTGGACGTGTGTGATGGTTAGATGGCGGTTATTGAGTTGATTTGATAATTATGAACTATTTATGTACCAATCAATAGTTTAGTATTATGAACTTCTTATGTTGGATGTTAGAACTTTGTTGTATGACAGATAATTATAGATGGAACCTGGGAATGAAGAACATAGAAAAGAGGGAGTAGCTTCTCATACAGAGGATGCTGAAATAAAGTAAAGTGTGGCATGAAGGGCCAGAGAGAATGAGCAACCTACAGAGATGCAGATAATGGTGCAAAAAATGTTGAGGATGGAGAAACAACAAAAAAGGAATATGGCACAAATGGAAGAACAACACACTAGATATCTAGAATTAAAAACTGTGGTCAGAATTGAGAAAGAGGCAAGGAAGGAAACTAAAGATTCCGTGCATGAAAAGTTTTTGAAGCTGGATCCTCTAGAATATTTAGGGTCAGTAGAACCTACAGAAGATGGGATGTGGGTCAGAGATCTAGAGACTATCTTTGCAGTTATGAAAGTTCCAAATAACCAAAAAGTGAACTTAGTGGTGTTTAAGCTGAAAGGAGAGGCCAAATATTGGTGGGAAGCCAACAACCATTTGGTGACCAGGATGGAAGGTACTGATGTTATTACTTGGGCTGAGTTTATTAAAGCCTTGTATGTTAAGTATTTCCCAAAAGTTTATAGGAGGAAGAAGGTGAGGGAATTTATAAATTTAACCCAAGGGAAAATGTCTTTGAGGGAGTATGAGGCTAAATTTACATCTTTGTCTAGATTTGCTACTAAGTATGTGGAGGATGAAGAAGATAAATGTAGTAAGTTCCAAGACGGGCTTATTTTTCCCATTCAAAATAGAGTGGATACTTATGAGTTAGAAGATTATGCTTCTCTGGTGAATAAATCCATGATAGCACAAAGGCAAATGAATCAAGGGGTGGCCAGTAGGGAGAGTTTTAAGAAAAGTAGATTTGACTCATCTCAGTGTAAAGGAGGTGAGGGTGGAAGTGTTAAGGCAGAACCTCATAAATTTTAGAGAGGTGGTGGAGATAGAGGTAGAGGTCAGGGGATATTTGGTAGAGATACCATGGGTAAAGGATCTTCGAGTTCAGTTAGAAAGTCGGGAAGAGGTGAGGCCCCAATATGAGGTGTTACATGATTTTTTGTAAAGAATAAGGGCATTATAAATCTGAGTGTCCCAAGTATAAAGGATTGGAATGCTATCAATGTTATCAAGTGGGGCATGTTAAGAAAAATTATCCGCAGTTGGCAAAGACTCCAGCAGTACCTAGTGAAGCAATAAGCAGAATGTTACCTCGAGGTAGTGAAGAAAGGAATGTGGGCAGAGGATAAGCTAGTGGTTCCAGGGAACGTGGATGAGTCTTTACGATAAAAGAGGCTCATGTTACTCTGGATGTGCTGATAGGTAAACTCTCTGTTACAATTAGAATTTCTTATATTTTGATTGACCATGGTTACACACATTCTTTTGTGTCATATGCATATTTTATATATATGAATAGACCATGTACCCATTTAGATGTGGGGTTGGGTATTTCTATGCCAATGGGGGATATGATTGTAGCTTAATATGTTTTTTGTGATTGTGTGACTGTGGGGGTTAGAAATACAATTATAGACTTACTTCCATTAGGTATCTCTGATTTTGACATAATTTTGGGAATGGATTGGTTATCCAAACACCAGGATTCCATGGATTGTTTCCATAAAGAAGTTGTTTTTAAAATTCCTGGTGAGTCTGAATTTAAATTTGTGGGGGAAAGGAAAATTGTTCCTAGTTGCATTATTTCTGCTATTCAGACAGGAAATTATTATGTAAGGGTTGTGAGGATTTTATTGCATATGTTCTTAACACTAGGCAGGGGGCTTTACAATTATTCGATGTTCCTATTGTACGGGATTTTCCATAAGTGTTTCTTAGTTAGTTGCTTGGGTTACGTCCAGAGAGAGAAGTTGAATTTAGTATTGAATTGGCACCGCGGACAGCCCCTATTTCTATGGGACTATATAGAATGGCACCTACTGAGTTGAAAGAAATCAAGATTTAGGTATAGGATTTACTTGATATGGGTTCATACAGCCTAGTGTATCTCTATGGGGTGCAGTAATTTTTTTTGTGAAAAAGAAAGATGGTACCATGCGTTTGTGTATTGATTACGGGCAACTGAATAAAGATACAATTAAGAACAAGTACAATTCACCTCATACAAATGATTTGTTTGATTAGTTACAGGTTGCTAAAGTGTTTTTAAAAATAGACTTGTGATCGGGTTATCATCAATTGAGGGTCAAGGAGAGTGATATTTCTAAAACTGCTTTTCGTACTCGATATGGTCTTTTTGAATTTCTGGTGATGCCTTTTGGAGTGACTAATGCTCCAGCGATATTTATGGATCTTATGAATTGAGTATTGCATCCTTTTGTTGATTCATTTGTAATAGTTTCTATTGATGATAATTTGATTTACTCACGTGATATGGTTGAACATGAAAAGCATCTCAAAACTATTTTGAATGTGTTGAAAGATAATCACTTGTATGCAAAGTTTAACAAATGTGAATTTTGGCTATCATAAGTTATATTTTTAGGCCATGTTATTTCTGGAGATGGTATATGTGTTGATCCCAAGAAAGTAGAAGCTATTATAAAATAGGAGAGGCCCAATAATATGACTGAGGTAAGGAGTTTTCTAAGTTTTGCTGGGTATTATAGGAGGTTTATAAAGGGATTTCCTTTGATTGCCATGCCAATGACTAAATTAACCTGAAAAGATGTTAAGTTTGAATGGAATTGTGATTATGAAAGTAGTTTTGATCAATTGAAAAAGAGGTTGGTAACTGCACTTGTTCTTACTATTCCACATGGTGGAGATGGTTTTGTTATGTGTAGCCATGCTTCAAATCAAGGGTTGGGTTGTGTTTTTATGCAACATGACAAGGTTATTGCTTATTCTTCTAGGCAGTTATGTACACAAGAACGTAATTATCCTACACATGATTTGGAACTTATTGCTATTGTGTTTGCTTTGAAACTGTGGCGTCATTATTTATATGGTTAGGTATGTGAAATTTTCACTGACCATCAAAGCCTTAAGTATTTGTTTACTCAGAAGGAATTGAACTTGAGGCAGAGGCGGTGGATGGAGTTAATTAAATATTATAACTGTACAATTCACTGCCAACTAGGGAAGGCAAATGTAGTTGTAGATGCTCTGAGTAGACAGGCGTCGGGCAGGTTATCTTGTATTCGATGTGCTAGAGTTACTCACATTATGAACTTGAGATTTACGGGAGTGGAATTGCATCTAGCACATGGGGATAGATTATTTTCTCATGTAAGAGTGGGGACTTTGTTAGCTACCCATATTCGTGATTTGCAAAGTCAGGATCCTTTTCTTGAGAATAAATGACAAAAGGTCTGAGATGGTAAGTCTGATGATTTTTGTATTGTTAATGATGGCACTTTATTATATAAGCAGCGATTATATGTGCCTAATGTGGATGGATTGAAAGCGAAAATTTTAGACGAGGCTCATAATTCCATTTATGCTATGCATCTTGGTAGCACTAAAATGTACAGGGATTTGAAGGAACATTATTAGTGGAATAATATGAAGAAGAAAATAACTGATTTTGTTTCTAGATGCCTTATATGTCAGCAAGTGAAAGTGGAGCATCATAAACCTGTTGGTTTGCTTCAACCATTGCCAATACTGAAATGGAAATGGTATCATGTAACGATGGATTTCGTAATTGGGCATCCTCGATCTCAGAAGGGGTAAGATTTGATATGGGTAGTGGTAGACAGGTTGACTAAGTCAACTCATTTTCTAGCAGTCAAGACTACATATACAGATGATAGGTATGTTAGATTATATGTTAATAAAATTATTCGATTGCATGGAGAACCCATTTCTACTGTTTTAGATAGAGACCCTACTTTTACATCCATATTTTGGGATAGTTTGTAGTATGCTATGGGTACTAACTTAAAGTTTAGTATAACTTTTCATCCTCAGACAGATGGGAAGTCTGAAAAAACAATACAGATTTTGAAAGATATGCTTATAGCTTGTGTGCTGGATTTTAAAGGTAATTGGGATGAATATTTGTCTTTAATAGAATTTGCATATAACAATAGTTTTCAATCCACTATTGGTAGGGATCCATATGAAGAATTGTATGGTGGCCGGTGTCGTACACCCCTATATTGGACTAAAGTTGGTGAAAGGAAAATAGATGGTCCAGAATTAATTGAAGTCGCCACTGAAAGGTGAAGATTGTTCAAGATAGAATGAAGACAAATCAAAGCAAACAAAAAAGTTATGCAAATAAATAACGAAAAGATTTGGAATTCCAGAAAGGGGATTGTGTGTTTCTTCAAATATCGCCATGGAAGGGAGTTGTGAGGTTTGGAAAGAAAGGAAATTTATGTCCGCGCTACATTGGACGGTATAAAATTCTTAAAAAAGTCGGGGTGGTTGCCTACAAGTTAGCATTACCACCAGAGTTATCCTAATTACATGATGTTTTTCATGTTTCTATGTTAAGAAAGTATGTAGCGAATCTTTCACGTTTGAAGGAAGACTTGAGTTATCTGGAAGAACCACTTGCTATCGTGGATAGTAAGGAAAAAATATTGAGATCCAAAGTGATCCCACTTGTGAAAGTTGTATGGAGAAGGCATTCCACGGAAAAAGCTACATGGAGAGCGAGGATACCATGAATATGTGTTATTCGCATTTTTTTTATTCGGAAAACAAAGATACATTAATTTCGGGGACGAAATTTCCTAACGGGGGGAGAATTGTGACAACCCAAATATGATTATGATAAATTCTTCTTAAATCATGCTTAGCTTATGTGATATGAGTAGTGTGTTATTAATATGTATGACGTTAAGTTATTATGTTTAGTCTAATCTACCTTCAGAAAGCATGAAATATCAAATTAGTTACAAATACAAAATTTTGAAGTTTCGGTAGGAATATTTAGGTTGGAGACTAGTTTTGACCATTATCAAATAACAATTGACTTAAGGTAAAAACTAGATATTTGTAGATATGTGAGATAGGTTTGTAAAACAACAAACGATGTGTTAAACGGTGGTCCGAGCAAGAAGTTATGTTGGAATTACAAAGCATGGGCAAATTTCTCCATTCGTTAAATGATATTTTGTCTTATTAGTATAATAAATGGTGGAGTTTGATTGGTTAAAGAAGGAGGAGAGTTTGGCCGACTTTACACCCTTTATATTACCTCCTCCTTAAGCCAAAAGTCATCCATTAAATATCTTAGCTTGAGAGTAAGATAAGTGGGAAGTCGAAGAAGAATAATTGAGGAGAAAAATTGGAGATAATTTTGTGGGAAATTACGGAAAAGTTCTTAAGGTAATTCTATATGTAACTCTTGTTATTTTTCTTGTATTACTGATTGAAATGGTATAAGTCATAGATTATTTATATAACTTTCATGACTTGGTTTATATGTATGAATAGATGCAAGTTTACGCGAAAATTGAATGTGTAAACCCTTAAAATTGCTTCGGTTAGGAACCTTGTGTAGTCAAACTTGTATATCTTTTCGTATACTTGCTGGAATTGAGTAATTCTAATTGGAGATGAAAATAAACTCATATATGTATAAAATATACGAATATTATTTAAAAATACCAACAAATTAATCTTGGGTGATAGTTGGAAGTTTGGGTATAAAATCTTCCCCAAAAGTGTAAGTACGCATACCATATGTTCAATGTTTGGCCTGACATAACAAATGAACTCTAAAAATTATTAAACTTTAATTTCGTATTATTAAATATGTTTATTGAGATTTGGTGGAATATCATTGAATGTTATGATATATAGAAATTATCAAAATTCCTGGAAGTGGATTGAACGATGGATGAGCCTATAGGGCAGATTTGCTATGTATTAAAAAATGGGCATAACTTGCTCTAGGAACCTGAAATGATGTTTTCTCTATTGTATTGGAAACCTAATAGGATAATAATTGGATTACAAATAAGAAATGAAAGCATGTTTAGTATATGATTTGAATATGTTAACTATCTTGACCTGAATTTAGATGGAACTTCATCTATGATAAGTGATGTGAATGGAACCACATGTTGCTTATGAATTGAGTTACATTTAAGTTACTCTTTGGATTACTGATATTCTTATGATGTTACTAATATTTTAAGAATGATAGGAAATGAAAAAGAACTGGTTGAACAAGTGCCAGACAAAGGAAAAGGGAAAGCCTGTTAAATTACCAAAGTGAGTGTACTTATGATTTTTTCAAATATATACAGGTGTATGAATGATATGATGATATGAATATAGCTCAAAGAGCAGACATATTATTGCCAATGGGCAGACTTATTATTGCTTGCCAATGAGTAGACATATTATTACCAATGGACAGACTTATTATTGCCATTGGGCAAACATATTATTGCTAATGTGAGGACTTATTATTGCCAATGGGAAGACATATTATTGCTAATGGGTAGACTTATTATTTCCAATGGGCAAAATTACGATTGCCAATGGGCAGAATTGCTTGGTTCTTATGATCCGGGATTGGTTATTGCCAAGAGCCAGGATTGTTGGATTTTATATCCATAGATTTGATATATAGTATTGTTATCTCACTGCAGGGAAAGAGTACCTCACTAAGCTTAATGCTTACAGTTTATAAATTAACATTTTCAAGTTTGTATGCTTCCATCTAGAATACCATATGATCGGAAATTTTGAAAGATGCACAATTAGATGGGGTTTAAGTATTGCAATTTTGTCATTGTGACATTGAAAATTTTACTACACTCATATTGTATGTATTGAGTTAGAATGGGTTGAGTTGATGATTGCAATATTTAATCATAGATACTCATAGTATTGTATGTTCGCCTACTCATGACTCTAATGTTGATTATGTTATGGCACAAATAATAGTATTATGTTCATTACACATGAAAATATTAATAAATGGACTACATTTCAAATGGACTGAAGATTATGATTTAATTATAATATAAATGAAATGATTAGAATGAAATTGGGTTTGGGGTGTGGCAAGTTTGCTCTGCCACAACCATTTCCAGGGAAGCGTCAGGTAGTTCTGAGCATACAGGGGAGATCTAAGCCAATTGTATGTAGATTTATTGGAAAAATCCCCGATTGGGCTTGACCACTAGAATGGTACATCTTCCAACAAGCGGGTAGCTATAAACATGGACTGAATGTGGGGTAAGAAGTCCAAAGGCAGCCAATGGGCTAAGAGTGGGAAATTCCATTGGGAATTTTTAATAAATAAGCTAAGAGAATCATCAAGCAACGTATGTGGTAAAAAAGGGATCTCCTAGCCAGAGTTTCCTATAAAACCAAAATGTGATGGCCAAACGTAATATTACCCGGACGGACGGGTCATTTAATCCCAAGTTGAAAAATGGACAAGAGTTTTAATTGCATGTGTTTTAAAGAGATCGATAACCCATTTGGCAAGATTAGATGATACACGGATTCATATATCATCTTGGCGTTGAGTAAAGAAAGAACGATTGATTAAAACTTGCAACAAGTTATTACACACATTAATGATAAAAATAAAATAGAAATTAAACTATTGAAAAGAACTACTCTGAACGGTATGGATTGAAAAATCATTTGATGTATGCATGATATACCCACATATACCCTCGGCCAGGCCGAGGGCGCCCTCTACCAAGATGAGCCCAAGATGGTTTCGTGACCCCTCATCAGGCCCAGACGACCCTTTAAGGGGCCGAACCCTCGTCAGGCCCAGATGACCCTTCAAGGGGCCGACCCCTCATCATGGTCCAGACGACCCTTCAAGGAGCCGATGCCTCATTACGGTTCAGACGACCCTTCAGGGGGCCGACCCCTCATCAGGCCCGGACGACCCTTCAAGGGGACGACCCTTCATTAGGCCCAGACGACCCTTCAAGGGGTCGACCCCTCATCAGGCCCGAACGACCTTTCAAGGGGCAGACCCCGCATCAGTCCCAGACGACCTTTCAAGGGTACGACAGTATGAGGCCTAAATTAGGCCAGACTCACTACCAGAAGGAACTTTGCCCTCGGCCTCATATCATAGGCCGAGGGTGACATCATCACAGCTCGTGGTTTGGGAGACGCGTGGAACAGTGCGCGTGAGGCTCACATGGCACGTGGAAGACCGTTATAACCATATCACCCCTTCACGTGAGGGAATATTATGTCATCATTTGGCATCTACAGGTGTCAAATGAGATTGGCTAGATCATCATTCACATGCACCATGCATACTTGGGGGTTACACTACACCCCCAAGACCTATATATACTTGTCACCTACAACCCTATAAAGGGATCGATCAAAAAGTTATAACCCTAGCTAAAACTCTGCTTGTACACACAGTAGAGAGAGAAAGTGAGCTTATGTGCATTATATCCAAGGCCATTAGTGCCCATACTTACTGGATCACATACTCACAGTGGATATAGGCCTAATTGGCTGAACCACTATACATCATTGTTGTATTCCTCTTATACTCATCTCCTTCTACACACTTACACACTTATACATCTATGGCTGCCATGGTACTTACAGTTTGAGCTCATCATCACTTATCTGATGGTGCTAGATTTCAGCATCATCAGTTTGGCGTCGTCTATGGGAACGAGAAGACATCTTTGTACAGCTTGACCATACTGGGCATTCTGGTGGTGAGCCAGTTCTCCCCCTGTGTAGAGACATTTCACCATTGAAAGAGACCCATTAAGGTTCTCAAGCTCAGCAGTATTTTCTTCAGATCAGCTCTTCATAGCTCAAACACATGGCATAGGAGATGCCACCACCACCACTTCTTCTACCGGATAGTGGAGTAGGACCTAGTTTCAATCAGCCACCACCTCATTCTGAGATGGCTGATGTGGCGGCAACCTTAAAGTCTCTGGCAGCAAGCCAGCAGATCATGCAGGAGCAGTTCAAAGCTCTAAGCCAAAACATACTAAGACCACCAGGGGTCTCACCTGAGATGATTACTCCAGCAATGGCTCCAGGGCAGCATGAGGCCAGGGGAGCACCCCAGGCACCACGCAAAGACTTGACACCCCCACAGCGACGGAGGGATGTTGCTGACCCCCGGCTTCAATGTCTAGGGAGGCAAGGAAACCCTTGCCCTGAGGATAGGTATGATGATATGGAGGGAGAGGAGGCCCCCATAGAATGATGGGAGCCGTATGAGGTCTCCAACAATACTGTACGAACTCTCCAAGAGAGCAGAGGGAAGTGTGGAAGGAAAAATCCTAACGATCGTCCAAGGGGCTTTGCTTTTGATCGTCTGAGCAGGGGGTCGGCCTTTGAGAGGCTCGGTCCATTAAATGACCTGCGGGAAAAATTATCCAGATCAAGGAGTGATGCGAGGTCCAGAAGGGAGGCAGAAGATGGACGACCCAACAACGGTCAGGGGGAAGTAAATAGCCAACGCAGGCCTGCCGCTGTAGAACCCTCCGTTAACCTCAAAGAGGCGGCAGGGGATAACATCGGCCAAGACGACCTTACGAGGCCCTGGAATGACTCGATCCAGTGACTGGAGGATAAGATCGGTGATATTCTAAAGAGCTGGGACCCTCTTCAGAGAGGATACTCCATAGGCTCACCCTTTGTGGCGAAGATAGTCAACTTCCCAATGCCATCAAAGTTTAAGCCTCATGTGGTCACCCCAAGATATGACGGGAGTACCAACCCTGTCCACCATATAGAGATGTACCAGTTAGCGGCAGACATATACTCTATCTCAGATAAGATGAGGTGTCATGCCTTTTATGGCACTCTGACTGGGGCTGCACACTTCTGGTATATGTCTCTTCCAAAAAACTCCATTGAAAGCTTTAAGCAGTTGGAAGACCGGTTCATCCACAAATTTTTCTTTGGGGTGAGGCCACAGAAGAAGACCACACACCTGATCTATGTTAAGCAGGGGAAAAATGAAAGTCTAAGAGACTACATAGCCAGATTCAATACAGAAAAGTTAAAGGTTGAAGACTATGAGGAGAGCATAGCCATGACCGCTCTTATTGGAGGACTCTAGAAGGGAAAGCTGATATAGAAGCTTGCTGAAGACCCTCCGAGAACGATGGTTGAATTTTTATCGATAGCAGGAAAGGTTATGAATGCCGAAGAGGCAATGGCCACAAAATATGAAGATGAAAAAGGAGGCACTAGTGGGGGTAAGTACCCTAAGAAGAACAAAGAGGGGAAGAAGAGGTCTACGAATGACAAGTTCGCTGATTATACCCCTCTAAGGGTTAGCTGTGAATATATTCTCATTGACATAAGGAGTGTGAATATATTCTCAATGACATAAGGAGTGACCGGACCCTAAAGTGTCCTGAGAAGTTGAGGGCAGCCCCCAACAAGAGGAACAAAAACCTGTGGTGTGAATTTCACCAAGACCATGGCCATATCATCGACAAGTGTTTTTCCCTGAAAGATGAAATCGAGAAGATGATAAAAGAAGGGAAACTTAGGAAGTACATGGACAAAGGTTCCTTTAAGAGGGGCTGAGGGGACGACCCCAGAAAGAAGCGAGGCGATACATGTAGAGAAGGTCCTCAAAAAAGAGGGCACGACCCTTCTGACGATGTGGACGACCCTGACCTCCCGCCGAGAGATGACCACGGACCTGTCAAGAGGCTTAATATGATCTCGCTCGAAGTGGGAATGATCTTCAGGGGTCTAACATGAGGAGGGTCAGAGGTCGCTGATAGGAAGGCCCATGTAGCTGAAGCCAAGGCAGTGAAAAAAGTTATACACTCAACCTCCCTGGAGGCAAAGTCAGAAAAGAGGAAGAAGGTCGATATGGATACTCTGATAGTGGGGTTATCAAGAATGGACTTCAAGGGACTCTTAGCCCCACATGATGACCCTCTCGTCATCACTACCAGGGTACACGGGTGCGAGGTGCCGAGGATCTTGGTAGATGGGGGTAGCTCTGCAGATGTGATGTTTTGGTCGTGCTTCAAAGCCTTAGGTCTCAACCATGCTAGACTCATCTCATATCATCATCCATTGATTGGGTTCAGTAGGGAAAAGGTTCATCCATTTGGAGTGTATGAGGCCGAGGTCAGGATGGGGGACGAGTGGCCGAGATGGCTTACCAAGAAGGTCAGCTTCTTTACGATGGATGAACATGTCTTTTCGGCCTACAACATTATACTGGGGCAGGCAGACCTCAAGGGTTTTGAAGTTGTGCCATCTACGGTCCATCAGATGATTAAATTTCCAACCCCTTACGGGGTAGGGGAAGTTCAGGGAGACTAGACGACAGCGCGGGAATGTTATTTCAACTCCGCCGAAGAAAGAGAGGCGCACAAGAAGGTAACAACCACCTACAACATTGACACCCTGGACCCCAGTGATGAGAAAAAGATGAAGAAAGGAGAGGCTATGGAAGAGGTAGAATCCGTCGTCCTCAATGAGGATGAGTCGAAAAAAATAGTCCAAGTCGGCAAGACTCTGAAGCCAAACATCAAGGAAGACCTCATCAAGATGTTGAGAAGAAGATAGAGTGTCTTTGCATGGATTCATACAGATATTCCCGGGATTGACCCCGAAATCATGTGCCACAAGCTAAACGTGGAAGAGGGTGCAAATCCAGTAAAGCAGAAGAGGAGAATTTACTCTAGAGAAAAATATGAGGTCATAAGGGATGAGGTCGAAAAGTTAAAAGATGCTGAGTTTATCAGAGAGGTCATCTATCCTGAATGGCTGTCCAACGCAGTCATTATCCCAAAAGCCAACGGGAAGTGGAGAATGTGTGTAGACTTCACCGACCTCAACAAGCATTATCCCAACGACAGCTTCCCTCTCCCCCGCATTGATAAGATGGTAGATGCCTACTCATGAACTAATGAGTTTCATAGATGCCTACTCAGGGTACAACCAAATCTTTATGAGCCCTGGGGACTCCGAGAACACTTCTTTTATTACTAATAAGGGGACATACTGTTATATGGTCATGTCCTTTGGCCTGAAGAATGCAGGGGAAATGTATCAGCGCCTTATAAATAAAATGTTCGAAGACCAAATTGGGAAGTCTATGGAGGTCTATGTAGATGACATGCTGACTAAGAGTTTGAAGGTAGAGGATCATGTGGCAAACCTTGAGAGGACCTTTAATACAATGGACAAGTACCGGATGAAGCTCAACCCAGACAAGTGTGTCTTCGGGGTTGGAGCAGGGAAATTCTTGGGGTTCATCATGAATCAAAGGGGCATTGAGGCCAATCCTGAGAAGATAAAGGCCCTTATAGAGCTGAAGACCCCCAAGACCATTAAAGACGTTCAGAGACTCACGGGGCGAGTCGCTGCCTTGAATAGGTTTGTGTCCAGGGCCATAGATAGGTGTTTACCATTCTTCAAGATTATCAGAAAGGCTTTTGAATGGAGCGAAGAGTGTGATGAGGCTTTTAGGGAGCTAAAGTATACTTAGGGTCTCCTTTGCTGTTGTCATGACCAGTGCAGGGTGAATGACTCTATGTGTATCTAGCTATCTCAGAGTCAACCATTAGCGCAGTAATCTTCAGAGATGAAGACGGGGTACAGAAGCCTGTGTATTTCAACAGTAAGGCACTCCAGGGAGCAGAGAAAAGATACCCAAAGATGGAGAAGTTAGTCTATGCCTTGATCCATGCATTAAGAAAGATGAAGCCATACTTCCAGTCCCATACAATGGTCATCCTCACTGACTCTCCTCTTAGGCAGGTCCTACACAACCTAAAAAAATCAGGCAGGTTAATGGCCTATACTATAGAGATTGGGGAGTTTGACATGGTGTATCAACCTAGGACTACCATTAAGGGGCAAGCATTGGCAGATTTCGTAGCCGAGTTTACTTGGGAAGATAATGAAGCCGAGGATGAGAGCCTCAGGAAGACAGATACCGAACAAGACAGGCTCACCGACACACCTGCAGATAAGGTTGAGACAAGCACCGCTAGAAGGAAAGTGGTCAAAAATGAAGAGGGAAGATGCCTCTTTAGACAGGGATCCCTCACAGAGGGAAATTTCTCGAAGGAAAAGACTGTGTGGAACCTCTTCGTTGACGGGTCCTCCTGCGACAGCGGAAGTGGAGCTGGACTGATAGTATCAGCACCCGATGGCACAGACATTGAGTACGCCCTGAGGTTCAACTTCAAAGCCTCCAACAACGAGTCTGAATATGAGGCCTTGATAGCAGGCCTCTCCTTGGCCAAGTCTCTTAGTGTCGGCTAGATTTTGGTCCATAGTGATTCGAGGCTAGTAGTGAATCAGATACTAAGAGCCTACAAGGCTAAGGATGAGAGGATGGCCAAGTACCTTGATAAAGTAAGGTCATTACTGAAGAGCTTCAGAGAAGTGAAATTGAAGAGGATACATACGCATGATAATGGCCGAGCCGATGCACTTGCCAGGCTGGCCTCAACAACTAGGACAGATATCAGGAGGACAGTCCCAGTGGAAATTTTGCTTCGACCAACTATTGAAGATGCTGAGGGAACACTTGGCACTTGCTTAAATGTTTCTAAGGAAGCTTCATGGATGAACCCCCTGATCAGATACATTAAAGAGGGGGAGATGCCAGAAGCAAGGAAAGAAAGGAAGAAGTTAAGATACAGAGCTACAAAATTCACCGTCATCGGAGACACCTCGTACAAAAAGGGGTTTTTGCTCCCCTTGCTTAGGTGTTAAGCCCCGCGCATATTACAAGACGTGGATGAGGGGTCATGTTCAAGCCACATCGGGGGGAGATCTTTAGCGAAGAGGGTGGCCACCCAGGGGTACTGGTGGCAGACCTTAGGGAAAGATGCCACAACATATGTAAAAAAGGTGTGATAAATGTCAAAGATTTGCCACCATCCCTCTCCATCCCCATCAGCCTCTTACCTCCATTACATCCCCATGGCCATTTGCAGTATGGGGGATCGACCTGGTAGGCCCCTCGCCTAGGGCCATCAATAACTATCGGTTCCTCATCGTGGCAATTGACTATTTTTCAAAATGGGTGGAGGCAGAGCCGATGGTCACGATTACCGAGCAGAAGACCTTCCAGTTCATATGGAAAAATATTATATGCAAATATGGTCTCCCCAACACCCTCATCTCAGATAACGGGACTCAATTCAAGAATAAATCTCTAGAGAAGTACTGTGAAAGGGTTAGTATCAAACAATTATTCTCTACCCTAGGTCGACCTCAGGCCAATGGGCAAATGGAAGTTACAAATAGGACAATCCTAAATGAGATCAAGAAGAGACTTGAGGAGGCAAAAGGAAGATAAGTTGAGGAGTTATATGTTGTAATGTGGGCATATAGGACAACGGCAAAGACCTCTACCGGAGAAACCCCGTTCATGATGGCTTATGGCTTTGAAGCCGTCTTCCCCACCGAGATTGGGTTTCCTACTCACAGGGTCCAAATGTATGACCCCTGGAGAAATATGGAAGAGAGGAGACTTGACTTAGACCTGATTGAGGAAAGGAGGGAAGACGCCGAGATAAGGCAAGCTGCCTACCAGCAGAGGACTGCAAGGTATTACAACCAGAGGGTGAAGCAGAGGCCAATTGTAGTGGGGGACTTAGTCCTCAAAAAGACTTGGCAGAAGCCCAACAAGCTCCACCCAAATTGGCATGGCCCATATAGGGTCATCGATGAAGTGGTTCCTGGAACCTATAGACTAGAAAACCTAGAAGGGGAACCTTTTTCCAACCCCTGGAATGCAGACCATTTGAAGAAATACTATCAGTAATTTTGTAAAGTCTTATCGGACCACAGTTGTAATGAATGTGTTGCTCCAACAGAACACTTGGAATGTTAATGAGAATGGACCCTCATGTTGTGTTTGATTAATTCTAGTGTGATTGGGGTGATACTCGTTATGACCACCATCTCCTATAATGAGGGTCAATGGTGGGGACGAACCCTCCTTTACCCTCAAGAAAGACGAGGGTGGACTTGATTGGAAACATCATTAAATTGATGGAAAACCACCGTCGGCTATAATGAGGGTCAAGGGTGGGGACGACCCCTCCTTTTCCCTCAAGAAATACGAGGGGGGACTTAATTGAAACATCATTAAGTTTGTGGAATCCACCCTCGGCTATAATGAGGGTCAATGGGGGGGGGGGGGGGGGGGGGACGACCCCTCCTTTGCCCTCAGGAAAGACAAGGGGGGACTTAATTGAAAACATAATTAATTTGGTGGGAAACCACCCTCGGCTATAATGAGGGTCAATGGTGGGGACAACCCCTCCTTTGCCCTCGAGAAAGACGAGGGGGGACTTAATTGAAAAACCATTAAGTTGGTAAAAACCACCCCCCGCTATAATGAGGGTCAAGGGTGGGGAAGAACCCTCCTTTACCCTCAAGAAAGACGAGGGGGGACTTAATTGGAAATATCATTAAATTGGTGGAAATTCACCCTCGGCTATGATGAGGGTAAATGGTGGGGACGACCCATCCTTTACCCTCGAGAAAGACGAGGGGGGACTTAATTGGAAACATCGTTAAATTGGTGGAAATTCACCCTCGTCTATGATGAGGGCAAATGGTGGGGACGACCCCTCCTTTACCTTCAAGAAAGACGAGGGGGGACTTTATTGAAAACATCATTAAGTTGGTGACAACCACCCTCGGATATGATGAGGGCCAATGGTGGGGACGACCCCTCATTTACCCTCATCAAAGACGAGGGGGGACTTGTTGATGGTAACCACCCTCGGATATAATGAGGGTCAATGGTGGGGACGACCCCTCATTCACCCTCAAGAAAGACGAGGGAGGAGTTGGTGAGATTAGTAATTTAAAAACATCATAAGATGAGACATACAAGAGACAAGCATAGAAGATAGCAAGAGGCATTATATTACAAATCTTATGTTTGTCCAACAAAAGTAAAGTAGAAAAATGGGATACATGAAGAGGATATTGGCTACAGACAACCACCCTATTGAGCGACATCAGAGGGAAAGGCCTCAACATCAATAAGAGGAGTCTCCTCAGTGACCAAGACAGACCGAGCCTCTGGCGTACCAGTACGCTCGACGTGCACTTGGGACTCCACTTGGGCTAAGGCCTCAGCAATCAGGGGATCGTCGAGTTGAACTGCTTCAATAGAGGGGCAGACAGAGGATATTGCGTCAGCGAACTTAAGGACGACCCACCGACAGGCCGCCCTAATCCCCCTCTCTAAGTATTCAAGACCGAAGCCTTAAAACTCATCTGAGAGTTTATAGGCCTCCACAGCATCGACCTCGGATTTCTTTACAGCCCCCTCAAGATCATTCTTGAATTGAACCCCCAAGTTGATCAAGGCCTCATCCTTATCTTTTATAAGCAAGTCCTTGGCCTTCAGGTCTGCATCATGCTGCTTCGTCAGCTCGTCCAGGACCCTTGCATGTTCAGTCCTCGCACTCTCCAATTCAGCCCTTACAGTCTCAAGTTCTGTCTGCAGGTCAGCCTCGTGCTGGATGGCCCTCTCGGCTTCATGAAATTTTTGTTGGTTTCCAGCCATCCACTTAGTGGCCGAGATAAAAGCACAGACAGACTGCACAGAAAAAGACACTTGTTAAGAGGCCGAGGAAACAGTTGGTGAAAAACTCGAACTTAGTGAAATGAAAACAAATACCTGAGCCAGAGTGTGTAGACCATAGTCATACACCTTGGCCGGGGGCATCTTCGACAGGAAATCATAGTCGACGGCCGAGGGGGCAGAGAACATAGAAGCCTTGGCCGCCCTCAGATTGGCTATCAGGGAAGATGGATCAGCCTTAAAAAATGCCAAGTTTTGGGACCAGAAGGCCCCCATGATGGAAGAGGAACCAGTACCCTCATATGACTCCACCCTCGCCCTCGTCCTAGAATCCAGCCGAGGGTTCGCAGGGACTTCAGGCTCTTTTCTTTTATGACTGTCGGCGGTCGTCTCAACAAGTGTCGGCCCCACGTCCTTTGACTTCCTCGGAGCCTGCTGAGGCTCCTTTCCTTTCTTCTTGCCTAGACCAGACAGTAAGCTTGGGGCAGTCATTTCCCAAAGATGGTCAGAGATACCTACAGGATGACCTGAAAAGGAGACATCACATCAGAAAAATATAGAGGCAAAGATGAAACACTTGGATAAAAGGAAAGATTGAGCAAAAAATAATAATAACTCACATAGCTCTGTTAAGGGGCCGACCCTCAGTCTAGATTCTTTGAGGAACCGAGGGGTCATCAGATCTTCAAACTTTGCAAGTCCACCCTCTTTCCCTCGTTCTCTCAGATACTCGACTATGTCCTTTTCATCCAGACTAAGTCTAGGGTCTAACCTAGCCTTCATAGAGGGGTTAGACCATCTCCTTGGAACTCTCGGACCATTGTCCAAAGGCTGAACCTCGGCAGCAAATTCCCATTCCCCATATATGAAGAAAAATCTCTTCTTCTAGTCGTGGTTAGAGGTTTGTGCCACGTGGAGAAGTTTTTTCTCAGACCTCCTTGCCCTCAGGTGATAGTACCCAGGCTGTTTGGATGAGGAAGTGATATTATAACAAGCCAAAAACACATCGGCTGAAGGCTCATCAGTGAAGGTATTCTTCCACAAAGAGACATAGCCAAAAATCGTCCTCTAGGAGTTGGGAGGAAGTTAAGAGGGGGAAACGCCGAGGGCTGACAATATGTTGACTATGGAAGGGTGCAGAGGGAACCTAACACCGACCTTAAACATCTGTTCATATACTGCGATCTCTCCCTCGTCACCCTCAAAGACTTTTTCAGACTTAGAGGGAACCCTCATACTTATGTTGGGGGGCACGCCAAATGAATGCCTCTATAGTAGGAGGTCACGATCCCTGACGGAGGAAACATAAGCCGAGGCGTGGGAGGTGTCAACTTAGTTAGCGTCTGAGTCCTCACCATCATCCTCAGTCCCCTCTCCCTCGGCCTCATCACCTGTCAGGGGTCTATGAGGAAAATCCATCTGGAAGGCATGAGGGGATAAAGTTGTCACAGGAATAGCCTCGGAAGGAACCACCCCCTTGGCCTGTCGGCCTGGGCTAAGATCAGACATCTCTCTCCTCCCAGAAGACCCAATGCCAGTTGGTGATGATGCTCTCTCATCCATCTCTCCTGAATGACTCTCGACTTGACGACAAGACGACCCACAAGACTCAGATGGTAATATTGTGGCTAGTGGAATGGGAAAAATGGGTAGTACCCAATTAGGGTAGGCCCCTCGTCTTCTCTCCTCCTCTTCCTCTACCCATCTGATCTCTATAAAGAACCTCTCTCTCAGGGATGGGAACTCCTCAGCTAAAGTGTAAAGCCTCCTAAGCATTAAGGGGAAGACCCTACACTTAAAAGAATTTGGCTAGCCCAATTACAAACAAGTTCGCAGTTGACCAAAATGGACTTTTGGATTGAAACTAAGGAAAGTAAGGGTTTTAACCAAGAACACTCAAGAACAAGACGTCGGAGAAGAACGCCAAAAATTTATGAAATAACCAAACAAAAATCCTGGCCTACAGGCCTAAAACAGTCGAAGTGTAAAAAATAATGGAATATAAAGAGGGCACTAGGGAAGAAGGATTACCTGAGAAGGAACAGCGAGACTGGCAAACTCGAAATGTTGAAGATTGTAGAAATGGTGGTTTGTCTATTGAGAAACTAGAGAGAGAAATCTTGGGCGCAAAGAAGAAGAAGAGGGTGATTGTTTCAAAAATCCTTTAAATACCTTATCATAAGTGGGACCAGTAACCAATGCAAGGTGCAACCCACAAGGAGGGCATCATTAGGGCACAAAGTCCCATGCAAAGTGTGCATTCGTCGCGCCTAGGAAACTGGAACCACAATGGATATCTTCCTAAGTGTCACATCAGCTTGACAGGTGTCACTCACCTAACTGATCATACACTCATCCCATATGCAACACTATCCCTCAGCCATCTCAATAACATCTATGGCTAAGGGCTAGGGGTGATTGATATACCCATATATACCCTCAGCCAGGTCGAGGGCGCCCTCCACCAAGACGATCCCAAGATGGTCTCGTGACCCCTCATCAGGCCCAGACGACCCTTTAAGGGGCCGACCCCTCATCATGGTCATGGTCTAGACGACCCTTTAAGGGGCCGACCCCTCATCATGGTCCAAACGACCCTTCAGGGGGCCGACCCCTCATTAGGCCCGGACGACCCTTTAGGGGGCCGACACCTCATCAGGCCCAAATGACCCTTCAAGGGGCCGACCCTTCATCAGGCCTAGATGACGCTTCAAGGGGTCGACCCCTCATCAGGCCCGGATGACCTTTCAAGGGGCCGACCCCTCATCAGGCTAAGATGACCTCCGAGGGTACGACAGTATGAGGCCTAAATTAACCCAGACTCACTACCAGAAGGAACTTTGCCTCGGCCTCATATCATAGGCCGAGGGTGACATCATCACAGCGCGTGGTTTGGGAGATGCGTGGAATAGTGCGCGTGAGGCTCACACGGCACGTGGAAGACCGTTATAACCATATCACCCCCTCACGTGAGGGAATATTATGTCATCATTTGGCATCTACAGGTGTCAAATAAGATTGGCTAGATCATCATTCACATGCACCATGCATACTTGGAGGGTACACTACACCCCCAAGACCTATATATACTTGTCACCTACAACCCTATAAAGGGATCGATTGAAAAGTTGTAACCCTAGCTGAAACTCTGCTTGTACACACAGTAGAGAGAGAAAGTGAGCTTATGTGCATTGTATCCAAGGCCATTAGTGCCCATACTTAGTGGATCACACACTCATAGTGGATGTAGGCCTAATTGGCTGAACCACTATACATCATTGTCTTATTCCTCTTATACTCATCTCCTTCTACACTTACACACTTATACATCTATGGTTGCCATGATACTTATAGTTTGAGCTCAACATCACTTATCTGGTGGTGCTAGATTTCAGCATCATCAATGCATAACTAATAAGAATGTTATTGCAGTCCATCAAATTTGAGAAGGATTGATTTCGATAGATGGGGATAACTTAATTAAAAGTTGACATAATCTTATAGTCCATCTTATACCAAGTCTACTTTAATGCTGGATTGAAACTGATGATTTTCTAAAGAACTTTTTATGCAATATATTATCATAACATAGCGACAATATTCCTTGCATCTATTGATTTCTATCATATGCTGATCAAGTGTGTGGAAATTTTATAAAGTATATTTTTTGATTAATCATGCCATATAAATCATCTAAGTCGATGTTGCAAATGTGCACAGAGTATTTCTTAGTCCATAGTTGTTGGAAAGAGTTCATTGGTGTCTACTGGTAGTGGGTAATGAGATATCATCTCGTAAAACCCATTTGGCGACATGTCATTTTCATTTTCAAAACAACATATCAAAGTCAAATCAACCATTATTCAACACGTGGCAGTATTAAATGATGAGGCCCGTTTTCTATTCTCTCTCTTTTTTATGATATTAAGTTTTATTCTTCATAAATAATTCCTTAAAATATAATTTTCATTCTTAATTTATATGTTTGTTTCATGGATTTTGGGGGGGTCCTCTTTGTTCATTCCCATTATCTTCCAGTAAAAATAAAATTCTATTTTTTGTGTTGTTTTTTTAATAGGTTAAGTACAAGTTTGAGATGTTCTTATCTGGAAGAAGAACCTATGTTGATTGAAACTAGATAGATATTGGATCGTTGGGGGTAAACAAACTTGATGCAAAATCTAATTTTGGATATTTATTCATGCTAATATCAATATAAACAACTTAATATGTATATTCATGCCAATACTTATTCATTTTCATTTTTATTTTCAAGTTTGTGATATTAGTTTTCATCTCATTTTTAGATTGTTGAATCTTCCTCTGAGCATTAACGATTCCATGCCTATAGGCTTGAAGCGAGACATTTCTTCTCTCTGGCAACTTAAAAGAGATAGCGAAGCATTTACCTTCTCCCTCGCTTGAATTTTGCATTGTTCAATGTAATCAACAGATGAATAAAAGCGTGATAGTGTATAATTAAGTGTCATCATTTTTTTATTCAATAAAACACTTCTTTCCTGAATCCCGAAAGAAACTATATCGCATGATGAGTATTCCTGCTCTTTCACCCGAATACAGTCACCTAATGCTTCGATTTCTCTTGAAAGCTTCTCAAATTCTATAGTTTCCCTCTCAAGCGACCCAATATATTGAGAGTTGGTGTAGAATTCAAAAGCATTTCTTGGGATTTTCTAGTTTCTTTCTCACTAAATTTAGATCATTTAACATTTTACCATGGTTATACTTGATGATTATGCATCCATATCCAAATCATCGCTGCTAATTTGACTCATGGGATCTTCTAGAGGATCCTCAGGATATTGAATGAGCCTATCCTTTGTAACATATTTTTATTACTCAAAGCTTGAAGTTTCATCTAAATCAAGATTATCATCATGAGTTCATCATTTTCTTTGGACAAAATGATTGTTGTTTCGTGAGCTTCTGCTTCTCTTTGGCTTGTATCTTTAATGACATCCACTATAGTTTTATGGTTTATTTGATCATCTAAACAATATTGGGCATATGATCACATGTTAGCGAAAGGATATCGATTTGTAGTTTACCTATCTCTTCTTTCATGGTTGATCTCAACGATCTCTTTCCTTTTAGCTCAGTTCTCAAATCACTAACGAGCCTTTCTAATTTGTTTCTCTCCCTTCAATGTGGAAGTTAAAGTTTCTTGGAAAGAGTGCCCCTTTCTTATTGGTTCTGAATAGATTGTATAGGAATAAATTCATTTTCCTCATTCACAGAAGTACGATAAGGTGATTATAATTCCTTATTGGACATTAATAGATCACTATCACTCTATGATGGTTGTGTAACAATAAAAACACTTTGGATTATGGTCTTAATTTTATGGTTTTAGCCTATGATGATTCTGTAAACAGCACCACTAGATAAAGAGGCAGTAGAGCTCAAATAGGCATAACAATGGCAGCGAATAACAACATCGATATCTAGAAGGAAATAAGGAGAAGAGGAGAAACACACCAATATAAGTGGTTCGGTAATTGCCTACATCCACTATGCAAGTGAGTGTAAGTATCACTATCACAAGATGGCTCTAATGGCCTTAGTACTACAATCACTCCATTTTCTTTCTCTACTATAAATGCACCAGAGTTTTGCTAGGGTTTGTAATTATGGGATCCCTTTACAAGGTAGAGGATGACCTCTATATATAGTTCTTGGTGGTGTAATTTACCCCACAAGCATGTAATGAGCATGTGCATGAGGATCGAACCAGTATGAGAATAATACTTGGCTGATCTTATGTAGATAATGATGACCTCAATATTCCCTCACGTCAGGGGAATGATTCAATTATAACTTATTTTTCCACGTGTTCCAAACCCTACATGTTCTTGTAAATGCTCGGCCATGTGTCCTTGACTAATGTAACCTCAGCCTGGACGAGTATGAGGTTGGTGAAGTCCAATAATATTGCTTTGTCTTGTCTCTAAACATGATGACCTCGTCCCGGAGGGCTGGACGAGGTTAGGTATGAGGGAGATGTAACATCGGCTGAGGTCGATGAGGACGTTGGTAGTTGATTGAGCCCATGAGACTTTGCTGACCTCAACTGATGGCTAGCCGAGGTTGGTGTGTGAGGGGACGACCTTATAAAAGACGACCTTGTTAATGGTTGTCATGGGCTTCTTATCAACTCGGCTATGAGACTGACTGAGGTTAGTCATTTTGAGTAAGAGGGTGCACTTCGGGCATATCAATCACCCCCTAGACCTTAGTCTTCTATGTGAATAAAAGATAGAGGGGTATGTGTGTTAGGCTGAGTCTCTTTGGGTGCCAGTGTTTTCTTGACACGTGTTCTTATTGAAGTGAAACGTGATCCCCAACGTGAGATGATTCTGATAGTTGTCTTTTGGGTAACCTAGGGCAATGATATGGGCAATGGGAATCGTACCCCGTCATTGAGTAGGTTTAAAAACACCTTCTCTTTCCTAATTCTCTCTTTTCTTCTCCCACCTAAGCTTTTTAGACACTGCAAATTTCTTAAAACCCTACATAGTTCGCTGTGTTCAAAGGTTTCCTTCACTTCCTAACCTCTTCTTCCTTCACCCACGACTAGCTAGGTATTATTTTCCACCTCTCTTTTCCATTTCTAGTCATTGTTTTTCATTCCTAAATTTTCTTCGAGGTTTCTCTTTTCTGGCAAAGACTTCCACCACTGCCAAGTGGTTATTAGGTTAGGCTTGTAGCAATTAGGTGGTTTTTGGACTGTTGTAAGTTGCCCCGAGGTTATTTCAGCCATAAACACGCTTTTTTAGGTTAACCGGTGACCCTCCGGTTGTCTTCTCCGATGACCTAGTTCTTGAATATTCTTGACATTCTTGTTGAAAACCTTTCAGATTCCTAGTATGATCTTTAGTTTAGATCGAACAAGTTATTTGCCTGTTTGCAATTTGAGTTAAAGTGTAGTGTCATCTTCCTTATGCTCAGACCCTTATACCGACTAATAGAAGAGTTCCCATCTCTGCATGAGAAGACCTTTGAGAAAATTAGGCAAATAGAGCTAGCCTAAGAGGATGCTCATAGGTCTAAGGCCTTTCCCCTCAGACCAATATTTCCTCCACCTTTGAAGGTTATATACCCTGAGATAGCCGAGCCTGCAGAGGTTCCTGAGGGTCCTATACCAATGTTTAAGTCTGAGTCATCTTCCTCAGGCCCCATGTCAATCTCTGAAGTAAGAGAATCTATAGACTCTTTTCAAGAGGCTATGGACTATTCTCCTAGACGGGGTGAGGTTCCTGAGGAAGTCGAGGTTTTAAGTCATGCCTCGTCTCACTAAGGTGCTATCCCTTTGCATAGGTCTTCTGACGTTGATATCTTAGGGCCAAGTGTGGCACTTCCACCTCCCATTGATGCCATTCCCCTTTCGGCTGCCACTGGGGATGAATTTTCGTAGAGGTTTCCTAGTGGTGCTCCGACACCAGCTCGGGTCGATGTTGGTGGGGAAGGTGATGATGGTAAGAAGAGTGATCTCGATACATCTGAGGTAGCCGAGTATGAGAGAACCATAAGTGAGTACGACCTTCTTACTTTTAGGCACATCTATTCCATAAATTCTTCCATCATCCTTAGGAAACCCTTGAGGGATGAAAGGGACTTAGATGACCGAGATGGAGAGATCGGTGTCTATGAGAAAATGTTCAAGTTAGGCTTCCATCTTCCTATTCACCCAACCATCAGAGCTATACTTTCCCATATAAACCTGGACCCTTCTAAATTATCCCCTAATGCTTGAAGGGTTATGATTGGGGCCATCATCCTTTCGAGGGCGGTCCATCACTCAGACCTTCCCGTTAGATTTTTCACGGGTTGTTATGTCCCTTTATCTGGTAAAAACCACCCTAGCTATTACCACTTCTTAGACAAGAAATTAGAGAAAAAAATGTTGTTGGTTACCCAAACTTCGAACCACAATTGGAATCCTCAGTACTTTTTTATTTTCGGGGTATGGGAATTTGGTTCAGATGAGGCTTCTGGAACGTCGATTCCAAGGACCCCCTTAAGATGGGGGAAGGTCTCTCTTTCTGCCAAAGCCGACCCTAGACTTAGCCAGGACAATTATAAAAACATTGAAGACCCTGAGAAAGGTCGGTTCATTAAATATGAACATCTGATGACCCCCTACTACCTATCTCAGACAGGTTTAGGGGGTGGTCCCTTGGAAGAGCTTCATAAGTCTTAATTTTTCTCTTATACCTATTATGTTTTATATCTCTGACTTACTAACTTAGAGACTTGTCTTTTACAGAGCGCCCAGCAAGCATATCAGATGACCTTTGGGAAATGTCTGCTCCTGGTCTTGCGAAGCTAATGAAGAAATGGGGTAGCAAAAATGTACCCCCTCCTATCACCAAGAAGAACGTCGGCACCTCCAAGGCCGATGCTAATAAAAATAGGATGACCACAGTCGACTCTAAGCATACGAGACTGGGCAAGACTCAGGCCAGGGATCGTGCCATTCTCATCTCTACAGACGATGCCCTAGATGCTCGTCTTTCTCAGCTTAAAATTAGTGATAGCTTGATCGACCACAGTCTGAAGGTTGTCGATGCTATCGGTATAATAATGACTAAAGAGGAAAAGCATTTCTTATGCTCATTGGACGTCCCGTTGTTAGTCGAGTTTGCTCTCCATAAGTCAATTTAGGTACCAGTTTTTGTTCATAAGTGTAACCTAGGCTTTTTAGAAATTATTGCTTATATATTCTTACATCTGACCTTCCTCTACAGGGTGTCTTGTCCTTCCATTGCCTTGTTGATTGGACTCTGAAGAGGATTCATCTTATATAGAAGGGTCAGGAAGCTGAGAAGGTTTAGGCCTATTTGAATGCAGAGGTTGAAAGGCTGAAGGGAGTTGTCCAGTAGATGGACAACGTCCTATCTAAGCTCAAGAAGGACCATGATGTTATTCTGAAGGCCAAGGATGATGCCCTTCAATCTAAGGTTGATACTGCAGTCAAGGCTCCTTTGGAAGACGCTGTTGATATGACCATCGAAGACTACAAGGTCTCAGATGAATTTATCAGATTTGGTTTTGAATACCTTGAAAGGGGTATCAAGGCGACTGGAAAATGGGCAGCCATGAAGGTAGCGAGTCTGGTGTCTTGCATGCATCAGACTTTGTGGGTCTCGACTTTGGGGACCCTGGGTTCGCTTAGGCCTTGCAAGAAGTTGAAGAGGTTGATGCTTCTCCAACTGAGACTGCTCCTCTCTAGGTCACTTAGACGGAAGATGCCACTCACCATGATGATGGTATTGAAGTGGTGAACGTAGGCCATGACCAGACAACTGCAGCTGCAGAGATATAAGCCATTTTCTTGTAAATCTTTTCATTATATTTTTGTAACTCTTATTTTTGTGAACTTATGATGGCTCCTTGATACTGGCTAATTTGTAACTGAATCTTTTTAATGATAATCACTTGTCCAATCTTCTTTAGATTCTACTGCTTCATACGATGTTTTTCTTGAAATGTCTTACCTCTTAAATTTTTCACCAAACTAATGATGTTTAAGGTCTGAGGTCACCATATTATGATGTTTACCCTCATAAACATTCACCAAATAATGACGTTTAAGATCTGAGGTCACCATATTATGATGTTTCACCTAATAAATTTTCACCAAATAATGATGTTTAAGGTGTGAGGTCACCATATTATGATGTTTACCCTCATATTTTTTCACTAAATAATGATGTTTAAGGTCTGAGGTCACCATATTATGATGTTTACCCTCATATTTTCACTAAATTAATGATGTTTAAGGTCTGAGGTCACCATATTGTGATGTTTCACCTCATAAATTTTCATTAAATAATGATGTTTAAGGTCTGAGGTCACCATATTATGATGTTTACCCTCATATTTTCACCAAATTAATGATGTTTAAGGTCTGAGGCACCATTTTATGATGTTTCACCTAATAACTTTTCACCAAATAATGATGTTTAAGGTCTGAGGTCACCATATTATGATGTTTCACCTCATAAATTTTCACCAAATAATGATGTTTAAGGTTTGAGGTCACCATATTATGATGTCTACCCTCATATTTTCACCAAATTAATGTTGTTTAAGGTTCGAGGTCACCATATTATGATGTCTCACCTCATAAATTTTCACCAAATAATGATGTTTAAGGTCCGAGGTCACCATATTATGATGCTTACCCTCATATTTTTACCAAATTAATGATGTTTAAGGTCCGAGGTCACCTTATTATGATGTTTCACCTCATAAATTTTCACCAAATAATGATGTTTAAGGTTTGAGGTCACCATATTATGATGTTTCACCTCATAAATTTTCACCAAATAATGATGTTCAAGCATAATGTAATAGTGTTAGCACAACATTTCTATCTTTTCATTGACATCTTTTGTATAGGCTGGTACATGCATTACAAAAATAAAGGATTGT
Source organism: Sambucus nigra (assembly GCA_949130495.1). Classification (NCBI taxonomy): domain Eukaryota; kingdom Viridiplantae; phylum Streptophyta; class Magnoliopsida; order Dipsacales; family Adoxaceae; genus Sambucus; species Sambucus nigra. Next base: position 384,594,373 of record OX422217.1, read on the forward strand.
AACATCATAAGTAATATTTCTTCAAGTGATCGGCATTCTAAGTATTGAATAAAGGTTTTCCTTCAAGATTTTTTAGCCGGTAGGTACCAGGCACAATCTCGTCAACTACCCTATAAGGACCATGCCAATTTAGATGGAGTTTATTTGCCTTTTCCCACGTCTTCTTTAGGACTATATCTCCTATAACTATTGGCCTTGATGTCACCCTTTGATTGTAGAATCTCGTAGTTCTCTACTGATAGGTTGCCTGTCATATCTCTGCATCCTCCCTTCTTTCCTCGATCAAATCAAGATCAAGTCTTCTCTATTCCCAATTCCTTTGAGGGTCATAGGTCTGAAATCTATTAGTGGGAAGTCCTACCTCTATAGGGATGACAGCCTCTGAGTCATGGGCTAACATAAATGGATTCTCTCCTGTTGGTGTCCTTGTTGTTGCCCGATAGGCCCAAGGCACAGAATATAACTAATCAAAACTTTATTCTTTTGGGCTCTTACAACCTTTTTTATCCCATCAAGGATTGTTTAGTATGTGACCTCGGTCTGACCATTTTCCCGGGGTCGACCGGGAGAAGAGAAGAACTGCATGATCCCTACTCTTTCGTAGTATTTTTCTAAGGAAAATTTTTTGAACTGGGTCCCATTATTTGAGACGATGGTGTTTGGAAGACCATACCTGCATATGATGTTCTTCCAGATGAACTGGAAGGTCTTCTGCTTAGTGATCGTGGTCATTGGCTCAGCCTCCACCCATTTGGAGAAATAATCAACTGCCATATTTAAGAACCGATAGTTATTTACAGTTCTTGGTAAGGATCCTAACAAGTCAATGCCCCATATAGAAAATGGCAAAGGGGAGATGATAGAAGTAATATGTTGGTGTGTATGATGAGGGATGGTGGATAATCTCTGACATTTATCACACTTCTTCACATACGCAGCTGCATATTTGGACAAGGTCAGCCACCAGTGCCCCTAAGTGATTATCCTCTTAGCCAATGGCCTTCCTCCTACGTGACTTGAACAAGAGCCCTCATGAACATCATTCAAGATGTGTGGAACCTCTTAAGGGTGGACACATCTGAGGAGATGGAGTAGGAACCCCTTTTTATACAAGACATCCCCTACAATTAAGAATTTGGCAGCTCTGAACCTCAGCTTTTGCCTTTCTAACTTCGATTCTGGAAGCTCTCCCTCTCTGATGTATCTGATAAGAGGATCCATCAATGAGTCTCCCACACTCATATTTAGGCAAGGTCTGGTAACCTCTTCATCTTCGATGGTCGGCTTGAGCAGAATCTCAACTGGTACTGTTCTTCTTATGTATGCCCTTGTTGCTAAGGACAACCTCGTGAGTGTATCTGCTCGGCTATTATCTAGCCTAGTTATCCTCTTCATCTTTAATTCTTTGAAACTTTTTAGCATCGTTCTTAGCTTCTTCAAGTATTTGGCCATCCTTTTGTCTTTTGCCTCATACACCCCCAGGATCTGGTTGACAACCAGCCTTGAGTCACTGTGGACTAAGAGTTGGCCAACATTAAGGGCTTTTGCCAAAGAGAGGCCTGCTATTAATGCCTCATACTCTGAATCATTATTTGAAGCTTTAAAGTTTAACCTCAATGCATATTCAATATATATACCATCTGGTGCTGACAGTATTAGCCCTTCTCCATTATCGCTTTCACAGGACGCCCCATTAACAAAGAGGTTCCAAATAACTTCATTTGAAGAGAAGTTTCCCTCTGATAGGGTCCCTTGCTTGAAGAGGTACCTGTCTTCCTCATTCTCAACTATTCTTTTTCAGGATTTTCTTGACCCAACCTCGTTCGGATCTTAAGATGTTTCAGTTTGGTTCATTTGTAGCCTTTTGACTAATCTCAACCTTGGACACTTCCAAGGTAAACTCAACCACAAAGTCTGCGAGTGCCTGTCCCTTGATGGCAACCCTGGGATGATAAACAATGTCATATTCCCCCAACTCTATGCCCCGGGTCATTAGCGTACCTGACTTCTCAGGCTTGTGGAGGACCTGTCTGAGAGGGTAATTAGTAAGGACGACCATAGAGTGGGCTTGGAAATATGGCTTCCTTTTTCTAGAAGCATGTATCAAATCATAGGCTAATTTTTCAATCCGAGGGTACTTTTGTTTAGACCCTTGGAGAGCTATTTAAGTACACCGGCCTCTTCACTCCATCATCTTCTCTTACTATTGCAGCACTAATGGTTGACTCTGAGATAGCTAGATATACGTATAATTTCTCACCCAGAATTAGTTGATATAGGAGCAGGGGAGATCCGAGGTAGGACTTGATCTTCTCCTTAAAATCTTTGTCACATTTCTCATCCCATTTAAAGGCCTTTCTAAGAACTTTGAAAAATGGAAGACACTTATCTGTATCTCTTGAGACGAACCTATTAGGTGCAGCAACTCTTCCAGTTAACCTCTGAATGTCGTTGATGGTTTTGGGTGTCTTCATTTCTAGTAAAGCCTTGATTTTCTTAGGGTTAGCCTCTATTCCCCTTTGGTTGACAATAATGCCCAAAAACATTCCTACTCCTACCCCGAATACACATTTGGCCGGGTTGAGCTTCATTATGTATTCGTTTATGGTATCAAAAGTTCTTTCAAGGTCGGCCTGATGAGTGTTAGCCTTCAGGCTCTTCGTCAGCATGTAGTCCACATATAATTCCATGGACTTGCCTATTTGATCATCGAACATCTTATTTACAAGCCGTTGGTAAGTATCCCCTTATTCTTCATGCAGCACCTTATACTCTTGACTCATTTGAGTCTACATTGTATAAGTGCTCATCTAGTTTGGAAATAGTGATAAAATTGAGTCCCTCCTCTAGATATCAAAGAGTCTTAGATACTTCTATACAATTCATTCCTCTTGTTTGAATGATCAAAGGTATATTCACAAACACTCACACACATTAGGACTGCATACATGGGTCATATATTGCATAATTTGATCATGTGTGTGTTGTGTGGGTTAATTTCCCTTAAAACCCTTTTTAATAATTTTTGGGAATTTTTAATGTTTTTTAAGAAGAATTTTTTCATATTTAAAATTGGGATTAAAAAGTTTTGGGGTCAATCTATAAATGTTGATTGTTGGTTTTATGCCTATAAAGTTCGCTTGGGTAGAAATCGAAAGCGCTTGAGACATTAAGGGTGTCTGTGTAATTTGTTTGAGACGCGCGTGTGAGGTTCGATATTAGCCCCACACATGTCGCCCTTCTATCGATTGGATTTGTGTTTCTTTTAAGAGACAAATCCGTTATTCATTATCAGCCCTTGGATTGATCTTATCAATGCTCTGCTTGCGTCCAATCCTAATCCCTGTGAAACTCTGTTAGCCAATTAGAAAGCGTTTAACTCACCGCTTCTCCTAAACCGTTGGATGGAAGTCAAAACGCCAAGACTAAATCTTAGCCTTTAGATTCATCTCAACCTTCTCGATCCTTCTCAGCCTTCTATAATACGAGGCTAACCCTCAGCCATTGAGATACTTTTGCCACTTCGTTTAATTCGAGTGAGAAGAGAGAAGAGAGATAAAAGAGATAAAAGAGAGAGAAACCAGAGAGAGAATGGAAAACCTAAATCGTTCAAACACCTTTTCAAACCCTAACCCTTTTTCCAAAAACCAGTTTACACCGAACACGATCCCTGAGTGTTTGAAAGTTTTTGAATGTTGGTTTAAAAGCTGTTTCGTGGTTCAAACCTCTTCCTTTTAATGTCTTGTGTCCAACTTAAACATTAGGTTAGATCTGAATTTATGTTTCATAGAAATTATAGATCTGGTCATTTTATGTTATATTACACTTATATCTGCATTATTATTTTCTCTTCTTGAGAAATCTTTTGTTGATTATTTTCTATAAATGTTTTCATCTTCAAAATCAACAAAATCATTTTCTATTTCTAGTTATTTTGAAACAAGACCTTTGACCTAGTTGGAATCACACTTGGCGGTTTTCAATTTCAAAAATAGTTTCAAAACCCTAAAATTGATTAAGATCTTGAATCGTCTTCAGAGCAAGATAGCTGTGGATTCCCGGATCATTTTAAAGGTCAAATAAGTTTTTAGTTTTATGAGAAGAGAGAAATAGAAAATCGCATCATATAGATCTGTTATGTAATTTTCTAGGACTGTTTGTATAAATAAGCGTGAGTGTGTGCATATATGTGTTAGAGCACCATCACAAACACTTACACACTACAACACTGAAACTGTTGGTAATAAGATCGTGAAACAAGAGTCGACGTGAAGACTAGAACAAAGTGGAAGTTAGCAAACTGGTAGAACCACATCAATAATCATAACTGCAGAAATGTTAGAAGGACACTAGTGGGTACATTCCTAAACTTGTATAGGATTGATTTGTGTGCATGCGTGTTATATAGTTTGTAACTGATATATTTTGTTTTAATGGATTTTTTGTTTGTGACTTAGAAGTCACCGTGGATGTTTACTCAGTTGGGTAAGGTTTTACCACGTTAAAAATCTCTTCTCATTAATCTTTCTACATCTCCTCATCCCATTCTTACTGGTGTGCTGATTTAATCTTTTCAGTTTTGTTTTTCAAAACTAGTTAACAAATCTTGAACTGATCTCGTGCATCTTTTATTAAACACATCTTGTGATTAAAACTGATTTGATTTAAAGAAAAGAGTTTCCTCAGAAAACAGTTCGAATTTACTTAAACAGTTTAATCATATATTAAACGGCTTTAGTAACAGTTTTTTAATTGGTATCAGAGCTTTGAAAATCTTTTTAAAAGATCTTGTGTTTCTGAAATAGTTTTCTTGAAATCAAAACAATGGAAAAGAAAAATGAAAGATTTGGCAACTTGACCAGACCTCCACTCTTTGATGGAAACAACTTTTCTTACTGGAAGGTAAGAATGGTTGCTTTCATACAAGGAACCTTGGGAGATGATGTCTGGGATATTGTTGAAAATGGATACACTTATCCTACTAAACCAGCCACTGAAGGAAGTAATGAGAGGATTAATAAAGCATTAAGTGAATTCACTCAAGAAGAGAAGCAAACTTCTCGAAACAACAACAAAGGCAAGAATGCCATATTTATGTCCATAAATGAACATGAGTTCAAAAGGATCTCATCTTGTGCCACCTCTAAGGAAGCTTGGGATACACTAATCACTTCACATGAAGGTGACACTAGAGTTAGGGCTGCTAAAACTCAAATGCTTATCCAGCAGTATAACTCTCTAATTATGTCAGACTCTGAATCGTTTGATGATTTTTACATGAAATTGACTGACATTGTGACCAAACTTCATGCTAATGGGATAACATATGGCATACATGAAATTTTATCTAAAATTCTAAGATCACTACCACAAAAATTTGACAATAAAAGATATGCTATTGAGGAAATGTGTGATCAAAATCTCACTCCTGAATTACTCAGTAGTAAACTACGAACTGTGGAAATGGAATTAGAATTTAAGAAACAAATGACCCAGTCCCTAGAAAACAGACTAGTTCCAACTTAAGTTTTTCCTCTAAGTTGATGAAACCCGAGTTTACTATTCCCACTTGTGACTCTAATGAGAAATGAGATATAGATAGTTTGGATAATCAAATTTCCTTCATGTCAAAACAATTTAAGAAAATTGTCAAATTTAGAAATAAATTGGCAAATAGACAAGGCAAGCCAAATTATCCAACTCAGTCTAACTACAAACCTCATGAGAAAGGTTAAGACAAACATCATAAGGACATGAGACCCAACAAAGACTTCAAGAACATTGAATGTTTTATATGTGGAAAACTAGGACACATAGCAAAAGACTGTAGAGTGAAACTAAACACTGCCAATAAACATACTAGGGCCAACATTTGCAAAACATGGAATGATTCAAGTGATTCTGAAAATGAGGAACCTGAATCATCGATGTTTTTTATCTTTGCATGTCTTTCCTTACTAAGATAATCTACAATGATGATATGACTATGTATGAGAATTATGATAATATCTCTACTTTGGTTGTTATGAACCATGCTGCTACTGGTTTAAATGCTTTAATTTCTAAAAATATTGTTAGTTCTACCACGGGGTATGTGAGTCAAAGGGAAAGCGATAATGACGATGTCACTGGGTGCGTGAGTTCAATTATTTAATCCTTAGGGGTCACTTCACACACTACACTTAGTGATTCGGACACTGAAGACCTCCCTGACATTCACACACTTTATGTAAAAACTCTCATGAAAAGAACTAGACTAGAGAAGATAGTGAAGTATCTCCCTAAGAAACTAGAAGACCTAAGTCTGATGGTTAAACTTAACGCTGAAGAGTATACTTCCCAATGTCTAACTCATGAAAATAAAGTCAAAATTTTTTATCAAAAAATGATGAATTTGATGGAAGAAAATGAAACTCTGGAGAAAAAATATAAAGGGACATTATTCGAATTGGAGAAATCCAAAGAGATGACAACAACGGTTTTCAAAAAATTTGCAAAATTTGAAAATAATTCTAAGTGTTTTGATGGTTTTGTTTCTAATTCAAAATCCAATTCTGATGATTGAACTGGAATAGGATTTTGCCCAAATTTGAAGACACAAACTAAAAACTTTGAACCAATCAAGTTTGTGTCAGGAGGCAAAAGACCTATAGAAACTTGTCCAGATTTTCATTCTCTGAAAAATGAGTTAACAATCAAAGTTTGATAATAGGGAATCAAGTTGCTATAAGTGTGAAAGTTCACTTAAGGCTAAATATGTTTGCCCCTCGATTAGGAAGAGTGATGCTGCCTTTCAAACTATAATCCCTAGTGATATTCCCAAAGTACACCTGAGAGACCAGAGACCTCAACCTCGGCCTGGATTGGAGTTGAGGTAATAGAAGCCCAAGGATACCTATCAACAACATCTTCCTACATGGGTCGGCCACAGCCAACATCCTAACATCGTCTCGGCTTGGAAGTAGACAAGGTCAGCTTGAAGCTGAGAACTCAGCATTTGCAGGGTCAGCCATAGGCAATGTTGTATCTACCTTGTACACCTACCTCGGCCCTTCATCAACCGAGGTCAGCAAAAGCCTCACAGGCTCAATCAACAAGCATCATGTCATCATCAGCCCTGGCTAACATTGCACCTCATATCCAACCTTAGCCGACTATCCTGGCCGAGGTCTTCATGGAACATTGATCTCAGACAAAGCAAGGGTCGTACTTCACCAACCTCGTACTCATCAAGGCCGAGGTTGGTACCAATCGATGACAGCCAAGCTTCTACACGTTCTTGTATAACTTGGAGCACGTGGACAAATCTGTTACAACCGAATTATTCCCTCCACGTGAGGGAATATTGAGGTCATCATTGCTTAGTTGAGATTAGCCAGGTGTCACTCTCATACTGGTTCGATGCTCATGCACATGCTCATTATATGCTTGGGGGGTACATTACACCCACTAAGCACTTTATATAGAGGTCATCCTCTACCTTATAAAGGGATCCAAAATTACAACCCTAGCTGAAACTCTATCATTATACATAGTAGAGAGAGAAAGCTTGAGAGATTGTGTCCATGGCCATTCGTGCCTTCATTTAGTAATATTACTCACACACACTCACAGTGGACGTAGGCCATATTGGCTGAACCACTTATATTCAAGTGTTCATCCTCTTCTCCTCACCTTCTTCTAGTATATATGAAAATACTCTTATGCTGCCATTGTTAACATTAACTTAAGCTTGCAAACACCTTGAAGGGTGGTGTTGTTTGCAGCATCATCATTTTGGCGTCGTCTGTGGGAACGAGAAGATATCTCTTTCTCATTTTTTGCTTAACCTCACCGGAGACTCTGGTGGTGAACCAGGCATCACCCCTTGTGTGGAGCTGCTTCACCATTGAAAGAGGTCCGTCAAGGTGCAAAGATCATTTACTCTACAAGCTCTTTAGTGTTAACATATGACGCTGGAATTACAGCCACCTCTTCCACCGCATGGTGCTGGAGGGCCTAGTTCCAGCCAGGCAACGCCTTAGTCCGAAATGGCGGAAGTGGCATCAGCCTTGAGGTCTTTGGCTGCAATGCAATAAGCGATGAAGGAGCAATTTGAACAACTTAGTCAGAATATGATGAGACCACCTAGGGTCTCACCGAAGATGATCACTTCGGCGACTGTTCAGCCTCATCCTGACGCCATGGGACCACCCCAGGCACCGCGAAAAGACCAACCTATGCCTCAACGGAGGAGGGACATTGCGGACCCTAGACGTTTGCGTCTGGGGAAGCAAGGACACCCTTGACCTGAGGATAGGTATGATTATTTAGAGGCAGAAGACGCTCCAGAAGATTGTTGGGAGCCGTATGAGGGTTCAAATAACACAGTACGTCCTATCCAGTAGGGCTGAGGTTACGGAGGTAGAAGAGGTGAGGAAGCCCAACAAAGAGGGTCAGCTTTTGATCGATTAAGCAAAGGGTCGGCCTTTGAAAGGCTCAGTCCAGTAAACAACCTACGACGGAGGTTATCCAGGTCGAGAAGTGTAGCCGGCTCACAAAGTAATGATGGCTAATGTCGGCCTCATCAAGGCCGACCTAACACGGGATGAGGTATGGACCAAGAAGAGTTCAATAGCCGACGTTGTGGTGAGACTGGGGAACCCTCAGTCCACCCCTTGGAGGTGACTGGAGACAACCTCGTACAGGCCAACATTGCAAGACCATGGAATGACTCCATCCAACGTCTTAAGAACAAGATAGGAGACCTTATCAAAATCCAGGACCCACTGCAAAGAGGTTTCTCAGAAGGATCTCCGTTCGTAGCTAAGATAGTGAGCTTCCCTACCCCTGCTAAGTTCAAACCACCCACGGTGTCCCCCAAGTATGACGGTAGCACCAACCTTGTACATCATATTGAGATGTACCAATCAGCGATGGACATTTATTCAATACAGAATGAGATGAAGTTTTGGGCCTTCTCAGGGACTTTAACGGGAGCGGCACACATCTGGTTTACTTATCTTTCGAAGAATTCAATTGAGAAATTCAAGGGCTTAGCTGAACGATTCATTCAAAATTTCTATTTTGGGGTAAGACCTCAAAAGAAGACCACCCATTTGTTGTATGTCAAACAAGGCAAGAGAGAGCCTAAGAGACTACATTGCCAGATTCAACAAAGAGAAACTTGAGGTTGAAGACTACGAAGAGAATATCGCCATGACCGGCCTCATAGGAGGTCTGCAGAAAAGGAAGTTGTTGTGGAAACTTGTGAAAGACCCTCCCAAGTCTATGGGAGAGATATTGGCAACTGAGGGGAAGGTCATGAATGCTGAAAAGGCCATGTCCACAAAGTATGAGGATGAGAACGGTGGTAGTAGCAAAAAGTTTCAAAGAAAGAAGGACGAAAAGAAGAGGTCAGCTGATGACAAGTTCGCACACTATACCCCTCTGACTGTGCGCTGCGAACACATCCTCAATGAGATCAAGAATGACCGATCACTGAGATGGCCAGATAAACTGAAGGCTCCTCTGCATAAGAGGAACAAGAACTTGTGGTGTGAGTTCCACTAAGACCATGGCCATGTTACCGACAAATGCTTCGCCTTAAAGGATGAGATTGAGAAGATGCTGAAATTCGGTAAGTTGAGGAAGTACGTTGATGGCAAGGCTCCTAAGAGTGGAAGAGATAACCCTAAAAAGAAGAGAAATGACATATGTCGTGATTATACCCCAGCAAGAAGAGATGATGACTCAGATGGCAATGATGAAGACGATCCGGACCTTCCACCAAAAGATGACAACACCCCAGTGAAGAGGGTTGGTATGATCTCCTTTGGTGTTAACACCATATGCGGAGGACTTGTAAGGGTGGTTCTGAAGTGGTTGACTGAAAAGCTCATGTGTCGGAGGCCAAGTCAGTGGCCAAGCCAGAAGTGGTAAATCTGATGTCTTCCGAAACCAGGCAGAAGAGAAAGAAGGTGGATATGGACAATCTTATAGTTGGGCTCTCCCGACTTGACTTCAAAGGCATCCTATCTCCACATGATAACCCTTTAGTAATCACAACAAGGGTGCATGGGTGCGAGGTATAAATAATCCTCGTAGATGGAGGAAGTTCAACAGATGTGATGTTCTGGCCCTGCTTTAAAAACTTGGCCTTAGCAGAGCTAGGCTGGTACCTTACCATCATTTGTTAATATGCTTCAGCGGTGAAAAGGTCCACCCATTGGGCATGTATGAGATGGACATGCGAATGGGCGATGAGTGGCCTAAGAGGTTGACCCGAAAGATAAAGTTTTTTGTTATGGACGAAAACATCTTCTCGGCCTATAACCTCATTATAGGAAGAGTGGACCTTAAAGAGTTTGAGGTCGTGCCGTCGACGGTCCACCAGATGCTAAAATTCTTGACCTTCTATGGGGTAGCGGGAAGTACAGGGTGACCAGACCATAGCACGGGAATGCTACTTCAACTCAACCGAAGAGAGAGGTCCATAAGAGAGCAACTACCACATATAATATTGATATACTTGAACCGAGAGATGAAACGAAGTTGAAGAAAAGAGAGGACGCGGAAGAGGTAGAATCTCTCATCCTCAATAAGGACGAACCAAAAAAAATCGTCCAGGTTGGCAAATCCTTAAAAGCGAAGATCAAGGAGGAACTGATAAGTTTCTTGAAGAAGAGACAGAGTGTCTTCGCTTGGAGCCACACGGACATGCCTGGCATCAATCCTGAGGTTATGTGCCATAAACTCAACGTGACTAAGGATGCTAATCCAATCAAACAGAGACGAAGAGTTTACTCTAGGGAGAAGTACGACGTCATTTGGGAAGAAGTCAAAAAGTTGGAAGAGGTTGAATTTATAAGGGATGTTATATATTCATAGTGGTTGTCAAACGCAATCATATTGCCCAAAGCCAATGGGAAATAGAGGATGTGCGTAGACTTCACGGGACCTGAACAAGTCTTGCCCAAAGGACAGCTATCCCTTACCTCAGATCAATCAGATGGTAGATGACACTGCAGGGCATGAGCTCATGAGCTTTATGGACGTGTATTCATGCTACAACCAGATCTTCATGGATGCCGAGGACTTAGAGAAGAAAACTTTTATCACGGATAAAGGGACATATTGCTACAAGGTTATGCCCTTCGGATTGTAAAATGCAGGGTCAACATATCAACATCTTATGAATAAGATGTTTGAGGCCTAACTAGGAAAGACTATGGAGGTGTACGTAGACGATATGTTGACGAAGAGCTTAAAGTCCTGCATCCATGTGGCAGACCTAGAAAAGACCTTCGATGCCATGAACTTGTACATGATGAAACTCAACCCAGCAAAGTGTGACTTCGGGGTAGGTGCTGGGAAGTTCCTTGGATTCACTATCAATCAGAGACGAATAGAGGCGAACCCTGAGAAAATTAAACCTTTGCTTGACATGAAGACACCAAGAAGCATCAAGGACGTTCAGAGGCTCACTGGAAGAGTAGCTGCACTCAATAGATTTATTTCCAGAGCGACGGACAAATGTCTTCCGTTCTTTAAGGTGCTTCGAAAGGCCTTCGAGTGGGATAAAGAGTGTGATGAGGCTTTTAATCAACTCAGGTCCTACCTCGGATCTCCCCCGCTCTTATCTCGACCCATAGTACGGGAAGATGTTGGGGTCCAAAGGCCTGTGTACTTCAATAGTAAGGCCCTTCAAGGATCTAAAAACAATTATCCTTGGATGGAAAAGTTAGCCTACGCCCTGATACATGCTTCTAGGAAGATGAAGCCTTACTTTCAAGCCCATTCCATGGTCATCCTCACCGACTCCCCACTAAGATAGGTCCTCTATAAACCTGAGAAGTCGGGTAGATTGATGACATGGGCCATTGAGTTGGGAGAGTATGACCTTACTTATCAGTCTAGGATGGCCATCAAAGGGCAGGCACTTGTAAATTTTGTTACTGAGTTCATATAGGAAGAGGCCAAGGTTGAGAATAACCTAGACACTGCAGAAGGGTCAAATAACAACGTCTTTCGAGACCCGAAAGAGGTTGTATCCAAGGGAGCCAGAGATGGAATAGTCGAGAATGAGGAATATCGGTACCTCTTTAAGCATAGAGTCATGTCATAAGGGAGATTCTCATCAGATAAAGACATCTGGAACCTCTTTGTTGACGGGTCTTCTTGAGAAAGAGGAAGCAGTGCAGGGCTAATACTTTCAGCTCCGGTTGGTACTAACGTTGAATATGCCCTAAGGTTTAACTTCAAGGCATCAAACAACGAGTCAGAATATGAGGCCATGATAGCAGGCCTCTCCTAGGTAAAGACCCTTGGGATAAGACGACTCCTTCTTCATAGTGACTCAAGGTTTGTTGTTAACAAAGTGTTGGGGGTTTATGAGGCCAAGGATGGCCTAATATCTGAAGAGGATAAGAGTGATATTATAAGGTTTTGAAGAGGTAAAGATGAATAGAATACCTCGTCAAAACAATAGTCACGCAGACGCACTAGCAAGGTTGGCTTCAACAACCAGGACAGACATCAAAAAGACAGTTCCAGTCGAGATCCTGCCCAAAGCGACCATTGAAGAAGAAGAGGTAAGTAACCCTTGCCTTAATTTAAAATTGGGGGACTCATGGATGGATCCCCTTATCATATATATTAGAGAGGGAGAACTGCCGGAATCAAAGCTAGAGAGGAGGAAACTGAGGTACAGAGATGCAAAGTTCTCAATAGTATGAGACGTCCTATATAGGAAAGGATTTCTATTACCTCTCCTCAGATGTGTCCATCCCATACAGTTTCCTCGCATCTTAAAGGAGGTGCATGAGGGTTCTTGCTCCAATCATATAGGAGGAAGACTTTTAGCCAAGAGGATTATTACACAAGGATACTAGTGGCCGACCTTGGCCAAGGATGCTGCAGCCTACGTGAAGAGGTGTGACAAATGTCAGATATTCTCCACTATCCCCCATCAACCTCATCAGCCTATGATGTCAATCAGTTCCCCTTGGCCATTCGCAGTATGGGGAATTTACTTAGTGGGTCCCCTGCCAAGGGCTGCAAATAACTACCGATTTTTTATAGTTTCCATTGATTACTTCTCCAAGTGGGTAGAGGCCGAGCTGAAGATCATGATTACAGAGCAGAAGACCTTCTATTTTATTTAGAATAACATCATATGCATAAATGGCTTCCCAAACACCCTCATCTCGGACAATGGAACCCAGTTCAAGAATTCTTCTTTGGAAAAATATTGCTAAAGAGTGGGGATAAAGCAATTTTTCTCTTCTCCTGGTCGACCTCAGGAAAACGGTTAGACAAAGGTCACAAACAAAACAATCCTCGATGGGATTAAGAAGAGGTTAGAAGAAGCTAAGGGAAAATGGACTGAAGAGGTTTATGTTGTGTTATGGGCCTACAGAACAACGGTTAGGATAACAACGGGGGAAACCCCATTTATGTTAGCACATAGCTCAGAGGCCGTCATACCCATAGAAATAGGACTTCCTACTCATAGGGTTCAGACCTATGACCCTGTGAAGAATGGGGAGGAGAGAAGACTTGACCTCGATTTGATCGAAGAGAGAAGGGAAGACGCCGAAATCAGGTAGGCAGCTTACCAGTAGAGAATAGAAAAATTCTATAATCAAAGGGTAAAATCAAGACCTATAGCTGTGGGAGACCTAGTGCTGAAGAAGACATTACAGAAGGCAAACAAGCTTCACCCGAATTGGAATGGTCCTTACAAAGTGGTGGAGGAGGTTGTGCCCGGGACCTACAGGCTAGAAAACCTTGAGGGGGAACCTTTTTATAATACTTGGAATGCTGATAATCTAAAAAAGTATTACATATGATGTTGCAAGAATTTCTTTGTAAATGTATCATCTTATGAAGAGATTATTAATGAGAAGATCAGTTGTCATGTCAATTCTTGGTTCACTATGCTCTAGTGGTAGAATTTATGAGGATAAAATCTTAGTTGATGACCTTAGACCTTATAACAGCATAATTTGGTGAAAAGGTCTGAGGTGAGACATCATGATTGGATGACCTCGGACCTTATAATATCATAATTTGGTGAAAAGGTTTGAGGTGAGACATCATGATTGGATGACCTCAGACCTTAAACATCATAATTTGGTGAAAAGTTCTGAGGTGAGACATCATGATTGGATGACCTCAGACCTTAAACATCATTAATTTGGTGAACAATTATTTATGAGGATAACATCTTAGTTGATGACCTCAGACCTTAAACATCACAATTTGGTGAAAAATTATTTATGAGGATAACATCTTAGTTGATGACCTCAGACCTTATAATATAGTAATTTGGTGACAAGTTCTAAGGTGAGACATCATGATTGGATGACCTAAGACCTTAAACATCACTAATTTGGTGAAAATTATTTATGAGGATAACATCTTAGTTGATGACCTCAGACCTTAAACATCATAATTTGGTGAAAAATTATTTATGAGGATAACATCTTAGTTGATGACCTCAGACCTTATAACATCATAATTTGGTGAAAAGTTCTGAGGTGAGACATCATGATTGGATGACCTCAGATCATAAACATCATAATTTGGTGAAAAGGTCTGAGGTGAGACATCATGATTGGATGACCTCAGACCTTATAACATCGTAATTTGCTGACAAGGTCTAAGGTGAGACATCATGATTGGATGACCTCAGACCTTAAACATCATTAATTTGGTGAACAATTATTTATGAGGATAACATCTTTGTTGATGACCTCAAACCTTATAACATCGTAATTTGGTGACAAGGTCTGAGGTGAGACATCATGATTGGATGACCTCAGACCTTAAACATCATTAATTTGGTGAAAAAATATTTATGGGGATAACATCTTAATTGATGACCTCAGACCTTAGACATTATTATAAGGCTTATGAAGACACAATTATGTCGAGACTTCAGACCTTAACACAAACATTGTGTGATATAGAAAATCATTCAAAGAACATTCAAAAACTAAAGAAATAAAGCCCTCCTCAGAGGTTGATACAGATTAAAGCTAAGAATTACAAGCCACAAGGTAACAGAGTTTGCAATCAGAGGTTAGAGTTTGAAATCAAAATTAAAAATTACAAAGATCTTCACAAAATGGTCAAGTGTCTGCAGCCTCAGGGTTAGTTTCCACGCCCCCATCTCCCTAGCCGAGGTTGGTCACTTCTACCCCATCATCCTAAGGATGAACGTCTTCAGTCTTAGTGTCATCTTGGCTAGTGGTCTCGGTAGGTGCAGCACCTCCCTCCTCCTCTACCTCTTGCAAGTCCTGAGCAAATCGAGGATCGGCGTAGCCCAGACCAATGAAGTTAGAGGCTGCCAGGCTCCCTGATTCTTTTTCCTTCATCTTAGCCCACCTGCCATTGGCCTTAACACCTCTCTCAAGGTACTCGAACCCAAAGTTGACGAACTCATTAGAGACCTTGTGGTATTCCAAGATCTTCTCTAAGGCATCCTCTAAGGCAACCTTCACATTAACGTCAACCTTATGTTAGAGAGTCAGCCTGCATCTTCAGAGCAGAGGTATGGGCCTTTTTGAGCTTGCCTATATCCTTCTCCAGCTGCTTGACCTTAGCTTCAGACTTCTCTAAAGAAGTCTTCAGACACTCCACTTCAGCATTCAAGGCAGCCTCGGTCTTCTGGGCCTCTTTGCCATTCTCGATCAGAGGAAGTTTCCTTAGAGTCCAGTCCACAAAGTGGTGCAAGGTGAGGAGCCCCTGTAGAACATATTCAGGGATGTCAGTTCAAGACTTTAAAAGTTAAAGACGAGGTTAAACTTACTTAGAAAAAGAAAAAGCAAAGAGTTTTACGTGGATGGATCAGTGGAGGCTAAACTCGGCCAGCATAGGGGTGTCCAATGAACGACAGAAGCGTTTATCGGAGTCGGTCATGACATAGCCGATAGCGACCAGGGCCTTCAGACTTTGGCCGATAAGGCTGTCACTAATCTTCAGTTGCTCCAGACGAGTAACTAATATATCCTCAGAGGAGATGGGGATGGCACGATCCCCCTTTGAAGTCTTCTTCTTCTTCCTCTGATCTTCAGGGGTAGGGTCAACAGATCTCCTCTTCTTGGAGGCCTCAGCCTTTGAAGTCATAGGAGGAGGAGGAGGAGGTGCAGTCAGACCTACTTTCTTCATGATTTTGGTAAGGCTAGAGGCTGCTATCTCCAGAGGTCGTCAAAAATTCCTTTGGGGCGCTCTGCAAATAGAAAGGTATGAGTAAAAAAATCAAAGACATGATATAATCAGAGGTATAACTTGTGGAAAAATAAACACTTATGGAGCTGAGTCAGAGGACTCCCCCTAAGGCCAGTCTCAGATAGATAGTATGGGGTCATCAGATGTTCTTATTTGACCAATAGATCATGTTCCCCCTGATCTTGAAGGTCTTTTACTTTCTGAAGATTATTCTGGCCTAACCCAGGGTCGGCCCTGGCAGCCATTGACACCTTTCCCCATCTTAGGGGCATCCTCGGCTCTAAGGACGAAGAGGGGGCAGAAGGGATAAATTCCTATGACCCTGAGGCGAAGAAGCATCGCAGTTTCAAATTATGATTTGAAGTTTGGGTAACCTGCATCATGTTCTTATTTGACTTTCGAAGTAAAAAGTGGTAATAGCTCGGATGATGCCTAGCAGAGGATGGGACATAGCACCTAGTGAAGACCTAGACAGGAAGGTCTGAAAGGTGGAATGCCCTCCATAGAACTATTGTTCCAATTATCACCCTTCAGGCGTTGGGGGATAACTGGGAATGGGCTAAGTTAATATAGGACAATATGGCCCTAATAATTGGGTGGATGGGAAGACGAAATCCTAACTTGAACATCTGCTCATATAAATAGATCTCATCATCTCGACCATCGAAAGCCCTCTCGTCCCTCAGAGGTCTCCTAAGTTTTATGGAAGGACCTATGGAATACAGGTGCCTGAGGGAAAGAAGGTCGAGTTCGCTGACAGTGCTCTCTATCTCGCCTGCCTTCGAGGTATCAACATCGCTCTCGCTATCATCATCCTCCTCTTTTTCAATGTTGGATGGAGTGGAAGAGGGATTACCATCAAGGAACCTCTGAGCAAACTCAGCCCCTGTGGTAGTTGACAAGGGAATAGCATCTAGGATTGGTGGAACAGCCACACTGGGTTCTATAATTTCAACATCAGAGGAAAAATGCGAGGTGCTAGAACTCTTGTTAGAAGAGGCCCGGCTGGAAACCTCGACTTGATCAGGGGCATGATCCGTCCTGATGGAACAACCCATGGCTTCTTGAAAAGAATCCCCAGACATAGGGTCTGAGGTTGATGACTCAGACTCAGACATAGGGATGGGTTCTACTGGGACCTCTATAGGCACAGAGGGCTCAGGGTATATTACTTTCAAAGGAGGTGGAAATATAGTCCTGAGAGGGAATGCCTCTGCCCTACGAGCTTCCTCTTAGGCTCGTTCTATTTGACTAATCTTATCTAAAGTTTTCTCCCTAAGATAAGGAAATTCCTCTAAGAGTTGATAAAGAGTTCTGAGCATATGGGGACGACCTTACACTTGTCGACTCAAGATAAAAACAAATAACTTGACTGGAACTGCCTAAGGATCAAACTATTAACTTTGAGAAAAAACAACCAAGAACAACAAGAACCATTGCCACCGAAAAATGCAAGCAGTCGCCGAAAAACTCAAAATACTCCCCAGAAAGTGAAAAAAGCATAATTAAAGGCTAAAAATGAGTGGAGAAAATAGGAAGAGGGTACCTGAAAGAAACCTTAACGAAGTAGAAGACGATTGGGAATGAGAAGACCTTTGAGAAGCCCAACCTAACTCTGGTAGAGAGAGAGAGTTACAAATAAAGAAAAGTGAGAAAATGAGGAAATGAAGAAGAAAGAAAGAAAATGAGGCCTTAACCCTCAAACAACTCCACACGCGTCCCAAGGCCCATCATTGCCTTGGGAGCCCAAGGGACAACTGACATCCTTACACTTTCCAGGCACGCAGCCCACTTCAGTTATTGACACTTGTCAAAGGAATATTGGCACACGGAAGAAATACGTCGGAGTTGTACACCCCATAGTCACATGTTCCCACATGTAACTAAGGGCTAGGAGTGATTGATATGCCCAAAGTACACCTGAGAGACCAGAGACCTCAACCTCGGCCTGGATTGGAGTTGTGGTAATAGAAGCCCAAGGATACCTATCAGCAGCGTCTTCCTACATAGGTCAGCCACAGCCGACGTCCTAACATCATCTCGGCTTGGAAGTAGCCGAGGTTAGCTAAAAGCTGAGAACTCAACATCTGCGGGGTTAGCCATAGCCAATCTTGTAGCTACCTTGTACACCTACCTCGGCCCTTCATCAGTCGAGGTCAGTAAAAGCCTCGCAGGCTCAATCAACAAGTATCATGTCATCATCGGCCCTGGCTGACATTGCACCTCATATCCAACCTCGGCTGACCATATTGGCTGAGGTCTTCATGGAACATTGATCTTAGATAAATCAAGTGTCGTACTTCACCAACCTCGTACTCATCCAGGTCGAGGTTGGTACCAATCGAGGATAACTGAGCTTCTACACATTCTTGTATAACTTGGAACACGTGGACAAATCTGTTATAATCACATTATTCCCTCCACGTAAAGGAATATTGAGGTCATCATCGCTTAGTTGAGATCAGCCAGGTGTCACTCTCATACTGGTTCGATGCTCATGCACATGCTCATTGTATGCTTGGGTGGTACATTACACCACCCAAGCACTATATAGAGAGGCCATCCCCTACCTTGTAAAGGGATCCAAAATCACAACCCTAGCTGAAACTCTATCATTCTACACAGTAGAGACAAAAAGCTTGAGAGATTGTGTCCATGGCCATTAGTGCCTTCATTTAGTGATATTACCCACACACACTCACAGTGGATGTAGGCCAGATTGGCTGAACCACTTATATTCAAGTGTTCATCCTCTTCTCCTCACCCCCTTCTACTATATATGAAAATATTCTTATACTACCATTGTTAACATTAACTTAAGCTTGCAAACACCTTGAAGGGTGGTGCTGTTTCCAGCATCATCACCTAGGAATAAGGTTCAACCCCAAAATTCCATGAAGCCTATGTTTAGAGACTTTCCTAAGGAGATACCATCCTCGAGCAATTTATATTGCTCTTACTGTGACTTATATGGTCATTCCTTTGAAGGTTGCTACTCTAGACATTTAGTCAACCCTATCTATAATACTCATGTTTACCAAAACTTTAACTATTCTAGGCGAAGCCGTAACAATTATGTTGTTCCTAGACAACCATAAAAAAACTCTAACTATAGAAAGAGAAA
Source organism: Sambucus nigra (assembly GCA_949130495.1). Taxonomy (NCBI): domain Eukaryota; kingdom Viridiplantae; phylum Streptophyta; class Magnoliopsida; order Dipsacales; family Adoxaceae; genus Sambucus; species Sambucus nigra. Next base: position 384,613,712 of record OX422217.1, read on the forward strand.
GACCAAACCTAAAAGATCATCTCAAAGAAGGATTCCTAGACACTTTCTTAAATCAAATGCTCATGTTGATCATAAAATTCAACCTCATGCGCAAAACATTTTTCAACAGAAATCTAATGCTCGCAAATTTTATCAAATGAGAGCAAATAAGCTCAAAATGAAAACAAGAGTTGTTTGGGTTAGAAAAGATGAGCTATTACCCCAGATGAAGTGTAATATTATGATTATTACTTTAAAAGCTGAACACACTCCCTCTGGTTGGTATTTAGACTTTGGATGTTCAAAGCACATGATTGGGGATGATACCAAACTTTTAAAAAAAAAACAGCTTTGCTGGAGGAAAAGTTATGTTTGGTGATGGTGTATTATCTCAAATCATTGGTAAAGGAATACTCCAAGAAGAAGGATTACCTTTACTTAAAAATGTTCTTCTAGTAAAAGGTCTTAAGGTTAATTTACTTAGTATCTTGCAATTTTGTGACTCTAATCATACTCTCACCTTTTCAAAGAATAATTGCAAAATTTTAAATGAAAAAGGTTAGTGCATAATTATAGGACTCAGGACTCCTGACAATTGTTATACTGTCCAGAACAGTACTGAGGTCTGTACCATTGCCAGAATGGATGACAATGAGAAATGGCATAATGGAATGGGCCACATAAATTACGAAAATCTTAGTAGATTGTCTCATAAGAAATATTTAGAGGTATCCCAAGATCAAACCTATTTCTAATTATTTTTTTGGATCATGTCAGGAAGTAAAAATTATTAAGGCCCCTGATACGGCGGAAATATTGCGTATTTCACCCATTAACCTACGCGTTATTAGCCCCCTCGGGTATCTTATTCCCTATATTTATGCTCGTTAACCAGACAACCCTCGGATTTCTATGATAACATGTTTTGCAGGGGTTAATTGAGCTTTTGTAGGTATTTGGATGCTAAGTGTGAAGTCCGGATGCGTTTCGCTCGATTTCCGTACACAACCGCACGCGCAAGGGCATTTTAGTCTTTTGACATCTTGGGCACCTGGCCCGACATCTTCACGGAAGTTGTAACCCTCCTCGCTAGCTTCGCGTGGCCGCAAACGGTGCGCGATTCCGATGCATAACGACAAAGTTACGTCGATTTGAGCGACGTTGGATTGTATGCCAAAACAGGGGATTCTGCATACTGCCTGCTTGATCGATCGATCTACCATAATGGTCGATTGATCGACCCTTCTTATTTTTGCCATGAATTACACTGTCGATCGATCGACACCAGAGGTCGATCGATCGATCCCCTGTTTTTCCCCTGCAGATATTTTCCTTTATTTCTTTCTTCTTTTCTTTTATTACAACTTACTATATAAGTTGGTTTTTGTTGTAATAGAGATATACTTCGATATACTTAGAGAGATTCAGATTAGATAGTTAGTTAGGGTTTGGTGTGGAGATTTCCTTTCTTCTTCTTCTTGGATTGACAACTCATGGGTTTGTAAGATTGAACTATTCACTTCCTCTCCTTTTATATAGTTTGTTCTTCTTCTCCTCTTGCCTTGTAATTTAGTTTCAATGCTTTCTAACTAGTTTACATGTTTTAATTCTTGCTTTCTTAGTCTAATTAGCATAATTTAGTTTAACTCACCATGCACCCTTAGATAAATAGGGTCGGGATTTCATTTCCGCCATTTTCGGGCCCCGAGCTCCGAAAACTAGGTTTAGTGCAAAATCGCGTTTAATTGAACCCGCGCGTATTAAAGTTGGATTGCTAAGCGTTTATCTTTCTTTGTCATGCAACGTTAGAGTTTATAGCGACAATCCGATTTTAATCCGCGTGCGACCATTTTTCAGTTAAATGTTTAATCTCGCAACTTTGGGTTAAATTCCTTCTTGTGTGATGTTTATGCCTAATTGAAAATGCTCGATTAGATTGCTTTCGAGCCTTAACTCTAGTTATTAGTTGTTTCGATCCGTTTGGTAGAATGCGATCCCGATTCTCTCTTTCCTTTAATTTAGCATTAACTTCTCTTTTCTTTTGTCACCATAACCACACATCACCTTTTACACTTTTATTCTTGAAGTAATTAAACAATTAACATCTGAAATTTAATAACTCCCTGTGGATTCTCGATACCCGACTTACCGCTTTACTTGCTTGTCAAGTGTAGCCGTAGCTTAGGTTTATTCTTTTGCATGTCGAGCGGGAGCCGAAATCAACGATAGTGTCCATACACGAACACTCGGTTTCCCTAGCATCAAATTGGCGCCGTTGCCGGGGATTTGTTGTTTTAGATAGTAATTGTTTTCTGATTTCGTAGTATTTTTCCTTTTCTATTTGTATTCTTTCTTTTAACCTTTCTTGCAGGATTTGCATACTTTGAGAGCTAAGAAACTTTCATTCGCGGTTGCTCACTTTCTTTCTTGGATTCTCCATCTTTCAACACCAAGGTAACCATGTCTTTCTTTTATAGTTATTACGGTTATTCTAATGATTCTTACTTTGGGGATAGTTTTCAAGTTTTCCATTTTGAAGATTTTCTTGAAAATGAAAGACTTGAAAACATTTATCGGAATGAAAATCGTTATTGGGAGCTTGAGTTGGATTCATTATTCGAATCCAATGACGATCTTCATCTCATTACTTTCGAAGACGAGTTTCAAACAATGAGGAGTCTGAGGCTCTTGAGCCGAGGAAGCCTACTTTGGAAGAGACTTTTCTTCTTTATTCCCAAGGTTTGGAAGGCTTAAATGATGCTGGAATGAGACTTGGTTCACTTTGCGATGAGATTAATTCTTATGCACAAGACAACGAGGAGGTGGAAACTTGTGTTTCACCTCAATTTTTCAAAGAATTTCTCATCGAGTGTGAATCCCTCTCCCTCGAAATTCAATCTCCTTCCGACGATGAGTCGATTGAGATTGAATTTATTTCATCACCATATTCGTTTTTCGTGATCGAACCATTAGAATTACTGGTCGATTCCTATGAGTCGGTAGAAACTTTTATAATTTCTACACTTCTTGCCGACGAGGACTCTTTACCGGACTTGTTTTCGATGGATGTAATCCCGATGTGTGCACCATCTCCCATTTCCTTTGAAAAACCTTTGGGAGATGAATCGATTTTTCTTGGACCTCAAGTGTACTTTTCCCCCTCGTTATCCAAATCCTCCATCGTCCGCCTAGAATTTCAAATTGGCGATGGTTAATTTCTTTCACCGCCCACATGCCTTCCGTTGTTCAAACGGAATTCCTATTTTCCGGGAGGCATGCATGCTCGGGAGGGTCCATCGTTGATCCTCCAAATTCAAATCGTGTTTTGGATGGACCCTCAAAAATTTCGACTTTTGGTATATAGTTAATTGCGCATTCAAAGTGTAGGTTGTATATACTAACTTCTTTATTTTTGTTTTTCTCGATTTTAGCCTAGTGTAATTAGCTAAACTCTTTTTATTTCTTTTCGTATGCTTGGTTCTAATTCTTTTGTAGGTTCAACGGACTTGAATTTGCGGAGATATGTGCCCGGCACACATTTGTTAAGAAAACAATCAAAAATCACAAAAACATTTTTTTCCCTTTGATATTCACACTCGCATCCTCACGCATTTGCATTTGTTTTTGTTTTTGTTTTATTTTATTTTTATTTTTCATTTGTTGTCATGATTATGCGTGTGCGTTGTTCGTGTGCATATTTTTATTTTCTTTCATTTTTATTATTTTATTTTCTTTAGCATAGGCTTTTCTGGTGTGTATATTTATGCCTATGTGTATTTTTATTTTTATTTTATTTTTATTTTTATTTTTCTATTTTTGTTTCATATTTTTATGTGTATATATATATATATATATATATATATATATATATATATATATATATATATATATATATATATATACTATATTTATATTTATTTTCTTTTTATACCCCATAAAAATGCCCAATTTGCATTTCCCCCCCCCCCCCCCCCCATTTCCAAACAGCCAATGCAGTGAGGTTTTCCCGCTTGGTCGATCGATCGACCCTTGGGAGTCGATCGATCGATCGACCAGTAAAACCGAAGCTGCCTCTTTATTTTCCCCTTTCTTCTTATTTCTCTCTTCTCCTCTCTATACCAATTTCGTGCCCTAGTTTTCCCTTCATCACATTTCATCATTTTTCTTCCATTCTCTACATTTTAAAGGTATCATTCTTCCCACTTACTTATGTTTTTGTAGATTAGGGTTGATTTTTGTCACAAATTTACATGTTTAAACCCTTTATTGACATATGTTGAATGTGTATGGTTATTCCCTTTTTCCAACTGATTTTTGCTGTGATTAGTGTGATATATCCACTCATGAACACATGTAAATTGCTGCATTGTTGTTTTGTTCATGAGTGGGGCTTTTTGTTGGTTCATTGGCACATTTCTCACCCTTGACGCACATTGCGCACGCCAAGTGTTCGCCAAAATGCCCAAAATAGTTTTCAATGCATTTTTTGGCGCACACTTGGGTGATTTTTACTCGTTGTCGTATTCCGACCTATTTTAGCGCAATGTTGCACTTTATTACCTCGGTTTGGGCACTCGCACCCCATTTCAACTCGTACACTAAACTAACCACTAATTGCGCTTACAATTTTTTTGTATTGCTTAATTCTTGTTTTGTAGGTTGAAATGGCACAATTGAAGAAATATAATTCCACTGTGTGCTTGCCCACCCTGGGTTTTGAGGGTTTCCGTTGCAAGAAAGAACGGGAATGGTTTCAGGCCTATTTTGAGACTGCTCAGAGGCCGTTGGCCTACAATCTTGCCTGGAAGCTTGAGGATTTGCCGAGTGAGGCGCAGGTTATTTTGAGGCGCCAGGGATGGGAGTCTTTTCTCGCCATTAATGGGCGCATCAATGAAGAATTGGTCAGAATCTTCTATGCGACATTAGTGGTGGTGAAAGGTGACGGGCCGATCACTTTCGAGGCCATGGTTCGAGGGGTGAGGGTACCTTTCCGCTTATATGATTTGGCCGCCTTCATGAATGTACCGAACCCCGAGAATGCTGTCAGTTTAACCGATGGGGATGTTTTTGGGTTGACGACATTGATAGAGAGCCTTGCACCGGGTGAAGAATGGAAAAGAATGGCTTTTCGTTCGGCTGCAATGGAGGACCTACCGAGGCTACTTCACTACATCAATGTCCACTCCTTTATGGTGACGAGCAACCGATCTGAGGTGTGTCACAAGCACGCCGCATTTATCTACGCGCTGATTAATAATTTGGGCAATATCAGTTTGCCCAACATATTTCTGGATATGATGTGCGCAACGGCCAAGGAGAGAGCCAAGACATTTTCCCTCCCTTTTCCTGCCCTCATCACTAAGATTTGTATTTCTCACGGTTGCCCAGAGTTAATCGCCGACCGCAAACACGATCAACTCGGGCTTCTAACAAAAGCCAACATTACTAAGATGCTCAAGCACGAGTGGGGGCAACCGGCGACGAAGAGGCAGAGGGCAGAGGTTGCTGACGATATGGCCGAGGAGGATGAGATTAGAGAGATGGATACTGGTGAGGGTTCTCACGCGCCACACACAGAGGATGATGCCCGCTTTGCGGCATACCAGGCCGTGCAGGACCAGCGCTGGGAGGAGACCCAGCTCAGGTGGGCGACTTGGGAGTCGCGCCTGGACCAGTTGCAGGCCGAGCAGCGGCAGCAGTGGTTACAGCAGCAGGCTCATCAGGAGCAGTTTCAGGCCGAGCAGCGGCAGGAGTGGTCAGTGCAGAGGCAGGCCAGGGCACAGAGCAGACAGGAGTACCGGATGATGCAGCGGATGATGAGAGATCTTTATCTGCAGCGCAGTGATTCCGACGCACCAGTGCCTCCTCATTTTCAGGACCCCTCCGATCCTAGTGGTTCTGGCCACTAGGCTGTTGTTGTGCTGGGTTTCATTTTTTTATTTTGGAATCGGATAGTATGTTGTATTTTTTTATTTATATTTTTCTTTTTATTTCTATTTGTATTTCTTTTATTTCAGAAGTTGTAATGTATTAAGTAATTTTGTATTGAACTTATGAAATGAGAAATGAAAATGTAGTTTGTGGTTGTTTATTGGATTTTGATGTGTGTGACCTTCCATTTTATAAAATCAAAAAGTTCACCATCAATTTATCTAGTATTTGCACTTCAGCCCCTCTATATTATTGTGACTTGTGACATAGATTCTCTTCACTTGATACATCGGTACATATTCTTCATATGCTTTGTACTAACTTGTTTTGCAGTTTCATTTGGACTTGTACTTATGGAGATCGCTCCACGTGTGGGTAATATCATTCTTTTCCTAGCTTTGTGTTGTGTTCTTTAATGGACGCATTGGGGACAATGCAACAGTTAAGTTAGGGGGTGTAGCATAGTCTATCCATTTTGTTGTTTAGTCCTTGGATTGGATTTCAATTTAGTTACAAAGCATATTTTTGTTAAAATTTGAAAATTTTCAAAAATATTTTCTTTCTTTTTTCTCCTTTGTTGGGCATTTTGCCCTTGTTTCCGATGACAAATTTTAATAATTGCCCGATCAAATAGACAATTCAACTATGCATGTTCTCGATTTTAGAAGTTATTAGATTTTAGTCCCTAAATCATTGATATTATGAATAACTTCATGAATTAAACTTTATCCCGTGAACATATGCACCATTCTTGTTATATTGAATTGGCTTAAGATTTTTATAACTCGGTATGCTTTTGCTGCATTGTATATACTTACACCGAGCGAGATTAGAGACTTATCTTCATTTGTGAGTGTATACGCTATTCTTTCCTCTTTGAAAACGTTACAGTCGTTGGTAATCTCTTTATTCTTTCATTGACCATTCATTAATTGAGTTAATCATTGAAATGTGTTACTTGAGCATGATTTTCTTATGTTGTTTTAACTCGCGAATTGTGTATACTTTGTGAAATGATCATAGGCCCTCTTTGATATATCACCCATATGACCTTGACCTCACCTTTATATGTTCCCTAGTCAACCCACTTGAGCCTATATACTAGCCTTTCTTTTCATTACCCAAAAAATCCCATATCCAACTCCAAATTGGAGTTTTATACCATATATATTACCTTACATACCCTTGTTTGGATTGTTGCTTGGAATTGAATGTTATTATTGTTGTGTGGTTGCAATTTGAGTATGAAAAGAGTAAGAAGTGTCAGAAAAGAAAATAGTGAAAAAGAGTTAAAAAGAGAAAGCAAAAAGAAAAGAAAACAAAAGAGAAAAAGTGAGAAAAAGGAAGAAAAGGAAAAGAAAGAGAAAGTTGTAAATATTGTTTGTAGTGTTTCAATAAGCTTTGATTACTCTCTCAATTGTTATACCTATGCTCGTTTGGACATCTTTGTCCAACTTTTGATATTGCCCACTTTTTACATTATTCCGAGTTTCATCCCCAAACACTTTGAATCCGTACATACATTCCTTCATTTCGTACCTTAACCTAGCCATACATTACAACCCTATTACAAGTCCTATGTGATCTTAAGTAGATGTAATTCAAATGTTTAAATAGTGTTGATAATCTATGAAAATGCATTTCGCCTCTTTTAGTGTGCGGTATCCTTTCATTGAGATTACAGTTTTTCATTTTATATATAGCGTTCTTCATTTGTGGCATGTGTGCGGCCTAGTTTCCATTTACATTTACTCTTTATGCCTGCATGTCCCGTGTATTACCTCCCATTCCGAGTGATTTCATTTGTTGAGCGTAATGCCCGTGAGGATTGAATGTATGCTTGCTTTGATTAGTATCCGATTTATATAAGTTTTTTTGCCAAATCATATTTTGCATTTGCTCTCCCCCCTCCCACTTTTAAAGTTTCAATTCTATGAGGTGCATTCTATAATGTTAATGATTCGAACTTTTATGTGAATTCGTTTGCTATGCTAATAACATGTTGAAATCTTGTTCGCACTGATGAGTTTGTCTTACTTGATTGGGCATATTTTGAGGAAACTTTATGATGTTTGTGGGTTTCATCCATGAAAACCCTCACGAGACGACACTCGTCCACTAGGGTAACCTAGGGGTTTAACGGCTTATTGCATATGCTAAATGCAATCGAATCGCCCGCGAAAGTGGCTTTATCTTTGTATTGCTTTTTATACTATACTTTTGTACTCTCTCCTGTGTTGGTTTACTTGTTCTTCTTGTTGCATCTTATTTCATTGCTAGGGACTAGCAATGTGTAAGTTAGGGGGAGTGATACGGCGGAAATATTGCGTATTTCACCCGTTAACCTACGCGTTATTAGCCCCCTTGGGTATCTTATTCCCTATATTTATGCTCGTTAACCAGACAGCCCTCGGATTTCTATGATAACATGTTTTGCAGGGGTTAATTGAGCTTTTGTAGGTATTTGGATGCTAAGTGTGAAGTCCGGATGCGTTTCGCTCGATTTCCTTACACAACCGCACGCGCAAGGGCATTTTAGTCTTTTGACAGCTTGGGCACCTGGACCGACATCTACACGGAAGTTGTAGCCCTCCTCGCTAGCTTCGCGTGGCCGTGAACGGTGCGCGATTCCAATGCATAACGACAAAGTTACGTCGATTTGAGCGACGTTGGATTGTATGCCAAAACAGGGGATTCTGCATACTGCCTGCTTGATCGATCGATCTACCATAATGGTCGATCGATCGACCCTTCTTATTTTTGCCACGAATTACACTGTCGATCGATCGACACCAAAGGTCGATCGATCGATCCCCTGTTTTTCCCCTGCAGATATTTTCCTTTATTTCTTTCTTCTTTTCTTTTATTACAACTTACTATATAAGTTGGTTTTTGTTGTAATAGAGATATACTTCGATATACTTAGAGAGATTCAGATTAGATAGTTAGTTAGGGTTTGGTGTGGAGATTTCCTTTCTTCTTCTTCTTGGATTGACAACCCATGGGTTTGTAAGATTGAACTATTCACTTCCTCTCCTTTTATATAGTTTGTTCTTCTTCTCCTCTTGCCTTGTAATTTAGTTTCAATGCTTTCTAACTAGTTTACATGTTTTAATTCTTGCTTTCTTAGTCTAATTAGCATAATTTAGTTTAACTCACCATGCACCCTTAGATAAATAGGGTCGGGATTTCATTTCCGCCATTTTCGGGCCCCGAGCTCCGAAAACTAGGTTTAGTGCAAAATCGCATTTAATTGAACCCGCGCGTATTAAATTTGGATTGCTAAGCGTTTATCTTTCTTTGTCACGCAACGTTAGAGTTTATAGCGACAATCCGATTTTAATCCGCGTGCGACCATTTTTCAGTTAAATGTTTAATCTCGCAACTTTGGGTTAAATTCCTTCTTGTGTGATGTTTATTCTTAATTGAAAATGCTCGATTAGATTGCTTTCGAGCCTTAACTCTAGTTAGTAGTTGTTTCGATCCGTTTGGTAGAATGCGATCCCGATTCTCACTTTCCTTTAATTTAGCGTTAACTTCTCTTTTCTTTTGTCACCATAACCACACATCACCTTTTACACTTTTATTCTTGAAGTAATTAAACAATTAACATCTGAAATTTAATAACTCCCTGTGGATTCTCGATACCCGACTTACCGCTTTACTTGCTTGTCAAGTGTAGCCGTAGCTTAGGTTTATTCTTTTGCATGTCGAGTGGGAGACGAAATCAACGATAGTGTCCATACACGAACACTCGGTTTCCCTAGCATCAGCCCCTTATAAGAAAGTTAGAGATATCCTTACCTCTAAACCCTCGGAGCTCATCCATATGGACCTAATGGGTCCATCTCGAACTTTTAGTCTATGTGGACACAGTTACATTCTTGCTATGGTTGATAACTAGACCAAATTTACTCGGGTAGCTTTCTTAAAAAAAAAGTTTTACACTTCCCAAACTTTTTTGAAGATCGTACTTCGGATTGAAAATGAGAAAGACACTCAAGTAAATAGAATTCGTAGTGATAGAGGTGGAGAATTCATAGATACTGGTTTTATAGAGTATTATGACTATAATGGTTATAAACATGAATTTGGTGCTCCTAAGACTCCTCAATAAAATGGTATTGCTGAGAAAAAGAATTTTACCCTTTAAGAGATGGCACGTGTTATGATTCATGCCAAAACTTTACCTAAGTATTTTTGGGTAGAATCTATTCATACTGTGTACCACATTATCAATAGGGTCTATCTTAGAAAGAATTCTAAACAAACTCCTTACGAACTATGGTATGGGAAGAAGCCCAATCTTAAGTACCTTAGAACCTTTGGTAGTATGTGTTACGTCTACAAAGACAGAGAACACTTATCCAAATTTGAGACTCGTGTAGATAAATCCATATTTTTAGGATATTCTCCCAACAATAGATCATACCATGTCTATAACCTTCACACTAAGACCTTAATGGAATCCATAAACGTTATTGTAAGTGACACTACTACAGAGAGTAAGACTGGAGAACCAACTATTATGGAAGAGTCTGAAAATGTTTTAGAAAATTACGCTCCAGAAATAGATGATTCTTTACCAGTTGAGACACCTGAAGTACCTAACTGGGTTTCTAAAGACCATCCCATGAATAACATTATTGGTAACCTTAGTGAACCTGTACTTATAAGATCTCAATTAAGAAACTTTGCACATTATGCATGTTTTGTTTCCCTTGTGGAACCAAATAATGTAAATAATGCATTAAATGATCCTCATTGGATTTCTGCAATGCAGGAAGAACTTCTTTAATTTGTCATTCATGAAGTTTGGTATCTTGTACCTAGGCCTGATCGCAAAAATTTTATTGGCACACATTGGATATTTAAACATAAATCTGATGAAGGTGGGATAATCATTAGAAAAAAAGCCAGATTAGTTACTCAAGGATATTATCAAATTGAAGGAATAGATTTGAACGAGACTTTTGCTCCTGTTACTCGATTAGAATATGTTCGTCTTCTCTTTGCCATTGCTTGCTACTTACATTTTACGCTTTACCAAATGGATGTCAAATCTGTGTTCCTTAATGGAATTTTGACTGAGGAGACCTATGTAAAACTACCAAAAGGGTTCATTGACCCTAATATCCAAATCATGTCTTTCATCTTAAAAAGGCTTTGTATGGCCTAAAATAAGCGCCAAGAGCCTGGTATGAGTGCCTTTCCAATTTTCTCTTAGATAAAGGCTTTAAGAGAGGTGGAAATGATCAAACCCTTTTTGTCAAACATTTTGACAAACATATTATTATAGCTCAAGTTTATGTTGAAGATATCATTTTTGGATCAACTTCCCCTTCAGAAGTTAAATCATTTTCTGAAATTATGCATAAAGAATTTCAAATGTCTCCTATGGGGGAGTTAAAAAAATTCTTGGGTATTCAAGACAAGCAAAACTCATAAGGATTATTTTTTTCGTAATCAAAATATGCTTTAGAGATTGTTAAAAAATTCGTCCTTGAGAGTGTAAAAGATGCTAAAACTCCCATGAGTACTACGGTCAAATTGTCTAAGGATGAAATTGGTAAATCCATAGATCCAACATTGTATCGTAGTATGATAGGAACCTTGCTATACCTTACCGCCTCACGTCCTGATATTATGTACGATGTTTTCATGTGTGCCCGTTATCAAAACAATCCTAAAGAGATCCATTTAATTTGTGTTAAAAGAATCATTAAATACATAAAAGGCACTCTAAATTTAGGACTTTGGTACACCAATGATACTCCTAGCACTATAATAGGATACACTGATGCCGATTGGGCAGGGTGTACTGATAATAGTAAGATCACATCAGGAGCATGTTACGATATTGGTAATAATTTGGTTGGTTAGAGTAGTAAGAAACAAAACTACACTTCTTTATCAACAGTTGAATCTGAATACATAGTCGCTGGAAGCTGCTGTGCTCAATTGCTTTGGCTTAAGAAAATGCTAAGTGATTATGGTATTAAAGAGGAACAACAACATCTTTATTGTGATAATCAATGCACGATCAATATTTCTAAAAATCCTATTCAACACTCACGAACAAAACACATAAAAATTAGACATCATTTTATACGCGAATTAGTTGAGACTAAGAAATTAGAAATCAATTATCTTTCTACTGATTTGCATCTCGTAGATATGTTTACTAAATCTTTGGATTTCAATAAATTTATTTCTTTGCGTAAATCTATAGGTATGGTTTGTGCTGAATAAACTCTTTGACTTGCATAGTTTTTCCCTTTGTCAAATTGAGACAAAATTGGGGAGAAATTTGAGTCGTGTGAGTTCATTTCTTTTGTACGTATTCTAATAAGCTTGATCTTAGTGATTATTTGTAGGATTATGTACAGTTATTCTCAACGAATGTAATAGGGTATCAAATTATAATTAATTGAGTTATGTAATTTTCTTTTCTAGGAAATGGGTAGATAGAATTATTGTATAGGCATAGTTTTTTCCTTATTCCTTTGTAACCCTACGAGTTTAAGATGACTCAAAGGAGATTTTGTCTCATATTTTCAAAGGGGGAGATTGAAGCACCTTATACTCTTGACTCACTTGAGTCTACATTGTATAAGTGCTCATCTAGTTTGGAAATAGTGACAAAATTGAGTCCCTCCTCTAGATACCAAAGAGCCTCAGATACTTCTATACAATTCATTCCTCTTATCTGAATGATCAAAGGTATATTCACAAACACTCACACACATTAGGACGGAATACATGGGTCATATATTGCATAATTTGATTGTGTGTGTGTTGTGTGTGTTAATTTTCCTTAAAACCCTTTTGAATAATTTTTAGGAATTTTTAATGTTTTTTAAAAAGAATTTTTTCATAATTAAAATTGGGATTAAAAAGTTTTGGGGCCAATCTGTAAATGTCGATTGTTGGTTTTATGCCTATAAAGTTCACTTGGGTAGAAACCGAAAGCTCTTGAGATATTAAGGGTGTGTGTGTAATTTTCTTTGAGATGCGCGTGTGAGGTTCGATATTAGCTCTACACATGTCGCCCTTCTACCGGTAGGATTTGTTTTTCTTTTAAGAGATAAATCCGTTATTCATTATCAGACCTTGGATTGATCTTACCAACGCTATGCATGCGTACAATCCTAATCCCTGTGAAACTCTCTTAGCCAATTAGAAAGCATTTAACTCACCGCTTCTCCTAAACCGTTGGATGGAATTCAAAAGGCCAAGACTAAATCTCATCATTTAGATTCATCTCAGCCTTCTCGATCCTTCTCAGGCCTCTATAAAAGGAGGCTAACCCTCGGCCATTGAGAGGCTTTTTCCACTTCGTTTAATTCGAGTGAGAAGAGGGAAAAGAGAGACAAACCAGAGAGAGAATAGAAATCCTAATTCTTTCAAACACGTTTTCAAACCCTAACCCTTTTACCAAAAACCAGTTTACACCAAACACCACCCCTGATGTTTGAGAGTTTTTGAGTGTTGGTTTGAATGTTGTTTCGTGGTTCAAACCACTTCGTTTGAAGATCTTGTGTCCAACTTAATCATTAGATTAGATCTGAATTTCTGTTTCATAGAAATTATAGATCTGGTCATTTTATGTTATATTACACTTAGATCTGCATTCTTAGTTTCTCGTCTTGAGAAATATTTTGTTGATTATTTTCTTTAAATGTTTTCATCATCAAAATCAACAAAATAATTTTATGTTTCTAGTTCTTTTGAAACAAGACCTTTGGACTAGATGGAATCACACTTGGCGATTTTCAATTTCAAAAATAGTTTCAAAACCCTGAAATTCATTAAGATCTTGAATCGTCTTTAGAGGAAGATAGATATGGGTTCCTAGATCATTTTAAAGGTCAAATAAGGTTTTAGTTTTCTGAGAAGAGAGAAACTGAAAATCACATCATATAGATCTGTTATGTAATTTGCTAGGACTGTTTGTATAAATAAGCGTTAGTGTATGTGCATGCATGTGTTAGAGCACCATCACAAACACTTACACACTACAACACTGAAAGTGTTGGTAATAAGATTTTGAAATAAGAGTCGACGTAAAGACTGGAACAAAGTGGAAGTTAGCAAACTAGGAGAACCACATCAACAATAAGAACTGCAGAAAAGTTAGAAGTACACCAGTGGGTACATTCCTAAACTTGTATAGGACTAATTTGTGTGCATGTGTGTTATATAGTTTGTAATTTATATATTTTATTTTAGTGGATTTTTGGTTTGTGACTTAGAAGTCACCGTGGATTTTTGTTTTCTACATCTCCTCATCTCATTCTTGCTGGTGTGCTATTTTAATCTTTTCAGTTTTGTTTTTCAAAACTAGTTAACAAATCTTGAACTGATCTCGTGTATGTTTTATTAAACACATCTTGTGATTAAAACTGATTTGATTTAAAGAAAAGAGTTTCCTTAAAAAATAGTTCAGAGTTACTTAAATAGTTTAATCTTGTATTAAACGGCTTTAGTAACAGTTTTTCACTTCAGCCCCAAGGGCATGACCTTGTAGCAATAAGTCCCCTTGTCTATGATGAATGTTATCTTCCTGAGTCTTACAGGTTCATGAAGATCTGATTATACCCGAAATATGCATCCATGAAGCTCATGTGCTGCAGTGACATCCACCATCTGATGATTACGAGGTAGGGGAAAACTATCTTTTATGCAAGATTTGTTTAAATCAGTGAAATCTATGAACATCCTCCATTTCCCGTTAGATTTTGGCACAACGACAATGTTAGATAACCTCTCAGGTTATATGACCTCTCTGATGAACTTGGACTCTTAAATCTTTCTAACCTCTTATCTGATGACATCATACTTCTCCCTTGAATACACTCTTCTTCTCTATTTGATTGTCAGCTTGAGCAGAATATCCACTGTTACTGTTTTTCTTATGTCTTCCCTTGTTGTTGAGGCCAACCTCACGAGTGCATCTGCTCGGTTATTGTCTAGCTGAGGTATACTCTTCATCTTTACTTCCTTGAATCTTTCTAGCATTGTTCTCACCTTCTTCAGGTATTTTGGCCATCCTTTCGTCTTTAGCCTCATACACCCTCAGGATCTAGTTGATAACCAGCCTTGAGTCACTATGGACTAGGAGTTGGCCAAAACTAAGGGCTTTTGTCAATGAGAGGCCTATTATTAATGCCTCATACTCTGACTCGTTGTTCTAAGCTTTAAAGTTAAACCTTAGAACATATTCAATATCTATACCATATGATGTTAACACTGTCATCCCTGCTCCACTTTCTCTTTCACAGGATGACCCATCAATAAAGAGTTTTCAAACAGCTTCATTTGAAGATAAGTTTCCCTCTGATAAGGTCCCTTGCTTGAAAAGGTACATGTATTCCTCATTCTCAACTATTCTTTTCCTAGCTTTTCTTGACTCAACCTCATCCGGATCATGGAAGTCGTTTCTGTTTGGTTCATCTGCAGCCTTTTGACTAATCTTAACCTTGGCCTCTACCTAAGTAAACTTGACCACAAAGTCTGTGAGTGCTTGCCCCTTGATGGAAACCCTGGGTTGATAAATAATGTCATATTCCCCCAACTCGATGGCCCAAGTCATTAGCCTGCTTGACTTTTTAGGCTTATAGAGGACCTGTCTGAGAGGGTAATCAGTGAGGACATCTATGGAGTGTTCTTGGAAGTATGGCTTCATTTTCCTAGAAGCATGTATTAAATCATAGGATAATTTTTCAATCCGAGGGTACTTCTATTTATAACCTTGAAGAGCTTTACTATTGAAGTACACTGGCCTCTGCACTCCATCATCTTCTCTTACTATTATAGCACTAATGGCTGACTCTGAGACAACTAGATATACATATAGCTTCTCACCCAGAATTATTCGAGATAGGAGCAGGGGAGATATGAGGTAGGACTTGAGCTCCTTGAAATCTTTTTCGCATTCCTCATCCCATTTGAAGGACTTTCTAAGCACTTTGAAAAATGGAAGACACTTGTCTATAGCTCTTGAGATGAACCTTTTAAGTGAAACAACTCTTCCAGTTAACCTATGAACATATTTGATTATTTTGGGTGTCTTCATTTCTAGTAATGCCTTGATTTTCTCAGGGTTAGTCACAGTTCCCCTTTGGTTGACAACGAAACCCAAAAAATTTCCTGTTCCTACCCTGAAGACACATTTGGTCGGGTTGAGCTTCATCATGTATTCGTCCATGGTGTCCAAAGTTATTTCAAGGTTGGCCACATAAGTATCAGCCTTCAGGCTCTTGGTCAGCATATCGTCCACATATACTTCTATGGACTTACCTATTTGATCCTCCAGCATCTTATTTACAAGACGTTGGTAAGTAGCCCATGTATTCTTCAGCCCAAAGGGCATGACCTTATAGCAATAAGTCCCCTTGTCTGTGATGAATGTTGTCTTCTCTGACTCTTTCGGGTTCATAAAGATTGAATTATACTTAGAATATGCATCTATGAAACTCATGAGCTCATGTCCTGCGGTGGCATCCACCATCTGATGAATACGAGGTAGGGGGAAACTGTCTTTTCTGCAAGACTTGTTTAAATTAGTGAAATCTATGAACATCCTCCATTTCCCATTAGATTTTTTCACAATGACGGCGTTAGATAACCACTCAGGTTATATAACCTCTCTGATGAACTTGTCCTCTTCAAGCTTTCTATCCTCTTCTCTAATAACATCATACTTCTCCCTTGAATACACTCTTCTTCTCTGTTCGATGGTCGTCTTGAGAAGAATATCCATTATTACTATTTTTCTTATGTCTTCCCTTGTTGTTGAGGCCAACCTTGCGAGTGCATCTGCTCGGTTGTTGTCTACCTGAGGTATACTCTTCATCTTTACTTCCTTGAATCTTTCTAGAATCGTTCTCACCTTCTTCAGGTATTTGGCCATCCTTTCATCTTTGGCTTCATACACCCTCAGGATCTGGTTGATAACCAGCCTTGAGTCACTATGGACTAAGAGTTGGCCGACACTAAGGGCTTTTGACAAAGGGAGGCCTGCTATTAATGCATCATATTCTAACTCGTTGTTCGAAGCTTTAAAGTTAAACCTCAGCGCATATTCAATATATATACCATCTAGTGCTAACACTATCAACCCTGCTCCACTTTCTCTTTTACAGGATGACCCATCAATAAAGAGTTTCCAAACATCTTCATTTAAAGAGAAGTTTCCCGCTTATAAGGTCCCTTGCTTGAAAAGGTACCTGTCTTCCTCATTCTCAATTATTCTTTTTTTGGCTTTTCTTGAATCAACCTCGTCCGGATCTTGGAAGACGTTTCTATTTGGTTCATCTACAACCTTTTGACTAATCTTAACCTTGGCCTCTTCCCAAGTAAACTCGGCCACGAAGTCTACGAGTGCGTTCCCCTCGATGGCAACCCTGGGTTGATAAACAATTTCATATTCCCCCAACTCGATGGCCGAGGTCATTAGCCTGCCTGATTTCTCAGGCTTATGGAAGACCTGTCTGACAGGGGAATCAGTGAGGACGTCCATGGAGTGTTCTTGGAAGTATGGCTTCATTTTCCTAGAAGCATGTATCAAATCATAGGCTAATTTTTCAATCTTAGGGTACTTCTATTTAGACCCTTGAAGAGCTTTACTATTTAAGTACACTGGCCTCTACACTCCATCATCTTCTCTTACTATTGTAGCACTAATGTCTAACTCTGAGACAACTAGATATACATATAGCTTCTCACCCAGAATTGATCGAGATAGGAGCAGGGGAGATCCGAGATAGGACTTGAGCTCCTTAAAAGATTTTTTGCATTCTTCATCCTATTTGAAGGCCTTTCTAAGCACTTTGGAAAATGGAAGACACTTGTTTGTAGCTCTTGAGACGAACCTGTTAAGTGAAGATACTCTTCCAGTTAACCTATGAAAGTCTTTAATGGTTTTGGGTGTCTTCATTTCTAGTAAAGCCTTGATTTTCTCAGGGTTAGCCTCTATTACCCTTTGGTTGATAATGAAGCCCAAAAACTTTCCTGCTCGTACTCCGAAGATACATTTGGCTGGGTTGAGCTTCATTCTGTATTGGTCCATGGTGTGAAAAGTAATTTCAAGGTCGTCCATATGAGTGTCAGCCTTCAGGCTCTTGGTCAGAATGTCGTCCACATATTCTTCCATGGACTTGCCTATTTGATCCTCGAACATCTTATTTACAAGACGTTGGTAAGTAGCCCCTGGATTCCTCATCCCTAGGGCATGAACTTATAGCAATAGGTTCCTTTATTTATGATGAATGATGTCTTCTTTGAGTCTTCTAGGTTCATGAAGATCTGATTATACCCGAAATATGCATCCATGAAGCTCATGAGCTCATGTACTACTGTGGCATCCACCATCTGATCAATACGAGGTTTGGGAAACTATTTTTTGGGCAAGACTTGTTTAAATCAGTGAAATCTACTCACATCCTCCATTTCCCATTAGATTTTATTACAATGACAGAGTTAGATAACCACTCAGGGTATATGACCTCTCTAATGTACTTGGCCTCTTCAAGCTTTCTAACCACTTTTGTGATGTCATCATACTTCTCCCTTGAACACACTCTTCTTCTCTGTTTGATGGGCTTAGCGTCTTCTATAACATTGAGTTTATGGCATATAATCTCAGGATTAATTCCTGGCATATCTGCATGGCTCCATGCAAATATACTTGGTCTCTTCCTTAAAAGTTTACCAGTTCCTCCTTGATCTCAGTTCTTAGGTCTTTGCCGATTTGGATGGTTTTTTCGGCTCGTCATTATTGAGGATAATGGATTCTACCTCCTCCACGGCCTCTCTCTTTTTGAGATTTGTTTCATCTTTAGGATCAAGTGTGTCGATGTTGTACGTGGTTGTTTCCCATTTATGAGCCTCTCTCTCTTCCGCAGAGTTGAAGTTGCATTCACATGCCGATGTTTGGTCACCTTGCACTCCCCCTACTCCATAGGAAGTCGGGAATTTTTACTTTTGGTTAACCGTTGAAGGCACGGCCTAAAATTCCTTGAGGGCTACTCTTCCTATGATGAGGTTGTAAGCTGAGAAGACGTTTTCATCCATTACAAAGAACTTAATCTTTCTGGTCAACCACTTAGGCCATTCATCTCCCATTCTAACATCCATCTCATACATGCCCAATGGATGAACCTTTTCACCGATGAAGCCAATCAAGGTATGACGATAAGGGACAAGCCTAGCTCTGCTGAGGCCTAGGCTTTTAAAACAGGGCCAAAACATAACGTCTGTTGAACTACCCCCATCAACGAGGATCCTCTGAACTTCACACCCATGCACCCTTGTGGTGATTACCAGAGGGTCATCGTGAGGAGCTAAGATACCTTTAAAATCAAGTCGGGAGAAACCAACTATGAGGGTGTCCATATATACCTTCTTTCTCTTCTCACGCTTAACCTCCGTAGATGCCAAGTTCACAACCTTGGCTTTAGTTATAGCCTTAGCCTCTACCATATGAGACTTGCGATCAGCTACCTCTGAGTCACCCCCTGCTAGGCCCCCACAGATAGTGTTCATATCAAAAGAGATCATACCGAACCTCTTCAGTGGGGCATTATCGTCTTTTGGTGGGAGGTCAGGGTCATCGTCATCATCATCTGAGTGATCAACTCTTCTGTAAGGGATGTGTTCTTGACATTTATCATTTCTTCTGAGCTTTCCAAACTTCAACATCTTCTCAATCTTATCCTTCGGCGAAGCACTTGTCAGTCAGATAGTTGTTATCTTGATGGAACTCGCACCATAGGTTCTTGTTTCTCTTATGTGGAGGATATTTCAACTTTCGGCCATCTTAGGGATCTATTATTCTTTATTTTGTTGAATATATGTTCACAGCTCATAGTTAAAGGAGTGTAGTGTGAAAACTTGTCATCTGCAGTTCTCTTCTTTCCATCATTCTTCCTTTGAAACTTCCCACTACTACTTCCATTCTCATCATCATGTTTTGCACCCATTGCTTATTCTACATTCATGACCTTTCCAGTTTTTGCTAACAGCTCGGCCATAGATTTTGGAGGGTCTTTAGCAAGCTTTCAAAGTATCTTTCCCTTCTGATGTCCTACAATAAGGGCTGTCATGGCTATGCTCTCTTCATAATCTTCTACCTCTAATTTTTCCTTGTTGAACCTCGCGATGTAGTCTCTGAGGCTTTCATTCTTCCCTTACTTTACATAAAGCAAGTGAGTCGTCTTCTTTTGAGGTCTTACTCCAAAACAGAAGTTATGAATAAACTGTTCGGCCAAATCTTTGAAATTTTCAATTGAATTTTTAGGAAGAGATGTGAACCAGATATGTGCAGCCTCGGTCAAACTGATCTCATTTGAGATAGAATAAATGTCTGTTGCAGATTGATACATTTCAATATGATGGACTGGGTTAGTACTACCATCGTACTTGGGAGACACCATCAGAGGTTTAAATTTGGCAGGGGTTAGGAATTTAACAATCCTTGCAACAAATGGTGAGCCCTCTTAGTACCCCCTCTGTAACGGGTCTCGACTTTTTATGATGTTTCCTATCTTATCTTCCAACCTCTAAATATATTCATTCCATGGTTTGGCAACGTCAGCTTGGCCGAGGTTGTCTCCAACCACTTCTAAAGGGTGAACTGAGGGTTCCCCAGCTACTGCGCAACGTCGGTTGTTGACCTCCCCGTGATAACAGTCTCGGCCATGTTAGGGTTTGCCATGATGGGGTCGATGCTCACCACCTTCCCTTTATGATCCAGCCATGCTTCTTGACCTGGATAGCCTCTGCCTCAGATCATTAACTGGGTCGAGCCTTTCAAAGGTCGACCCTCTACTTTAGCGATCAAAAGACGACCCTCTTGGTTTTGCATCACCATCTCATCTTTTTCACTGACCTTGACCCTACTGTATAGGACATAAAGTGTTATTTAAGACCTTATATGGCTCCCAGCAATCTGCAGGGACATCTTCTACCTTAATATTGTCATACCTATCCTCAGGACAAGGGTTTCCTTGCCTCCCCAGGCGTAGACGCCTAGGGTTAGCAATATCCCTCCTTTATTGAGGAGTAGGTTGGTCTTTTTACGGTGCCTGGGGTGGTCCCCTGGTCTCATGCTGTGGTTGAGCAGCATTCGGAGTAATCATCTCTGGTGATACTCCAAGTGGTCTCATTATGTTTTGGCTGAGCTGGGCAGATTATTCCTGCATCATTTACTGAGTGGCAGCCAAGGACTTCAAGGTTGCTGCCACCTCAGCCATCTCGGACTGGGGTGGTGCTTGGCTAGAACTGGGTCCTTCAACACTAGATGGTGGAGGAGGTGGTGGTAACTCTAATGCCATATGCTTGGGCTGATGATGGGAGGTTCATAGAGCTTGGAAACCTTAAGGGACCTCTTTAAATGGTGAAACAGCTCCACGCAAAGGGTGATGCCTAGTTCACCACCAAAGTCTCCGGTGAGGTTAAAAAACAAGAAAGGAAGAGATTAATCTTCTCATTCCCACAGACGATGCCAAAATGATGATGCTATAAACAACACCGCCAGATAAAGAGGTGTTATAGCTCAAACAGACATAACAATGGCAGTAAATAACAACAGAGATATGTAGAAGGAGATGAGGAGAAGAGGAGAAATACACCAATATAAGTGGTTCAAAAATTTCCTACGTCCATTGTGTAAGTGAGCGTAAGTATCACTATCATAAGAGGGCTCTAATGGCCTTAGCAATACAATCACTCCAGTTTCTCTCTCTACTATAAATGCACCAATTTTTTGATAGGGTTTGTAATTATGGGATTCCTTTACAAGGTATATGATGACCTCTATATATAGAGCTTGGGGGGTGTAATGTACCCCCAAGCATGTAATGAGCATGTGCATGAGGATCGATACAATATGACAATGACACTGATCTTATGTAGATAATGATGGCCTTAATATTCCCTCACGCGAGGGGAATGATTCGGTTATAACTGATTTATCCACGTGTTCCAAACCATACATGTGCTTGTAAATTATCGGCCTGGACGAGTATGAGGTTGGTGAAGTCCAACAATATTTTTTTGTCTTATCTCTAACGATGACGACCTCAGCCAGGAGGGCTGGCCAAGGTTAGGTATGAGGTAGCTATAACATCGATTGAGGTCGATGAGGACCTTGGCAGTTGATTGAGCCCATGAGACTTTGCTGACCTCGGCTGATGGCCAACCAAGGTTGGTGTATGAGGTTCCAACCTTATAAAAGACGGCCTTGCTGATGGTTATCATAGGCTTCTTGTCAACTCGAGTTTGAGACTGGACAAGGTTAGTCATTCTGAGTAAGAGGGTGCACTTCGGGCATATCAACCTATTATTATCACATTTACATGTGTGACATTTATGAAGGATGTTGTCATGACACATATTGCTTCATGATGATAATTTTTGTTTTTATTTTTTAGATCTCATGGCAAAGACTTAGAAAGAGAGCTATCAGATACAAGGGACTAATAGGGATTGTAAAAAAATTGATGAGAGAGGTAACAACTTAGAGAAGGCACTGTAATAGTTTTTAGCATGTTTAAAACCATTATTCAATTCCATCTAATACTTTTTATCACATTTCTTTCTGTTTCAGGCACCGGTTACAGAATATTTATGTTGGAATCACAATTTGTTTGCAATTTTCCAAGTGAAGTGTTGAATTTGGCTTTGTTTTGCACTCTAGTAGTTTCTGATTGTAACGTTTTTCTTATGTTTTGGATTTCGCAAGTATTGAATGTATTTTCTTTGATTGTTGAAGCTAAGGAAGTAACCTTTTTCCAATCAACGATTTGAAAGTGTGTGGGTTCTACATGGGAGCATATCTGATATTGGATGAAATAATGAACGAAAAGATAGTTGGTGAATTTGTTGTTGCTTACCTTCCTTTGAATCGTCTTAAGCATGAGAAGAATCTTATTTTGGTAAAGACTATTTTTTTTCTTTATTTTGAAGGTATATTGTAATGATATTAGGTGTACTCTATTAAAATAAATCTTGACTTGAAGCATTGTTTGAAGGTATATTGTATAATACATAATAAGATCTATTTTTATAAAGGAATTTTTATTCATAAAAGTTTTTATGCTATTTTTTAAGGTATGATGTTCTTGATGTCCCAAGAATTTTTGAAGCGTCTCACATCAATCTACTTCTTTTTGCAACACAACAACCACCGATCAAGGTATTTCTTGGTCCCTCACTCACGCTTATGTTGTTTTAGAGCTTTTAAACCCCAAATTATGTTAATTGTTTAATTTTTTTTATTGATTAGAGAATGTATATGTTAGATGTGTACCTCTTATTGTCATGTGCTTTTATAATGGGTTTGAGATAAATATTTAGGGTTTTAGATTTTCATGTCCACATTAGGTTCGTCTGTCGTTGATATTTGCAAGATTTTTGGTTACGAAATTATGGTTTGATTTATATTTAGTCGTTTGTATGCGGGGTTATTTGTGATGATTTGGAACTTTATGACAATGTTACAAGTGACAGAATAATATATATATACATACATGGAGCAGTTTATTTAATGGGTCACTCAACTTCAATTTGTTTTTGAATTTGATTTGTTTTCTTTCAAAATCCATGCATATTTTGACATTGGAGGCGGGGAAACAATTGGTTACTTAAGAATCTCGAATTAACCCTTAACATAGTGGCAAATGTTGCTTTTTTGTTCAATAGTTTCCTTTATGTTAGTTGCACATTTAAAGTGTGCATACATTGATTTTTCCAAACAATTGGTTGAACTCTATTTTGGAGTGTGAACGAGTTATGTGCTAAAAAGGGAAGAAACGTCTAAGATATGGGGAAATATCCATTTGAGTTATGCATATAACTTGTGGTATGTTGGGGATCCTTATTGGTCCTTTTTTATTCCCCCTTTCCACTATACATCTTAATACTTATAATCGATGAGTGCTATCTATTTGTTTTATTAAATCTATGAAATCTTCTACTTGAGTTTTGATCAGCAGTGGCATAAATTAAAGGCTAGTTTTGTTTTTGCATGAATCAGTTATGGTTCGCAAAAAATGGGTGAGGAGAAAACATTGCATATACATTTGTCCAGTTCGTATCACATTGTGCTAGCTTCTAATATGTATTTAAGTTTTGCCTTGCAGTAAAAAATGTTCAAAAGATTCTTTGCCAATGACAATAACAAATGATGATGGTACATGTACAATGGGGTCAGATTCAGTTGTCGGATCAGGTATGACGGAGTTGGGTTCCTGGTCGAAATCAGTGGGGAGGGAGGGTGCAATGGGTAAGTCGGATTAATAGAAGCTACATGCTAATGTTTGGTTTGGTTTAATAAAACTTCTTGTAATTGGTTGGTCATTTCATATTATGGAGTTCAATTTTAGTGGAGAGGAAATAGGTAGTTGATGAGTCACCTCTAGGCCCGGTAATATGGGCTCTTGATGATGAAACCGCTCATAATCTACCCAAAATAATGTGTTTGGATCCCATTAATTCTGTTTATGGGTCAAAATGGTTTGAACGATCTAATAAGATGGTTTGTTGGCGGGTCATAAGCGGGTCAAAATGATTTTGGACCCTCACAAAAATAAAACTCAAATTACTAAAGAGTTAAAAGATTTTTTTTTATTCAAGTATTTACTTGTATAATTTTTTTTCAAAATTATTATACCATATTTATTTGTATATGGTATAATAATTGTTCTCTCAAGAAAAAAAAGTGGGTCAACCCAACCCGATTCGGGTTTGACCCGACCCGACCCGAATTTAACTCGCCCAAACCCGCCCAAAATATTATGTCCGACCCACTTTTGACCCGCCCAAATTAATCTATATCCATTTTTGATCCGTCCATAACCGCCCATTTGCCACTACTAGTCACCTCATCCAGAAGTAGATCTTTTCCATGTCATTCACTAATTCCCTACTAGTGACTCCCTACGTAAGGGCCAAACATGTCCAGGTCTGATTTTTTTTTACCATAAATTATTTTGTTTTTTCCGTTAATCATTAGTGTTGGTGTTCTTTCATAAGTTGATGAGTAACTCAATTAAGAGTTCGAAGTTTTGGAGTCAGATAGGAGAGTTGGTCTACAATTACTCAGACATAAAATAGTCCATGGAAGTTGCCAATGGTAATAAGTCTTCAAATGTCCTTAAACACCAATCAAACCTACTACTAAAACTTTTCAAAAATTATATTATACATAAAAGAGAAAGTTTCTCCCCTAAATTATGCATTTTTGAGAAATTACATTAGTATTTAAATTAACTTCTAAAAATTGGAAATTTGTATTTAATTTCGAAACATGTATATATACTCACTAAAATTAATATAGAAGAAAGTTTTATTACTCCACCCCAGATTATCTGGTAGTAAACTTACATCACATTGTCATTGTGAAAAAGTCACTTATACGTGAAAAATGATTTATACGGTTTCGATGTAGTGCTTCTCGAGATGCTGATGGGCATATGAATAATTGATACGAAACAACCTACCACCCAACAAAATTTAGTGGATTGGGTTAGGCCCCTTCTTCTTCTTCTTCAGAAAGGAAGCTCAAGTTCATTATGGATAATCGCATAAAAGGCCAATATTCTTCACAAGCATCATCAGGTTAACTTACAATCAAGTGCCTGAAATTGAACCCAGGAGGTGGCCCTCCATGAAAGAAGTATTGGAGACTCACGAGATTAATGAACTTCTAGAAGACCGATGAATATATGATTGATTTTTTGATGCATATGTTTTAGATATTTTTTTAATGATGTACATAGTGGGTAAATCTATCCATGATACATGTAGTAGGTCATTATTTTTTTTGTAAATGATGTACACCGTGGGTATATCTAGTTGTGTCCTACTATTTTTTTGACATGGAAAAATGACTTAGTTTGGTGCATTTTAGATGTACGTGAGTTTGAATACAAAAAATTTCAAGACACTTTTTATGTTTCTACGAATTTTGACTTTTGTTTAGATTTATTTGTAAACCATGATGTTAGTATTGGTTATTAAATTTTTCTATTATATGTTTAATTTATGACCGTTTATGTTAACCTGCATGTGATGAATTATTTTATATGACTTTTTTAATATTTGAAAATTATCTGTTATGTTGTTTTTTAAATCAAATATGACAACTTGTAAAGTATATTCTGACTGTTTTTGTAACCGATATGATTGTTTTAAAAAACAACATTGATATATAAGAATTAACCTAATATGACAATTTTATATTTGATAATTATGACACCTAAACTTATGACAATTTTGATTTATGACAATTAAAAAAGATCATAAAAAGGATTTTTCTTGTAGTTCTTAGACATCGATCTATCATCTGTGAGACTTACCTGGGATGGTACACAACTACAGACGGGTTTCCTGACTCTCCATCATACCAAGCTTGATTTGGATCTGACATATCTAGAGAACACTCTCGAGGGCATTTATTACGTTGTACACATTTAACTTATATCTTCTTCATGCCTCTTCTCGTTGCATCCCCTGGAGAATGCTTATATGGTTTGTAAGTTTTATGTGAATTTGTCGGTTGTTGCTCATGCAGCACCGACTCTCACCTATTTTATTCGAGTTGTTGAAGTAATTATGATTGATTATGTCTTTGAACTCTATTTATGACTTGATCGAGTTGAGGATCTCGAGTTTATCCCGTTCTCTAACAAACATGTATATCTTGATGATCTTGTGTATTTCTTAGTAGGCAGAGTTATGATATGGGTAAGATTGTTATTTGGGCAAATCAATCTTAGTGTTTTTTACTGTATTGTCCATTTTTTCGTGACGTACTATTTATTTCCATGACGTAGGACTCAAGACTTCCTTGAAGATCTTGTTAAGATAATTCATACTCTTGTATTATAACATACTATATATTTCCCTCCTCCTATTTTATAGATTATCCATCGAGGTGCATCTAATGTATCTTATTAGGATCTTCAATTCAAGCGTAAGCTTATCGGTTACCTCTATTCTCTTAGGCCTTGTTTGCGAGTTTTATTTTGGAGATAAAGGAAAGGTAGAGAAAGTGTGTTTCCTTTCCTTCATTTAGGAGTTGAAGTAAGGAAGAAAGTGACTTTCTCTCATTTGGGAGTTTAAAAGGAGAGAAAAGAAAAAAAAAATTTAAAAACTTTCCATTCCTTTCTCTTCAAAACTTTCTTTCCAAACCGGAAAGAAATGAAAGTTTTTTAATGAATTGTACCTTCTTTCCATTAAAAAAATTACTTTCCTTCCAAACTCCCAAACACAAGAAAGAAAGTTGTTTTACTCTCTCTCCCAAACCCATTTCTCTTCTTTTCTTTTCTTTTCTCTCTTATTAACTTTCTCTTCTTTTCTTTTCTCTTCTAATAAAATTTTTCTTTCCTTTCTTTTCTCTCCAAAACTCCTAAACGATCCCTTAGGATTCCGAGGGTGATTGGATATATTCTTACACATTTGTGTCTTATTATAGAGATCAGATTATGAGGAGACTCTCCACCACCTCTCATTAATCTAGAGGAAGACATTACCGCTCAATCTGCACCACCAAAACTGGCACCAACACCAACATCGTCCCTTGTTTCTGATCTAGTGGGTCCGTAAGTACATCGGTCCGTGAGAGCATTTATAGAGGCTCATTTTTCATTGATTCGAGATACTAATAATCTGATAATGAGACGCCTTTATAAATTGGAGGATTGTGTGGATGAATAGAATATCATGATATGAAGTGATCTTGATGCATTGATCTGAGACTTTTTAACACCTACTCGCCGAGATTCTACAACTCCCATTCATGCTTCCACAATAGTACCAACTCGTGTTTCTCCTAGCGCTCCTTATAAGAGAGTTGGTGTATACAATTTTTACTTAGATGATGATTTTGACACCAAGGCCACTTAGTTAGATAGTTCATTTAGCGATTAAATAAGATTTTATACTTTATCCTATATTTTTGTATGGAGGAGACTAGTGGTGTATGGTGGTTGTATGCATGTGTTGATACAGTTTTAAGACTTATCAGTTTTTGTACTCCATTACATTTTGAAGTTAATACACTTTGTACATTGATCTTTTATGATATATATATATATATATATATATATATATATATATATATATATATATATATATATATATATATATATATATATATATATATATATATATATATTATGTTTCTCTATTGTGGTGTGATCTCATTTTGTATATACTTGTTGATATTAAATTACTTTTATCTTGATTTGATATATCATGTTATATGGTTGGTTGTATGCGATTCATTTGCTATACATCTTATTTCACATGTTTTATTTCCTTATTGTGATGGCATAGTCATATCATCCTATGTTAGTGTCATTCTTGACAATATTCCCATGATTTACCCCATGTTTCTCATAGTCTGTCTATCATGTGATTTCTAGCTTATGTCTTGCTAATTTTACACTTGCCTTTGTAATTTTTCTTCTTACCATGCTATATACATGCTATATATGTCTTCTCTACTTCTCTTTGACTACTCCATATCAAAAAGGGGGAGAAACTTCTAAGCCGAGGGAAGTTATTAGTTGTATATTTTTTTCTCATATCTAAGGTAGAAAACATTGTTTAAAGGGAGATAAACTTTTGATTAAGGGAGAGTTACAACATTTTATGCACTTATTGTGTTGATATTTATATGATTTAGGGGGATTTTTTTTACATTAATATACATTTCTTTATGAATATTTCTCTCTTTATGATTCATATTGACATATTTTCATTGGATTACCAAGTAGGGTGAGTTTGTTTTGTATGTCACACTTGCATGATCTTTGGTGTTGTTCATTCTTTTTAGGTATTGTTGTGAGATTACGACTGATCCTCACCCAAACTCGACTTTAGTTATGTCGTCAGACTATTCGATTTCATATGTATTGTGACAAACTTCTCTCATTATATAGATAATGTGGAGTGAGCCTAGTTTGTTGTAATAAAGTTTTTTTTTTATTTTAGGGGTTTTGTAATGAATTAGACAAATGGAGTGATTGAAAATGTAAACACTTATTGTTATAGTATAGTTAGCTGAATTTTGTGTCAAAATATTTGAGTCATGCATTATTAAACCAAAATATTTGATACTATATAAACGGTTGGTAGAGAGAGTCTTATCTATTAGACATCGGTGAATATTGAACATTGAATAACTTACACGACTTCTCCACATCAAAGACTTCCATGGCTAAACTCATTAAAAACATATCATTTTCACGTATTATGATTGAACGTCTACGGCTATGCACACACACGTTCTAATTTTAACCTGATAAAACATTGATTTTAAACTAAACGAGTGATTATTCCAATGAGATATGTTATGTTTGACCTAATGTAAACTTTTGATTTCCAAAAAACATGTTGTCTAGGAAATAAATATGTTTATCCCCATGGGTACGGATCTGCAGGTTTTAGACCCCTACCTAAAACTGTGAGCATGACTGGGTTTTATACTCGTGCACACGACAAATCATTTTTGGCATGACAATCTCACTTCCACAACTCATGTGCGTGAAGCTATTTTTAGTCATGTGCATGAGGTAGCAACATTTTCAGAAATCTATAAAAAGATTCCTTTCCCTCCATTTCAAAGCATCTGAATTCCTCTATACTTATCCTGTATTGAGAGAGTAATTTCAAGGTTGAGAGCATACCAATTGAATCTATTTAATTAAAATCACTTGTTCATTTCACATATGAGGGAAAACCTATATTTATACTTGATCTACTATTTGTATAGAAATGAGAGTGTATTGATATCAGATCCACTTAGTTTAGATTTAATCTAATTGATCAACGTTAGAATTTAAGATTAAAATTTAGATCTAAAAGAGGTATTAAAGTTATTACGGAGTTCAAGCATGTTTTTATTCAAAGGAGGATATTAGACTTCCTCATTCGCCTGATGGATCACTTATTGTCAATAAGGGAGAGTCAATTTTCATCAAATAACTTCTAGTTAGGCAATGAAAGAGAGGTATCTTCTTGCATTGTATAAAAGCTTTTCAATTTGAATGAAATATTAGGATAGATCTATTGTTTTTACCCCAAGGTGGGGTTTTTCCACATAAATTTATCTTATGGCTTGATTATGTGTTATTTACTTTGATCAATACCTCTTGAACGCACACCATACTTATATCTAGTACAAGTTTATATCGATCCATTTATATTAATCATAATATTTTCATTAATTTAATTTTTGTCACAATTAACGTAGATTTCCGAATTGAATGGTTCAAATAGATCTATATGCCTCTTATCATCTGACCCAGTTGTATGTTGTACTAGAATAGTTAAAATTGAAGAGAAATTTAAATTGTCTAATTGTGAACCTATTCACCCCCCCCCCCCCCCAAGTTTATTTGAGTTAACACACTTACACCAAACCCTCACATGATTAGGCTTACAATGATAAAATTGATTATTTGTATAAATTTGCTTTTAATTGGGATTAAAGATATGGATAAAATACAAATCCTCACAAACATTAATTAAGCAACCATATTAGTTCAAATTATAATAAAAGTAATTAAATAATTTTCCATATAAATCGCGGAATGATATGAACAAAAAATAAATGACATAATGAAATGAATCAACGTGATTGTTTCATATGAAATACATTTAAATCTTAATCATATCATCACATTAATATCCTTTCGAGATCTTGAAATGGTATACATTAACCTTGTAATCACCCTCAAATGATGCATAAACTATAAACTAGATACTAACAAAGTATTACTATTATAAATTATAAATCTCTATCTTGTTTTTCTTGCCTTGAATTTTCTAGCACTTGGCTTTGGCTCTTTTCATCATTATTGGGCTTTTCTATAGCGGCTATCACACACTTTGGCAGATACCTATCGATGATACTTAAATCCAATTTAGTGTAATCTCAACAATAGTATTCTTTTTTGTTTGAATATGTCTCATCGATCAAGTTCATCAAATAATTATATTTTTCACACAAAAATTGTATATGGTCCATAGATATGTTTTTAAAATGAATGGACCAATCTTAAATCCATAGATTAAATTATGATTAAAAAATCAAGCAATTATGCAAGCCACATAAAAGTTTCATATGATCCAAAGAAATCTAAACTGCACGTGTAAAGTGAAATCAATACCAAAACGCTCGACAAACTTCACTTACCATAATTCTTCATATTAATTATAAACATATCACTGAAAACATTTTCATTTGCATGTCATTGTTTTGAAGCCATGTTTCAATCCTTTTCCAAAATAATTTCATACAATGAATCAGATGTGTATATAAAACTTAATAAATAACCCCAAAATGAAGAGACACAAAATATTTTTGGGGTTTCAAAGATGATATGACATACATACTATGTAATAGACAAGTATATAAGATAAATGCATGAAATACACAATGTATGAAAATCCTCACTAAAAGCATGTAAAAGATAAAATATAAAAATTAAAGCACTCAAACCTAATAAATTATCCGAAATAAATCGAGGAATATCTAGGAAAGGACATATCATCTAAAAAGATCATAGATATCCTATTCATATACCTGTCTAGATAGGGGGCATTGCATCTTCCCAATCCTTGCGATGTACAAAAACTAGATCCTTATTCCCCTCAACATTCTTTTAAGGAATCCCAATCTCAATCTTTTCTCTAGGATCATTATTATTGCTACCTTTCATAGGAACCTAGTGTTCTTTACTCATAGGAAATACATTCTTAGGAAATGTTTTTTCATGTCTAGGCAATGAAATCCTTCTCTTATCATATTGAGTCACCAATAAATCATCTCTTCTCCTGAGATTAGTAATCATATTTCCAATATCTCTCACTGGATCTCTTGACTTGATAACCCTTATATTTTTAAACAATCTTATATTCATAGTCAAAAACTATATACAAGTCACATTTTCATGTGAATACAAATTGAAATGAGATAAATAGGACACACTTCATTTATAAACAGGCGTGGGCTTAGATTCATGAGCTTTCAATCCTTCTAATTTCACAAGCTTATTCCTACTGAAGAAAAAATGGGCAATGTGGTTTGCTTTCCCATAAAATGAGTAACCTAGGGTACTATACTTTGGAATAACTTCTTTACACTTCATTTTTGAACCCCAAGGGGTTATCCGAGTGGTAAAGAAAGTGCTCCTAAATGCTATAGGTCGTGGGTTTAACCCTCACACTTGGTAATTCTGAAGGGCAACTGGAGGTTTTACCTGGTCATGCATTTGTCAAATGACATAACTCTAGTCCATGTGGGATTATTCAGGTTTCGCACAAGCCGACCCGAACAAGCATGGTTATAAAAAAATGTTTCATTTTGGGATTATATTCTTTGTTCATTCTCTTGCTACAAGAAGATGATTCAAATGTTAATTTTGAAATTTCCTTTGATTTTTCTTTCGACTAGATAAAACAAAGACCATTATTGTCAATTCTGACATGACCATGTTTCATATGTTGTCAAGTATATTGGTTCTTTCAACCAAATATAATTTCAAATCTTTGTTATATTTGAGTTTAAGAAGCAATTTCTCAAAATCAACTTTCAAAACTAATTTTTGAAGCCTAATCTCTTCTTTTTTTTCTTTCAAAATCATTTCATTAAACTTTTCAAAGAACTGGTCTTATTCAACAACCTATCAACATTTTAATTAAGTTTAGCATTATCCAATTGAATACATTCAAAAATTTTGATGTTTTCTTCTTGTTCACATTGAATTGATTTTAACTTTGTTAAAAGTTTTTTCTTTGACTTGTTAATCTTAAGAGATTCTTTATAAGTTCATAAAATGATTCATGAATGTTGTCCCCTACATCATCACTATCATATGATAATTTAGGACAAGATGTGTGTGATAATACATTAGTAGATGACAAGGAATAACAAAGAGACCTGTGACTAGATTCTTTCTTCCTACTCTTCCTCATAAACACATTAAGAGAATCATTTTCTTAAAAAAGTCTTTAACATTTACCTTCCAACTTCAACATGAAGGTTATCGTACTTCCATTCTCTTCACTAGAGGAGATCTCATCCTATTTCGTATCGGAATCACTCAAGATAGCTCTTTACATTTTTTTTCTTTTTGTCAAAAATATTTTGACATGTTTGGGTTATTTAAATGTAGATGGCACACATTAATATGCTGACCAACTCCACCACAGGCAAATAATTCATCTTCTTCTTTCATTTTTCCTCTCTTTTAAGCATCTTTCACATATATATAATTGAAATTTTATTTAGAGGAGTTTTGTCAATTTGGTTCAAAGTTCTTCTCATTTTTAAACATTTTCTTGTTATATTTATAGAACTTGCTAAACCATCTAACAAATAAATAGATATCCCCATCACTACTTTCATAAGACATATTCTCACTTTCCTTCACATTCACCTTCTCACTTGACTCAACAATTAAAGCTAAAACTTTCTTGGGTTTCACACTAGGAGCATTCTCTGGCTCATAATTGTGAGGGAGACTATAATTTCTTCTAGGATATATGTTGTCGTGAAAAATAACTTGGTATTGACATTTATATGTGGAAAAATTTCATTCCTACGGATATTTGATTAATCATGCATTGAAAATAAAATAAGAACTATATTTTATGATTTAACCAAGGGATTCATGAATCCATACCATAGAGAATTGTATTGTGATTCGTATGAGGAGACAAATGCAGATGGAGATGAAATCTTTTCTGCATTCTAAGGTACTTGAAAAGTATTGATTAAACCTTATGCACACTAGTATATTCTAGTGTATGTGTAATGCCTCGGACCTAATTTATGGATTACCCGCGATCAGCCTGGTCCGACCCGAACGTTAGGTGTTAAGTTCGATGAGACAACCTAAATAATATTGATTTTATTTAATTTGTATTTCACTTATTTAACATGCGATTCCAATTCAAATCAAGATATGTGAGGGACCCATGGGAAGCGTCTCCAGAATCCAAGTATACGAAGCTACTAACATAATATAAAAAGAATACTTACCTGTGAGACGCTCTCGAAATACGTAACCGCACACAACCTTTGGTAACAAAGAGGTGGGAATCATCCAAATACCTAGTGGGAAAGATAGTCTAATACGTTATACATACGTGCACATGCAACTACCTCATATATACACATATACATATTTTAGTTCAAGAAATCATTTTTATTCCAAAAGTGTTACTTGATTTATTAACTCACATTAATATTGTAAAAGACCCATTTTTACTTGACGTAGTATTTATTTTTCAATTTACTATGCCTGGTTAATTACTGTAAATAAAACACCCTTTGCTTAGGAAATGCATCTTTTTTTTAATTGAAATCACCTCTTGATTTTACCCATTTCTTTCCAAACTTGCATTTTTCTCCATCTCATAAGTGTTACTTTTCCAAACATTATCAAGTTATACACACCAACTTCTTAAATATTTTTACTTATTAACACTCATTACACATGTTGGAGTTAACACCTTTTCAAGTTGAAAATCCACTTATTTCACTACTTTCTTTACTAAGAAAATCCTTTGACATTTTGAAGACTACTTTACTAAATACCATTTTCCTTTAACTTCACCTATAGTCCTGAAATACCCACTTATCACAATTTCTACAACTCACTTAAAGCGCTAAAATTTCTATTTTCTTTGTCTCATGTTAAAACCTAATAAAACTTTCTTCAAACTTGTCCATATGATCAAGAGTATATATCTACATAGGAAGAGGGATTTTAAATCCAAAAATCCTATTAATTCTATTTAACACATGGTTCATTCTAAAAATTCCATAATATTTGGAAGACCATGCCTTTCAAGGCCAAAAGGCATTTATATTTCTTTAAAACTTGATTAAATTCTTAGTTATTCAAAAGTCCCAATTTTCACAAGAAACTCTTGAGATACTTGTTCATAAAATATTTTCAATAAGAGAAATATTATTTGAAATATTTTCTTCCATTAAATGTTTAAATATAAAGATTTCCTAAAATATATCATTTTACTCAAAACTCTTGAAATCATTTATAAACTATTTTACACAAAATCATAAGAAATAATTTTCATAAGTTATATATGCATTATACTCTTACAAACTCTAACTACAAGGCCAATACTATGAAAACTACAGTACTTAAGCTAAAGAGTTGATTTTTCCACCTCAAAGAAGCTCCAAAAATTATTGGATGAATGTAGAATAATATGGAAACCTTTCGCCTTCTAGGTTAGCCTTAAAGAGGTTGCCTATCTCCACTAATATTACTCCTTAAAATCTCCATGAAACCCCCTTCAGAATCTATAATTTCTTCTTCATCTTCTCTCCAAAATCCCCCACTAACATCTCCAAAATCCATAAATTTTCCCAACAATGGTGTAGGTGGGTTTTATAAGCTTAAATATAGAAGAAAATGGTTAATCTATGGTGGTTTCGGCTGGAGGAAGGGTGATGTTAGGGTAGTGGAGGGTGGAGGATCTCCAAGATCTAGAACGAGAGACACCAAATCTGATTAGAATGCCCAAATGGGAAAAAACTCTCTTTAAATAATCCTTATACCCTAAGGATTAAACTCCAAAAATGCCCCAAACTCAACCCCATTAACCTTTGGTCTATCAATCCTTTATCCCATGTTTTTATCTGAGTTGCTGAGGGCTTGACACGTCATACAATTCGATAATCCACAACGTGACGGGCATTAAAATGTGTAGAATTTTCAAAATTTATTTCGATCGTTTGAACGACTTGGAGCTTGTTTGAATGAGAACCCCTCTCGTTCCAACGAGAGTTCTAATGAGGTACAAATAAGGGTAAACCATAGGCTTTAAAAGGGTAAAATAATCCATCTCATTCGAACAGGGTACTACCCCTCGTTCGAATCAGGGATTTCTAATGAGATTTCAGAGGATGATGGAAATCATTCAAGTCCTCATCCTTAAAAGGTTGTTCGAACATCACTTTGAATAACAACCCTTTCTCATTCGAAGGATAATGACCTTCATTCAAACGACGGACAAAATTTTTTATATCACTTTAAGCCTTACAAATCCATTTCAATTGTACTAGTTCCACTACGTTACCTGAATTTAACCCAAGATCCATCTCACTAAGCCTAATGTCCAAATGGGTAATGCCAAGTTACCAAATCACACGGCTACGATCGAAATCATGAGGGTGGGTCTTAATTATGAACCTTCCCAAAGTCAGGTAGGTGGGTGGACACCTTTTGAGATGAAAACCCGTAGTTTTGAGTGAGATAATGATCTTTCTCTCTCTATCCCTCTTTATAAAAACATGAAGAGTATTTTCTATCACCCCTCTCAAACCCTTGTAGTGAATTATATTGAATAAAACCCATTCCCACACTTTATATGCAAGTATAAAAGGTGGGCATAGGCAAAACTAGATTTCTTGATAGTATGGACTGGGCTACTTGGGTATATGTACTACACTAGGGACCCGAGGAAAATAATTAAATTATCTCCAAATAAATACTTAAGAATCCCAATTACCATTACCTTAATTATTATTTTTCTGTATTTAATCATTAATTAACTCTAGTAAATAATCACGACGGCACCAAAATCTAATTATCTCATAAATCACTCGAATATAATGAGGTCTTATTTATAATATTTCAATACGATTCCCCGTGTTAAGTTCGACACCCTCCTTGTCAAATTAGTTTGATGTTAATCGATTTTAACTAACATATAATCAATTTCCTTGATTTTGAGACTTAACTTACTTTACTAGTTCTACCAAGACTATAAAATAATCCCTTGGTCGAATTTTACTTAGCGAAAACAAAATCTTATAAGTCTATCAAGGGGGTATCGTAATCTTAGGACTCCCTGAATGTAAATTCCTTTCAATTAAGATATCAGACGTCTTACACATCTATAACCCAATATGCAGGGGTCATTTGATTCATTATAATATTCAGTCGCACCAATAGCAATAAAAGTGAAAACTACATATGATTTAAGATTGCCTGAGTTAAATCAAGACAACCCTTAGACTAAAATCTCACGGGTAGCCATGTTCAATACATTCCTGGGATGTACTGATTATAACCCCTTTTTGAACTACCACACAGGTTCTCGAACCATCATATGGGAATTGTATGGCAATGGGACTTAACTTACTTTACTAGTTCTACCAAAACTATAAAATAATCCATTAGTCGAATTTTATTTAGTGAAAACAAAATCTTATAAGTCTATCAAGGGGGTATCACAATCCTATGACTCCCTGAATGAAAATTCCTCTGAATAAAGATCTCAGACCTACTTACACAGCTGTCACACAATATACGAGAATCATTTGATTCATTATAATATTGAATCGCACCCATAGCAATAAAAGTGAAAACTACATAAGCATCCTAATTCTCATAATTCTAGGGAATAAGAATCTATGCACCATTTGTAGATGGTTTAAGATTTCCTGATTCTAATCAAGACAACCCTTAGACTCAAATCTCACAGTAGCCATGTTCAATACATTCCTCGGATGTACCGATCACAATCACCATTTGAACTATCACACAGGTTCTCAAACCATCATATGGGAATTGTATGGCAACCGTTTCGATAGGATGTCAATCTCCTATCTAGGTTGTGAACTTTTTAATATTGATAGAATTGAATTCGAATCTCCTCGTGATCAACTCGAAATCGCATCTCTAGAATTCTTATTGACCTTTATTGACTGAAATTAATATGAAACAATTAATTTAATCCGAATATAAATCATTTTCATAACTATGATTCTTATTTTAAAATTAAATGACATACCCTTACTTAAAATTAACTGTCACATATAGCTTTAAGAATAAAATTCCAACAATCTCGCACTTAGTCTTAAATCCATGTATCCAACTTCCAACCCATCACCACGACAGTTTACTTCCTATCGGTACCGAGTGTTATCCCATACATCATCAGTCATAAACTTATCACTTAGTTTTTTCAATCTCTCGAACTAGGTGAAACCTACATTCAATGTTCTTAATCCTTTTATGAGTCTCCGATTCTCTAAAACTTGAAATCTCACCTCTATATGCACTGAAAAGGTAATATCTAATTGTACTTGAAGGAAACTCACCCATGTAACTATAAAGTAACAAATCTATAAATCTTCTTTGGTTTTTCCAAAGTGAAAATAATTTTGGCCTCCCTAGTGGTGTCAGCAATCAAAGATTGTTTTATAATCCTATAACTCATATCTCATTTTCCTTTGGGTAAAAATATATTTTGAGGTAGAAAACTTTCCATCCTTATCTAACTAAAAACGTTAGTCTTTTTGCCCAAAAAGTATAAGACTATTGGACTAGAATCTGTTGACCATACCGAAGGCATAACAGATTTCAGTCTTTGAACACAATACACAACATTCAACAGGCTTCCCACCGCCGAAGCATTAGGTATATTCTTTCTTCCTTCCATCTGATCAAGTGTCCTATGAATTTATTACCACTTAAATATAATTAGGAACTCTTTTCAATGTGCCTTGATACCAATCTTGTGTATAAAAACATTAAAATAATCGACCTGGGATAAGCCCAACATCCTTTGCAATGGACTTAGAAAAATATTGATCATAAAGATGTTCATGGCTTATCCTAAGTACCTTATCCGAATATCCGTACAAAAACAATACTTCCACCTCATTTTTGATTAGGCAAATATTATCCATTAATTTTACTTAAAGGTACCACCACATTTCCTTCATACTTCTTATACTAACAAATAGTATTTGGACTTTGATCAAAATCAAAACCTGATTACCTAATGAAGCTGAATGACACAAGATATTGTTGTTATCTTAAATCCATAACTGGATCTCACAATCTTACATCACTTTGCCTTTCCTGACTTCTTACTATGAACATGTTAAGATGATTGTTCAAGAGCATAGTCTTAATGTTAAAATAATCCCGATAATATTTATCATGGATATCGTGAGAAGGTTTCCTCATAGTCAATACCTTTTTTCCTGTAAATCAGTTCACAAGCCTTGCCTTGAAGGTTTGCACATTCCCATCCATGTATCTTTTAACTTCTTGTAGGTCCCAAAACTTTATTCGAATACATTGAATATTTTTTTGTATGCATAGTCATAAGTCAAAGAAAAAACCATTGTCTTAGAATGCCTCATTTTCTAACCCGAGTCAGTTCGTGTTTCTCTGGGATAATATTAAAATTATCTCCCAAAACACTAACCATTAAGGATGACTCCTAATACTCCCACTATGATGTGGCACCACTACCTATCAAGTATAAGTTACATGTGTATACTAATCATATATAATGCTCCCACTACGATAAGGTATTGTATTATCAATATTATGTTGTATTTCTTCCTATATGGGTGGCCTAGTAACATTGGTAATATGATGTTCCATTACATCTTTTAAATTTAACTTACACCTGGGTTCATGCTTTCCAAAAACATTGCATTGATGAAATCAACGACTTTTTTGTACTTAGGATTATTGGTTAGACAAAGCATATAATGTATAAATTATTTCCCGATGTACTAGAACAAATAAAACGTACCCAATTTTGATAAAAACAAATTATAAAATCAATCGAATATTAGTTCAAAACCAATTTAAAAAACTAAGACCATTATTTTTAAAACCTCGGTACATTAATAATTTACCTACATTAACTTTTTATCTACCCCAAAATTCATATCAATATCTCACTACTATTACTGCTACATTATTCTAATTTCCCATAACTAGGAGCATCCCTTTTAATGTAACTTCTTGGTTGCCTGGTACCCTTACAACGAATTGCACTTCTGATTTGTTGTTCCTGAGTTTACACACCGGGTTTACCGTAGATCGTACCATGAATCATGAATTTTGTTTTTAAGAGAGAACCCATTACCATGTCCTTTTAATTACGAAGTAAAGAAATCCCTATCCCCCTGCTATAAAATTTCTAACTACTTGTGGTTAGAATATCTTTCTACCGTCTATTCCACTACTACCAAGGAATATGAACTTTACCTAACACCAAATCTTTGTAATTGAGACTTAGATTTATCCTCTTAAATTCATATTGGGAAAGAATAAAATATCTTTTCAAATAACTAACATCAGCCTTTAGCTACCGATCATCCTCACTCCCGAATTACAAAATGGTACCAGGTTTCCCCGACTTGTCTAATCTAAAAAATCCCTAATTTAATTAATGATGAAGATCATTTTAGGAACATGTTTTTTAATTGATTGTCAACAACTAACAAACTAGTCAACAAATTCTCATCGTTCAACTCTTTAAAATTAAATATGTTCCTATAAAATTTCCTGGATAGGGGGACCGAACACTTGTATCACTTAATTTATAAGAATTGCTATCTAAATTAAAATGTTATGATTCCGTGATTAAAACCATGTGATGGGGGACAAATCAAGCTTACACGTCGAATTAATCGCATCATAATTTTATAATATTGAAGGGAATTTTGGTTGAAATAAGTTTATTATCCCCTTAAGTTAGAACAATGTCCAATTACATTTCAGTCCTTGAAACTTATGCCATTTAAAACCTATAAGACTAAAGCGGTTCAAAATCGTTGAATTCATTTTTCAAAGCTGAGAATCATATAATCAAAAAAATTGATTTTCAATTAAGACACGGTAATTAATTCAATTAAATTTTAAAGTGGCATCCCTCAAACGCCAATATTTTTAAAATTAATTTATTGA
This sequence comes from Sambucus nigra, assembly GCA_949130495.1. Lineage (NCBI taxonomy): Eukaryota > Viridiplantae > Streptophyta > Magnoliopsida > Dipsacales > Adoxaceae > Sambucus > Sambucus nigra. The sequence goes on from OX422217.1 coordinate 384,654,397, forward strand.
CATTCTAGTTCTCTTATGAGGTGATATCTCTCGTTGGGAGCTTAAGTCTCCTCACCTTAAACCATAAAAGTTTTCATTTTTCATTATGTCCTCCAAAAAGTTTGATCCTCTGTCAAACATAAATAATAACGGTGACTTTTGGTCTCACTCCTAATGATAGTGACTCCAATGGGGAGGATATCAAAACTTATGATTAAGTGTTTACCATTGGTTCATTTATTTAAATCAAACCCACTTGTGTAGAACTTTCTCGGTGGGAGGACTGAACTCACTCACATTCAATTTTAATAAACTATCGCTTAAGAATCTCTTGAATACCAGGTGTTCTGATTAAATCTATCAAATGGGGGCCAGATCAAGCTAACTTGAGGAAGTAATCACATCAAAATTCTCAAGACACCATTGAGAACGTGGGGTTTATGAGAAACCCCTCTCTGACTTAGTATTTTAAAATTTTAAGAGTTGTGAAAAACTATTCAATCAATTCTATAGCCTAAACTAAAATCCTTGATAATTTCAAATTTACGTGTATAAATTAAATTGTTCGATCTCACTATTTCAATTTTTCAATAAACCATTTTTTAACTAAATAAATCCCGAAGATCAAAATTTAATTTATACATTAAAAATATCTTTCCCGATTTAATTCAACTTAAAGATTAAATAAATGGATTTTTTAAAACAATTGTCATCTAGGTTGGTCTCAATATTAATCCATGATGTCCATAAGACGGGTGTTCCTAATTAATCCAATTAGCATTGATGATACGAGAAATAGGCCATAAGGCGTTCTCATACCAGCAAGTCAAGAGTAAAGTGTGTGTTAAACAAGTAAAGCAAGCAAATAGAGAGAAGACAAGATATAGAATGGTTCGGCCTTTAAAATAGGGCTACATCCACTGTGTTGCTCCATTCTCATTATGTGCGTTGCATTGTACAATATAATCATGCCTGAAGAGGCGTACAAGTATGAGAATAAAGGTGAATACATGGTGGTATTGCAGATTCCGGTGAGCCCGGGAGGTGGCTGCGATGTAGATGTGTGGCCTCCAAGAGATATGTTGAGGTCGTGTAGAGAGAATCTGTATTGCAGAGCCTGCCCTGGTCGGGTATGGAATCGATCCCTTTCCTTCTAGGTGTGGTCCTCTATTTATGAGGAAATGTGTTGAGTCACATGCCCTGAGCACGTGGCGTATACTAAGTCTGCAGCAGTTGCGGATAAAGGGGGGTGCGGACTGCAAAGCAAGTAGTGTTGTAAGCTGATGGAGGGGTGTCGTGCACCATACGGTGGAGCTTCGCGGCCTACAATGGATAGGGCTGTACCCTGTGCCATCTAGTCCTGAAGGGATGCCGTGCCAAGTGAGTTCTGGCCGCGCCCTGAATGAGGACTGACCGCGGCCTGTTTGACCTATGATGCCTGCGAACTGGAGAAGAATACATTCCGCGGTAGGGTGTTATATTTGTACTATCAATAAGCCCCCAAGCCCTAGTGCCAAGGGAGATCAATTGGGACTGCGGCTCAGTAGCCTAGGTGCCACGGTGCTTCCAAAGCGACGATTCGTCTTCCGCGCTCCCTTATATAAATTGTTTCTGGCCGTGGACTTCATTACATTTCCAAAACTTTTGAGAGCACATCGAGAGCGAAACTCTGCACTTTCTCTCTTGCATATTCCGGCAACCTTTCGAGGCGGTGTGCGGCGGTTCAAGGCGGTCTGAAGCTGATCATTGCGAGTTTCTTCATTTCCAGGTGATTTTTCAACCACCATACTTTCGTAAAAGCCTTTGAAATTTACAGTTTTCTTCCCTTTTGATATGATTTTGCTTTTTTTGGTTCATTTGCTAGAAATCTAGGGTTTTGTTTGTATGTTTTGCCCTTTCTCACATATGCTACATATGAAATACATACAACTGTTCTTGGTGTCTATAATCGAACTCTTGTTATTCTGTGAGTTTGATCCTAAAAATGATTAGAATTTAGATAATCAACTGTTTAGGATAGATTCCGCGGCATGATAGGATTTCAATAGCCATTCCCGTGAACTGGTATGGTCCTTCTGCGTCATACCGTGCCAAATGGACGCGGTCCCTCAAATTATCATCCGCGGCATCAAATCACCACCCTTGTAGTCTCGAACAGCCTTCAAACTTCCATGAACCTAAGATACATCCATGTTAAATAACTGTAATTGCTACTAGAGCACATCGAATTGACTCTGAAAATTTAGGAATGTCCATGGCCAGGAATGCCAATTCTATCTTATTACCGCGGCATCCTATGTTCCTCTGTTGATATGGAGGTGGCCACGGCTAGTTGGGACAATACGATCCCATAAGTAATAGAGTTTTCCCATTAATAACTGTGTTAGGGAAATAATTCCAAAGACATTTTTAATACTTAAAAATACCCTTATGCGGCTTCTTGAAGTCTTTTCCAAACCATATTGGCTGCGGCGTCTAACTGCGAACTCTGCTTTTCAGGTACTGCTGCAGCCATATGAGCTTTGACCCAGATGTGACACCCCGCCTAATTAAATAGCGGGCGATCACTCCTTTATTAAATTAAAATCAAGGTGAACAGTTGGTTCATTCTTAGCATCCCTGTCGTAAAAATACTTTTCCAATTTAAACACCCTAAATAATTAAGCTAAGTGTCAAAACCATTTAAAACCTTATTCTCATTTTATTAAATCCGGTTATAAAACCTTAAACCATTAACATCTAAAGAGTCACACATTAAGAATAAAAATAGAATTGAACATACATGAATTTAATCATCAATAATAAATCCCAATATTTACAACACTAAAGGAAAACATCCTGACAGTAATAAATCCAGAAAATAAAGGTACTGAAAGTAAAAATTTCAATCTCTGACAATACCAACTAAATAATAGAAAGAGGGCGACACATGCCCCTGCTGGATAAAACTGAACTAGGAGTAGAATCAAATGGATGAAGTCGTCTAAAAAACAGGCCTGCAACTCCCACCTAAGCTGCAGCACGTTCCTTCCAAAGGATCCTAAGTAAGACGCCCCTATGGCTGGGCACCTGTAATACATACATATATATACAAGAGAGAAAGGAAATAGAAACGGGTCAGATCCCGATAGTGTATATGATTTAAAAATTCGTTTAGCAAGTATTTAAATTGATTACAGGCTAATGCAACAACATATTAGTGCGACACTCTCTTGAGAAATTCTCACCTCTCTTCTAATGTGCACACCTATCGCACTAACCTTCCCAATGGTCTAACTCGTCATATACCACACTATCTTTCCCCAATGATTTAACTTATCTTAGGCTATTCGCAGGATTTACAACTGAACAACACAAGTATTTAAAACGTAAGATTTCAATTTGTAACAAAGGTTCTCCTTTTAACTTTATTAATCAATAAAGTTTTCCAGTGTCATATTATACTTTCTCAAAACAATTATTTATAATTTGAGTCATCAACCATGTCCTACATATCAAATCACAGTAGGCAGTTCCAGATTTCAGAATTTCATATATATATTAACTACTCGTATAATATATATATCATAACATCACCCCACATAAAAACTATGTTGCGGGCATACTCTGCTATCCAATCCCCGTATCAATCGTACTAAATGGAATACAAGTTCGGAATCACTCTCGAACTGTATAAATACATACACAAACAATATTGAGGCGAAGCATAGTTTCCAAGTCCAAGAGGTCAGTACATACCCTCACGTCTCTTAGGACCATGACTACCGATTCGATAGCCTGTACCTAGGATTCCTATCTTCTAGGGTACGAGTCAATATCCCCCATAAGGCACACGAGATAAGATCATCCCAGCGCGGTAACCTCAGGGATAGCAAGTAGCGCGGGCATGATTTTCACAAGTATATAATATATGCATACACAATCATATAAATATACCACTTTTATTATATCAATTTAGGTTTATCCCATAACCCACATTCACAACATTTATCCTTATTTTCCCATTATTATATATCAAGTATAATGGTTCGTTTCTAACTTTAATTCGAAGGGTTTTTCCAGCTTATTACGTAACCCTCATGGACTCTATTCTTCCAAATGTACAATTCAGTAGATATCTATTTATGTTCCAACGTAACTCTCTCTTACGTGTCTCTCCCCTTTAATATATACTTACATTATCCCTTATGCAAAATATCCCAAAAATATAGATTTCGCCTTACATTAAAGGATTTTGAATTTTATTTTCAAAGATGAGAATTTCAAACGGTTTCGAAATCGGAATTAAAATGGAGTTTTAATTGAATTTTTATTATCTCTAAGAGTCCTCAAAACATAAAACTGTCTAGCAAAAAAAATATTAAAAAATATTGAACGGTCCGATCGAGTTGAATTTTTTTCTATAGCTTCCTCTCGTCTTCAGCTAATTCTTTGTAAAATTTCATCTAATTCCAACGGACCGATCGTCCGAAATAATTTTTTTTTATGTTTGTATCTGATTAGAACTCTTTTCTTAATCAAACTCTTAATCCTTTACATGACAAAGGGTTTCCAGAATATCATATAAATCATCACTACATGAAAATTTCCCATCTCAAATTGGGTTTTTCTTCCATAAATCTCATCCTAATAACTCCTAAACTAATATGGATGACGCATCAACGAAATAAGCAAGATAAACACTTGCTTGGGATTTTCAGAAATCTGGTTTGATGTTGAATCTGGTGTGGTTGCGTTCCCCGTCTCGCGATCTACGCGTTGGCGGTGGCGGCGGTGTAAACGGATGAGTTTTGAGCCTTGCAATGCCTTGAGAGCTCTCTCCTCTCCTCTCCAATGGCCGTTCTAGTGTTTTGAGTTATCTAACCCTAGGAGATAACCTAAACATCTGATATAACCCCTTTAATTTTCGTGGGTTTAATTACCCAAAAATACAAAATGACTAAAATGGCCTCACGGGGTACTAATTAGGCCTAAAAACGCCCCGAGACCCAAATCAAATCCCCAGGTATACTTTTCTGACTATCTCGACCCTTTCGGACGCGTTGACGCACTCAAAACGACCATACGAACAACCTATAAAATATTCACTTTTATTAATCCACATTTAGTCCCGACACGACACAGGCTCGTCCCGACTTAAATTTCCACAATTGTCATTTTATTCACACGTGACAATATTATAAAAATAAATCTCATATATTACTATACTCATCCAGTAATATGCAATAAATAATATATTCCCAATAATTACTAACTCTTGTCACGCTAGTAAATATTTAAAACAACATTTCGGATTAAAATTAAATTAATTTATCTCAATTAAATTTAATAAATTCTTAAATTTAAAAGCCATGAAAATACGGGGTATTACACCAGACGAGTTCCTGAGAGGCTTTTGGGCAAAGCATTTGGGACCTCTCCCCCCGAGCTTACTTTCGTGCCCCCTTTGAGATCAATAGGGCCTTGCAAACTAAAAGATTGCCCAAACTGTGTGATACTCGACTCAGACTCCGCGGACTCTGCATCTGGGAAGGATTTCCAATCTCCGCCGATGGAAGAGGAAGCCAACTCAAGTACTCATCCAATGGGCGTAGGAGACAGTGCCGCGGCTGTTAGAAATAACCCAGGAGGTATATCTGGGAGGGCTGAGAGACCCTTGGCCGCGCTTGATATCCGCGGCTCGATGACCCAAGATTGGGTTGAGCAAGTGGCTGAGGACTTCGAATTTCCAAAAAATTTGACGTGCTCAGCCCCTGCCGCAAACTAAAGACCATGCACGGTTTTATCCGATGATGGAATTTGCTTCCCTCTACACGCCTTCATCTATGGGCTGCGGCTGCCTGTTCCAGTTCCTATCCGTCACCTTTTTCAGGCAATGAACCTGGCCCCAGCACAGTTGGACCCTAATGGCTGGAGAGCCATTCTCGCTGTAGTTGTCCTTTGGGAGAATTTGTTCAAAAAGGACATCACTCTCGCGGAGTTCTTTCACTTTTACCGCCCAAAGGAGAACTCAGTGAAGTTCGCGGGCTACTACTACCTCTCTAGCCGCGGCAGGGATGAGACCCTTTACACTGGGAGACCGACCAGTGTGAAGAACTGGAAGAGGAAATATTTCTACATCTCCGGCGAAGGCTGGGAGATGCACCCCGAGGAGAATGAAAGAGAAAAGACATATAGAATGCCGCGGCAGTGGGGGTCTCCCTCAAAATTAGGTAATAAGACTGTAGCCGCGTCCTTTTATTTCACATAAATATGCATAACTTCCACTAACCTTTGAATCGTCTTTTCTTTCTGCAGCCCTTGACAATCTGCACTTGAACAAGCGGCAGGAAAAAAGAGTTGTCGAGGCTGCGGAAGTTCCTGCTGAACACAAGAAGTTCGGCACACTTGTAACGTCGGCAACCATATTTAAAGCGAGATTTTTCCCAAACAAATCCATATCTCGACAAATGGGCGCGGAAGGTAATTAACTGCGCCATAATTTTTACTCCGCGGTCATTTATTCTCTTAAACTCATGCTATTCCTTTTCAGGTGAAGAAGTTGACAGGGAACTGCTAGCGGCGCAGCTAGCGGAGATAGATGAGGACGCAGTCGTCCTAAATAATACTGCGCGGAGAAGAAAGAGGAAGAGGTCCAAGGCCAAGGGACTTGCCACGGCTCCCTCCGGAGAAAATAATGCTGCGCCTATCGTGGCTCCTGCCGAAAGAACTACAATACCTGCCGCGGATCAAATGGTTAATAATGAGAACCTTTCGCATGACTATTTTAATGATGACATAGGGGAAAACCTGGCAGCGACGGGCTTGATGTCAACCGATGTGCCCCTTCAATCATCCTCTCCTACACCGCCAAGTGTTGTGGCGGTTAACGCGAACTTGCCACCTCCTCAATTCCGCGGAGAGTCTGGGCCTGATGGTAGACCAAGGCCCCAATTAAGGCAGCTTGACCCCAATTCTTGGGATACTACCGCAAAGGTTGCGCGGAGAATGAAAAGAACATTCAATGCCGCGGACCTCGACAGGCTAGTGTGAGAAGATCATGAAGATCTGGAGGACCGTACCAGTTGTCATTCTTTAACTTTTGCATCTCATATTTTTCCATATGTTTGCTAACATCTTTTATTTCAAGCCGCGAATGTGATTGTGGTCCAGAAGAGGAAGTATGAGGCCTTGTACAGGTTGAAGGAGGCCGAGAAAAGTGATCATATCGCGGACTTACAGGTTGCACGGACTTCTTCTTTTGAGGCAGGAAAGAAGTCCGTTATCGCGGCTCTTCAGGCAGCCCACATGGACCTTAAAAAATCATTCAAGGCGAGGGAGGAAGCGGAGGAGAATTTTAAGAAAGCCACGGAATCCCTAAAATCCTCCCAGGCCCAGACTGCCGAAGCCGCCCGTGTCACGGAGATTTCAAATACCAATCTCGCCCTACTCCAGCAGAAATATGAAGAGTTGGAATCCAAGTCCGCTAAAAAAGATGAAGATCATGCCGCGGAAGTAAAAAAGTTGGAAGTTGATCATGGTAACGCCCTCCAGCTAGCCATAGATCATGCCGTGGATTCATTCAAAGGCTCCAAGGACTTCTTCCTTATCAATAACAGGGCATACCTCTGCGGCTACCAGGAGCTGCGGCAAAGATTTATTAAGAGGTTCCCTGAGGCCAAGGAGGAGGTCCTTTCCTGGAAGTTAAGCGATGCCGAACATCAAGAGTGCATCGCTGAACTTAAGGCCGCGACGAAAGAGAGAGCAAGGCTCAGGGCTGAGGCAGAGGCATCGACTGTGGACGGAGAGTCAGAGACTGCTGCGGGTGGAGAAGAGGCTGATGATGATGATGGCGCAGCCTCTTAAACTCAATTTATGTTGCATCATTAATATAGGGTTGCGCCCCTCCTTTTTGTAATCTTAACTTCTGATGTGGCTGCGGCCTTCATTCTGTAATCTTTGGCTATTAATACCAAGGCTGCGGCCATATTTTTACCACTACGATTGACTGCTTGATATTCCTTGCTCTTTTACATTGCTTGCTATAATGAATGGTTGTACGTAACTGCCTCATTTTTGAAAATGCATCCGTGCCTCGATAGACGTAACATTTTAAGTTCGCAGACAGAGATCCATTTCTTCGTAGTATGATTATTTGTCAATGTCCGCGCCCACATAAATGGTGCCATTTTACTCCCATAGGACATCAACTGATGCGTCACAAGGCAGCTCCGTGCAAGACGCGGCCCTTGATTATGCCGCGTCATTTAAACGTCTTTACTTGATTGTCGCGGACATGATTTCAAGGATGGGGCTTACTGATTTCATGGATCCCCAGCTGCTTTCATTGCACCTGGTTGTCTGAACCGTTTTTCTTTTGTCATCCCATAACCAACATGGAACATGTGGAGAAAGCCTTTCCTTAGACCTTGTACAATTGATTCTCCTCCACCGTGGCATTTGACGTTGTGGCAGTTGTAGTTTTTTCATGCTTCAAGATGTTAGTGCCTCAGCACTTTCATGAATGAATGGCTCCTAGAGCTCTGCAACCGTATCAGCGGGATGCGGCACATTTCTGGTTCACCTGAATAATGTGCCTCTGTAGACACACATTGGTATTTCCAAGCCTTCTCGGGCTGGGTCATGTTGCCAAGCCCTAATATGCGAGACACTATCAAGCCTCTCTAGGTTGGGTTATGCTATTAAGCCACCCACAGCTAATATGCGAGACACTATCAAGCCTCTCCAGGCTGGGTTATGTTATTAAGCCACCCACAGCTGATACGCGAGACACTATCAAGCCTCTCTAGGCTGGGTTATGTTATTAAGCCACCCATAGCTGATACGTGAGACACTATCAAGCCTCTCCAGGCTGGGTTATGTTATTAAGCCACCCACAGCTGATATGCGAGACACTATCAAGCCTCTCCAGGCTAGGTTATGTTATTAAGCCACCCACAGTTGATACGCGAGACACTATCAAGCCTCTCCAGGGTGGGTTATGTTATTAAGACACCCACAGCTGATACGCGAGACACTATCAAGCCTCTCCAGGCTGGGTTATGTTATTAAGCCACCCACAACTGATACACGAGACACTATCAAGCCTCTCCAGGCTGGGTTATGTTATTAAGCCACCCACAGCTGCCAATATATATAAAGTCATCCCTGGTTAGATATTATAAACCTCCCGGCTCGATGACGCATCTCGAAAGCTAAGAGCGAGCATTGTAAGCCTTTGCGGCTAAGTATGATTTCCAAAAGCTGAGAACGAGCATTGTAAGCCCCCGTGGCTAATAGAATCTCCTTTAATCCTCCGATGCTTTCACAAACATGATCATCAGAAGATAAGATACAATTGCACCTTGTGAGAGGAACTTTTGAGCTGATTAAGATTGCAATCCCTCCATAAGTACATCCCGAAGTAAAATAATCCTTCGAGATAATTTTATTATTATTCCTCTGGAATCTGTTTGAGACAAAAGGTCTTTTTATGAGATAACAGATTATGAAACCAAGAAAGATATCAGATATGGCAAAATTTGCTAATTCATATATTTATATATGCATGCTTCAGCTAATGACTTTGTTAACAAAACATAAAGTCTTGAGTATTAAGGCTCTAATGAGCTTCATAAAACATAAACAAAAATAGTTGAAATTGGAAAGAGTAAGGATAAGGTGCGGCATGCAGCCTCTGTCAGGTCCGGCTGGGTCCTTTATGCATTCTTCAGGAATCGCTGCACCATCCCTTGCCCAATTAGCCATTCAACTTCATCCTTCAGAGCATAGCATTGCTCTGTGTCATGGCCATGGTCCTGATGGAATTTTCACCAGGTAGCTTTGTTCTTCTTGTGGGGTGGAGATCTCAACTTTTCGGGCCACCTCAAAAGCTTATCCTCTTTGATGAACTCAAATATCTCTTCAACCGGGAAAATCAACGGAGTATAGACACCCGATTTCTTCTCTGATTTATCTGTTCTCCTTTTCTGACTTCTACTGGTTGATTCCGCGGATTCTTTAACTGCCGCGGCAGACAAGGCTGGCTGAGTTTTTTCCTCCGCCCTTGCGCCTATATTTTGAGAGGATGTGGCCTCTAGCATTAGCACCCTCTGAGTTAGATAATTGACCTGGGTTTGAAGTGAGGCATGGCTGTCATAGAGATGATTAAGGTGATTGTACAGTTGCACAATCTCATCCTTGACTTCTGTGCTCTGGCTGGATTCTCCTTCCATTTATGCTATTTTTAGTCTTTATAAAGTATATAGAATCTGAGACAAAACTAACAGAAGTGAGTGATCACAGGAATATTGGGAAGAGGAATTTGAACTGCTCCATGATATGCTGACGAGGCCGCGGCCAGTATGGAGCATAAGGGCAGTGCCATGGCCCTTTAATGTTATTCATCAAGGTTGATCCGAAGGCCTCTCGAGTCCTTCCCACGGTGGTTTTGAGCTGTTGTAATAGGTCCGCACTATTAGGGGTCGCGTCACGAGAAACTGTTGAACTTACAGGCCGCACCCATGTCTAGGAGGCGGATAGGAATTGATATTTTCTCCCCCAATATGCGAAGAAAACCTACTAGGGTCCATTGATGAGAGAATTCCCTTGCGGTGCGCAAAACAGCACAATTTCAATGATAACCCCTAGATCATAGGCAGATGGCAACAAAAATGGGAGTAAATATAGCCCTTCCCTAATCATCCACCTTTTCGGGACTAAAGTCCACCATGCCTTTCAGCATTATCTAGATGGAATGATATCATAGGGGTATGTAAAATAGATCCAAAGCCATCAAATGAAGATCCAAAGACAGATCCAGAAATATGAAATATCCGTTAAAGGGGACGAATGTAAAGCGGAGCCCAATAACCAGTAACTGACCCGTGAGAAGATGATCCATAGGACCCTCAGGGGTCGATTAAAGTGTTTAAGAACTCATATATGTAGAGAAACAAGATTGAAATGTCGCCTGTTCCCACAGACGGCGCCAAACTGATGATACGAGAAATCGGCCATAAGGAGTTCTCATACCAGCAAGTCAAGAGTAAAGTGTGTGTTAAACAAGTAAAGCAAGCAAATAGAGAGAAGACATAATATAGAGTGGTTCAGCCTTTAAAATAGGCCTACATCCACTGTGTTGCTCCATTCTCATTATGTGCGTTGCATTGTACAATATAATCATGCCTGAAGAGGTGTACAAGTATGAGAATAAAGGTGAATACATGGCGGTATTGTAGATTTCGGTGAGCCCGGGAGGTGGCTGCGATGTAGATGTGTGGCCTCCAAGAGATATGTTGAGGTCGTGTAGAGAGAATCTGTATTGCAGAGCCTGCCCTAGTCGATTATGAAATCGATCCCTTTCCTTCTAGGTGTGGTCCTCTATTTATGAGGAAATGTGTTGAGTCACATGCCCTGAGCACGTGGCGTATACTAAGTCTGCAGTAGTTGCGGATAAAGGGGGATGCGGCCTGCAAAACAAGCAGTGTTGTAAGCTAATGGAGGGGTGTCGCGCACCAAACGGTGGAGCTCTGCGACCTATAATGGATAGGGCTGCACCCCGTGCCATCTAGTCCTGAAGGGATGTCGTGCCAAGTGAGTTCTGGCTGCGCCCTAAATGAGGTCTGGACACGGCCTGTTTGACCTATGATGCCTGCGAACTGGAGAAGAATACATTCCGCGGTAGGGTGTTATATTTGTACTATCAATAAGCCCCCAAGCCGTAGTGCCAAGGGAGATCAATTGGGATTGCGGCTGATTGTCCAGGTCTTGCGATAGGGCTGTATCCAGGAGAAATGGTGGGTGCACTGATTGACGACCTTTACATGGACAAGACAAGGAACATCGTGAAGTTAATACCCGATAGAGGTCGGTCGATCGAGAGATTATGCAGTGTCCGATCAAGAGGGAAGGGGCAAGTGACAACGCTGTAATATTCTAGGGAGGTAATGCTATAGTGACTGCAGCCGAGAAATCGTGGAATAGCTCTATTTAGTGACTTAAAGACAAGATTAGGGACATATTGAAGAGACGAGACCCCCTACAGAGGTATTACATGGAAGGATTACCGTTCGTTGCCATAATTATGAGATACCCTACCTTGGCTAAATTTAAGCCTTCAGTTGTGACACCAGAGTACGATGGGAGCACCAATCCAATTCACCACATCAAGAAGTACCAATTGGCTGCAGATATTTACTCATTTTCTGATGAGATAATGTGCAGGGATTTATCTAATTCCCTCACTAGTGGAGCACATATCTGGAATACCTCTCTTATAAGGAATTCAATCGAGAATTTCAATCAACTGGTTGAGAGGTTCATTCATAATTTTTTCTTTGGGGTTAAGTTGAGGAAGAAGCCCGCCCACTTTCTGTATGTTAAGTAAGGAAAAAAATGAATCTCTAAGGGAGTACATTGCCCACTTCAACAAAGAGAAGTTGCAGGTGGAAGATTACGAAGAAAGTATATCGATGATAGCCCTGATGGGAAGCTTATAGAAAGGAAAGCTCTTATAGAAACTGGTCAAGGACCTTCCTAAGTTAATAGCAGAACTCTTGACTACGACCGAGAGAGTCATAAACACAGAAGGGGCCATGGCGGCCAAAGGAGAAGATAAAAAAGGAGCTACTGGGAGTAAATCCTAAAAGTTTAAATTTAAGGGAGACAAAAAGAGGTAGGCAGATGATAAGTGGGCTGACTGTACCCCATTGAATATCAGCTCGTAGATGATTCCGAATGAAATCAAGAATGACATATCCTTGAGATGCAGGATAAGCTAAAATCCCCTCCTCACACGAGGAATAAAAGTAAGTGGTGTGAGTTCCATCAGGACCATGACCACATGACTAACAAATGCTTTGCATTCAAGGACGAGATAGAAAAGATGCTGAAGAAAGGGAAGCTTGGAAAGTATGTGGATAAGAATGGTGAAAGGGGTGGCTGAGACGACACCCGAAAGATAAGGGACGACAGGTTTAAACTAGATGCCCCAGCAAACAGAGATGATGATATCTCAGATCATGACGACGAGGCCAACCCATATCTTTGGAAATTGCCACATATCAATTTTAACCCTAGAGAGTGCATGGGTATGATGTCCCTAGAATATTGGTCGATGGGGGGAGTTCGACTGATGTCTTATTCTGGAAGTGTTTCAAAGGCTTGGGATTAAGTAAGAAGAGTCTCTTCACATATCATTAACCCCTAATTGGCTTTAGTGGAGAGAAATCCCATCCTCTTGGAATTTATGAGATGGACATCAGTATGGGGGAGATTTGGCCGAGATGTCTCATAAAGAAAATAAATTTATTCTTAATGGATGAGAATGTTTATTCATCCTAAAATATTGTAATGGGATAATTATCCCTTAAAGAATTTGAGTAGGTGCCCTCAACCGTTCACAAAATGATAAAATTTTCGACTCTTTATGGAGTAGGAAAAGTTCAAGGTGACCATGTTGAGGAGCGTGAATGCTACTTCAATTCGTCCAAGGAAAGAGAATCACATAAAAGGGCCACCACCACTTACAACATTAACACTCTTTACCCTAGGGACGATACCAAAATGAAAAAATGCGAGGACAATGACGAGGTAGAATCCATCATCCTCAATGAGGATGAACCGAAAAAAATGTCTGAATCGAACAATCCCTAAAAGAATAAATCAAGGAAGAGTTGATAAATCTGCTGAGGGAGAGGCAGAGTATTTTTGCATGGAGTCACAAAGACATGCCAGGGATTGAACCAAAAATCCTCTGCCAAAAATTGAATGTAGATGAAGGAGCCAATCCAGTTATACAGAGGTGGGGGATATATTAAAGGGAAAAATACGAAGTCATAAGAGATGAAGTGAAGAAGCTAGAAAAGGCCGATTTCATCATAGAGGTTATCTATCCAGAATGGATGGATAATGCAGTGATTGTGCCTAAGCCTAATGGGAAGTGAATAATATGTGTGGAATTTAGCGATTTGAACAAGGCCTGTCCAAAGGATAGCGTCCCACTTCCAAGAATACACCAAATGGTAGATGCCACAGCTGAGCATAAACTGATGAGCTTCATGGATGGTGACTAAGGCTATAATCATATCTTCATGGACCGAGATGATGCTGATAAGACCTCATTCATCACTGATAAGGGTACGTAATGCTACAAGGTCATTCCCTTTGGCCTCAGGAATGCCGAGGAAACATACCAGAGGCTAGTGAATAAGATATTTGAGGATTAAATAGTCAAGAATTTGGAATTATGTGTTGATGACATGTTAACCAAGAGCCTCAAGGCCGGTATGCATGTGGCCGATCTCGAGTGCACTTTCAACTTGATGAACGAGTATCGGATGAAGCTCAATTTCATAAATTGTGTGTTTGGGGTTGGTGTAGGAAATTTCATGGGGTTCATCATCAATCAATGAGGGATAGAGGCTAACCCTAAGAATATAAAGGCATTGGAGGAGATGAAGACTAAAAAAACCATAAAAGACGTTCAGAGGCTAACTTGACGAGTTATTGTGTTGAATATGTTTATGTTAAGGGTTATAGACAAATGTCTGCTCTTATTCAAAGTGTTAAGAAAAGCTTTCAAGTGGAATGAGAAGTGCAAGAGAGCCTTCTAGGAGTTAAACGCTTAGCTCGGCTCCTAACTTCTTTTATCTCGACCTGTTCAGGGTGAGAAGTTATACCTAAATATAGCCGTATCTGAATCGGCCATCAGTGCATCCATTGTACAAGATGATGATGGGGTGTAGAAGCCAGTCTATTTTAACAACATGGTCCTTCAAGGGGCTAAGCAGAGGTATCTAAAGATTGAGAAGCGGGATTATGCTCTGATACATGCATCAAGAAAAATGAAACCCTACTTCCAGGTTCACACGATGGTCATCCTTACTAACTATCCTCTTAGACAGGTCATACATAAATTTGAAAAATAGGGTAGGTTGATGGCTTTATCGATAGATTTGGGATAGTTTGACATTATTTATCAATCGAGAAGAGCAATCAAGGGCCAAGCTTTGGCCGACTTTATGGTCGAGATCATCTGGGATGAGGTTGACAGTGAAGAATTTGTTATCCTAGTAGAGGGTCCAGATGAAGGAAATGAAAACTCGATTGAGGTCGATATGAGTATTGCAAGAGTGGTTATGGCTGAGAATGAAGGGAAAAAAATTGTTCAAGTACGGAGTACTAGAAGAAGGCATCTTCTCAAAAGAAGGTACTATTTAAAGCCTTTTTGTTAATGGCTCTTTATATGAGGCAGGGAGTGGAGCTGGACTGATAGTATCAGCCCCAGATAGAACGAATATCGAATACGCTTTGAGATTCAGCTTCAAGTCATACAATAATGAGTTAAAGTATGAAGCTCTTCTGGAATGACTCTCCCTCTCCAAAGCACTAAACGTCGGCCAACTATTGCTTCATAGTGATTCTAAGTTGGTGATGAATTAGATTCTAGGGGCATACGAGGAGGCAAAAGATAAGAGGATGGCCAAGTAACTAGCAAGGCTAAAAGCAATAATAAAAAAAACTTTAGATATGTGAACTTAAAAAGGATCCCTCGGCTAGACAATAGTCGATAAAATACCTTAGTTAGATTAGCTTTTACGACCAGAATAGAGATTAGAAGGTCAGTGTTAGAAGAGATCCTACATCGGCCCACCATTAAAGAAGAAGACAATATCGTGGAGTTCTGCTTAAATCGGAACTATGGTGCATCTTGGATGGATCCATAGTCAAAGTTAGAGAGGAAGAAGCTGAGATAGAAGGCGACTAAGTTCTCGATCATTGGATATGTCCTATACAAGAAAGTGTTCATTATCCCTTTATTGCGGTGCGTACATCCAATAGAGGTGGAATATATATGGAAAGATGTGCACGAGGGATCTTGCTCAAGTCATATATGAGGCAGATCATTGGAAAAAAGAAGAGTCACACAAGGGTATTAATGGCCAACCTTGACCAAGGATGCAACTAGCTATGTGAAGAGATGTGATAAATGTCAGAGATATGCCAGCATCCCTCATAAACCTCATCAACCTCTAACATCTATTACTTCGCTGTGGCCATTTGTCATTTGGGGAATTTATTTGGTAGGACCTCTACCTAGAGCAACAAGCAATTACAGATACTTGATTGTAGCTAACGACTATTCTCTAAGTGGGTGAAGGCAGAGGTCATGATAACGATCACCGAGACAAAGATCTTCATATTCATTTGGAGGAACATCATTTATAGGTATGGTCTTCCCCACACTTTAATCTTTAACAATGGCAAACAGTTCAAGAATTCATACCTAGAGGCTTATTATAAGAGGGTTGGTATTAAACAGTTTTTCTCAGCTTTAGGTCGACCTTGAACAAATGCCCAGTCAAAGGTGATAAACTGAACTATCTTAGATGGGATCAAGAAGAAATTATAATATTCCAAAGGTCTTTAGATGGAAGAGTACACCTTGTGTTATGGGCATACAGGACGATGAAGATGATGCTAACGGGGGAGACCCCCTTCATGCTTGCTTATGGCTCAGAAGTAGTGATACCTATCAAGATTGACCTACCAAGTCACAGAGTTCAAATAAACATCCCCGAAGCAAACGCTGAAGAGAAAAGGTTATATATGGACATGTTTGAAGAAATAAGATAAGATGCAGAGATCAAGCAAGTTGTTTATCAGCAGAGGATCGCAAGATTCTACAACAAGAGGTTAAGGATAGGTCAGTAGCCATTAGAGATTTAGTTTTCAAGAAAGCCTGACAGAAGTCGAATAAGCTCCATACAAACTGGCATGACCCCAAGAAAATTATAGAAGAAGTTATTCCAGGCACTTATCATCTTGAAAACTTTGAGGGAGAGATGCTTTCCAACCCCTAGAATGCTGATCATTTAAAGAAATACTATCCGTAGGATGTTGTACAAATTTTATTTTGATGTTGTAAAAGAAATGTACTGAAAAAGTGATGAATGAAAATTACAAGTGTTCCCTCATATTCTTGTTGTATGAATTGGTCAAATTTTATGATACAAAATGTCCTAATCTATAGAGCATCACTTATGTGGTTAAATAACATTAACTCACTCTTGATGACACAAGAATCTAGACAGAGCTCACCTCATCCATGGGCTCTCAATAACACCCAGAGGGGGGAACAATGTGACAACTTCACTTTGGTGATTACAAACATAACATATTCAAAAATCATTTAATTATAGTTCATCTGAACATCATTAAGTTGGTGGTATGAGAGTCAAAACTCTCTTTGAGAGACGATAGTGTGGGATGAGACGACACTCATCCATACACTCTCAAAATGATGAAAGGGGACTTGCGATTGATCACCATTAATTTGGTGGATTCAAATTCAAGAATAATTTGATTATGGTTCTTCTAAACATCATTAAGTTAGTGGTATGAGAGTCAAAACTCTCTCGACGAGACGACAGTGTAGGACGAGACAACACTCATCCATACACTCTCAAAACGATGAGAGGGGACTTGCTATTAAACAACATTAATTTGGTGCATTCAAAATAAAAAATCATTTATTTATGGTTATCTATGATTAATTGAGCTCTCAACTAGGGACGAGAGTAAACTTTAGACAACATCATTAACTTGGTGATCTCTCATTCAAAAAATTAATTAATGATTTGGCTATTATCCTATGACATAAGACGAGAAATAAACTTGGCAAACTTATTACACAGCTAACAAAAAGACAATGAATGCTCAAATAAGGGGAAATACTTGATTCATTCAAGCCAACAAATTACAAGAGATTGAGTGTGAAAAACAAAAAATAATTAAAAGATAAAGGGTATTGGTCATAGACGACCACCCTACAGAGTTGGCTCAACATTGACCGTCGACCCTCTAGCACTATCCTTGGCTTAAGCATCCCCAACAATAGTAGTAGTGTTGATATCAACTTTAATTGGAACCTCAGTCATAGACCCATCTTCCTCAGCTGAGGGTATGGATTTAACTTAGTCCAATGCCGAGGATATGAGGGGGTATTTGAGGTCAGAGGATTCCATTTCGGAAAAGTTAGATGAGACAATCTTAGAAAATTTAGTGACAATCCATCGGCAGACTGTCTTAATACCCCTTTCAAGGTACTCCACATCGAAGCTGCCAGATTCATCGGATGCTTTGTAAACCTCGATGGCCTCATCTTGAATCTTCTTGATGGTCTCAATAGAAAGGTCCCCGTCTCTAATCTTTTAAATAGCCTAAGCCAAAAGTGCCTCATCCTTAGCATTCTAGATAGTTGAAGAAAGGTATGTGTCATGCTTCGCAGCTTGAGTAGTCAGCTCCCCATCCTTGGCCTTCAAGTCATTATCATCCAACTTTAACTTATCAAGGACCTTCTTATGTTTATCTTTGTGATCCCTCAAATTCTTTTTCAGGTCGACCACATCTTGGAGGGCTTTCTAACCTTCCTGAATTTTGGAAAAATTATCGATTACCCATTTGGTAGTCGAAGTAAAGGCGAACACATACTGCAAAAGAACAAAAATGGGTATGTTAGAACAAAACAATGAAAAAATTAGATGAGACAAGATTAAAATTAAAGACGAATTCGATAGCTATGAAAGATGATGAAGACTAATGTCATAGGTCTTCAAGAGGTGCATATTCACCATAAATTCATAGTCTCCCTTGGAAGGGACTGAAAAAATAGCAACCTTCAACCTCAGTGCCAAAGGGATATGGAGTCCGAGCATCCCTTAAGCTAGGTAATGTTAACTTCCTAGAAGTTTTAATAGCTATTCAATGAGGATGTATTTAACCTAGAAAAGCTCGACCTAGGCTTTAGTGGTCGTGGATTTACTCTTGGCCTCATCTCATGGTCACGATGGGAGTCTGAGGGAGCTGTTGGGTCCTTTCTTTTATAGCCAGCCTGAGGATTGGTCATCCCAGTGGCAGTCGTCTATTTTTAGGGTTTTTTCCTCCCTTCTTAGGTAAAGCACTTTTGAAACTAGGGGTTATCATATTACATAGTTCGTCCAAAATATTAGGAGGACGATCTGTAAAGAAGAAACAAAGATGATTAGTAAAGGATGAGAAAAGACTTATAATAAACAAAAAGTTCAATAACTCACACAACATATCTAGGGGGTCAACCCCCAGACCAGACTCCTCTACAAAATCAGTAAACATCAAGTCTTCAAATTCAGGAAGGGGTGACTCCTTTTTCCATTGAACCCTTAGATAGTCGACCCTCTCCCTATAGGCAAGGCTGAGGTCAGGATCCAATTTGACGGACAGAGAGGGATTAGCCCAAACATATGGAGCCCTCAGCTCGTCCTTAGATGGATCAATGTTCATAAAAAATTCCCAAGACACATAAACAAATAAAAATCTTAGCTTCCAGTGGTGATTTGATGTTTAGGCGACGTGAATGATTTTCTTATCAATTTTCCTAACTCCTAGGTGGTAGTAGTCGGGTTGAGTCTTTGAGGACCTGACGTTGTAGCAAGCTTTGAATATTTCCACTGAAGGGTCCTCTGTATACTTATTCATCCATAAGGAGACGTAGCCGAGTATAATTTTCCAGGAATTGGGCACTAACTGAGATGGGGAAATTCCCAGGCTAAACAGAATAGCTCAGACAGAGGGATGGAAAGGAAGTTGAAAGCTGACCCTAAACATCATATCGTAGACAACAACTTCGCCTTCTTGGACTCTATATACCCTATGTTCCTCTTATGGTACCCTAGTAGAGATATCCGACTTCATATCGTATAAGTGCCTCCAAAAAAGAAGCCCACACTCTTTAACGATGGATTAAAAGGTCTCAACATAAAAATAGTTAACTGGTTCCTCGGCTTCGGAGTCATCAGTATCGATAATACTTTTAGCAGTCGAGGCCCTATCTGAAAACCTTTCTTAGAGTTATCTCTCAGTCATGGCTGAGAGAGGAATAACAATTAGAGGAATAACAATGTTAACAGTTGTCTCAGCAGGGTTCGAGATGACTATAACTGAAGAGTTATCTTTGCTAGATGACTTATCTTGATTGAAAGATGAAGTCCAAGATGAGCTCTAGGCTGACTCAGACCCCACATAATTTAGGGGTGATAACCTCATTGCATCTTCAAAGGAGTCCTCGCTCTCGACTGGAACAGAGGAAGATTTAGGAATATCGTCCCTATGTACATTAGGTAAGGATGGTAAAATGGAATTTAAAGGAATGGGATAGATATAGCAAGTAAGGTCGTCCCCAGCTCTACGTTGAGCCTTGTCCTCCTCCTCAACTCTACGAATTTCTTGGAAGTACCTCTCTGAGTGTGAGAAATTGTTACGGTTTAACATTCAAATGGTCTAGGCTTAATTTAGATAGAAAAAAGAATAAAAAGGAATAAACAAGTTAAAGATTGATTATTGTTGACCAAATGATCAAAGTGGGGAACTGAATCATTTTCTTCAAGAACATGAATAACCCAAGAACGCATGTTTAAGTATCATCGGAGAAGGTGATCGGAGGAACTCTGGAAACACTACCAGTGAGAAAATAAGATAATAAAATATGGGAATAAGCCAAACCCATTGTCCTAACTACAGAACTACTAGAAAAACCCCTAAACAGCCCTAAAATCGCCAACCAATGCTGCTAAAAACTCAACTCTCGTCGGAATACAATACAAACTCAAATCTACTGAATTAATTGTGAAAACTATAAATGGGTGGGGAGATTACCTGGAAGATGATGATCATTTAAGAACCAAAAAACCAAGATACTTGGCCTAAAAAAGCTTTGAATGGTGGTGAGATAAGAGAATGGGATTCTGTTATAGAAAGAGAGAAGAAGAGCGTGAGTAAGATGAAAA
Organism: Sambucus nigra; assembly: GCA_949130495.1. NCBI lineage: Eukaryota > Viridiplantae > Streptophyta > Magnoliopsida > Dipsacales > Adoxaceae > Sambucus > Sambucus nigra. The sequence continues at coordinate 384,675,180 of OX422217.1, forward strand.
AGAAAGAGAAATGGAGGGTTCCAAAAACCCTTAAACATTTGTAATCATTGTGCACGATTTAAAAAAGGTCATCATTAGGGCATAGTACCCTATGGCACACCTACAATAGCCATTCTTGAGCCACACACCAATCCATGAAATGGTTGCCAATTATCAACTTAGGGGTGACATTAAATATCTCAAATATCACTTGTGAAAATACCTCAAACATCAGTCAAAGACATCTCATCAAATTCTTCTCAGAGATACATTGTCCCTCAGCCTCCTACTCACATCGAAGGCTAAAGTCTTGGGGTGAATTATATACCCAAGTGTCACCCCATCCACAGACTAAACCCCTTCGACCAAGGCCGATAAGTGTAGATAGTTAAAAAGAAATATCTATGGACCGACCATAGACCCGACATAAAAGGTCCTGACCTGAGCCATATGCTCATCACCAAAGGTCTTTTCTTCATCTCAGACCACAATCAATATCATCGATGTTAGCATAATTATAACTCAAATTCCCTCGGCCTCGACTATCACCCAAACGATGGAGACGAATGAACACATCTCAGTACGACACTATTGTACTATCAAAGGACTCAAATTGACAACTTGGCCTCAACCTGACCCTAATGGTCGAGGGTGGACAGTTGTCATAGTGCATGGATTAGGGGAGGCATGGAAGAACATGTGTGGGTTATAGATCCACGTGCATAAAACTGTTATAACCAGATCTCCCTCACACGCGGGGGAATATTTCATCATTATGATCTACACATGTTAGTGACAGGTGGCTGCTACATATTGGCTAATATATGTTTCACACGCTTATTACATGCTTGGGGGTACACTACACCACCCAGGCACTATATATACTTGTTTACTCCAACAATGTAAAGGATCGATAATTCTAACCCTAGCCAGAACTCTATTGCAAACACAGTAGAGAAAGAAAGTTATGTGAACTGTAATCAAAGGCCATTAGAACCATTTTCATAGTGAAAGATCACACACCATTGAACAGTAGTAGATCATATGGTCGAACCACTTAATATATAGTCTATTTTTCCATTGTCTCACCTCCTTCTTCATTTACTTTACTCTTAGATCACCATTGTTGCACCTGCATATTTATTCTAGGTTGAGCTTGAGTTGTCTTACTTGGTGGTTTTATATTTGGTACCATCAATGAATATTTAACTCTCCTCCATTGATAATAAATGACCAATTCAAAGATTCTTCGGACAAACAAGTATGTCACATTCTCTTCCTTAGAATGACACCATGCATGAATTCCCTAACATCTCAAAAAACCTCTTTTATTTGAGTTTGATCTTCAATTCCGGTGCGGATCAATTAAATTGAATATGGTCTAAGTGGATTTAATCACAAAACACTCTAAATTCCTCACAAAAAGTATATCAAGTATAGATCTAGGTTTTCTCTCAATTGTGAAAGGAACAGGTGATTTTTTTAAAGAGATTCAATCGATATTCTCTTATCCTAAAAAATACTCTCTCAATATAGAGGAATTTAGATATTTTGAAATGGGGGTAAAATACTCTATTTATAGATTTTTTTTGCAAGTTTACTGCATCGTGAACATGATTTTAGGTAGTGGCCCAAAACATTTTAGGTCGTGCGAAAGATTTATGGCAGAAAACTAGTTTCTTACTGAACAAAGTGTATTTTTAAAATAAGGCTTTTACCTTATGTTAAATAAAAAAGATCTCAATACAAAGACACTTTTAGATTAAAAAATAAAGTTACACAAAAATGTGTGTGTGCATAGCCTTAGGCATTCAATCATATTATTCGAAAAGGATACATCTTTAAAGAGAAATAATGAAAGTCTTTAATATAGAGAAGTTGTGTGATCTTCAATGTTTGATGTTCACTTATATCTAATAAATGAGATTCACTCTACTAAAAAATTATATGAAATTAAGAATTTTGGATTGATAATGCTTGACTCAAATGCTTTGACACGAAATCAAGCCAACTATACTATAATAATGGTAGGAGGGTAGTGATACTGGGATCTATGAAAATATTTAAATGGGAGACGTGACTCACTCTATTGGAAACTGCCAATAAGGTAACAGTATCTCAAGAGTAAGAGTAGTGACAACAACCAATTTTTCCAATAAAATAAAGAATTTTTTTATTACAATATTGAATAGTTAATGATTGCATACAACTTTTAATAAATAAAGAAAAGAAATGTACTCTTGAGATCAGTGATTCTCTAAGAGAGGAGAGGAAAGAACCTCAATATCTAAGATAGCACGGAGAGAGTATTCTAGTGAGAGAATCTAACCTAGTGGTCTATTAATAGTAAAACTTTTACGGCAAACATGGCATTCGAGGCGCCTGGGAATATTCCCATGTGACCGAAAATATCTAAAAACATTTTTCCTTCTTGCTTAACTGGTTGACCTTTGCTTTCTTAATAAGACTTACTTATCATCGTTCAAACTAAAACTCCCAAGAAGTCCCATCTGGCCATCTACTCAATCCATGTTTTCTCGGCGAAGGCTTCTTAGTAAGTAAACTTGAACAAAATAGCAAAACTAAGTGTTACTCAAGGAAATGTTCATTATTATTTTTGTGTCGATTTAGTGACTGCTGACATTTTTACTTCACTAATTAGCCAAGGGTTGCTCGTGTAATTGCTCTTATTCTGATAGCTGACCAGCAGTCCCCTTGCTAGTATTGCTCACATGACTTTTGGAGCGCTGCGAGTTTCTCATAGTTTTATCCATTTTTCTTTTGTTCTCTTTGTGACTTGGGGGTTACTCATGCATCCCTTTGATTGGGTACTGCTCGTAAAGCTTTTCAATAGTTATAGGGCTTCTCATTTATCCCTCTATATTATCCCTCTTGTGTAGAAGTATCTCATTCGTTTGAATAGATAGGGTTGTGAACAAAGATTATTTTTGGTGTTTTAAAAATATTTTTGTCATCAATACTCTATATATGTTGCATTTAATGCTCTGACATGCCACACTGTGTAAAAAATGTTGCTTAGTACTCCAAGGCGCCATGTGTCACGTTAAGGAAGGACATTCACGATTTGGGTAATCATTAAACCTTTTCGAACTAACAGAGCCTCTTTACTTTTACCACCATTCCTTATTTTCAAACTCAATACCATCACTTTCATGAATTTTTAGAGAGAGAAAGTTTTACATAGCTTATCATTTTTGCCATTATTGTCTTACTCTATTGCTAGTTTTCTTAATTGATCAATCAATATCCATGGCTTCTTCTTCTTCTTTTTCTTCTTCATATGTTCCATCTACCATTTTAATCACCACCACAAAACTGGTAATGGTTACTTACCCATTCAAATTACTCTGGCTATTTCCACTTCTACGGGGGTTTCTATAATTTCTTCGGTGGTTCTTACTTCCCTTTCCCCCACATCTAACATCAGTAATGGTTCTTCTTAAGGTGTCTTTAGTGGTTCCTCATCAGTTACAAAAGCCCACAAGAAATATTTGGAGGCATGCAACAAAAGAGATTTTTCAACCTATAGGTGTCCTCCTTTATTTGGATATGATTACCATTTCATGTCTTCATTCAAGGGATTGGAAGAAGGGTTTTTTCTATAGTGTATGAGCATCCACTCTTCGGGTTTTTAGAGTCTGAGGATGCCCCTATTGTCTTACCAATGTTATTCATAGGAACCAAGGGGATAAGGGTGATTTCCTCTTTTCTAACATTAATTTTGACGTTTGTGGTGGAGCCCCTGAGGAATGGGGACTCTAGGATGATAATGTTATGCCTGAGGAAAGCCATCACAATGTCATCGCGGGGCTTGGTCTGGAAAGGACCCTCAAGAGTTTGAAGAATTATAGCATCAGCAAGAGCATGAGTGCTCTCAACATCATATTGTCTCGCAGGAGTATAAATACCCACACTTTTGTCATTAGATGGGAGGGAGTTCTCCATCACTTTGGTGGATTTTTGTGAAGTTATAAGTTTACCTAGCTTAGGGAACCATGTACTCACTAATTGATAGGAAGATATTGAGGAGCAAAAAATATGTGAGGAGCTGTACAAGGCCCTACGCCTGTGCCTTCACTATATGGGGCTTACTCATACTGGTGCGAGCAATCACTCCTTTTCCAAATAGCAAAGATACTTGTTCAGAGATTTCGAGACTTTGTCTAAGGATGAGGGAAAGACCAAAGTCCCAAAGAGACAAGATGGACCAAAACTAAAAGACAAAAGTAATCTTTCTACTTTATTTGTTCCTTTTTATCAAGGTTTTTATTCTAAGGGAGACCTAACAACACCCCTTGTGAGTTTTTATTTTATCTTGCTATTAGACTTGCTCATGAAATAAATGGTCCACTTGCTACTTTAACCCTCGAGTCCATGTATTTTTTGTTGGACCAAACATAGCTTTATATGGAGAGATCACTCGTCCCCAAGTCTTTTGTACAAATGAGATATTTTTTTTAGCGGTTCCCCAATTTCGCCCCAGAGCCTCACTCACTGTTAGGTAGCACTGCTCGATTTTCTAGGTGGCATAAGAAAACTCATAATAACTCACTTAGTCCATTTTTGGATAATATTGATGTGTTTTAATTTCACCCTACTCGAGAAGATTGGGAGGTATATTTTCTTGGAGCTTCTTTCCTCCTACCTCTCAAATTCTTTAATCCTTCCATGAGCACTGAATTAGAGAGTGACTACCCACACATTCTTTTTATGGCATTCATTTTTCCTTGTATATTTCCATATTTGATAGAGCTATGTTAATTAGTGGAATTTTATCATTTCAAGTGAGTGAAGGGCAACATGGATATGTCCAAGGTACTTTTTATCCAGACTTTCCCACCAAAGTTTCTCTCGCACAGTTATATTAGAAGCCTTACTCAAATTCTACTCTCGAGGGCATGGTTCATGGAATGTCCCACTTTAGGAATTTCCCTATATCTACTCATGACTAATTATCATCTATCAATCGCTCGTGGTTCAGGATTCGTCAGTGCCAGATTAAAATTATTAAGTCTTGTATCCAAGATGTACCTCACGAGTCATTTATTTAGGTCATTCCTACATCTGATAAATACTTGACCAAACATACTCGTAAAGAGGGTTGGCATTGTATCCAGGTTGTGAGAGATCCCCTTGATATGGTTACTCGAGTCTTAGTAAACCATATATGCGAGAATACTATCTACTCAAAGCATCCTATAGTACAAGCTCGATAAGGAAAGTCAAAGGGGAAAGCCAAGTTAGCTTAAAAAAGAAAACATTCGGACACAAATGTCTCCAACTTCATTCTAGCTAAAATTGGTGGGTTTTCCTCACCCATGTCTATTGTCAGGAATCAAGCAGCCAAGAAAAAGACTCAATCATATAAACCTATTGGTATTGTTATCTTATCAAATAAAGGAAGTGATACTGATAATATTGGTTTTAAGAAGACTTTCCAGACTATTTGTGAGCCAGGATATGAGGTTATTGAATCCACTTTTCCTCAGCCATCCATTCCACTTAATTCTCCCCCAGTGGAAGGCACTTTCATTCTCACTTACTTCATACAAATAAAAGTAATGAAGATGTCAGTGCTCACTAAAAACCATGCTCTATTAAGAAGGAATGTGTTGACTTTGGAAGTACACCTTCCTATAATTATCACAGTCTATGTTCAAATGATATTAAGTCACTCGCTATCAATAGAGATCACTCGACTCATACTTCATATTTTTCATTAGCTTCGACTAATGCGCTACTAAACTTGGAGCATTCCATGAGTGATCACGACGAGTCGATGTTTATTCTCCCCATTTAACTAGTCTAACCACTATACTACTGCCTTATAGGAAAATTTCATGTTTCGATCCTATAAATTTTATCACACTTTCTCATTCAATTTTTTTATGATGTTAGATAATTTTGTAACTAATAATATTTTCATTTCCTTCGAGTACGTTTCATTTGTGGGAGCAATCGAGGCTTTAAGAGTGAGCATTATATCTTCTTCTTCTTCTTCTCATCCTCCTTGCTCTTCTTTTCAAATGGAGATGAATTTTAAGCTGGTGTAATCTTTAGGCCTAGCATGAGAGGTATGTTCCCAATTTTTTACTTTAAATTTTCTAAAAAGATAATTACTATAAGTGCTCGTGAACTAACTTTACGATTTATTTTTGAATCTTTTAACAATATATCCCATGACTTTTGTGAGTTTTTTAATGACTACTCGCACCATCAGCCATGTGAAGAGCATATTATCTTAGGTATCTATAAAGAAATCTCATTCATAGTACTGTTGATATTTCTTCGAGCACTTGTACTTATTTTACTTTGCTAACGGGTGTTTATTCCACCTTCTCTATCTTCTCGCGGCCTTATTGTTACTTTAAGGGTAAGTAATTCATTTAGCCATCCACAATGAATGTTGCAACTAGTTTTCTAGGGTACTTTATTTTCTTTAAGGCATTTCCCTTCATTTGTTAAATGAAATAACTAAGAAGATTTACATCTTTATATGGATATGTGGCGATCATCCCCCTTTCACATGGGGGAATTTTTTTTCCTACGGGGGTAACTATCACTATGTTTCCATTTTATGACAGTATATCTTTACCACGAGTGTATCTGCCTATGGATAATAGGCCTTGGATCCAAGCTCTATCTCTTCAACTTATATTCAGTGTGGTTCTGAGTGGACCAACATTAATTATTTCTCCCTTAGAGTAGGTAATATATTATGTTAAGTATTCAAAATGGGTTTCACAACATTCATTTACTTGAATTGTAATTTGACACATTTTACTCTTTTGTCTTTTGTTGTCAAGCTAGCATAAGTGATCCTTATGCTCCTGCCACTCAACCTATTGAGTTTCAAGAAAGTGCTATGGTTGACTTTAGTACTTCCCCCTGTGGGGACTCAAATGCATATTCTTGGCTATTTTCTCATTCTTTTTTTAATTTGTGCATTATTTCTCACTCTCTGATTTTTATTTTCAGATTGAAGTAGAACCCATCTCAATCATTCCCATTTCGAAGGGAGTTAGGGTACTTTGTGTTATTTTATTATACCTTTACCTATACTTAATAAATTTTGCCTCTTGTGATTCACCTATTTCTTTATTTATTATGTTGCACATAGGTCACATTTTAGTGCTCCTATGATGGTGGAGCCTTAGATATTTAGATTTTCATACCATTATGTTTGTTTTCTCATATTGTGAAAATTTTCGAGGAGTCATTCATCATGTTTCTAAGTTTTTAGGTGAGTACTACGAGCGCTCCTGTGCTTTTAGATCCTCAAGTATTAAACTGGCATACCCTATGTTTATTCACTTATTCTTTTCAAATACTTTCTCGGTTGCTCCATTCTGTTTCCTGATTTTTAAATGAACATTACGAGTGCTCCTATGTCTGTGGATCTTCAAGTACTTAACTGTTGCACCATTCACATTTTATTGGGCATACTTTGCAAATATTTACTCATTTTTCTCATCATATTTCTTGGTTTCCATATGAGAATTTTGAGCAAGCCTACGCTCGTGGAGTCTTAGGTACTAAACTATTATACCCTTTGTTCTTTTACTTATAGTGTGAAAATGTTTGAATGCTCTTCTCAACCTGTTTCTTTGTTTTCAGATTAAAGTTGCGAGCATTCCCTTGCCCGTGGAACCATAGGATGATCAGGGGTAATCATTTGCCTATTTCCACTATAGATATTTCTTTAGAGCGGCGAGTAAGCCTATTTATTTCTTGATCGTATACCTTTTTTGTATTGTCTTCGAGTATTTCTTTAATCATGTACTTTAATTTCTTACAAGAAAGAGATCATCGTGGGAATTAGGTAGCAACTTTACTCCAATAGGCACATTAGTAATTCACCTTTCTTCAAACTACTTAATCATTTTTTCTTTGTTTGGTGCTTTTATTCATCGCTTCTTTTGTTCTCAAGGTGAGGAAGAAGTTGAGGAAGCTGATGAGGAGGACAAGCAGGACTCTAAGGTTACTCACACTGATAACGAACAAGGTAGTGAAGATCCTATTGTTGGCTTTGACACCAATTTAATGAACACTCATTTTCACTTGTGGGATGTAGATGCCCCAGATTTCTACCTAAAGGACATGATATGTGAGGAGGATAAGGTCGTATTAAACTTAATATTCGAGCATCGCTCGAAGACCTTCACCATTCGTTCCTTTCATAATATTGAGGGAACATTCATTGCCAATTTGAAGATACTTGCCAGTCATATGCGTCACTTCATCAAAACTCTGTCGAGGGAGATTAATACAAATCTTGCTCATAGTTTCCTTGATGCTCTTAAAGACTTGGAGTACTGTTACCACTTTAAGTGGGCTTAGCTAGACACTAGTGCTACCAATCTTATTCATCCTACCATGAAGAAATTAATAAAGTCCCAATCCCAGGAAAATGTCCTGTCCAAGTAACATCGTACTCGAGAGGATACTTTAAGGGAGAGTATTAATTCTCTTTAACTTGAGGTAAATATGGTCCTATCTAGTGATCAGGAAGGTTCTGCTCGCATTTTCAAACTTGAGCAAGATGTGAGATGAGAGGTTGACGGTTCCTGGGAGGGTATTACAGGAGGGAGAATCTCATTTTCCTTGTAACAGACTATTAGCCTTGTGTATTTTTTTTCTTGTATTTTTTTAAACATTTTTAATGTGTTTGCTTGTCTTTTGAGCCGGCTATTTTTGTTAAATTAAATGAAAATTATGTTATTTATCTTGTGCGTATATTCTGCACTCTCTTATTTCCTTCCAATAGATGATGTTGATATGTGAAATAACTTGTTTGCTTACCTTGTAGCTTTTTTTACTTTTCCCTTTTAGTATGGGACTATCTTCTCGCATAAGTTTAGATTTTTTTGACTAATCATCAAAAATTTATTAATTGTCTTTCCCTCGTATTGTGGTGTCGTTTACTCGCAATAGCCTATATGCTATTTTCATAGAGAATTTTTGTAGAAATTTACTCTTAGTAATATGGAACATTAACCTTTTTATTGTGCGTTACTATGCTTGTCGTATATAGTTTTTAAATTTATGTGATTATAACAGTGAGAGTATATCCCCTTTAAATACTGCAAGTAAAGATAACTCATACTTCGTAAACTCTATACTACATTGCTCACTATATTTTGCTTTGGGGTCATTGACCAAAAGGTATATCCCCTCAAAATATTACGAGCAATGATAAAATTATTAAATAAAGAAACTTTATTTCCTCAAACTTTGAAAATTATATAATGCTTTGCTCACTAAATTTTGTTTTTTGGGCATTGACTTGGAAGTATATCCCCTCAAAATTTTGTGAGCAATGCCAATCCTATTACACAAAAAAAATGTGTTTCATTTTCCGTTGGAAATGATTAGGTATCTTTCTCGTCACATTTTTCAACAAATTTGTTTAAGTGGTCATTAACTTAAAAATATATCCTTTTAAAATGTCACAAGCAATGGATTTTTTAATAAGAATCGTTTACCTTATACTATAAGAATCGTGGTACTGGTCTGCATGCTCCATTTTGTGAAAAAATTAGTGTGATCATAATTTTGCAATGTATCCCCTCGCATAATTTTACGAGAGAATACTTAAGAACTTGTTCGTTATATAATGCAACACACATAAGTAATATAATCATCACGATAAAACTTTGGGGAAAAATAAGATTTAACCAAGCATGAGCTATTGTATTCATTTATGAAACTTGACATTTTTTTATAGAACTCGTAAAAAAGAGTTTCATGCAAGAAAATTTTAATTTCATAAAGAAAAAATATAAAATAGACATATAATACCTCAAACATAGTACTTATTGGGCCACTTGCAGTTGATTAATTGGATGCATTTACTCTCAAGTTCTAATCTGTGAGCAGTCCCATTTCATTCCACACGAATTACTTTTCATTATCTGTGAGGATGATCTTGGGGATAATAAACCTATAGATAATGTACTCATGAACTAACTGAGTAACTACTTGAGTAGTTATAATCCTTACAGGACTTTCTTTTTCCTATTTAGTGTACAACTTTATTATAACTAGAATAAAACTTTTCCAAGAGAGGCTGGAGTAATATTCCTTGCCATATCAAATACCAAAGTTTAGAATGGATAAGGAGAAGCCAAAAATTTTAAGCTCGGTGATGGGGCATGGACATGTAATACCCCGTATTTTTATGGATTTTAAATTTAGGGATTTATTAAATTTAATTGAGATAAATTAATTTAATATTAATCCGGAAATTTGTTTTAAATGTTACTAGCGTGACGAGAGTTAGTAATTATTGAAAAATTATTGATTTGTTAAATAATACTTATTGAGTAGAGTAATATGTAGGATAGAATTTATTAAAATTGTCACGGGGGAATAATATGACAATTATGGAAATTAAGTCAGGACGCACTTGTGTCGTGTCGGGACTAAATTATTATTATTAAAAGTGAATAAGTTATAATTCACCCATATGGTCATTTGGAGAGTGCCAATGTGTCCAGAAGGGTCGAGATAGTCAAAATAATATACCCGGGGGTTTAGTTTGGGTCTCATGGCGTTTTTAGGCCTAATTAACATCTCGGTAGGGCGTTTTGGATATTTCGTATTTTTGGGCAATTAAACCCAGAATTTTACCAAGGTTATATCAGCTTCTAGGAGTTTTCATCTAGGGTTAACAAAAGCAAAACCAAATAACAACCATTGGAGAAGATGTGGGAAAGCTTTCGAAGGAGTTCAAGGCCAAAAAAAAACTTCCACCGTTTGCACCACCACCGCCAAATCGTAGATCGCGCATCGGGGAACACAACCACACCACTTTCTTCCACAAATCATAAACTAAATTTCCAGGCAAGTATCTATCTTGCTTTATTTTTATTTAATGTCTCAATTATGTTAGTCTAGGGTTGTTTAGAACTTGTTTCATGGAAGAAAGTGTAGTTTGGAGACTAGAATTCACATGTCGTAGAAGAAGTAATCATATTCTGGGTCTAATTCGTATGTAGAATATACACCACGAAATTTCATGGATTTAGAACTAGAAAATCTTGAAAATAAATGGGAGAATTGAAATTTAAAGAAAATATTAGGGTTCTTAAAGTCTATGTAGATTTTACCCCTAATTAAATACCGGGCGATCAATCCTTTATTAAATTAAAATCAAGGTGAACAGTTGGTTCATTCTTAGCATCACTGTCGCAAAATAAAAAAATTCAATTTAAACACCCTAATTAATTAAACTAAGTGTCAAAACAATTTAGAACTTTATTTCTAGCTTTATTAAATTCCAAATTGAAAACCTTTTAAATAACCAACAGTTTAAGAATCACATAAGTGATACAGATAGCAATCAACACAAAAGAATAAATCCATCTTGATCGACCAACCCAAATTTAAACTACAAATGAAATCATCCTGACAAGAGTTAATACCCAAAGAGTACCGAATACTGAAAATAAATGAAGATACATCTCTGACAAATCTACACTGAATGGGAAATGGGCGACTCATGCCCTAACTTTGAAGAACTATAACAAGAACCGAATCAATGAAGAGGTCGTCTAAAACAAAGGCCCGCGACTCCCACATAAGCTACATCGCGTCCAATCCAAAGAACCAATGCATGATGCCCCTGTGGTTGGGCACCTGTAATATATACATATATATACAAGAGAGAAGAGATAACAGAAAATGGGTCAGAGCCCGATTGTAAAACAGTTATAAAAATTAGTTTAGTAAGTATTTAAAATTCTTACCTTCTAATGAAACAACTATGTTAGTATGCGACACTCTCTTGAGAATTCTCACCCCTCATCTAGTGTGCACGCCTACCGTACTAATAAATCTCTTAAGTCTCTCTAACTTATTCTCCATAAGGTTTTATCACTTGAAAATAAGGTTATGATATTCACTTTAGAAAATCAATCTCTTCAAGATTTATTATGTTATTTAGAATAACTCCGTACCATTATAAAGTTTTCAAATACTTATAGTGAAGTTGAAGAATTTATTCATTACTTAACTACCATTACGCACAGTAGAAAGTTCTCATATAGATATACATATATATATTAGTTACACGTATAATATATATACTAACGGCACCCCACATAAAAATCTTTAGTGCAACGTTTCCATATATAAGTACATATATACCAATCACTCATATAATATATATATACTATCTTACCCCACATACAATCTATGGTGCTGGCATACTCTGCTATCAAGTCCCCGTATCGCTCATACTAAGGGAAATACTAGTTCGGAATCACTCTTGAATTGTATTAACACAAAACACATACAAATGGAGGCGAAGCATAGTTCCCAGTCCTAAGAGGTCAGCACATACCCTCACGTCTCTTAAGACCATCTGAATATCACTCAGATAGCCTGTAATCAAGGAATCCTATGTTCTAGGGTACAAGTCAATATCCCCCATAAAGGCTCGATCGAGATAAGACTGTCCCGACGCGGAAACCTCCGTGATAGCAAGTAGCCCGAGTATGAGTTTTATACAGATATAATATATGCACAATCACACAGTCATACATATATATATATATATATATATATATATATACACACACACACATCCACATTGCTAAATTACGTGTGCTCACGACCCATAATTATAATTATCCGTTATTACACCTTTTACTCGATTATTTCGTATAACGGACTCGTTATTTATATTCTCATTTATTATTCACTTCATACCCACTTCTCCTCTCTCGAAGCCTTCTAAGTAAATTCAGTACGCATTCACTCACTTACGTTCTGGTCTAACTCCCTAAGGAGTCCCGATCTTTTTATTAAATATACGCATAATTTCTTATTCACATGAATAATTCCTCGTTAACCCAAAATCCCATCCTACACTAAAATGTTACTCAACGGGGTCTACCTAGGCCCTACTATTCTTATCTATATCCCATTATACTCCAACAACAATAATCAAGGGTTCCCATACATCTTAATCAGATTAAACTAACGAATGAGAAATATGCAGTTTTCCAGGAGGGGTCGATCGATCGAAGAAAATGGGTCGATCGATCGATCGATGCTCTTGGGTCGATCGATCGATCAAGCAGTTCTTGCCTAGAAACTGCAAATTAAACCTACGGGTTTCATCTTCCAATTTCTCAAAAAAAATCATTAGCAACTCCAAAATTCTCAAATAACAGTACTACAATTTCTATATACATATATACAAGATTTCCTACGTGAAACATGTATAAATTCATCAACGATATTGGATTAATGGGGTAAAATTGACATAATCTTTAAGAACCCTAATTTTGAAAGAAATATAAATTCCTCTAATTATTTCCCAAATTTCTTGTTTCTAAACTCATAATAATTTGTTGGTAATCCTCTACATATGATGGGTATATCCAGAATATATTGAATCTCACTAAACATGCGATTTAAAGTCTCTAAATTAACAATTTCTTTCATAAAACATGATATTGGTAATCCTAAACTAACATGGGTGAGGCATTAACCAAAAACAAAGAAAGATAGATACTTGCCTGAAATTCAAGGTTCTGATTTTGTGGATGAAATGGTATGGTTGCGTTCCTCGTCGCGCGATCTATGTTTTGGTGGTGGTGGTGGCGATGCAAACGGGTGAGTCATTATCCTTGAGTTGCTTGGAAAGCTCTCCCACTCCTTCTCTAATGGCCGTTCTTTGATTTTATGTTTGCTAACCCTAAGAGACAACTCCAAATGGCTGATATAACCTAATTAAATTCGTTGGTTTAATTACCCAAAAATACAAGATGTCTATAATACCCTCTCGGGATGTCAATTAGACATAAAAACGCCCTGAGACCCAAACTAAACCCCCGGGTACACTTTTTTGACTATCTCGACCCTACCGGACCCATTGGCGCACTTGAAATGATCATACGGGCAACTTATAATTTATTCACTTAATATAATAATAATTTAGTCCTGACACGACACAGGCGCCTCCCGACTTAAATTTTCATAATTTCCATTTTATTCACTCGTGACAATTTTAATAAAATCAATCTTACATATTACTTTACTCATCTAGTAATATTCAACAAATTTACAATAATTACTAACTCTCGTCCCACTAGTAAATATTTAAAACATATTTTCGGATTAATATTAAATTAATCTTCCTCAATTAAGTTTAATAAAATCCCTAAATTTAAAAGGCATAAAAATACGGGGTATTACATACTTTCCCCCTAATAACGGATTTTCGTCCCGAAATTCGAAAAAATAAAGCCTACCTGGTAAAACGAATTTTGGATACCTTAATAGTACGCAACCTATCCACATAGTAAGTCGCTCAATCACTATAGCCCTCGCCTCACAGCAAGCTTGTTTAACACTCTTCATTAAAGATACTTCACATTGTGCTCCTATCCGACAACAACCGCATAAGACACACATATACACTATTAATTCCCATTATTTCAATATCATTGGGAGGCCGCACCTCACTACATGACAACTACTCGAATTTATCTAAACACAAAACTCCCATTCTGAGAGAAACCATATGAACATCTGACCACTCTTGTTCGACCAAAACAGTCGTGGAATTTCACCATAGTCATCGAATTATTCTCGACCGATCCAAAATTCTGATTATTCGCTCACCTCTAAACATACGCAGAGGGATAATAGTTAAGGTTTTTCCACACCAAAACTTCAATAAGCACCTCGTTCACGATAAACAGGTACGAGTGCTTCCACGGAACTCTACCATTAGGTAATATCCTCCCCCAATTACCGTACTACTCCACTTGCTAGCTATAACCGTTGTGGAAAAATGACACGATCACAATGAATCCAAAATTTACTTTCATTGCTCCACTAATGGTTAATCACCAAATTCCTACTCCCCGGATTATAGGTGGTACAACCTGCTCACTCGAAGTGTTATCCCTGCTACTTCCTAAAATTCCATATTGAAGGTGGGATTCGAAAGTCTCATCCCAAGGAGAACGATCATGTACCGACGTGATTCTTCATTTGAAGGGAAGACTGGGGCATACTAGTAAATATTGTAAATCACCCCAAAGGAATATCAATCACTTCCTTCTTGGGCGACTTATTACACATGTTCAAATGAACCCTTGATCTTGTCTTGAGGTTGATAACCCATCAAAGAGACTTTACTGACTTTACTGGCCTCCTCCATCATGGGAATTGTCGATAGCCACCAAATTCTCTAGTTGATCCTCTTATTCCAACCCATCTCTATCTATGAGTGGTGCCCGCGGAGACTAATCACTATGTCCCTCTCAACCTCGACTTTTCTTGAAATGTCTCACATTAAGTGACACTTAATACTCCCCTTCCTTCCTTAGTGTATATCGAAAGTTTTGACCCGTGCACTTTTCTCCACGATGCGCACTTCTGGATATTTTATACCATACTAACATTATCAATCTTTATACGCACAACTCGCTCTCAACATTTGACTAATTACAACTCCGTCCCGAGTGTTCTCCATATAGTTAAATTCTACCCTTCTCTAGGAATACCCCTTTGTAAACGGCTTCCCACAGCCTTCCAACTAGATCCAGTGTGCTACTCTGATTGCACAAGTATATATGGATTTCTCATCTTTCACACGGTGCTTAATCCACTCTACCACTTTCACTTCGTTATGTTAGTCCCACATATATATATATTCCACACGTCTATTCCCACGTCCCTTCAACTCGGACAATTTTTAACATCAACTAACCATGATGTCTACACACCCTATAAACCGTGCATACTAGCGTAAGCATCACATACACTTCACACCCAATAACCAATTATTTATTTTCCTAGTGCTCACAACATGATTACAACACTTGGGTACTCTCACTCACCCTAGAAATCAAAATTCTATATCCTCATTATCATCATTCCACCCCTTAACTCGTGGTGGTAAAACAAAACATTCAATGCTTTCTTACCACGCAACCGGCTCCACTGGCCTTAAATCATAATTCAACTACCAACTTACAGATATAATTATCTTCTCCTATTGCGACAGAGGTACAAACTCATGGACTAATGACCAAACATCTCCCTATTTCCAACCTTATGCTAAGTTTCATGCGTGGGATGTCTCGCAAAGTGAAATCCAAATAAGGAACCCCCAAGATGCACTAATACCTAGCATTGTCGGTTATCGAAATCCGTTAGGCCCTCCGTCCATAGCATGTACCCCTATTTTCCCGTTTCTTGACAAAAAAATACATCTCCTTCTGAAATTACACTTAACAAAGAACATTTCACCAATTGCACTATCGTATAATATTGGTGGTGATTGCATTCCATAAACCTCGAATACATACAATTCGGGATTCTCAAAATTCCTTTCCCCAATCAGAGGGGTATAAATCTTAACTCCCACATCTCTAAAGGATAGATATAACAATGCACTCTTTCTATCACCAAGTCCTGAGCGCTAAACATAATACTGAGTTAAATCTTTTTTTTTTCTCAATAGTAAACCCAGTACATACTGAATCATAACAACAAAGTCCTTACACACACCGGTATCGAATATCTCGAACCCACTATCCCCTTCGAAGTCTCTAGGATAGATAATATAAGTGCGAGTCCAACCCTCTTGCAAGTGAGGCCTCGCCAGAACAGAACATGCTACACTAATGCAACCACTCCGATAGCCTTGCAATAACTGCCTACTATCGTGCTGACCATTTCTATAAAGTTGTAATCAATACCATATTATACTTGTATATCACATCACTAAAATGAGTAACCTCAATAAAGTATATAACACTATTAATATACTCATTCATCCTCCGCGGATAGCACTAAGGAAAATCCCGTTACACAAGGGAAAAATATTCACATAATAATATTATTTGTAGTTATACACATTAAACTCGTCTCACATGCTAATCTAGCAATGAACAAAATATAATGACTCGCTCGTGTCACATAAAACACGCCTCATCCTCTGAGGATAAAACTTATACTTCTACCTTACTTATCGCCTTGATTGCACAAATGGTCTCCGGACGTAACACGCCTGTCTAACCAAAACAAAACTACTTTAATTGTTGTGTTTTGCTAGGCACCATACTCTTATCCCTTTAATCACTTTGGGAAAACATCAACGCGTGTGATTTCACTCTCCACAAAATACCTCTACACATAATCCACTTATCACCTATCATACCAACCATATTAGGATTGTCCTTCTTTCGGACTTTGGTAGGCTCAATTCATGTTGGTTACCCCCCGTTGTTCCCTTAAACTTGTTGGACCTAAAGAATATGCTACTGGCTACAAGAGTCCTTACTGAATTCTCCATCGTTTTGGTAAGAATTTAGCTATTCGAATCATTTAAATGGGTCCCCTGACGTGTGTCCCCACCCCTTTGTGGTGCTACACTACCATTGTTTCATCCAGTCTTATTCTTGACTAACTTCTTCGGCTCTTTTAGCTTCCCATACAAAGAAGCATTAACATCTCTATTGTCAAAGCACGACATTGATAACTTAAGAATCGACCATCGAGCAGAATTCCATTTTTGGTGTTATTAACTATTTTTATGAGTCTATCTCCCACTTGGAGCCCTCTCCTCCATTTGTATCTACATCCTCTGATACGAGATTCGCTAACGGATTAGATTCATATTCACAAATGGACCTATGTCAGATCCTCTTGTGATGAGTTCAGATTAACATTCACTTCTTATCCTGAACATCTGATGAAGGAACATGTAGTCAAACTGTACCTAAGATTCTTCTATAGGCATAGCATTTAATTTCTAAAAATGGTGGCTGACTCCCACCATTATAACTTCGTTCCGACAAGCCAAGAAAAATTTTCTCCAAATTTTCACTTTCAGTTAGCCACACTCCGTCCTATGTCAACACCTTTGGATACTTTACCTCCTTTGGCTAACACACATAATTCCCGCATTTCTAGAATTACCACTGATAGTTCTCTACAACGTTTCATCTGAATTTTTCTCAGTCATACCACATTGAGTGAGTCTACTGTTGCACCTCTTTCGACTATAGAAGCATTTGGGAATCATGGGTCGCGCCCTAATCGCCTTTACAGTCATGGCTTCTTGTGCCATAATGGAGGTGACCAAGACTACGATCATCATCCTCGAATATACTTTATGACCACAACTAAGCCCTACCTCCTGATGTCCGCTTAACGGCCCTCGTCTAACATCCGTCATCGCTCGACACACTCACACATATGAACGCAGTTAAAATTCACTAAGATACATAAGTTATAGCAGGATAACGGAATCTCATCGTAGAAATCAACAATCCTAAATATAGGGCTCTATATCAAACAAAGAAATACTGGAAGCATAATAAGCCGCACATATCCTAAAGGACACTAGAACCTAATGTTCTCATACCACCTGTGCCACCCCGCCTAATTAAATACTAGGCGATCAATCCTTTATTAAATTAAAATCAAGGTGAATTGTTGGTTCATTCTTAGCATCACTGTCGCAAAATAAAATTTTCCAATTTAAACACCCTAAGTAATTAAACTAAGTGTCAAAACAATTTAGAACTTTATTTCCATCTTTATTAAATTCCAAATTGAAAACCTTTTAAATAACCAACAGTTTAAGAATCACATAAGTGCTACGGATAGCAATCAACACAAAAGAATCAATCCATCTAGATCGACCAACCCAAATTTAAACTACAAATGAAATCATCCTAACAAGAGTTAATACCCAAAGAGTACCGAATACTGAAAATAAATGAAGATACATCTCTGACTAATCTACACTGAATGGGAAATGGACGACACATGCCCTAACTATGAAGAACTATAACAAGAACCGAATCAATGAAGAGGTCGTCTAAAACAAAGGCCTACAACTCTAACATAAGCTACATCGCGTCCAATCCAAAGAACCAATGCATGACGCCCCTGTGGCTGGGCACCTGTAATATATACATATTTATACAAGAGAGAAGAGATAACAGAAAACGGGTCAGCGCCCGATTGTAAAACAGTTATAAAAATTAGTTTAGCAAGTATTTAAAATGCTTACCTGCTAATGCAACAACCATGTTAGTATACGACACTCTCTTGAGAATTCTCACCTCTCATCTAGTGTGCACGCCTACAGTACTAATGAATCTCATAAGTCTCTCTAACTTATTCTCCATAAGGTTTTATCACTTGAAAATAAGGTTATGATATTCACTCTAGAAAATCAATCTCTTCAAGATTTATTACGTTATTTGGAATAACTCCGTACCGTTATAAAGTTTCCAAATACTTATAGTGAAGTTGAAGAATTTATTCATTACTTAACTACCATTACGCACAGTAGAAAGTTCTCATATAGATATATGTATATATATTAGTTACACGTATAATATATATACTAACGGCACCCCACATAAAAATCTATGGTGCAAGGTTTCCATATATAAGTATATATATACCAATCACTCATATAATATATATATATATATATATATATATATATATATATATATATATATATATATATATATATATATACTGTCTGCACCCCACATACAATCTATGGTGCTGGCATACTCTGCTATCAAGTTCCCGTATCGCTCATACTAAGGGAAATACTTGTTCGGAATCACTCTCGAATTGTATTAACACAAAACACATACAAATGGAGGCGAAGCATAGTTCCCGGTCCTAAGAGGTCAGCACATACCCTCACATCTCTTAGGACCATCTCACTATCAGTTAGATAGCTTGTAATCAAGGAATCCTATGTTCTAGGGTACAAGTCAATATCCCCCATAAAGGTCCAATCGAGATAAGACCATCCCGGCGAGAAAACCTCCGTGATAGCAAGTAGCCCGAGTATGATTTTTATACATAAATAATATATGCACAATCACACAGTCATACATATATATATACACAACCACATTGGTAAATAGGTGTGCTCACGACCCATAATTATAATTATCCATTATTACACCTTTTACTCGATTATTTCGTATAACGGACTCGTTATTTGTATTCTCATTTATTATTCACTTCATACCCACTTCTCCTCTCTCGAAGCCTTCTAAGTAAAATTTCAGTATGCATTCACTCACTTACTTTCTGATCTAACTCCCTTACGAGTCCCGATCTTTTTATTAAATATACGCATGATTTCTTATTCACATGAATTATACCTCATTAACCCAAAATCCTATCCTACACTAAAATGTTACTCAACGGGGTCTACCTAGGCCCTACTAGTCTTCTCTATATCTCATTATACTCTAACAACAACAATCAAGGGTTCCCATACATCTTAATCGGATTAAACTAACGAATGAGAAATATGCAGTTTTCCGGGAGGGGTCAATCGATCGAAGAAAAGGGTTCGATCGATCAGTCGATCGATCGATGCTCTTGGGTCGATCGATCGTTCAAGTAGTTCTTTCCCAGAAACTGCAAATTAAACCTACGGGTTTCATCTTCCAATTTCTCCAAAAATTTCATTAACAACTCTAGAATTCTCAAATAACAGTACTACAAGTTCTATATACATATATACAAGATTTCCTACGTGAAACATGTATAAATTCATCAACGATATCAGATTAATGGGGTAAAATTGACATAATCTTTAAGAACCCTAATTTTGAAAGAAATATAAATTCCTCTAATTATTTCCCAGATTTCTTGTTTCTAACCTCATAATAATTTGCTGGTAATCCTCTACATATGATGGGTATATCCAGAATATATTGAATCTCTCTAAACATGCGATTTAAAGTCTCTAAATTAACAATTTCTTTTATAAAATATGATCTTTGTAATCCTAAACTAACATGGGTGAGTCATTAACCAAAAAAAAAAGCAAGATAGATAATTGCCTGAAATTCAAGGTTCTGATTTCGTGAATGAAATGGTATGGTTGCATTCCTCGTCGCGCGATCTATGTTTTGGTGGCGGTGCAAACAGGTGAGTCCTTGGCCTTGAGTTGCTTGGAAAGCTCTCCCACTCCTTATCTAATGGTCGTTCTTTGATTTTATGTTTGATAACCCTAAGAGACAACTCCAAATGGCTGATATAACCCAATTAAATTCGTGGGTTTAATTACCCAAAATTACAAGATGTCTATAATACCCTCCCAAGATGTCAATTAGGCCTAAAAATGCCCCGAGACCCAAACTAAACCCCCAGGTACACTTTTCTGACTATCTCGGCCCTACCGGACACATTAGCTCACTCGAAATGACCATATGGGCAACCTATAATTTATTCACTTAATATAATAATAATTTAGTCATGACACGACACATGCACGTCCCGACTTAAATTTTCATAATTGCCATTTTATTCACTCATGACAATTTTAATAAAATCAGTCTTACATATTACTTTACTCATCTAGTAATATTCAACAAATTTTCAATAATTACTAACTCTCGTCATGCTAGTAAATATTTAAAACATATTTTCGGATTAATATTAAATTAATCTACTTCATTTAATTTTAATAAAAACCCTAAATTTAAAAGCCATTAAAATATGGGGTATTACAAAGTAATCATATTCTGGACATCTAAGTCGTATGTAGAGGATACACCACAAAATTTCATGGATTTAGAACTAGAAAATCTGGAAAAGAATTGGGAGAATTGAAATTTAAAGAAAATATTAGGGTTCTTGAAGTCTATGTAGATTTTACCCCGTTAAATTATTATACTTGATGAAAATTCACATATTTTACGTAGAAAATCATATATTTGGGTATATAGTTCTACTAGTATCATTTGTTGGGAGTTTGGGATTCACTTATGGAGAGTTGGCTGAGGTTGGAGATGGATTTATGTAACTGGGTTAATGTAGTTTTCGCCATTACTGCTTGATCGATCGATCGACCCTCTTCCATCGATCGATCGACCCCTCCTGGAAAACTGCATATTCCTCTTATTATGGTTTATTCTGATTAAAATGAGTAGTAACCCTTGAGTATTATTGTTAGAATATTTTGGGATATAAATAGGACCAGTAGGGTTTTAGTAAATCCCAATAAGTGAGAATGTAATGTAAAATGAAATTAAGGGTTAATGGCGAGTGATTTACAAATATGTAATTATGCGAACGTTTACATAAAAGATTGAGACTCGTTAGGAAGTTAGACTAGAAAGTAAGTGACAGTACCTACTGAAATTATACTTAGGGAGATAGAATACTTCGAGAGATATGAAGTAAGTATGGGATAACGTATAAATGAAAATAAAAGAGAAGAGTCCGTTATACGGGATAAACGAGTAGAATGTATTAAGAAGGGTAATTATAATTATGGGTCGTGGGTGCACCTAATTGAGAAATGTTAATAGTGATATATATATATGACTGTGTGATTGTGCATATATTATATATATGTGTAAAAATCGTACCCGAGCTACTTGCTATCACAGGAGGGGTTTCACGCCGGGACAGTCTTATCTCGATTGGGCCTTTACGAGGGATAACGACTTGTAACCTAGAACATAGGATTCCTTGGTACAAGCTATCTAATTGATAGTCAGACGGTCCTAAGAGACGTGAGGGTATGTGCTGACCTCTTAGTGACTTGGAACTATGCTTCGCCTCCATTTGTTTATGTTTTGTGTTAATACAGTTTGAGAGTGATTCCGAAATAGTATTTCCCTTAGTAGGAGTGATACAGGGACTTGATAGCAGAGTATTCCAGCACCATAAAGCTTATGTGGGGTGCCGATAGTATATATATATTATATGAGTGGCTAATATAGATATGTATACTTAAGTATGGGAACGTTCTATTGTGCATAAATGTAGTTAAGTAATGACTAAATACTCCGATTTTATTATTAAGTGTTTGAGAATTTTGTGACAACACTGGAATATTTAAAATGAAATGAGATAGATGTGAGAACTTAAATTTCATGAATTTATTTATCCTAGACATAGTAATTTTCGGCATGAAACCTTATAGAAAAGTTAAGTTAAAATAAATTTTTGGGGTTAATAGTGCGGTAGGCGTCCACACTAGATGAGATGTGAGAATTTCTCAAGAGAGTGTCGCATAATAACATGGTTGTTACATTAGCCGGTAAGCATTTTAAATACTTACTAAACTAAATCTAAATTGTTTTACAATCGGGCTCTGACCCATTTCCTATTATCTCTTCTCTCTTCTATATATGTATATATTACAGGTGCCCAGTCACAGGGGCGTCATGCTTAGGTTCTTTGGACTGGACGTGCTTTAGTTTATGTGGGAGTTGCAGGCCATTTGCTTAGACGACCTCGTTGTTGATTCCACTCTTATTTCAGTTATAATTAGTTGGGCATGTGTCGCCCGTTTCCTTATTCAGTTGGATTTGTCACATATTATGTTCATTTATCTTTAGTATTTTTACTCTTTGGGGATTTGATTACTGTCAGGATGGTTTTCCTTTGTAGTTTTAAAGTTAGTATTGGTTTATCTGAATGGTTAAATTTATGGGTGATTATTTCCAGTCTTAATAATTGTCTGATTCTCAAACTGTTACTTATTAAAGGTTTTCATAATTGGATTTAATAAAATGGAAATAATGTTTTAAATGGTTTTGGCACGTAGCTTAATTTTTTAGGGTGTTTAAATTGGAAAATTTATTTTGCGATAGTGATGCTAAGAATGAACCAACCGTTCACCTTGATTATAATTTAATAAAGGACTGATCACCCAGTATTTAATTAGGTGGGGTGTTACAAGTGGTATCAGAGCATCAGGTTATAGTGTCCTTTAGGATCTGTGCGGCTTATTATGCTTCCATCACTGCTTTGTTTGATATAGAGCCCTATGTTTAGGATTGTTGGTTTCTATGGTGAGATTTCGTTCTCCAGCTATAACGTATGTATATTAGTGAATTCTAATTATGTTCGTACGTGTGTGTGTGATGAGCAATGAAGGATGACAGACGAGGGTCGTTAGGCGGACATCAGGAAGCAGGGCTCAGTCGAGGTTGTAAAGTATATTCGAGGATGATAATCGCAGTCGAGGTCACCCCTATTAGGGAACAAGAGTCCAGGACTGTAAAGACGACTAGGATGCAGCCTACAAATTTCAAGTGCTGCTATAGTCGAAAGTGAGGAAAAATTTAACCTACCCAACGTGGTGCGCTTGTAAGAGGGTAGAAAGGTAAAATTTAGGAGAGTCATTAGCGGAGATTCTAGACATACGGGAATTGTGTGTGTTACCCAACGAAGGTAATATATTCAAAGGCTTGGAAATATAGTGGGGTGTGGTTAACTAGAAGTGAAAATTTGGGGTAAGATTTTTCTTGACTGAGGGGAGAAAAGTTATAATAGTGGGAGTCAACCACCACCGTTAGTAGTGAAAATGTTGCATCAATGAAAGGACCTTAGGTACAGTTTAACCGCACGTTCTTTCATCAGTTGTTCAGGATAAGATTTGAACGTCATGCTAAACCCATTACAAAAGGGCCGTACAACGGTCCATTTGTAAATGGATTTAGACTTTTAGCAATTTTTTTATCAACGGGAGTGGATACCAATGGTAGAGAAGATTTCAAGTGGGAAATCGACTCCTGAGGAAAGATTAACAACACTTCA
Organism: Sambucus nigra; assembly: GCA_949130495.1. Lineage (NCBI taxonomy): Eukaryota > Viridiplantae > Streptophyta > Magnoliopsida > Dipsacales > Adoxaceae > Sambucus > Sambucus nigra. Next base: position 384,699,762 of record OX422217.1, read on the forward strand.
AGAGAATTTGGTTGGACAGTCGATCCATATGGTGACAATGTCACGTGTCGTTCAAAGAGATCTTAACGCTCTTATAGAGGGAGCTAACATAATCGGAATACTTATTGGAAAGTGAGTCTAGATGAAAAGTAGTTAGTAAAACACCGCAAGGGGGAGACCCATCGGGAGGATCATTTAAAATATTCGGATATCTAAATTCTTACTAAGAGATGGTGAATTCAGTAAGGGTTATTGAAGCCAGTAGCACGTTCCATAGGGCCAACAAAGTTAAGGGAACAACGGGGGTAGCCAACAGGAATTGAGTGTATCAAAGTTCGAGAAAGACAATCCTAATATGGTTAGTATGACAGGTGATAAGTGGATCATGTGTAGAGGTATTTTTTGTAAAGTGATTCACATGCGTTAACATTTTCCCGAAGTGAGTAAAGGGACAAGAGTAGGATACCTAGTAAAGGACAATGATTTAAGTAGTTTTTGTTTTGGATTGGACAGACGTGTTACGCCCGGGGACCATTTGTGCAGTCAATACGATTGGCAAGGTAGAAGTATGAGTTATATCCTCAGAGGATGAGTGTTTTATGTGACACGAGCGAGTCACTATATTTTGTTCATTTCTAGATTAGCATGTGAGATGAGTTAGTGCGTATAACTATAAACATTATTATTATGTGAATATTTTCCCTAGTGTAGCGGGATTATCCTTAGTGCTATCCGCGGAGGATAAATGGGTGAACTAATAGTGTTTTATACTTTATTTAGATTACTCATTTTAGTGATGTGATAAACGAGTATGATATTGTCTTGGTTACACCTTTATAGTAATGGGTAGTGCTATAGTAGGCAGTTAGTGCAAGGCTATCGGAATGGTTGCATTAGTGCAACATGTTTTGTTCGGGTGATTCCTAACCTGCGAGAGGGTCAAACTCGCACTTATATTTTTTATTCTAGAAACTTCGGAGGGGTTGGTGGACTCAAGATATTTGATCTCGGTGTGTGTAGGGACTTTTTTGTTAGGATTCAGTATGTATTGGGATTACTGTTGAGCAAAAATGTTTAACTCATTATTATGTTTAGCACTCAGGACTTGGTGATAGGATGAGTGCATTGATATATCTATCCTTTAGAGATGTGAGAGTTGAGAGTTATACCCATATGTTTGGGGACTGGATTTTGAGAATCCCGATGGTATGTATTCGAGGTTTATGGAATGTGATTACCACCAATGCTGAACGATAGTGCAATTGATGAAATGTTCTTTGTTAAGTGTAATTACGGGAAGATATGTAACTTTTCTTTCAAGAGACGGAATAAAGGGGTACATGCTATGGACGGAGGGCCTAACGGATTTCGATAACCGATAATGCTAGGTAGTAGTGTATCAAGGGGTTCTTTGTTTGGATTTCGCATTGTGAGACATCCCACGCATGAAACTTAGCGTAAGGTTGGAAGTAGGAAGATGTGTGGTCATTAGTCTATGAGTTTAGTACCTCGGTCGTAATAGGAGCATGTAATTATATCTATAAATTGGAAGTTGAATTATGAAATAAGTCCAGTGGAGCTGGTTGGGTAGTAAGAAAGCATTGAAAGTTTTTTCTTATCACCACGAGTTAAGGGGTGGAATGATGATAAAGAGGATTTAAATTTCAATTTCTAGGGTAATTGAGAGTACCCAAGTGTTGCAAGCATGTTGTGAGCACAAGGAAAAGAAATAAGTTGGTGTTATGTGTGAAGCGTATGTGATGCTTACTCTAGTATGCACAATTTATAGGGTGTGTGGGCATCCTGGTTAGCTGATGTTAGAATCGTCTAAGTTATAGGAATATGGGAATATACGTGTGGAATAAATGTTTGTGGGATTAACATAATGAAGTGGAAGTGGTAGGGCGGATTGTGCGCCGTGTGAAAGACAATAAATCCATATATTTGTATTCATAGTAGCACACCGAATCTAGTTGGAAGGTTGTGGGAATCCATTTAAAAAGGGGTATTCCTTGATAAGGGTAAAATTCAAATTATTATGGAGAACACTCGGAACGGAGTTGGAATTAGTCCAATGTCAAGAGGTACTGACGCGTACAAAGAGTGAAGATGTTAGTATGGTATAAAAAGGTTCGAAAGTGCACATCATGGAGAAAAGTGCATGGGTCGGAACTTTCAGTATACATAAAGAAAAGAAGGGGAGTATTAAGTGTCACATGATGTGAGACATAACAAGTAGAAGTCGATGTCGAGCGGGACATATTGAGTAGTCTCTACGGGAACCACTCATAAATAGAAATCGGTTGGAACAAGAGGAAAAACCAAATAATTTTGGGGTTATCAACAATTCCTATAATGGAAGAGGCCGGTAAAGTCGGTAAAGTTTCTTGGATGAGTTGACAACCTCAAAGTAAGATCAAGAGTTCCTTCGGACGTGTGGAACAAGATGCCCAATAAGGAAGTGATTGACATTCCTTTGGGGTGAGTTAAATATATTAGCTAGTGTGCCCCAGTATTCTTTTGAAATGGATAATCGCGTCGGTATGTGGTCATACACAGTATTTTTCTGAATTAGGATAAGATTTTTGAATCCCACCTTCAATACAGGATTTCAGGAAGCAACGGGGATATCGTTTCGTTTTGAGCAGGTTGTATCACCCCTAATTCGGGGAGTACGCGGGCGGTGATTAACCATTAGTGGAGCAGTGTGAAAGTAATTTTGGGTTCATTATGATCATTTATTTTCCACAACGGTTATAGCTAGCAAGGGGAGTATAGTATGGTAATTGGGGGAGGATATTACCTAATGGTAGGGTTACGTGGGAGCACTCGTACCTATTTATTGTGAACAAGATGCTTATTGAGGATTTGGTGTGGGAAAAACCTTAACTTTTCTTACTCTGAATGTTAAAAGATGGGAGGATAATCTGAATTTTGGATTGGGTGAGTTAGAGTCTGACGACTATGGTGGAATTCCACGACTGTTTTAAGCAAACAAAAGTGGTCAGATGTTCGTATGGTTTCTCTCAGAATGGGAGTTTTGTGTTTAGATAAATCCGAGTGGTTCTCAGGTAATGAGGTGCGGCCTCCCATTGATATTGAAATAATAAGGAATTAAAAATGTATAGGCATGTCTTATGCAATTGTTGTTAGTTAAAAGCACAATGAGAAGTGTCTTTAATGAGAGTGTTAAACAAGCTTGCTGTGAGGCGGGGGCTATAGTGATTGAGCGCCTTACTATGTAGATAGTTTGCATACTGATAAGGTATCGAGAATTTTTAATACAAGATGAGATGACTTGTATTTATTTATTTTGTTGTATAGAGCATTGGAAATTTACTTTAGTTATATTTATTCAAGAGAATTTTTTTGTATTAAATTGATGAGATTGAGATTTGTAGTTCTCTTTCGATGTTGTGGGAATTAGATGCTTTATACCTTGTTACAAATGATACAAATTTCGTTATTAGGGGGGAAGTATGTAATACCCCATATTTTTATGGCTTTTAAATTTAGGGATTTATTAAATTTAATTGAGATAAATTAATTTAATATTAATACGGAAATTTATTTTAAATGTTACTAGCGTGACGAGAGTTAGTAATTATTAGAAAATTGTTGATTTGTTAAATATTACTTATTGAGTAGAGTAATGTGTAGGATTGAATTTATTAAAATTGTCACGAGGGAATAATATGACAATTATGGAAATTAAGTCAGAACGCGCCTCTGTCGTGTCGGGACTAAATTATTATTATCAAAAGTGAATAAATTATAAGTCACCCTTATGGTCATTTAGAGTGCGTCAATGTGTCCGGAAGGGTCGAGATAGTCAAAATAATATACCTGGGGGTTTAGTTTGGGTCTCGGGGCATTATTAGGCCTAATTAACATCCTGAGAGGGCGTTTTGGACATTTCATATTTTTGGGCAATTAAACCCACGATTTTCCCAAGGTTATATCAGCTTCTAGGAGTTTTCATATCGGGTTAACAAAAGCAAAATCAAAGAACGGTCATTAAAGAAGAAGTGGGAAAGCTTTCCATGGAGTTCAAGGCTAAAAAAAACTCCACCGTTTGCACCGCCACCACCGCCAAATCGTAGATCGCGCGACGGGGAACACAACCACACCACTTTCTTCCACAAATCAGAAACTAAATTTCCAGGCAAGTATCTATCTTACTTTATTTTTAGTTAATGTCTCAATTATGTTAGTCTAGGGTTGTTTAGAACTTGTTTCAAGAAAGAAAGTGTAGTTTGGAGACTAGAATTCACATGTCGTAGAAGAAGTAATCATATTCTGGATCTAATTCGTATGTAGAGGATACACCACGAAATTTCATGGAATTAGAACTAGAAAATCTGGAAAAGAATTGGGAGAATTGAAATTTAAAGAAAAGATTAGGGTTCTTAAAGTCTATGTAGATTTTACCCCTTTAAATTGCTATACTTGATGAAAACTCACATATTTTACGTAGGAAATCATATATTTGGGTATATATTGCTTGTAGTATCATTTGTTCGGAGTTTGGTAATCACATATGGAGATTCGGTTGAGGTTGGAGATGGATTTCCGTAACTGGGTTAATGCAGTTTTCGCCATAACTACTCGATCGATCGATCGACCCAAGAACATCGATCAATCGAACCCTCCTGGAAAACTACATATTCCTCTTATTATGGTTTATGCCGATTAAAATGTGTAGTAACCCTTGAGTATTATTGTTAGAACATTTTGGGATATAAATAGGACCAGTAGGATTTTAGTAAACCCCAATAAGTGATAATGTAATGTAAGATGAAATTAAGGGTTAACGGGGAGTGATTTACAGATATGTAATTATGCGAACGTTTACATAAAAGATTGAGATTCGTTAGGAAGTTAGACTAGAAAGTAAGTGAGAGTACCTACTGAAATTATACTTAGGGAGATAGAATACTTCGAGAGATTTGAAGTAAGTATGGGATAACCCATAAATGAAAATAAAAGAGACGAGTCTGTTATATGGGATAAATGACTAAAATGCATTAAGAACGAATAATTATAATTATGGGTCATGGGTGCACCTAATTGAGAAATGTGAATAGTGATATATATATATATATATATATATATATATATATATATATATATATATATATATATATATAGGAGAAGGCTCACCTACATCATGCTCTATATATCATCCATGGATCACACTTAATTACAAGCCCTAAAAAACTTTTTTTTTCAAATTTTATATTTTTACCTTGAAATTAACCTTATCAACCCATATGCAAAAAATTAGGTCAAAATATATTTTGTAACTATTTTTAAAAAATCCACAAAAAACTGCTAAAAATACCTTATTTATAAGGGTTTGCGCCAGCAGTTTTTTGTGAATTTTTTTAAAAATAGCTACAAAATGTATTTTGACCTAATTTTTTTCATATGTGTTGATTGGAAGGTTAATTTCAAGGGAAAAATATAAAATTTGAAAAAAATGTTTTCTAGGGCCTAGAATTAGGTGTGATGTATAGTACATGATGTAGGTGAGCCTTCCTCTCTCTCTCTCTCTCTCTCTCTCTCTCTCTCTCTATATATATATATATATATATATATATATATATATATATATATATATATATATATATATATATATATGACTGTGTGATTGTGCATATATTATATATATGTGTAAAAATCGTACCCGAGCTACTTGCTATCACAGGAGGGGTTTCACGCCGGGAGAGTCTTATATCGATTGGGCCTTTACGAGGGATAACGACTTGTACCCTAGAACATAGGATTCCTTGGTACAAGCTATCTAATTGATAGTCAGACGGTCCTAAGAGACGTGAGGGTATGTGCTGACCTCTTAGTGACCTGGAACTATGCTTCGCCTCCATTTGTTTATGTTTTGTGTTAATACAGTTTGAGAGTGATTCTGAACTAGTATTTCCCTTAGTATGAGTGATACAGGGACTTGATAGCAGAGTATTCCAGCACCATAAAGCTTATGTGGGGTGCCGATAGTATATATATATATATTATATGAGTGGCTAATATAGATATGTATACTTAAGTATGGGAACGTTCTATTGTGCATAAAGGTAGTTAAGTAATGACTAAATACTCCGATTTTATTATTAAGTGTTTGAGAATTTTGTGACAACACTGGAATATTTAAAATGAAATGAGATAGATGTGAGAACTTAAATTTCAGGAATTTATTTATCCTAGACATAGTAATTTTCGGCATGAAACCTTATGGGAAAGTTAAGTTAAAATAAACTTTTGGGGTTAATAGTGCGATAGGCGTACACACTAGATGAGATGTGAGAATTTCTCAAGAGAGTGTCGCATACTAACATGGTTGTTACATTAGCCGGTAAGCATTTTAAATACTTACTAAACTAAATCTAAATTGTTTTACAATCGGGCTCTGACCCATTTCCTGTTATCTCTTCTCTCTTGTATATATGTATATATTACAGGTGCCCAGCCACAAGGGTGTCATACTTAGGTTCTTTGGACTGGACGTGTTTCAGCTTATGTGGGAGTTGTAGGCCATTTGCTTAGACGACCTCGTTGTTGATTCCACTCCTATTTCAGTTCTAATTAGTTGGGCATGTCTCGCCCGTTTCCTTATTCCGTTGGATTTGTCAGATATTATGTTCATTTATCTTTAGTATTTTTACTCTTTGGGGATTTGATTACTGTCAGGATGGTTTTCCTTTGTAGTTTTAAAGTTGGTATTGGTTTATCTGAATGGTTAAATTCATGGGTGTTTATTTCCAGTCTTAATAATTGTGTGATTCTCAAACTGTTACTTATTAAAGGTTTTCATAATTGGATTTAATAAAATGGAAATAATGTTTTAAATGGTTTTGGCACGTAGCTTAATTATTTAGGGTGTTTAAATTGGAAAGTTTATTTTGCGACAGTGATGTTAAGAATGAACTAACCATTCACCTTGATTATAATTTAATAAATGACTGATCACTCGGTATTTAATTAGGCAGGGTGTTACAGGACAATGTTCGAAATACTCTTCATCTCTTCACAAAGTTAATGGATTATATTTCCATTGTGAGCCAACTTTGCTCCACTTATATGCGAGGGCTTGTGAGCTTCTTACAACACTTTTCCACTTATTCTTTAGCAACACATTTTAAAGATTTCTCGTTGTAAGCTTTCTTGTACAATTCTCCTTTGATTAAGAAAAATTGAGCGACCCTTTTATTCAAGTAGATCTCATCTACTCGCTTAACGGGAAACTCTCCATCCTTGAGGTAAATTATGTAAGGCTTCCTACAATCATCCATATCCTTAATAAAGTTAGCTTCCGTTGGATGGTCAAATTGAGTCTACCACTTCAAATAAGATTGATGAATTCGATCATCCTTTGTGCTCATATTGGTCCAGTACTAACCTGTTCATTCTAAATGCCTATAAACTGGGACATCTGTGTCACCACAATACAAAGACTAAGGAAAAACAACGTCTTTCTACACTTGTGTATCTAGACTTCATCCCAGATATCACTACGGGATGATAATAAACAAGTCATTCTTTTCCTTCTTTCTCTTAGGGAATAAAATCCCCAATAAATCGCTCGGTAGAAACTAAATACAATAGCAAAGGATTTACTAGTTCTAGGGGGATAGTAATTAATAAAGAGGTGAAAATCTCATGGATCCTCTCGAATGCTTTATATTGATCATCCACCATGCCCATTTCACCTTATCTTTCATAAGCATTGAGAGATGATGGCTAACCTATACCAAAGTTAGTATAAACCTTATCAGATCATAAAATTAGTTTAAGAAAATTTTGAGTTGCCTATGACATCATGGTGTCATCATCATCAAAATATCCATTTGATTCTCGACGTCAACTTGCATGCATTTCCTGCTGATGAAAAAATTGAGCGATTTTCCTCCAGTAACCCCGAAGGAAGACTTATAAGGGTTCATCCTCATCTTTTACTTCTGGAAAAATTAAAAAACTCTTCTTAAATCTCCAATGTTGCTTCTTTCCATTTTGGATTTCACCACAAAGTTATCCATTTTGAATTCCCATATATAATGAAATAAATCATGAAATATTACCATCATAGTTTATTATTATGTTGATTTGGCATTATTTGAAAGGAACAACACAACTATTTACTGGAAATTGCATGGAGGGATTCAAAAAGTTTACTTCTTCACATCTGCGAGGTCCATTTTGATCCGATTGTATCCGTCAATTAAGTTGTACATTTAATTTTTTACATTCTCATCTACCAAGCAGACAATGATTGGTAAGGAAATCCATCTTTTGGACACGTCCGGTTTAAAGCTCTAAAATCCACATAGACTCAAAAAAATTTTCTTACACTTCTTAGCGATGGTCATAATATTCGATAGACAAATAGATTGTTGGATGGGTTTGATGAATCCAACAACGAGCAACTTCTCTACTTCATCTTTAATCTTCAAATCTAGCTCAAGATTATAAGTGTGCATAGTTTGTCTTACTGGTAAGGCAATAGACAAAATATTTAGTTTATGAGAGCTTTCTCTTAGGTCTATGCCTGATATTTCCATTAAAACAAGTTTATGAATTCCTTTAGCATGTTGACAGTCTCTTCTCATTTCTTTGGACTAAAACCCTTAGAGATGAAAATAGGCCTTTCGTCGTCGCCCTCTTTCCCTAAGTTCAACTCCTCAAGCTCTTGGAGATGCTCTTTGGGTCCATCTTGGAGCTTTCTCTAGTAATTTAACGTTCTCAACTATATGGGAATCATCAATTATGAAGCTCTTTGGCTCCAATTCAACGCTCTCATCCCCGAATGCCACTCACGTACACAATTATAAATAATAGATAACTTAGTCATTGGGTAAAACAACCTCTTGGAAGTCGGAATAGGTCTTGCACTTTCTTTCAACTTTTTTTCCTTTGTCCTTCCTTTCTAAGGGTACCACTCATGGACTCAACCTATCATGCACACATTTCTTTACTTATCCCCCTTCCTGAACTTCTTGGGGCTTATTCACATCTTTGATCAAATATGTCTTTCTTTATTCATCAAGCTCTTCACAGAATGCTTCATCGACTAAATAAGCATCTTCTACTAAGAAAGTTCTACTTGTGTCCTTAACTACTATTTTTGTTTCACGAATATTATCTTTTGTGCACTATTAGAACATTAAATAAATGATGCCATGAGTATGCATCCACAATCGACCTATCATCAACAGTGGGTAGCTTGTACTGGCTTTGATGATTGGAATTTTATTTCAGAAGTAAAATTCCCCAACTTGATTCTAACATTCACATATCTCAGTGATTGCATTCTAGCGCTATCAAAACCTGAAATCACTAATGGAATGGACACAATTTTTTCCTTTGAAATTCCTATCTCACAAAGAGTGCTTATGGTTATGATTTCAATCAATTCCCCTTCATCCATTAGTTCTCTTGGGAAACTAATCCCATTTACTAGAGCAGTAACATAGAGGGCTCTATTGTGAAACAATGGTACTTGTCTATTAGCCTCAGAAAGCACAACATCTGAGGTGTACCTCTTGATAAGACTTCCAATAGGGCCAATTAATGGATGGATCCCCTAGGTATTTCATGTCTTCACGAATTTTCTTAGTAACTACAAATTTGGTTTCATACTTTATGCCGATCTAAATGAAAAAACACTTGAACTTTAAACTCTTTGTGATAGCTGCAGATTCTAAATCAATTTTCACTTCATAGCTTTGGGCATTACATACATACTCATATTCAAATGTTCCTCCTTCTTTAAGTGAGAGAACCACACTAGCGTTTCCTTCTTCAATCTCTAACTCTCTGTTCCAATCACACTTGTAATCTATGTTGGATAGCCCAAGTAACAACTAGTTACATGATCTTCCATTCTCCATCTACTCCTCGAACTCCATCATCTCGTCCAAGTCATGATCTATAACCATAATTGTAAAAGCATGTTAATAGGTTGGCAATGGGTTCTCATTGACATCCATGGGAGGAATTTGAATAGTGTCATTATATTCTTTCTTATTTATTATCTTTTGGGGATAATAAAAATCTCTTGTCGACTGTTGGACCCTCTGGTTTAGCTTATAAAAACATACATCAGCTTTTTCTTACAGCAGTGGGTATTTGATCATTCTAATGGGTAGGGGGTACTAACCCCTCTCACACTATTGTCTAATAACAAAACATGGCTTCTACAACACTATATGACAGTGGCGGAAGCACCACTCTTTAAGCCTCAGTCATTTTTCTTTACCTTGGGACTACTATCCACATAGGTAACTACTTGTAACCAAGTGACTTGGAACCTTCTTAGTTGAGGGAAAATCCGACTCCTTCGATTCTGAGCTTTTGTGCTTATGATTATTGCGATGTTCCTTTCTATTCAAGTGGATTCTCTAAATTTACCCTTGCAAGTTTTGTTCATTAGGTGAACTTTATATTCTTCGAGTAGTCCCTCCATGTAGATCTATAGCAACCTTGCCTCTGTGGATTCCTTATGAACAGATAAATATCTTTGTGTAAAACTCTTAATGTATTGTATCATTTCCTCACCTAGTTTTTGTGTTTCTTAAGCCAAATACCTTAAGGTTAACTCATATTTTGCCAAAAATAATTCTAGAGGAATTGTCTATGCTTCTCTTCCTAAGTGGGAATACTATTTGGAACGAAGTGGGAATACCTTAAGTAACCCTTTCCTATGAGAATTTTCGAGACCTCTCTCAACCTCGAGTTCCTGTCATTGAAATATACACCTAGGTACTCCACAAACCTTTTGACATGCTCTTTTGGATACTCTCCTTTTCCATTGAAGTTTTTAAACTTCGGTGGAGCATACCCCTCAGGGTATGGTACTTCATTGATACTATATAGGTGAGGTTTATTCAACTCCTCATACAAAAGAGGATAATTTGTTTGCTTGAGTGAGATGAGCTTTTTCACCTACTCCAGAGTGATCGACTTGGATGTTGACTTATCCACCTCAACTCTCTTTGTTATTGGTGAGGCAGTGGGGGTTAGTATCTGCTCGGACATCACCTTTTTTATTGGTGCCACCTCGGGTGTAACTACTCCTCTAATAGGAGGTGCCACTAGTTTAGCAAACTTGGGCCAAATTTTCCATATCCATGTTATGCTGCTTTAGAAAATCGAAAAATAAGCTCATAAAATTCATTTCTATCAATTATAGAAACTAAGTTGCTTGTTTGATCCACAAAAGTGCTAGTACCTCCCGCTCCTGTAAGAATAACATCTTCATCGGTGGTCTGGTCTCTTTGAACTCCATTGCATGTTGGAGTGTCTTTAAAGACCAACATCTTTGAAACATCGTGACCTTATTTATCCATGGTAATGAGGATACCTCCCCAGTGGAGTCACCAAATGTAGGAGGGTAGTGATACTGGGGTGTATGAAAATATATAAATGGGAAAGGCATGTCCCACTCTAATGATAATTTCCTATAAGGTAACAATATTTAAAGAGAAAGAGCAAAGACAAAAAATAACTTCTCCAATATAATAAAGATTTTTATGATTACAAGATTGAGTAGTTAATGACTGAATATAACTTTTAATAAATAAAGTAAAGAAATGAACTCTTGAGAGTAGTGATTCTCTGAGAGCAGAACGATAAACACCTCAATATCTGTTCATAAGGAAACTCTCCCTAGTTTTAGGAAACTCTCCCTAGTTTTATTTAATTTTGGAATTGATTGGATGTATCCTTTAACTTCATTTCTTTGACTTCATTATATTACGTGTATCTGTCGTAGCCTCTAAGATGCTTCTCTAATCTTTGTGGTTATGGCACCTAACTATGGAGCTCTTCTGCTTTCCATGTATTTTCCACGGCGTTGGAACCCTTGAGGACTTCTAGAAAAATCACTTTTGCGTTCCTCCGCCTGAAATTCCTTTTGTAAAGACTTTGAAGGCTAGTGGGCCTTGCCAACTTAAGGACTGCCCAAATTTTGTCACTATTGATTCTGACTCTGCGGAATCCTCTAATTATAGAGATACTAGAGAGGATGTGTATGTAATGGAGGAAGATAAAAACTCTATTAATAATCCTCTCATTGAAATGATGGTTGCGGTGGCTACTGGAACTTCGGTTGTCCCACTAGAGACCAAAAATTCTCTAGCTAGACACTCTAGCCAAGCGACTGAGAAAGTTCCCGCGGCACTAAATATCCCTTACATCATGGATGAAGACTGGATCAATGATGTTGCTGCAGCATTTGAATTTCCCCAAGAAGTCATCTGTACACTTCCTATTGTGGAACAAAGGTCGTGTTTCGCAGTCCCTAATTAGGGAATCTGTTTTCCTCTACACGCCTTTCTTTCGGGGTTGCGGCTACCAGTTACTGTCCCAATTAGAAAAATATTTAATGCTATGAAATTGTCTCCAACTCAACTACACCCAAATAGTTGGAGGGCCATTATTTCTGCTTTAGTGCATTGGCAAAAGAAATTTAATAAGGACATTACTCCCGTGGAGTTCTTCCACTTCTATAGGCCAAAGGAAAACTCTGTGAATTTTTCATCGTATTACTACTTCACTTTGAGGAATAAATATGGATATCTTTATACTGAGAGGCCTACCAGTGTAAAAAATCGGAAAGGAGATTTTTTTCTTTATTTTTGGGAAGAGTTAGGAAATCCATTATGAGGAAATTTAGAGAGAAAAAACTTATAGGATGTCGCGGACGTGGGGGTGTCCTTCCAAAACAGGTGATCACCTATCACAGCTTTTACACGTCAACAATTTTTTGTTTTAATTTTCTATTTCCTACTCTAACACTTGTGTACATCTCTTAATAGCCTGAAGCTCATATGCAGGCTGAAAAAGAGAGTTGAAGACGCGGAAGGATTTAATGATCAAGAAAAGAGATTTCTTGTGCTGGTCACGTCTACGTCAATTTTTAAGCAAGGTTATTTTCCTTCAAAGGTCCAACCAAAGAAAATGACTGCGAAAGGTAATTCTTAACACCTTGCTTGGCTAATATATTTTTCTGTAACTTCTGTTTTGGACTTGGCTTTATTGATTTATTTCTCAGGGGAGGAGATTGACTGATATTATGAGTTTTGCGTATACATGTCGTCGTTGTTGAAAGTCAAGTCAATCAAAATCCTCAAAATACCTACAAAATATAACAAACTAAAGTGTAGAGGTAAGTAAGGGTATCAATCCACATCAAGAGGGAAAACTAGAGACAAACTCAATTGTAATTCAATTTTTATTTTCTTTTTGGGCTTTTGCTTTTTCTATTTTTTTTATCTTTTTCAATTATTAAAACAATTAAGTGAGGTGAGGTGAGGTGAAATAACAACAAACTAAAATGAAAGATCAAATGACAAACTAAAAAGTAACTAAAATGGAAAATAAAGTCTAACACAAAAATATGAGATAAATGAGGTAAATAAATGTGAGAACAACCAAGGAGTGGGATTACAGTACAAATTTTAGCTATTCTAATTAATTAATTTAATTAATTGAATTCTCCCAAATTAATATGAAACTTACAAATCAACTCTCGTTGCAAATGTATTTTTAATAGTAACCTTTTAGAAAATTAAGTTTAACCCCCCACAACTCTAGAAAATAGATATACACTCCCTTTAATTAATCACCCGCTAGGATCGATCTATTAAAATTTATGTAAATCTTAGAAAATAAATTTAGAGTTGAAATTCAAGTAATAATACCACACTTAAGAAGACCTTATCTCTAGTTCGAATCTAAAATGGGTATTATAACTAGAATTTGGATTTTCTCTCAAAAATCATTTACCCTCTCTCGAGGCGTAAATTTAAGGGCGAGGGATCAAAATTAATATTCAAAGGGAATTTTCAAGTAATCAAACTAATTAAACTAAAATAACATCAAATAAGGGTTTCCCCCACCCGTTGAAAGGGGATTTAGTATAACATGGTATGAAATTTGACAAATTAATAATCAAACGAATAAAATAAATGAGGAGAGAAAAGAAAAATCAAACCCAATCTCTTGATGCTTAATTGAACTTTAATCAATGAGTTGAAATCAACATCCCTTAATTTGAATGATTCAAACAAAATTACATCAACAATTTCACTCAAATTAATTCTCACAACAATTTATTTTTCCCTCACTATCTAAAAAAAAATTCTAATCTAAAAACCTACACTAAAGTGGTATTTCTCTCTCTATAATTCTCTACCAATAGATATCTCTTCAAAAGGGGTCTTCCATCCTTTAAATAGTAGGCATGGAGCATGGGGGTAATTTGGGTAGTGTTTGAATGGACATGAGGGGTGTGAGAAAATGTTGGGGTTAATTTAGGAAAATGCACAAATGAGCATGGGTTGTATGAGGTCATGTGGGTGAGTGGATAAAATCATATTTGGTTTAGAGGGGTAGATTTGGAAATTAGGGTAGAAGTGGTAGTTGGGGGTATTTGGGTAAAATGGTTTTAAGTGGTTTAATTGGCTTTTGGGTTAATTAAACATGTGGAGTATATTTGGGTTTGTTTGGATTTTGGTTGTTTTGGCTTGAAACAGGTCGTGGCTTTTGAAAATAGGTAAGGTAGGTGACATGGGTTTGGCATGGAGGTGGTTTAGAAGGGGGGTCAGATTTGTGTTCTTGGCTGGCCGGGTTGGAGTTGAGGGGGATATGGGTTGTGGGGATTTAGATATCGGGTATGAAGGTGGATCGCATCAGGGGTTGTCGGGTTTGCTGTTAGAGGGTAGGTGGGTTGATTTGGGCGAGTGATGGGTTGCAAGGTTGGGGGATGGTCAATGTAGAGTTTTTGCCAGAAATGTGTTTGGAAGAGGAATGGGAAAACAGTTTTGGGACTGTCGCGAGGCCAGGCAGTGGGATGCCGGTTTTTGGAGCTGGCCGAAGTGGTAGGTTAGTTTGGCAACGGGCGACTGGTCAGGGAGGTGGAGTTTCGTCACCGGATGGAGGTAGACGAGGGGGTCGACTAGGAGGGGGCTTGGTCTGGGTGGCTGGCACGGGTTCGGGGTGGTGGCGGTTTCGCCGGAGACGAAGTGAGGAAGGTACTGCTGGTATGAGAGAGAAAAGATGTTGGTTATGGTTATGGAGTGTGGGGATAGGAGAGAGAAGGAAATGGGTGTTGGGTTTAATGGAGGAGAGAGAAATGGGGTTGGAGTGAGGTTGAAGATGAAGATGAATAGTAAATGGGTTTTTTTGGTTGTGTGTGGTGTAGTATATGGTAAGTGTGTGAGAGTGAGGGTGTAGGAAAATAGGGGTGTGAGTGAGCTTAGGGGGTGTTTGTGTGTATGGGTGTATATGTTAGATGTGTGTGAGGGGTTGTGTGTGTTTAACTTATGACCCCTGAAACATTAAACTAGAAATAAAAATAAAATAAAACTAAATAAAATATTACTAAACTAAAAAAATATAAAAATCAACTAAAGTAAAAATGACACGACACGACACACTCTTCAAACTCTAAAAAAACTAAACATGACTAAAATGAAAACTATAAAAATAAAAATAAAAAATGAAATAATAATAAACTAATCTAAAAACTAAGAAAAATAAAAGAAAATATAAAAACCGATACACGATGCGCTAAAAATATAAAAATCCTAAAAATATATACATGACTCAATAAAATAAAATAATAAAATAAAATATAAAAATAAAATGGGACAAATTAAACACACACGGTTCGGGACAGGTTTGGGTAGGCTAGGATACGGGATAAGGGTAATTAGCTCCATAATCCGCACAATTGCTTTGAAATACGCGTTTGAGCACCGCAACGTGCATTCGACCTACAAAATACACAATAAAGCACATAAGACCAAATGCGAGAAATAGCAACTAAAGTACGTCTATGCAGGGTCTAAAGTGTACAGTTTTGGGTGCTTATCACACCACCCCCAAACAGAGCATTTCTACTCCTCGAGCAATAAGAGAGAGAGAGAGAGAGAAAGAGAAAGCTAAGAAACCAAAAGTGTACCACTTTCGCGGTCTCTTGAAATTGCACTTAGCATGTACAACAAGCCTTTAAACCTATAATTGAAAGGCAGTCAATCTCTTATTAGACATAGAATAATCGCAAAATCCATCATGAGAGAAATAATTTTGAGAAATACAAGCTAGAATGTTAAAATATTATCTAAGTAAATACACAAGGCACATCCTTACTAGAACTCAACGTGTGTAGTGTGAATCAGTCAAAACGGGTCGAGTATCATAGAGTAATTCCTAGATTGCCTTGTTGGAATCAACGCTTCAACTTCAAATCTCATTGGATATAACTCTCTCAAATGAACTCTCGAGATTTAGGTAAGTGTATCACTCTTGTGTATGAGAAGGGAGTAAATGTAATCAAGTTCAAACGTCTCACACACACATAAGCAAGAACGAACAATTAGAAAGAAAATGATCTCATGAAAGGAATGCTAATCACTATAGTGAGAACGTCGAGTTATTCATCACGTTGACTTTCATTTTTTCGAACACCTAGGGGAAAATATGGATGATAATGGGTGAGTGGGAAATGAAATGAGAAGGATGGGATATGAGGTTAGGTAGGATAAGATGGATGTGTGAAATGATGGATGTAAAATGGATGCGAAATGGATGGATATGCGATAAGATTGAGAAGAGTGTACTATGAAGAACAAATGTTTTTATTTCAAAACTAATTAACTAAAACTCTCTTTATTTCTTCTTTCTTTTCTTTTTCTCTATATTCTTATTTTTCTTTTTGCTATTTTTTTCTCTTTTTTTTACTCTCAATCACTGAAGATATTTACATTTGGAATTAACACTCTTTTTCTCAAAAATTGATGGATGAAATATAAATGGAGATGGTAGGTGAGGGTGTGGGGAATATGTGTGAATGGGGAGAATATGGAAATGTAATGGGTGAGTGAATGGAAATATTATATGGAAAAATGGTAGGTGTATGGATGAAAACCTAGTGATCGGGACAAACTTAAAGACACATGTTTCTTACAACTCGAAAGTGATGTCGTTCTCAGTGATCAAGACAAAAATTTAGTGAAGAATAATGAGATCATACAACAATTAAAGTGCGGACCCAAACGAAGTTGAATCAACTTGTGACTCGGAGATTGCGTAAAACTCTCTGAAAGGTGAAATGCACATATCTCACAAGCTAAAGTCTCTACTAGTGATCCTTAAGGTTCTCTTTAGAATTATAATACTCTTCAATTCTAAACCGTAGTGACATGATAAGTGAGCAAATGTAGTTGAGTCTAGAAATTCATGGTGCAACATGCCTTGTTACGTATTACATAAGCTATTTAGAAAAATATAAATCATCTAGCTTGATTCCTAGACTTAAAAAGATGGATGATAGAAAATTCACTCCAATGAATTGAGATGAAAGAAAATACACAATATTTTAAAAATCAAAATTTTTCAAAAAAGGTACGATTTTGATAAAATTCCCCACCCCCAAACAAAAAGGAACATCGTCCTCGATGTTAGATAAAATGATTTTTAAAATTGAGAGCAAAAGGTAGGAAAGAGATTACCAGAATCAACCGCTAATGAAGTGAACAGATGAAGCCAAGAAGAAACCTGAATGAAATGAGAGAAAAAATATGTACAAGTCTATAAACATGACAAAACATAGGGTGATGTGAAACACCACCCCCAAACAGGATTAGACTAGTATAAAAAATGTGGGCTGACTCCCGGTAGCGCTAAGTTTAATTTCTTCAGCCAGATCGAATGGATCTCACCCTAAGGATAGGATCTATGAAAGCGCGGGGCGGCAGAAAAATTGGGGTGATGAGAATCGCCCCCAAACAAGACTGAAGCACCAGTCTTGTTAGAAAAAGGCTAAAGTGGTCAATGCACTTGTATGGCAAAGTGCATCACATGATGCAAAGCATCAGTGGACCATGGGCGGGTAGGTATCAGGGTAAAAGTGAGAAAGGCATGGGTGAAGTGGTATCGGCCATGGGCCTTATTGAGCTTAAAGGTGAGGGCAACTAGAGCCCTATAACAATGGTGCTCAAGTTTTATGGGAAGGAAAAAGGGTTTGGTAAGTGGAATGGTTTGGGCCTCAGATAAATCACACTACCGTTATATGAATGGGCGATGATAATGGTCGCGCAGTGACATGCTAAGGAGATGTAGAGAAGAAAAATCAACACCACAAGAGAGTGGCGGGAGTAGAATAACAAGCTCGGTGTCACGATGGAGAGTAGCACCATAAAAACTATCATGGGTGGAGGATGGTTTTAAGTGAGGATCTAAAAATGTAGAAGGAAACATGAAATGTGTAAAATCAAGATCCAAACTAGGTGGTGGGATAGAAGGGACAATGGGTGGGCTGGGTGGGATAAACGGTGGAGGAAGATGATCCAACTCAAGCATGGAAGACACACACTCATTGGGAGGAGTAAAGGAATACTCACAAGGGAGTGTGGTTTCTAAAGATAGAGTGATCAACTTCTGTATAAGAGTAGCATCGGTGAATGTGGTGGGTGGGTAAGATGAGGAACCAAGATCAGAGATAGAGGAATCTGAAAAACATTGATAATGCCGTTTAATACAAGATTAAACTATATAAGCAACTCCGAGATGTTTGTTGAAGAAACCCTTTTCTTTTGAAAATAAAAATTATAAACAACAAGATGTGTTTACAAAAAACTTATGTACGAGAGTAATTAAGACTTTGTAATCAGTTTTTAAAACAAGACAGTTTCAAAAAAATTCAGCACACTATAGAATGAGATGAGTAGATGAAGATAATCAACACGCAGTTTTTAACGTGGTAAAACCTCTCCCAATAGAGGAAACATCCACGGTGACTTCTAAGTCACAAAAGTAAAAATCCACTAACAACAAATAAGAGTTACAAACAATACAACATACATGCAAACAAATCAACCTATTCTAAGTTTAGGAATATACCCCACTTGGTGTCCTTCTAACTTCTCATAGATCTGATTGTTGATGATGTTTTTCCAGTTTGATAACTTCCTTTGCTTTTAGCTTCCTTATGTCGACTCAATGATCTTTGATCTTATACACAACACTTTCAGTGTAGTAGTGTGTTAAGTGTTTGTGAAGTGATTCCTATTCACATGCATGAACTCACACACACTTAGATTTACAGACAGTCCTAGAAAAATTACATATAAAGACTATATGCTGTGATTTTGTTTTCTTTCTTTCTTACAGAACTAAAAACCTTTTTGACCTTTAATCTATCCCAGATTCCACGGAAATCTTGCTTCAAAATCGGTCAAGACCTTAATCAATCTCTGTTTTAAAAATATTTTTGAGATTGAAAATCTCCAAGTGTGAATCCAACTAGGTCAAGGTTAAGTTTCGTAAGAATAGAAACCATAAAACATTTCCAAAACTAAATCAGTAAAGATTTTCTTAAATCAGGATAGAAATATGCAGATCTAGTGAAAATGTAACATGCAGAGTGTAGATCTAAAGTTTCTATGAAAAAGAAACACAGATCTTCACACAAATGTTTAAGTTGTAAACAAGATCATAGACAAAGAGGTTACAGCTTCAGGATGAACAAACCACTCTCTCTCAAACACTCAAGGTTGTGTTTGGGGTTGTGAGTATACGAAGGTTTTATTCAGAAAATGAAGTGTTTAGGGTTAGGGTTAGGGTTAGGGTTAGGGTTTGGCTAACTGTTTTTTTTCCTTTCTCTCTCTTCTCTCTATTCTTTTCTCTCTTCTCTCTCACTTCTCTCTTCTCTCTATTTTTCTCTCAGAAATGACGAATGCCCAAAAGTCTTGAAATACTGAGAAGTGAGGGGTTTATATAGGGGTGAGGGAAGGTTCTGGAAAGACGAAGGGAATCAATGGCTGAGATCAAGTCTTTCTAACTTTGACTTGATCCAAGGGTAATGAAATATTGGTGGTTAAGTCCAAAGTGATTGGTTCAAACAATGGCACACGGATAGGTTTAAAACACATGCAGACCATTGATAAGCTTTGATCCAACGATCATCAATCCACCAGCGAACCCTCTCACATAACAAACACAAATAGATGAACCAGGAGGATGACAAGTGTTGCAATATGAGTGGCTCACACACGCGCGTCCAAAGTATTTACATGCAATCCCCTGAATTCTCTAGCGCATTTATATTCTACCCAAACCAACATTCCAGTGAAAAATGAAGTTTTTAAAATAGAAATTTTACCCCACAAATTTTATAAACACATTTTTATTAATGAAAACATTATTTAAAAAATGTTTAAAAATTCCCAAAAAATAAATAAAACCACATTTTAAGGGGAATTAATCACACAATCAATTTTAAGCAATATATACACATGTATGCACTTCTAATGTGTGTAGTGTGATTCAATTTATACCTTCATGGATCATTGAAGAGGATTAGAGAGATTAAATCTGAGGTTCTTTGGATTCTAGGTTGGACAACCAATTTTGTCACTATTTCCAAACTAGTTGAGCACTTATACAATATAGACTTAAGCAAGTCAAAGGTATAAGGTGCTTCAGAATCACTAGAAATATCGGGCTCAATGGGAGCCATGCATGGTGGTCTATCATCCATATCTCGATAGGTAGGAACTATCATGGATTCTATCTCAGGAAAATGGTGAGCACATGTAGCCGGAGCTAACCTAAAAGATATGAGCATGTCAAAGACATATGCAATTGGGGCATAAAGTAAAAGCTCGGGCATATTTTTGGATATTATAGGAGTGGGAATTGGAACCTAAAAGTGGGGTTCAGGTGGACATGGTGGGATTGGATCAGGCTCACTAATGAAAGGTAAGTCAACAAAATTGTTGACTTGGGGCCCGAACCATAGGATGGTCTCAACTTCGAGATTATCGGGGTGGTAGGGTTGGTCACACTCAAAATCCGTGTCATAAGAGAACTCAACATCGTCACACTCGGGTGCAACAATTGGTGGATCCATGGGAATATCCGACTCTCTTGCACACTCAAATTTATATAAGCGTTGTTCAAGCCGTTGGAGGGCTTCATTTTGGATTTGAGTGGCTTGCTCTTGCTCGATGATAAATTGTTGCAAGAGAGCCTCGAGAGCGGAGGTGGATGATGGTGGAGTGACCGGTGGTGGCGGTGGTGGAGGTGGACACAACGCGCTACTATCTTGACTATACGGAGAATACTCAAATGAAGTGTGTGGAGTGGGGCCAAGCTCATCATACATGAAAGGATCCCTTTCATGATGGACAAATGGTTGATACTCATGGGGTGTGTAATGAGGGAACTGATCGTGAATGGGTGCACAAGGTTTCCATGATGACTGTTAGAACATGTGAGGATCCGCAACATCGTGTTGGGATTCGTATTGCATGGGAGGGTGATCAGGCCTCCACGAATAGCTCGGGTACTCACACAACTCGGGATTAGGTATATTGGGATAATAGGCCGAGGTGGGTTTCGAAACAGTTTCATATGGATACATATGTTCCATGGTGGGTTCATAGGGATATGACAAGTACGGACACTCATAGGACAGGTGCTCGGCATAATAACAGTGGGCACAACAAAGGATGAGACACGTCGACACTTGACACTGAGGGTGATGGAAGTGGAGGTGAGTACATAGATGGTTCAAGAGTACCAACGGTACTCGTGAGAGAGCTGTGACCACTAAGAATATCATAAAGATACGGATCGGGATTACTCTCACACGTGTCGCGTGGCAATGGAAAATGAGTAAAGTAGTCTCGTAAGGGACGTTCGTCGGCCATGTGGAGAGAATTTTTTTTTTTGAATTCTTTAATTTTTTTTCAAAAGGAAAGAGAATATTTTTGGATTTTTCTAAAAATGATGGAAGAAAATATTTTTGGATTTTTGTGAAAAATAAAGGAAGAAAATATTTTTGGATTTTTCTAAAAGGAAATAAAATATTTTTGGATTTTTTTATAAAAATAATAGAAGAAAATATTTTTGGAGTTTTTGGAAGAAAAGGTGGGGGAAAATATGGACTCTTAGAATGGACGAACTAACTAAAACCGACTACCAAAAAATTAAATTGGACACTCACACGTCAAGAAGCATTCCTAACTAGCACATAACATATTTTTATCTTGAAATTTAGTGAAAGGGGTAGTCAAATTTTAATTAAGTCCGGGGGAGATAAAAAATCACGGAATAATCTGAGTGATCGCCTTTGCAAAATTTTCTCCTATTGGGCTACCTAGTTAATAGATTTTAAATTTAGTGATGGCTAGGGTAGCACACAATTGGTAAGCGAGTGAGTCGGGTGATGATATCCCTTCTCGTGAGTGACAGGGTGTAGGTCTTAATCAATAAATTCATCACACCATTCAAAAATTAATGAGAGAATAAAATCAAGTAAGAGCACACAAAGCACAGAAAAGAATTGACTCGCTGACAGGAGAGGAGCGAGTATTCAAGAGATGTACATCCCACGGTTTTTAGGCTGTGGGGTGCTGAAAAATTTGAGTCGACCGGAGGGAGATTATGCCTATCTCAGTTGGACCCGGGAGTCCTACCGACCCAAGGTAGAGAGGCTTCTAAATCCTCGCCTTTGGACGCCCTCTCTCTACCTTGTCCGATTTACTTATCAAGCTTTCTTCGATTTTTATAATTTTTTAAAATAAAAAATAAAATAAAGGTGTCTCTAAGCACCGCAATACAAGCCAAGGATAAAAATACTAATACAAGCCTTCTAAAAATACAAAAATGGTACAAAAAAAACAATATAGTTCAAAAAGTAATTGAACTACAAATTGAAATCCGTTCCGAGTGCTTCACGCTCCCAAGAATGGCAACGGCGCCATTTGATATTATGACTTTTGCGTGTATGTGTCGTCATTGTTGAAAGCCAAGTTAATCAAAATCCTAAAAATACCTACAAAATATAACAAACTAAAGTGTAGATGTAAGTAAGGGTATCAATCCACATCAAGGGGGTAAGCTAGAGACAAGCTCAATTGTAATTCAATTTTTATTTTCTTTTTTGGCTTTTTCTTTTTCTATTTTTTTAAGCTTTTTCAAATATTAAAAAAATTAGGTGAGGTGAGGTGAGGTGAAATAACACTAAACTAAAATGAAATATCAAATGACTAACTAAAATGGAAAATGAAGTCTAACACAAAAATATGAGATAAATGAGGTAAATAAATGTGAGAACAATCAAGGAGTGGGATTACACCACAAATTTTAGCTATTCTAATTATGTAATTTAATTAATTGAATTCTCCCAAATTAATATCAAATTTACAAATCAACTCTCATTGAAAATGTAATTTTAATAGTAACCTTTTTGAAAATTAAGTTTAACCCCCCACAACTCTAGAAAATAGATCTACACTCCTTTTAATTAATCAGCTGCTACGATCGATCGACTAAAATTTATGTAAATCTTAGAAAATAAATTTAGAGTTGAAATTCAAGTAATAATACCACACTTAAGAAACTCCTATCTCTAGTTCGAATATAAAATGGGTAATATAACTAGAATTTCGGTTTTCTCTCGAAAATCATTTACCCTCTCTCGAGGCGTAAATTTAAGGGTGAGGGATCAAAATTAATATTCAAAGGGAATTTTCAAGTAATCAAACTAATTAAACTAAAATAACATCAAATAAGGATTTCCCCACCTCTTGAAAGGGGATTTAGCCTAACATGGTATGAAATTTGACAAATTAATAATCAAAGGCATAAAATAAATGAGAAGAGAAAAGAAAAATCAAACCCAATCTCTTGATGATTAATTGAACTTCAATTCATGAGTTGAAATCAACATCCCTCAATTTGAAAGATCCAAACAAAATTACATCAACAATTTCACTCAAATTAATTCTCACAACAATTTATTTTTCCCTCACTATCTAAAAATAAATAAATAAATTCTAATCTAAAAACCTACACTAAAGTGGTATTTCTCTCTCTACAATTCTCTACCAATTGATATCTCTTCAAAAGGGGTCTTCCATCCTTTAAATAGTAGTCATGGAGCATGGGGGTAATTTAGGTAGTGTTTAAATGCACATTAGGGGTGTGAGGAAATATTGGGGTTAATTTAGGAAAATGCACAAATGTGCATGGGTTGTGTGAGGTCATGTGGGTGAGTGGATAAAAGAAGATTTGGTTTAGAGGGGTAGTTTTGGAAATTAGGGTAGAAGTGGTAGTTGGGGGTATTTGGGTAAAATGGTTTAAAGTGGTTTTATTGGCTTTTGGGTTAATAAGACATGTGGAGTATATTTGGGTTTGTTTGGCTTTTGGATGTTTTGTCTTGAAACATGTCGTGGCTTTTGAAAATGGGTAAGGTAGGTGACATGGGTTTGGTATGGAGGTGGTTTAGAAGGGGGGTTGAGTTTCGGTTCTTGGACGGCCGGGTTGGAGTTCAGGTAGATATGGGTTGTGGGGTGTTGTATCTCGGGTATGAAGGTGGATCGCATCTGGGGTTGTCGAGTTTACTGTTAGCAGTTAGGTGTGTTGATTTGGGTGAGTGATGGGTTGCGAGGTTGGGGGATGGTCAATGCGGAGTTTTCATCGAAAATGAGTTTGTAAGAGGAATGGGCAAACGGTTTTGGGACTGTCGCGAGTCCAGGCAGTTGGATGCCGGTTTTTGGAGCTGGCCGAAGTGGTAGGTCGGTTCGACAGCGGGCGACGGGTGAGGGAGGCGAAGTTTCGTCACCGAATGGGGGTAGACGAGGGGGTCGGCTAGAAGGGGGCTTGGTCTGGGTGGCTGGCACGGGTTCGGGTGGTGGTGGTTTCGCCGGAGAGGGAGTGAGGGAGGTGCTGCTGGTATGAGAGAGAAATGCTGTTGGTTATGGTTATGGAGTGTGGGGATAGGAGAGAGAAGGAAATGGGTGTTGGGTTTAATGGAGGGGAGAGAAATGGGGTTGGAGTGAGGTTGAAGATGAAGATGAATAGTAGATGGTTTTTTTGGTTGTCTATGGTGTAGTATATGGTAAGTGTGTGAGTGTGAGGGTGTAGGAAAATAGGGGTGTGGGTGAGCTTGGGGGTGTTTGTGTGTATGGGTGTGTATGTTAGATGGGTGTGAGGGGTTGTGTGTGTGTTTAACTTATGACCCCTAAAAAATTAAACTAAAAATAAAAATAAAATAAAACAAAATAAAAATTTAACTAAACTAAAAAAATATAAAAATCAACTAAAATAAAAATGACACGACACGACACACTATACAAACTCTAAAAAAAATTAAACATGACTAAAATAAAAACTATAAAAATAAAAATAGAAAATGAAATAATAGTAAACTAATCTAAAAACTAAGAAAAATAAAAGAAAATATAATAACTGATACACGATGCGCTAAAAATATAAAAATCCTAAAAATCTATACATGACTCAATAAAATAAAATAATAAAATAAACCATAAAAATAAAATGGGGCAAATTAAACACACACAGTTCGGGACAGGTTTAGGTAAGCTAGGATACGGGATAAGGGTAATTAACTCCATAATCTACACAATTGCTTTGAAATACGCGTTTGAGCACTTCAACATGCATTCGACCTACAAAATACACAATAAAGCGCATAAGACCCAAATTGCCGAGAAATAGCAACTAAAGTGTGTATATTCAAGGTATAATATGTACAGTTTTGGGTGTTATCATTGACCACGAACTATTAGCTGCCAAATTTGCTGAGATGGATTAGGATGTAAGTGCCCTCAACCAAGCCTCTAAGAAGAAGTGGAAAAAGAGAAAGAGGGCCCCTAATATGACAGCTCCTGCTGCTGAGCCACTACTTCTACTGGGGTTGAGGAGGCCAATACTTCCATTGAAAATGACACAATCCACGTTGAGGATGCCGCGACAGGTAAGAGGCAAAAAGATGGCTTGGTTAACGATGACATAGGGGGTGAATTGGCTGCGACAGGCATAACATTTTTTGGTGGGGACTTCCAATGTGGACTTATCCCCATCCATATCTTAACCACTGATTATCCTCCGCAAAGAGTGATTGAAGTTAATGCCAATTTGGCCACTCCCCAAAGTAGGGCCGATAGAGATCCTGACAGTCGTCTACAGCCTCAATTATGGCAGTTTGATCCCAAAACCGCATGGGATACAACTATTAGGGTAGTCTCCAATATCAGAAGGGTTGTGGACACTATTAACCTCAACTATTTAGTGGAAGAGGATCATGAGGACTTAGAGGAATATTCCCTCCATAGTTTGTTGCGGGTAAATTCATTTCATTGTTTACTTTTTACTGATAATTACTTCTTGTTTGGACTAACACTATAAATTTTAGGTTGTAGAGGTTGTCATGTCCCGAAAGGCAAATTATGAAGCCCTATTCAAACTTTAAATGCCACGGAGTTTGTTCACCAGTCAGATCTTTAGGCTGCCAAAACCTCTTCCTTTGAAGCTGCGAAGCAATCCTCTACCACGGCTCTTGAACCCTATAAGATGACTGCAAATTCTCAAATTCAGGCTGCAACTTAGGCATAGAAGAATACCGAGGAAAATTTTAAGGAAGTTACAGAGGTTTTAATAATTTTTAAGGAAAGGTCCTAGAATCTTCTAGAAATAATGTAGCCTCTAATCAAAGGTGCAATATTATCCAGCAAAAATATGATGAACTGGAGTAAGAACACTTCTCTACCCTTCAATAAAAGGATAAAGATCATATCGCAGCACTCAAACAAAAGGATGAGCATCATATCACAACATTGAAGAAAGTTGTGGACGATGTTGTAGTTGCTTATAAAACTTCGATAGAATTCTTCTCTGCCAATAACAGGGGTTACCTCCGTGGTTTCTAGGAGCTCAGGCATATGGTTATCAAATACTTCCTTTAGGCAAAGGACAAGGTCTTTTCCTAGGATATCAATGATGCTGAGCACTTGGAATGTGTGGTAGAGTTAAGGGTTGCACCTAAGGAGAGAGCCAAAAAGCTGCTAGAGGATGCCGCTGATGCTGAGGAAACTGAGACTGCGGCTGATGATGCAGAAGATGGGGATGAAGATGATGCAGTCTCATAGTTGACCATATTGGTCTTTTTGTAACCTTTTTGTACTATGTCCATACTTTGTAAGTCTACGACCATATTTTTTAAGGCCACAACCATGTTTATCATAATTTGTAAAACATTAATATATTTATCTTATACATGGCGATAGCCACTTTTGACGTATTTGAACATTTATCCATCCTTTGCATGTTATTTATACTGCATTGTAGCCATATTTTGTTGATTGGAAATTATGCTATCTTCCTTCATTTCTTTCTGAATTTATCTGGAACATGTTGCGGCCTTGCACTATTTTCTATATTGTGCTAAATGCTTGAATGTTGAGTGTGCATTTATTTGTAATAGAACTTTAGTAATAGGGCCTGCATTATAGAGATAGGTTGCGGCTATGTTGTACCTAGTTAAAAATTGGTTGCGACTTAATAGGTTGCTGCCAAGCTTCCAATGGCTCAATCAGTTTGAACTAGGACTAAAGATGTTGTTGCAGTAATGTTGGCCCATTTTCTTCAATTAACTACAGGTCTTAAATAATTTCTTGAACATTAGATGTTGGCTATAGCTGGGTGGAACTTAATATGGTTATGGCCCAAGAGGATGTGGCCATAAGCTTCAAATGAGTCCAAGAAGTCTGTATTAGGATTGGAAATGCATCTATAGAGATGTTAAGATGATGGATTGGGGGGAACAACTTCCCTTATCACCGATAATTAAGTCCTTGGTCCACTTTTCAATTTACTCCATCCTTTTTTATCTTTTGATACTATTAGACATTGGTTGTAGCTCCTCATAGACTACAACAATATTAATTTTCTAGTAACTTTTAATTCATTACTTGTGGGAGTTATGATTAACATTGGATGTGTTTTCATAGAATTACTGTAATGTACTCTGAGGGACTAGTTCCTTTATCACGGACAATTAAGTCTTAGGCCCACTTTATATTATGAGATGGGTTGCCGCTAAATTATTGTGATGGTGGAATGAAAGGAACTACTTCCTTTGTCACAAATAATTAAGTATTAGTCCCACTTAAATTGATGGAAGCTTCTTTATTTTATCTTGGGGAATTTTCAAGCCTTTCCAAGTTGGGTTCTCAATAAGCCACCCATGGTTGGATGGGTATTTTCAGGCCTTTTGAGTCTAGGTATTATAAATCTTCCCCAAGCTGGTATTTTTAAGCCTCCATGGACTGGGTTGTCAATGAAGCCACCCATGGATAATATTGAGTATTATGAGCCCTTAAGGATGATTGACGCATACCAAAAGCTGAATGATGGTACCCTAATCCCATAGGTCTAGTTGAAGCATCCCGAAAACTAAGAATATGCATTATGAGCCACCAAGGCTAATATAAGCATTTTGAAAGCTAATAATTTGCATTATGAGCCATCAAAGCTAAAAAAAGCATCCTGAATCTTTTAATGCTTTTGTGAAGTGAGAGATATTATAGGCCAATTATAGCTTTCACCCTTTCTCCTCAATAGACTCCTCCTTGCGTGATAAATAATCTTCCCAAATAATTGGTCATTAAGTTTCCTTACAAAATTTGATAAGACAAAGATTTTTCATAAGGTTATAAATGAGGAGATCAAGAGTTGATATATGATTAAAACCACCACTCACATATACATATATATGATTTTTGCAAGGGAAGTACAAAGCGTGTGTAAAAGCTACACTTTAGAGATTTTAATAGAAAGTATAAACTAAGGCAAAAGTTAATCATGTGACTTAATAATTGGGGGTTGCATCCCTCAAGCCTCCTTTAGAAACCGCTACAGCATCCCCTACCTCACAAGCCTCTTAATTTTGTCTTTCAATCTAAAGTAGTGACAGGTATTGTGGCCATGGTCTTGATGAAATTTGCACCACTTTGCCCGATCTCTCTTATGAGGAGGGGTATTTAGCTTCTGTGTCCATTTCAGTAACTTGTCTCCCTTGATGCTTTCAAGGATTTCCTTTGCACTTGCAATCGGTAGGGTTTATTCTCCATAGGTCTTCTCTAGCTTAGTCTCTTCCTGTTTCCTCTTCTTTGGAGCCTTGGTTGCGGCCTTATCCTATGCGACATCTAATGGTGTGGCCTTCTACATGGAAGTGAAGGCTACAGACTTCAGCATTAGAACCCTCTATGCCAAGAGGTTTACTTGGCCATGGAGAGAGGCATGGATGTTATACATATGGTTGACGTAGCTTAGTAGCTAGGATATATCTTTATTCTGCTGTGAACCTGATTCGGAGCTTCCTTCCATTGCTTTTGAATGTTAATATTTAAATATATATATATATTCTAAGATCAACTAAAAATGGTGAGAAATCAAGAGATGTAGAAACAGGACCAAGTATAGTAATAAGGATTCTATCATTGATAATTTGCAAAATTACACTCATGTGGTCACGGCCTGAGGTAGACATGTAAGTACTGTTGTGGCTTTATGAAGGTGATCTCCCTGAAACTGAGTTTGAGGACACTTTGTAATAAGTCCTTTTTCCCAGGTGAACTATAGAAGCTGTGTAGACTAACTACCATAGGAAGGTTGCAGCATTCAGGCAATTAAACTGCCAGGCCGCATCCTGATTAAGGCAGTGAAGGCTGCGATCCCAATAATTGGACCCAAAAGTTGAGTTTGGCTCAAAGAAAAAGTATAAAATATGCCTACTAGGAGTCTACCAAGGGAAAAATAGCCTTTAGGTGCAAAAAGTAGCACAAATCTGATAGTAAACCCTAGATCATAGGTGGAAAGAGTAGAAATGAGTAAATAATTCTCTTCCCTAATAACCCACCTTCACAAGGCTATTTCCTTTTGTGCTTTTCAACACTGTCTTTATAAGGTAACATCATCGGGGTATGAAAAACATATCTCAAGTCATAGAAAAGTGGACCAACGAATATATTTAGAAATAAACAATCCCCTCACGGGGATCTACGTGCAAAAGCACAAGTCCTACAACCCAAATATCACCCATGAGATAGTGGCCTAGGAGACCTTATTGATGAAATAAGGTGTTAAGAACCCTAAAATGTAAAAAGGAAACTATATTTGATACCTTGTTTCCCACAGATGGTGCTAATATGATGATATGAGAAATGGGACATAAATCCATCTCAATCAACATATCAAACATAAAGTAGAAATAAAGCAAGCAAGAAGGAAAATACATAAGATATAGAGTGGTTCGGCTATAAAAATGAGCCTACATCCACTTTGGTGCTCTACTCTCATTATATGCATTGCATGATATAAAGTTATGTTCCATTAGAGGCATACAAGATAGAGAGGGTAATATAATACATGAAATTAGATAAGCAGGTCGCTCTGGATGTGGCCAGTGAACGTTGACCAGCGTGGCTACGACAGGAGTGATCCCCCAAGTGTGATGATCTCCAGAGAGAGAGAGAGAGATGGAAGTTAGGCAGGGTTTTGCCAAGTATTTTGTCCCTTAAATAGTGAGGTGAGGAATTCTATTTATAGAAGTCATAAAGGTGGTGTCACATGATCAGAGCACGTGACATGTAGATAAGTTGTATAAATACCAAATCCTTCTAGAAGCTGGACAATCGTGAAGTGTTAGATGGGTGAGTAGAGTTCGCGTCCTGTTTGAACCCAGATAGCGGCTAGTGCTTGGTGTATTGCCACGTCCTGTTTGAGACCAGGTAGCTGCCAGTGCTAGCAATGGCCTATTTGTTACAAGGCCTAATAAGTATATAGGGACGCGGTCAGTCTACTCCCAAGCAACGGCCTATCATTAACTCTTATGTGGCCTATAATGACAACAATGGGCATATCAGTCGGCATGGTTATGCCTCGTTGCTTTGTCCACATGTGGTATTTTTTTCCCTCTATATGGTCATCAACTGCTATGCTTCCTTCTTATGTTTAATGGGAGCATAATTATTATAATGTGCGCACATAATCCCAATGTTTAGGGTTTTGTGCTCCATAGATTTTCTTCCCCTAAGCAATCATTGCTCTCGAAGCACGAGAAATTTGGATCGTGAGAGTGAGGATCTCTTTCTAAAAGATTCAACACTTCAATTACCCTTTAGAGGTAAATGGTATACGGGGTTTCAAATGACCCATTATAATTCTTTACTTAAATTCAAAGGTACGGGGCCGATAATTTTCTTTTTTTCCCCTCTAAATTGAGTTGAAAATAACCCATTTCCCTTTCCCTTTTCTTTTTCATATTTTTTCTTTGATATTTTTTTCTCTAGACATGTCTAGGCATCCAAGGAAGTATGAAGTGACCTACGAAAATAATTTTGAGTTATTTTTCGTGCTAAGTACAACATACCTAGAAATTTCAAAATAAGGACCTCACCATACGACAAAGATGTTTATGACATTGATGGAGAGATCATATTTATGACAAGGACCATAATAGAGGGGGGTTTGTTTACCCCTCCACTTATTAGTGATGGAAGTACTCTATCTCTATGGAATACCTCCAATCTGAGAAAATTGAAGCTTCTTCTGATTATAATGGGCAGGATCGCTATAAAATAGATTTGAGGAACTAAACTAGTCTTGAATGAGATCAGGTATTACTACGACCTGGGGACTTATCCTAGGTCTAGAACATATCATTTCCAAGACTTTGGAAAGATGTTGAGAAGTAGGAGGAATAAGAGAGAGAAGACTTGAACTACTTGAACTTTCCCCATGTCCCTCCCCATCATGAAGATATGACAGGACGCTCAAAGCAAATGATTGATCTCGGCGCTGCCAGGGCGAACTAAAAAAA
The DNA here is from genome assembly GCA_949130495.1 of Sambucus nigra. Classification (NCBI taxonomy): domain Eukaryota; kingdom Viridiplantae; phylum Streptophyta; class Magnoliopsida; order Dipsacales; family Adoxaceae; genus Sambucus; species Sambucus nigra. The sequence goes on from OX422217.1 coordinate 384,731,449, forward strand.
TGGGGTGCCTAAACTAATCCGGCGGCCTAAGGTTAAGTTGATTGAAAAATAGAATTAATTTTTCCTATGATAAGGAAAACCGTGAGAAAGAGAAAGATGTCAAGCAGGCTAAGAATAGAAGAATTGAACAAACTCGTACCTTTAATCCCTCTGGGAGTGACCATCCTTTGGTTATTTCCCCAAGATAGTATAATTTTCCACGACCATCAACATCTAGGGTTCATCCCCAAATGATCAAATTTTTTAAGGGTAAATAACATATCACCACTGAGGATTCGACATTTCATAATGTCAGCGTCACCATTAAGGACACTTCGGTCGTGAGGAAATTTACTCTAGAATGCCTTTATAAGGAAGGGATCCATCATATAATTATCGTAAGTGAGATTTTAACTTTGATTTTTAAAGTTTCCAATATTTTTTAGACACTAATAAACATTCTTTTTCCTATGGGTTCTAGTCCATGCACTAGATGGCCACTCGGGCCGATAATTTAGTGATAAAAATGACATTTTACATGAATAAGATAACATCATGACGAATAATTTTTCCAAGAGGTACAACAAGATTACTGAGATCAAGTTCAAGCTCGAGGAAGTGGTCGTATACAAGGAGAATGTGATGAATAAAGGTGAACTCCCGTAGTTATAGTTTGACATGGCAGAATTCGAACTAACAGAGTTAAAGAAGGATTTGACTTACAAGATCCTAGGGAATGTTATTCTTTAGGGGAAGAAGAGTATTCTTGTTACTGACCTAGGTCACTCCCAATAAAAATCGTTGAGGAGGGCTTCAAGTCTGGGGTCCAGTACGTTGTTGCGTAACTTGGCTATCACGAGTTAGTTACCTTCAATAAAAGTTGGAATACTAGTCTCCAGAGGGGTATGTTCCTAAAGGAGATATTATTTAAGACAATCACATCTTGTAGAAAATACCATCATCGGTTATGGATAAGCTTCCTTGACATCTGGATAAGAGTTTAACCATATGAAAATTGAGTTGACGATCCCTAAAGGATAGGGTGAGTAGGGTGATTCTGTTATCACCAGTTAGGGAGAGGTCACCCTTAATGCACAAGTAGTTTTAGTTTTTTATTTATTTTTCATTTACTTGTATTTTAGACCTTTTGACCATTATTTTATAGACCTTATGACATTTTCTTTATATTAATGAAAAAAGATTTACATTCCTCATTTTTACCTTGTTTGTTAATATTTTATGAACGTATTATGGCATTTTATGCTTGTGGTCGATGGAGTGTAGGGTTGTGGATGACTCCAATGACTTGTAAAATTTGATCGCTAAACCAATATTTACATCAAAATTTGAGGGGTTAACATTCACATTTAACTTAATAAGTAGTCAGGAGAGTTGGTATATGTAACTGACTCCATTGACTTGTAAAGTTAATAAACAAGCCAATGTTTAAATTAAATTATTATTAACAAAAAATTTTATCAAGTTAATATTATTATTCAACTTAATTGTCAGTCTCCACATTCTTATTGAGTCTTAGGCCTATTCAAGGCTAACTAACCCAAAATTAGGTCATACAACCATTCTTAGGTGGGTTTAGTATCAAATCACAGGCGATTGACTTATTTAAATTTGTATCACAATTTATTAAGTGGTATTTTCCTTATTCTAGGTCAACCAACCCAAAGTTAGGTTGTAACACCATTCAAAGGTGGATTTAGTGCTAGGTGGGCTTGTGCTTATTATAGGTCGAACAAACTAGAGTTCAGTTGTACCACTATTCATAACTGTGTTTGGTGTCAAATTGAAGGCGAATGACTTTTTATAAGTGGAACCACCCACTCTTAGGTGGTTTTTTGCAATTATCTTAGAGTTAGGTTATACCACTATTCTAAGGTGGGTTTCATGCCAAATTGTAGGGGAACGAATTATTCAAATTCCTAGCAACCATTCTTACTTTGGTTTGTGCCTATTCTAGGTCGACCAACCCAAGGCTGGGTTATACCACCATTTTAGGTAGGTTTAGTTCCAAATTGTAGGTGACCAACTTGTTCTAAGCTGTACCAACCATTCTTAGGTGGATTCTTTAGAGGGATCAACTTATAAGTATAATCACATCAAATAGTGTCATTTATTAACAAGAATCATCTTTAATGATCTAAACCATTGGGAAAAGTAAAAAATCCAACATAATGATAGATTTTTGCGAGGTTCATGGCATTCCATTACCTAGGAACTACAATGCCATCTATTTCTTGTAAGTTATATGAATCGCCTTCACCCTTTGAGGACACTCTATAGGGCCATTTTTCATTCATAGATAATTTCCTGTCAAAGGGCTTCATAGCATATGGGATAAGTTACCTGAGTATTAGACCACCGACCTAAAATTCTTTAAGTTTAAACTTCTTATCGTGTTTTTAGGAAAGCTCTTCTTTATACGTTGCAGGGTTAATGCGAGATTCAGAGAGTTGGCATCCAAATCTCTAAAGTAATCACCACTTCTATTTCATATGCCATGACATAATGAATCTCTGTCATTGGTTTCATAGAGGTAATCACTACTTCCTTTTATGTTATCTAGTCATCATTTGACCTTAGTGACTTCGGTTTTATTGGTAATTGTTCATATTCCTTGCACTGTGGGAAAACCACTGAGGCATAGTGATTTTGGACTCCATATTTTGCGCAAAAGTCCCTGAATATATCACATCGAACCAGGTTCCATTGTCTAATACCAAAGTTCTTGGGATGCCACATATTGTGATCATGTTCCTTCACACAATTTTTCTAGTGTCGACCTACGAAATATGAGTTAAGAACTCAACTTCCACCCATTTTTTGAAGTAATCTATGGAGGTGATTAAGAACTTCTGATTCCCAAGCACTATAAATTGGGTTTCTTTAATATTTGTGACCCACTAAGCAAAAGGACATGGTCTTATATGAGGGTTAAGATCACCAACTTACTTCTTGATCATGGGAGATAACTCTTAGCATTTTAACACTTCTGGACAAAGTTAATAATGTCCATTTTCATAAAGGGCCACAAATATCCCCATGATATGTCCCTATAAGATAGTGATGTTTCCCCTGTATGACCCCCATAACTTTTTTCATGCATTTTGATGAGGATTATTTCCACTTGATATAGGTGGATGCACTTGAGTGAAGGGCCTGTGAAATATTATAGGTAAATGTTTCTATTAGAATTAATGAAAAATCTTATCTGCTAGATTTTTAATGTATGGGCCTCTTCGTCTTCTTTTGGAAGGTTTCTATTCTTTAAATAGGTAATGATGGGGTCTATCCAAGATATACTAACTCAATTCTCATGATTTGTATTACTGAATCTAGTTCATCAATGCTTGGTCGGACAGTGCATTCCACTTTGATTATTCTTTTAAGATCGGTGCCTATTATTTATGACAAGCCAATGCATCATCATGACTATCAAACTTCCTCGACAATTGTTCTATTAATGTCAGCCAAAATCCTATAGGATTTTCCTTGCTTTTTATGGTAAGTGAGCATCCTCGAATATTTGGCTCCATGCTCTTGCAATTAGAAGAGAATCATAATGCAGAACTATATTTGATGCCCCATGTCAATTTTTTATTATTATCCAATTATCATGGACTCATAGTCCACTTAATTGTTGGATCCCTCGAATCCAATATGAATTTATTGTTCCATAAGACAACCTTGTGAGGTGATAAAGATGATCCCAACACCGGTTCCTCACTCGTCCAATGCGTCATCCATTAATAAACTCTATTTATGTACTCGATATGCTTCATATAGGTTGAGCATGTCTAAGAGGGGCTAGGATAAACAACTCATTCTTCTGGACTTATTAAGAACTCAACAATGAAGTTGTCTAACACCTTCCTCTTTATAGCTGGTAGAGATCATATATAATATCAAACTAAACCAACTCCAACGACCAATTGGTCATCTTGTTGGACAGATATGCTTGTATTAATACCTTCTTAAGTTGAAAAATGGTAGGACGACTATAGTGTGGGTGGCATAGTAGTGGTGGAACATTTTTGAAGACATCACAAGTGCAAACGCTAATTTCTTAATGGTAATGTACCTCCTTTTGGATTCTGAGAGAGTATAACTAACGTAATAAATTGATAACTTTTTTTCGTCCTGATGTTGAACTAGCTCTCCGCTAGTTTCAGGTTGAGAAATGGGTCGGTACAAGTGGAGATTCTCACCATCGACTGACATTGGGAGATATCTAGTACCATTTAATGTTCTCGAGCATTTGATCACATTCATGTGTCCAAATTGTAGTGTTTTGTTTTTTTCAATGATTGAAATAATAGATAACATTTGTTATGATATGAATCCCATAAGGGCGGCCAATATCATGATCGAGACTTGAACGTATTTTACAATTGTCGGCTTCTTTACATCTTGCAAATACATAATTTATCATATATAGGATTCACAGTCCTGGGTATCTAGGAAACTTGACACAGCTCATGCCAAAGGCACACTCATAGGTATTAATTTCATCCCGTAGTCTCTCAAGATCTTAAAGGTGCTGGAAAGAATTATGATGTGTGATAGCTGGGGGAAACCGCGATGCGAGAGTCACCTACGCTCCGATCATTTTAATTCGGCTCCCCGTCCTACACAAAAACCTAAACAATTGACTTCACTCTTTTAAGGAAGTATAGCGTCCAGTCCGGGTATCGAATCCACAAAGACGAGTTTCTAGAATTTAATCGGTTTAATACTTATAAAATAAAAGTGTAAAAGTTATTTTTAACAAAAAGGAAAGGATAATAAAGAGAAAATATTATACTAGGCGAGTGTATTTAAACTACATTAACAAAAAGAATAAAAACTATAGGTTGCATCAGATATCCCTCACCTAGAATTAATTAGTATAAATGGTTACATGGGTCGACGAGCCTATCAAGATTGTGTCTCGTTTCTACAGTTAATTAAATCAAGGGTTGTCCCACCCCTAAATTCGCATAAAAGACTAATAAGATTTTGGCGTTAACAAATACCCCGAAAATTATGCACGAAAGGTCGTAAATATGGAGCATACGTGTTACACCCGGTTAAATCTCCTAGGCTTAATAACTAGGACAACCCAATCGAAATAAACCCGTAAACTCCATCACCAAAGCAAAGCAACCAAATCAACTCTATGTGAGTTCAATACAACACAACCTAGATTAAATTAGACACTAGACATGAATAAAAACGTTTATTAAAGCACCTAATTAATTAAACAACAACTAATTAAATTAACACAACAAATTAACTAGACATGGAAATAAATGGAGAGGACGGAAATTTATGGCACAAAGCATAAAAGAAAGAGAGAAGAAAATAAATTGTATCCACTTACATTAATAGGAGTCAAACCACCAAGAAAATGGAGGAGAAGGGTGTTCGTCACAAAAATACCAAAAAATACCAAACCCTAGGTACTAAAACTAAGAGAAAATGATATATATAATGTGTGTCTTTACCAAAATGAACTAAGGGACTATCTATACTAAGTTGCTAAAAGGAAATAAAGAAAAAGGGAAAATAAAATAAAAGGGGATAAGTTAGAATTAATTAATAAAAGAAAAAGGAAAAAGAAAAGAGAAAATAGAAGTAACAGTTTTAGACCAAAGGAAACAGGGGACCGGTCGATCGCGCGATAATGGAGGAACACACTGCCAAGGCCACAAGCCAAAAATCTAAAACCCGATCGACCGTCGGAGCGTGGCCAATCGACCGGTCCAGCTAGAAACTCAGACTTCTGCTAATGCTCTAGCCAAGAGCTCCCATGACCATACCCATTTGCGATTACTGTCGAGACCACCTCGGCTTACTTTCTCCAATTTTTCATCCAATTATGCCGAGACCCACAATACCAACAGTGTCCAAAGACCCAAAAAGCTCCATGTCCAAAAATGGTCAAAACCATGAAAATACCAAAGTGCGTACTCCAAAAACTCGAGCCAATTGACCCACAACCATATACGCAGGCTACCCAAGCTCCAATTTTGGACGAAGTGTTCCAAATTGGGACGAAACCAAAACCCAAGCACAAATCGGAGCAAAATAAAAATCTTTCGTGGAAGCTTGCTGTAAGAAAAGAGAAGAAGGACATGGAAGGAATTAAATAGAATGTTAGTAACTGTGGGTACCCTGAATTTAGCATCATAGGCCTGGACGAGTAGCCTCTCCTTAGCGACCCAAAGCCCAGGCCCATCACCTTTTGTATTGATCCGATTACCCCACGATCCCATGAAGAGAAGTTGTGGGGGAACGCGATCCCATGTAGGGGAGATGGCTAATAAGGAGGAACCCATCACCCCCACTACTCCAACATATATATGTATAAATTAAACCCTAAGTCCAGGGCAAAGGACAAGTTGTATTCTCTGTACTTTTCTTCAGAATATAGAGAAATAACACTGACTGAACCACCGTGGACGTAGGCACATCTTTGCTGAACCACGTATACCCGTTGTTGTGTGATTGGCATTTTATTTATCTTTTCTTGATTGTTACCTCTTTCATATTTATTTGTGTTGCATAATAATTGTCACCACAATTGGTGCCGTCTGTGGGAAGCGTTTATCTTTCCCTGAGAAGAGCCCATGCCGAGAAAAAATCTAAGATGTCTGGTCACAGCAGCAACGCTCCTCAAGCAGGAGATAATCAGGAGCCACCCGCTCCTCGCAGGATTAGGTCTGAAGTCCGACGTTCAGATCAAGGGGCTCGCTTAGAAAGGCCAGCCTCAGAAGAAAGTCAAGGACCAGCAAGGTCCACTCAGATATCCAGATTGATCGATGCATACGAAGCAAGGCTCCACGAGCAGAGGGAGTCTTCTCGCAGATATGAGGCTGAGAATGCTCGCTTGAAAAGAAGACTGGAAAAACTGGAGAAAGAACTACGTCCTGATACCAGGAGACGCCCCTATCGCACTCCTAGCCCTCAGGCGAGCAAATCTCGCAGCCGAGGAAGGATCCCTAGGCGGCAATATCAAGGGTTCGAATGTGGCGACTCAGACGACGACCTCCGTGAGCAACTGAGAAAAGCTCGTCGCTATCAGAGCCCTGCTCGCAGCGACGACAACATACGGAACCTAGTCCGCAGAGAAATGGACCAACATCCAGCTCACCGCGGCACCAGGTCGACCAGAGAACTCGCCAGGAGAGCCCTCAAGACCCAGATGAAATCGTCCTTCACGAGGGAAATTGAAGAAGAAGAAGCTCCCAAAAAGTTTGCTATTCCAAGGTTCAAGATTTACGACGGGAAGACTGATCCCATTGATCATGTCAGGCAGTACCGGCAGGCTATGACCCTCTGGAATCACCGAGATGCACTGATGTGCCGTATTTTTCCCTCGAGCCTTCATGACGTGGCCCAGAAATGGTTCGAGAAACTCCCTCACCGATCCATCAGAAATTTCAAATCCCTGGCCGAGCTCTTTACGGCCCGGTTCATCACCAGCAGCTCCCATCCCAAAAGGATGGATGCTCTATTAACAATGAAGAAAACTCCTCAGGAGACACTCCGAGACTACGCGAAGAGGTACTGGGAGTTATTCAACGAAGTCGAGGACTGCGCGGAAGAGGTGGCAGTGGCTTCATTCAAAATTGGGCTACCTAGCTCTTCCTTCCTTTACCAGTCCTTGACAAAGAAGGAAGCAACCACCATTGATGACCTGATGGCCCGGATTGAGAAATACGCAAAGGTGGAAGATGTCACCCGCCTTAACGTAGGGGAAAACGGTCGAGCCAAGCTCGCTACCAAGGGAAGTGAGAAAGTTGATAACCAGAAAAAAGGAGGAAAGAATGGGAGCAAGAATGGCTCCAAGAACGGAGGGAACCCTGACGTTGCAAAGTCGTTCCAGGCGGTCAACACCGTCTTCAAAGAACCAATTTACAAAATTCTCGCGAAGATCAAGGATGAGCCGTTCATCAAATGGCCCCGGAAAATGGGAGGAGACCCATCGAAAAGAAACAATGCACTGAGATGCACCTTCCACAAAGAGGGAGGGCATAAGACCGAGCACTGTAAGGCTCTTAAGTCCCACCTCCAGGAGTTGGCCCAATCCGGACATTTGAATGACTTTGTGGAAAGGAAGGTAGAGAGAGTGACTGTCCACAAGGAGGCAAAACCCGACAACGTATTGGAAGACGACGCCGGACACGAATTCGCAGTAATCCATGGAGTATCCGATGTTAAGAAAATCCAGGGTAACTCAGCTCGAATGGAGGTAAAGAAGCTGACAGCGGTAATGCAAGCTTTTCAGATTGATCCAGCAAAATCACAGGCAGGAAAACATCGGCGAGCAGAGGACATCAACTAAAACAAGCATATTGTTTTCACGGATGAAGATCTTGTGGGAGTGAGGACCCCACATCACGATGCCTTAGTCATTACACTCAGGATAGCCAACTTTGATATCGACAGGCTGCTCGTCGATCAAGGGAGCTCATCCGAAGTAATGTACATCGACCTGTTCAGAAAATTGAAGTTGAACATCTCCGACCTAAAGGGAACCACTGTTCCTCTGGTCGGCTTCGCTGGGAAAATGACCATGCCTCTGGGCAAGATAATACTACCAGTGCTCGCTGGAAATATTTCAAAAATGATTGAATTCTTGGTGGTCGACATCGATTCACCGTATCAAGCCATCCTCGGTAGGGGATGGCTTCATGCAATGAAGGCAGTCTCCTCGACCTACCACCAGAAACTCAAATATGTCACCGAGCGGGGAGTGATGGAGATACATGGCGACTAGGCGATGGCGAGAAAGTGCTTCATAGCGGCCATCCGACCAAAGCCAGAGAAAAAAGCCGTTCAAACCAGCGAGAAAGTGGAGGAAGGTGCAATTCCTTCCAAATAGCAATTAAAATATGGAAGGCCCGGAGTGGAAGAGACCAGGCTCCTCCCCTCTGAGCGTGTTGTAGAGGACCTGGTAGAAGTAATTGCTAAAGAAGGCGACAACAGTAGAGTCTTCCTGATCGGGACCCCACTCACTGACCAAGAGCAAAAGGATTTGTTAACCTTACTCAGAAGCAACATAGATGTTTTCGCTTGGGAACCCTATGAGCTGCCAGGAATTGATCCCAATATGGTCTGCCATCGGTTGCACGTCAATCCCACATTCAAGCCGATAGCGCAGAAGGCACGACGAACTGCTCCCGAGAAGGCCAGAGCAATAGAAAAAGAAGTCGAAAAACTGCTGGATGCAGGGTCCATACGGGAAGTGCAATTCCCCAAATGGTTATCCAACCCAGTGGTAGTTCCAAAAAGCAACGGGAAGTGGAGAGTTTGCATAAACTTCACTGACCTCAACAAAGCCTGCCCCAAGGATAGCTTCCCTCTTTCGAAAATAGACCAACTAGTAGACGCCACTGCAGCTCACGAACGAATGAGTTTCCTGGATGCATACTCAGGCTATCACCAGATTCCCCTGTATGCCCCAGATCAGGACAAAACGGCGTTTATCACGACGGTTGGTTTATACTGTTACAAGGTCATGCCTTTTGGGATAAAAAATGTAGGGGCAACCTATCAGCGGCTGGTTACTAAAATGTTCAAGAATCAAATGGGAGACACAATGGAGGTCTACATCGACGACATGCTCGTCAAGAGCAAGGAGAAGGAAAATCATCTCTCGAACCTGTCAATTACCTTCGAAATCCTCAGGAAGTACCGAATGAAACTCAACACGAGCAAGTGTTCCTTCGGTGTCCAGTCAGGAAAGTTTCTTGGGTATTTGGTTAGCGAGCGAGGCATAGAGGCTAACCCGTACCAGATTGATGCAATCAAAAGAGTGCAACCTCCTCGCACAATCCGCGATGTACAGAAGCTCACTGGAATGATTGCTGCTCTAAATCGTTTCATTTCTAAATCCTCCGAGAGATGCAAGCCCTTCTTCCAACTCTTAAAAGGCAGCAAAACGGTAGAATGGACCCCAGGTTGCTCACAAGCATTAGACGAGCTCAAGTCCTACCTAAGCTCCCCACCACTGCTTGTCATACCACAGCAAATGGACTCTTTGTACCTCTACCTCTCTGTATCCAGCCATACTGTCAGCTCAGCGCTAATGTGTGAAGTTACAGGGATCCAACATCCAGTCTTTTACGCGAGCAAAACCTTACTAGACGCCGAGCAGCGCTACCTGCCATTGGAAAAGCTCGCATTTGCCCTAGTAATGTCCTCGAGGAAACTGAAGCATTACTTCGAAGCTCATACGATCATTGTCCTTACATCACACCCCCTCAAGGTTGTCCTAAGGAAGGCGGATTTGTCGGGCAGACTGTCTAAATGGTCAGTCGAGCTCGACCGGTTTGACATCTAATTTCAACCAAGGACAGCTATCAAGGGTCAAATCCTTGCTGACTTCATAGCTGAATTCACAGGCGAAGAACCCTTCGACCAGCCTAAGCCAACAGAACAAAACAACCAGGCTACAGGGGGAAGCTGGAAACTATTCGTTGATGGAGCCTCCAACTCAAAGGGGGTAGGAGTAGGAATTATTCTCATCACTCCAGAAAATACAATCCTCGAGCAAGGAATCAGGCTGGGATTTGCAGCCTCCAACAACGAAGCAGAATACGAAGCCTTAATAGCAGGTCTCCAAAGGGCGCAAACTCTAGGAGCAAAGCATTTACAGGTATTCGGAGACTCGCAACTAGTTTCCAATCAGATAAGTGGAGACTATAACGCGAAGGATGAGAGGATGGCAGCCTACCTCTCCTTGGTAAAAAACTTAATGACGAACTTTGAAGAAATCAACATCCAACAGTTTCCCAGGGGGCAGAACAGCCACGCTGACGCCTTAGCAGCCCTGAGCTCGGCAGTTGATTCCAGCCTTAAAACGATCATCCCTATCGATTTCCTCAGCTGCCCGAGCATTTACCCCAACTGCGAGCTGACCAAAGCGAAACCAATACTCCAATTGGAACCAACCCCCAGCTGGATGGATCCCTTGAGAGGCTATTTGAAGAACGGAACGCTCCCAGAGGATAAGAGGACTGCCCACCAGATAAGAGTCAAAGCTGCTTGCTTTCACTTATCCACGGGAGGCGACTTGTATAAAAGATCTTTCTCCGGCCCCTACCTTAGATGCGTCCACCCAAGCGATGTCAAGACGGTGCTTCACGAGCTTCACGAAGGAATCTGCGGGAGTCACGTCGGAGGAAGGTCTCTAGCCTTTCGAGCAATGAAGGAAGGTTATTGGTGGCCATATATGCAAAAGGACTCCGCAGTATATGTCCGCAGATGCCTAAAATGCCAGCTTCACGCCCCCATGGTCCACTAGCCCGCCAGCGAGTTAAAATCCCTGACCATCCCCTGGCCTTTCGCCCAGTGGGGAATGGACATCGTGGGACCACTGCCCACCGCTGCTGGCAATCGCAAATACCTGTTGGTCGCAACTGATTACTTTACTAAGTGGATCGAGGCAGAACCACTGGCGAACATCCGAGATGCTGACATGATGAGGTTCATATGGAGAAATATAATCACTCGATTCGGGATCCCCAGAACCATCATCACTGACAATGGAACACAGTTCGAGAGTGGCCCTTTTCAGGACTTCTGCGACCAACACGGGATCAGGCACCACTTCAGCTCGGTGGCTTACCCTCAAAGCAACGGACAAGCTGAGGCTTCCAACAAGACAGTGATCGCTGGATTGAAGAAGAGGTTAGAACAAGCCAAAGGCGCATGGACAACCGAGCTACCGCATATCCTATGGGCGTACAGAACGACTCCTAGGCGAGCCACAGGAGAAACGCCATTCTCACTAGCATATGGTATGGAGGCAGTCATCCCACTAGAAGCAGGATTGCCTGAAATGAGATCCGACCTTGTCGATCAGGGTCAGAACGATCAGGCTTTGCTCGCTGAACTCGATTTGGCCGACGAGCGCAGGGAACTTGCCCTAGTAAAACTAGCGAGCTATCAGCAACAGCTCGTAAAGCACTACAGCAAAAGGGTCAATCCGAGGAAATTCGAAGTTGGGGACTATGTTCTGAGAAAGGTCCTGGGCAACACAGTGAAGCCATCCGACGGTAAACTGGGCCCGAACTGGGAAGGACCTTATGAGATAATTAGAGACGATCTGCAAGGTGCCTATCATTTGAAAACGATGGAGGGCAGAGAGATACCAAGAGCATGGAACGCAGCTAATCTCAAGAAATTCTATTTTTAGGAGCTCTATTGTTAGATCTTTTATTGTACTCATTATGGGAAAAGACAGTTTATTTCTCAATTCACCAATGAAAATCTCTCAGTTGATCACTCTCTAAAAAGTAACAATTATATCTTATTGCACATCCTTTTCAAATCACAGGTATAATGGTTGGCATAGCAGGGGAACACCCCGCCTCAAGTCATCGTCATGAAGCACGACAGACCTCTTAGCATTGCCCATGGCAATATATGAAGCCCTACAGAGTATTCTTAGGCATCAAACCTACTTTGGTTAAATAAAATCCTGACCGGATAAAGACATCCAATAACAGGTGTGTCCTCGCCAATTGCCCTACTTAGGCCTAAGGGAGTGTGACGACACAACCTAAAAGGTAAAGGAAGGGCACAATGGTATTCTTAATACTGGACTGGGCGGACACTCACATGACAAGATAAAAAGGATTGTGAAGCTGCAAAAATATAAAAAGATTGGATGAACACGTTTAGTCGGCAAAATCGCTCAAAACTCGAACTTTCCATTAATCTTTTATATTTACAAACAATAATAGTACATGTTTAGTCGGCGAAGCTCGCCCAAAGCATTTACAATTATTAAAAAATAAAATATCAAGGAGGTGGAAGCCTCCGAGCAAGGTAGTCAGCAACTTTAGCTCTCCTCCCATCATCAGGAGCAGGATCAAACTCCTCCACGACCTCATTTGTGTCCAACTCCAATAGTCGCCGGGGAATAGCATCGATGGGGATCCATCGATCATCTCGCCTGAATGGATTGGTCATCGGAGTAGAGGAGGACATCTGGTGTCAATACCACAACATCGAGTTCCTCGGGACCTGCAGCTCTTTGAGAGCACTCAACCACCCCCTGATGAAGGAGAGCTCCTCGAACTCTGATAATCTTGTGGGAGCATCCAGCCAGCCCTGATCATAGCCATCAGTCCACACTTGGCGAGGGCCCTTCTTGAATAGATGCCGCAGTCGGGTAACGTCCCTCTGGAGCCCAGCAGCAGTCACATAAGCTCGCCGAACATCGTCTCGCAGCTCCTCCATTTCCCTCTCATGCTGTTCCTCGACTTCCCTATTCCTACCCCTGGTACTCCTACCAGCACGTGGGAGGGGAGGCCGAGCAGCTCGCGACGAAGAAGAGCCTTGTAGGACTGCCGAAGCGGTGCTCGGCGAATGCTCCTTAAGCTTCGAGACCTCCCACCTCAGGTCTTCATTCTCCCGCTGCAGAAACTCCACGACTTGGTTGATCTCGGTGGCCTCCAGTAACTTCGCTCTCAGCTCGCTAACTTCTTCTTGCACTGAAGAACCAATCTCTTCCATTTCCTGGAGCCTGTCCTTCAACTTGGCCACTAGCTCAGACTGATCCTTATATTTCTGGTTCCTTGACTTAGTAAACCTGCAAAGCCTAGCAAAGGCCTGGCGAACTGCAGGGCTTGCATTAGGACCAAGAGTCCTACCTAGTTGGGAGGTAACAGGAATATAGTCATCCACATCAATCAACTACAAGTAAAAGAAAGAGAAAAGAAAGAGATCAGCATAAACAAAAATGAAGTCTTTTCATTGATAATGAGCGAGGTTACATCAGATCAAAAAAAGAAAAAAGTTACAAAGAAGCCCTATCAATTAGCAACCTCGGTGGATGGACCCTTGTCCTTATCAGCATCAGCAGGGGCATTACCCTCTGCAGGGGTGTCCACTGCCACCTCGACCAAGGGAGCATCAGTAGGAGTCGCCTGAGAAACAGGATTAGTGCCTTCAGCAGTTGGGGCTGGGTCCTCATCCACGACTGGCTTTGGCCCTGGATCATGCTCGTCAAAGAGTGGGGATGCAACGTCCACCTCAGCAGCCACGATGGCCTTGTTCCACCCTTTCTTGAACTTCAAATGGCTGATATAGCCAATCTGAACCTCGGCATCCTCATACGCAGCAGCCCAGCCAGAGTTGTACGAATCTTCCTTAAGAGTGGTTGCCTGGGCTTTCTCCGCCTCCAGTTGCTCGGCAAGAACCCTGTTCTTCTCCGCAAAGTCTAGCTTGCTTGAGCATACCAGGTCATACGACTTCCTCAGCTCGCCAAGCTCCCTGACAGCATCATCTCTCTCGCGAGAAGAATTAGCAAGGGCCGAGGCAGATGAAGCTCGAGCTGCATCAGCAGCCTTCAGATCGGCCTCCAACTGAGAACCCCTAGCTACAAGAGTAGAATTCTGCTGCTCCAGCTCAGCGTTCCTTCTCACCAACTCGTCGCGAGAGCGATAGAGCATAGCGAAGTCGGTCACAAACTGTAAAAAACAAGGAAATGATCAGGAAGAATAAACCATCAAAATTTGTCAAAAGAAATTGAGAATTAGAAGGGAACCTTACCAAGGCAAGCCTCTGGCTATCTTGCAAAGCCAGTTGATCGGACCCCAACGCCCTCTCACGATCTGCAGGAAGGACTTCTCTCTCGAGCAGCGCAGGGGCAAGCTGAGGAGAGGTGGCCACCGAAGCCCCCTCAGGCAAGGCAGATACTAGGACCAGGGCTTGACCAGTTTTGGTCCTCAATTCCATCTTCCTCCTCTCCTCCTCTTTTTCTCTCTCCCTTCTCTTTCTCTCTTCCACCTTCTTCCTCTTCTCCTCCTTTTTCTTCTCTCTCTCTCTCGCCTACTCCTCCTCTCTCTTCTTCTTCTCTTTCTCCTCAGAAGAAGGCCGAGAACCAGTAGCTATGGCCCCGGAGGCAGTCTTCGATTTCTTGGACCTCTGTGCAAGAAGCACATCATCATCATCATCATCATCTCTGATTAAATTCTTCCTGGGAGGCATCTCTTCACCAGAACTGCTGGTAGTGCTCAAAGAACTGCTACTGTCAGCACTGCCTGCACCCAAATTACTCACAACACCTACAGGCTCACTCTCCGAGCTGCTCTCTTCTTCGTCCAATTGGATGGGCTCAGCAAAAATCTCTTCGGAAGAGTCAAAGTCCGGAACACTATCCACAGGTCGGGCTATGAAGCTGGAGCCTATGTTCTTGTATTCAAGCAGAAAAGCAGCAGACCTAGGATGTTCGCCGTCACCCAAAGGTTCCCTGATGTTCCAAGCTTTCACTAGTTCCAAGATACGAACCTCACTGAGAGCAGGCTCCAAGTTCTTTATCCTCGTTGTAAAAGAAAAAGCAAGGAGAGGTTAGAAAAATCACAAGTCAGCAAAGGTTGAAACAATAATCTGACATCTACCTATATATTCTTCCCCATAAAAGGGAACAGTGAACCTCTCAGACCTCGACCCTTCAAATTGGGGGGAAAGTTGCCAATTCCTGACAAGAAAATCTTCTTGCCAGTAGTCCTTATGGGAATCAGGTAGATTTACTACCAATACCCTATCAGGGCTAGTAGCCTTAAGGTACAGAACACCTGAACTCATTCGAGAAAAGGAGTAACAAAAGTAGACCTCGGCAAGCCCTAACTTTGTGCCATACAATTGATTTATCCTATGCATGCCGTTCACTATTTTCCATACGTTGGGCGAACATTGTGCAGGCACAATACTAAAATAGCTAAAGAAGTGCAGAAACAGATCATTAGGGGGGAAGGTAAGTCCCCCCTGGGAGAGAAACAGGACGTGAATCCAATGTGCATCCTCTATATCCCTAACGTTCCTAGGAGGCGAGGCACAACACTCAATCTCTACCCACTCAGGAATACTATAGAATTTTCTAAACTCAGTTACTGACCTATTTCCAATCTTCGCCATTGGAAAAATACAAGAAAAACTACAAACCAAAGAGAAAATGCAAAGAGCACGAGAGACTTACAAGACAGAAGATCAGGTCAAATGGCGAAGAAGCAACGAAAGTAGAGATCGAAAACAGAAGGTACAAAGCACAAGAGTTCTCAGAAGATAGAAGATTGCTGGAAAAGACTGAAGCGACGAAAAGAAATGTGCCTTATTCCAACGAGCCTTCAAGTCAAATCATAGAGCACGGATAGCGAAGCAGGTGCCGCCAAAGCAACTTCACAGTTTTCAAAGAAATCAACCATAATAGCTGATTATTTAAATTCATTGGACCTGTAAAAATGGCCCAACAAATTTAGGGGCAATTGTGGGTACCCTGAATTTAGCATCATAGGCCTGGACGAGTAGCCTCTCCTTAGCGGCCCAAAGCCCAGGCCCATCACCTTTTGTAATGATCCGATTACCCCACGATCCCATGAAGAGAAGTTGTGGGGGAACGTGATCCCATGTAGGGGAGATGGCTAATAAGGAGGAACCCATCACCCCCACTACTCCAACATATACATGTATAAATTAAACCCTATGTCCGGGGCAAAGGACAAGTTGTATTCTCTGTACTTATTCTTCAGAATATAGAGAAATAACACTGACTGAACCACCGTGGACGTAGGCACATCTTTGTTGAACCACGTATACCGGTTGTTGTGTGATTGGCATTTTATTTATCTTTTCTTGATTGTTACCTCTTTCATATTTATTTGTGTTGCATAATAATTGTCACCACAGTAACAAAACAAAATAATAATTAAATAATATCTTATATTTCGTTCCCGATTAAAGGTTCGTGTTTTATTTGTTCGGACTCCAATTCAATCACCGTTTGCGGCCACGTGAAGATTGGCCCGAGAGCTACAACTTCCATGAATACTTCGGGAAAAAATTTTGAATTGTGAAATTATCGAATTTCCCCTAAACATTCAAACTTTGACGAATCTTTACAGGAATACGCTGAAACTGCACACTAAGCACCTTACCACCTATAAAACTCAATAATTCCTCAAATAAAGTGTTAGCACATAAAACAGAGGTTATCTAAATGACGAGCACCAATATAGGCATTAAAGTACCCGAGGGGGCTAAATTGCATAGGTTCGAGGGTAATAAGTTCTATGATTCGGGATGAATCAAACCCCCTAACTTACCCATTGCTAGTCCCTAGTAATGAAATTCAAAGCAAGAAGAACTATAAAAAAAAATCACAAAACGGGAGATATATTCAAAAAAGATAAAAAAAAAAGATAAAAGCCACTTTCGCCTAAGAGAGATTGCATTTAGCATATGGAATAAGTCGTTAAACCCCTAGGTTACCCTAGTGGACGAGTGTCATCTCGTGAGAGTTTTCAGGGATGAAACCCACAAACATCATATGTTTCCTCAAAATATTCCCAAACCAACATTTGACAAGCCCAACAATAACAAACAAGATTTTAATATGTTATTAGAAAAGTGAATGATCACACACAAGTCCAGATTATTAACATTATAGATTGAACTTCGTGGAATTGAAACCTTAAAATGTGGGAGGTGAGAGAGCACATGTAAAGTATGATTTGATAAAAACTTAAATAAATCAAATAATAAATATAAAGCATGCTTATGTCAATCCTCACCGGCCATTATTCTCAACAAATGAAATCACTATGAATGGGAGGTAAAACAAGGGACATGCGGGCATAAAGAGTAAATGTAAATGGAAACTAGACCGTACACATGTCGCAAAAGAAGAACGCTATATATAAAATTCCAAAATTGTAATCACAATGAAAGATACTGCTCATAAATGAGGCGAAATGTATTTTCACAGATTATCAAAACTATTTAAACATTTAAATTAAATTCACCCTAGGATCACATAAAACTTCATAGGGTTGTAATGTACGTCTGGGGTTAAAGGTACGAAAGGAAGGGTATATGTATGGATTCAAAATGTTCAGGGATGAAAACTCAGGATAATGGAAAGTGTGGGCAATTTCAAAAATTTGAACATAATTTCCATAAAAAGCATTGAATATAACAACGGGGAGAGTAGACAAATCTTATTGAACACTATGTATACAACATATACAAATTTCTCTTTCTTTTGTTTTCTTCTTTTTCTCACTTTTTCTTTTCTATTCTTTTGTTTTCCACCTTCTCTTTTTCACTCTTTTCACTTCTTTCTCTTCTACTCTCACATGCCGAAATTGCAACCAAAAAACATGAACATCATTCAATCCCAAGTATCATTCCAAACAAAGGTATGTAAAGGAAATATGTATGATATATAAATCCAATGTGGAGTTGGTTATGGGATTTTGGTGTACAAAATGAAGGGCTATATTTAGGCTCAAAGGGGATGACGAGGGGAAACATATAAGGTCAGGTCAAGGCTAATATGGGTGATATAACAAAGATGGGATATGATCATTTCCTAAACTTTACGCAATTCTCGAGACAAAATAAACTTCAAAAATCATTCTCAAGTAACACATTTCATATATGAACTCAAATAATGAACGATCAATGAAAGAATAGTGAGATTACTAATGACTATAATGTTTTTAAAGAGGAAAGAAAAGTGTATAACACTCACAAATAAAGAAAAGCCCAAAGCTCACTGGATGTAAGTGTATACACTGCAACAAACGATTATCGAGTAATAAAAATCTTAAATCAAATGAATAAAGCAAGAAAGGTTCATGTTCTCATGGGAGTAAATTTTAATTCATGAAGTTATTTATAATATCAATAATTGAGGACTAAAATCTAATAACTTCTAAAATTGAGAACAAGCGTCATTGAGTTGTCTATTGGATCGGGCAATTATTGAAATTTATCATCGAAAACAAAGTCAAAATGCCCAACCAAGGAGGAAAAAAAAAAGATAATCTTTTTGAATTTTTTACTTTTTTACAAGAAAAGCATGCTTAGAAAGAACATATAATAAAATCAAAGAAATTACTAATGAATGGATAGAATATCCCACACCCCCTAACTTAAACCTGTCATTGTCCTCAATGTTAATTAAGAACCAATTAAAGAGAGAAAAAGAGTGATATTATCCAAAATGGAGTATTCTCTGGAAAGTACGAGTCCAAATATTCTACAAAACTTATTAGTACCAAGAATAGCAAAAAAAAACAATAACAAAAACTTAACTAACTACACTAGACAATAAGTAAAAAAAAAACACTAATATGTACAGCCTACAATTTTAACTTCTAACTAACTAAACACTAGAAGTTGAAATTTTTGAGGGTCCACCAAAAAAATGATTCGACTTTGGAGGATAACCGGTGTACCCTCACTAGAAAGCATGCCTCTCGAAAAATACAAATTTCATTTGAACAACGGAAGGCATATGTAAGGAGAAATAAGTGAACAATCCCCAATTAAAATTTTTTGAGGGAGGAAGGGGGATTTGGATAAGATGGGTGACAAATACACAAGGGGACCAAAAAAAATGAATTTTCTCCCAAGTATTTTTGAAATTGGAATGGGAGGGGCACACAAGGAGGCAAAGATGCCTTCATGGAAGGAAACTCGAGCAAGTACTCCTCATTGGTGAAAAGGTTTAACACTTTAAAGTTTGAAACCGATTCATCGGGTACTAGTGTCGATTCAGTAATGGAAAATGAAAAAGGGGAGGAAAGGAATTCAAACTCAAGAGATGAGTCATCATAGCTTGAAGATTGATTTTCGAAGGAAATAAGATCATTTTCAATGAAATATTCTTCTTTGGCTTCGAAAGAAGAAATCATTTCATTACAAATGGATACTACATCCATTTCATCCTCACTTTAATTCTCTATTAAGCCATGGGCCAAATGAAGAAGGGTTTGTTCCAAACTAGGCCGCGATTTCTCATTTGGTTCAAAACATTGTTCGACTTCAAAAGTCTTGGAAGAAAAATCGGCGTGCGATTCAAGTAATAAATCTAATTCATTCCCCCATTTATGATTTTCTTCCCGATAACGATTTTCAATTTTCTCATTTTTAAGCTTGCACAAGCCCTCGTCGAAAATCATAGGTAGAGGCGCAGATTTTTGCAAATGAGAACTTTGAAAATTATCATCGGAACTATACTCAAAATCATTATGATAAGAATTTTGAAATCTAATGAATGTTGTTTCAACATTTTTATTATAATGAATTAGAGGCCCAAAATTGATACAATCATCCTCAAAATATACACACTCAAAAGCTTGAATTTTGTTATACTCACCTAAAGACATTTTAGAATTTGAAATTTTTTCGGTCTCTAAGTATTCACGAAAAGTCATAGGGGTATGGAGATTTTGAGAATTATCATTACGATTATCGAAAGAATTAGAATAAGACATGCTTACCCCAAAAAATCCTCGAGATGACAAATTCCACAAAGATATGCACGGTCGAAAAATTCAATCGGCTCTTGGTGCTCAAATGTAGAAGTCCTACAAAAATGTAAGCAAAAAATTCAAATAGAAAGAAAATAATACGAAATACCAAATCAAAAAAAATCTAAAACATCAAGTCCCCGACAACGGTGCCTTTTTATAGCAGGGGAAACCACGACACGAGAGTCACCTATGCGTCGATCGTTTTAATTCGGCTCCCCTCCCTATACAAAAACCTAAACTAGTGACTACACTATTTTCAGGGAGTATAGCGGCCAGTCTGGGTATCGAATCCACAAAGACGGGTTGATAGAATTTAATCGGTTTAATACTTCTAAAATAAAAGTGTAAAATGTATTTTTAACAAAAAGGAAGAGATAATAAAGAGAAAAGATTATACTAGGCGAGTGTATTTAAACTACGTTAACAAAGAGAATAAAAACAATACGTTGCGTCGGATATCCCTCACCTAGAGTTAATTAGTATAAATGGTTACATAGGTCGATGAGTCTATCAAGATTGCGTCCCGTTTCGATAGTTAATTAAATCAAGGGTTGTCACACCCCTAAATTTTCATAAAGCCTATTAAGATTTTGACGTCAACAAATACCCCAGAAATTACACACGCAAGGCCGTAAATACGGAGCATACGTGTTACACCCCGTTAAATCTCTTAGGCGTAATAACTAGGACAACCCAATCGAAATACACCCGTAAACTCCATCACCAAAGCAAAGATACCAAATCAACTCTAGGTGACTTCAATCCAATACATCCTAGATTAAATTAGCCACTGCACATGGATAAAAGAATTAATTAAAGCACCTAATTAATTAAACAACAACTAATTAAATTAACACTACAAATTAACTAGACATGGAAATAAATGGAGAGCATGTAAATTTAGGGCACAAAGCATAAAAGAAAGAGATAAGACAATAAATATTATCCACTACATTAATGGGAGTCAAACCACCAAGAAACTAGAGGAGAGGGTATTATCCATGAAAATCCCCGAAATACCAAATCATAGGTCCTAAAACTAAGAGAAAATGATATATAGAATGTGTGTCTTTATAAAAATGAACTAAGGGCCTATTTATACTAAGTTGCGAAAAGGAAATAAAGAAAAAGTGAAAAAAAGAAAAAGAAAAAGGGGATAAGTTAGAATTAATGAATAAAAGAAAAAGGAAAAAGAAAAGAGAAAATATAAGTTACAGTTTTCGACCAAAGGAAACGGGGGACCGGTCGACCGCGGTAAGGGACGGTTGACCGCGCAAGAACGAAGGAGCACACTACCAAGTCCACAGGCCAAAAATGAAAAACCCGATCGACCACTGGAGCGTGGCCGATTGACCGGTCCTGTTTGAAACTCCCACTTATGCTACTGCTCTAGCCGAGAGCTCTCATGACCATACCCATTTGCGATTTCTACCGAGACCACCTCAGCTTTCTTTTTCCAATTGTTCTTCTAATTGTGCCGAGACCCACAATCCCAACAACGGACAAAGACTCAAAAAGCTACATGTCCAAAAATGGTCAAAACCATGAAAATACCCAAGGGGGTACTCCAAAATCCCGAGCCAATTGGCCCACAACTATATCCGCACGTGACCCAATCTCCAGTTTCGGAGGAAACCAAAACCCGAGCACCAAGTCGAGCCAAATAAAAATCTCCAATTGAAGCTTGTTGTAAGAAAAGAGAAGAAGGACATGGAAGGAATTAAGTAGAATGTTCGTAAATAAATTAAATAATGCCTTATATTTCTTTCCTGATTAAAGGTTCATGTTTTCTTTGTTCCGACTCCGATTCGAGCATCGTTTGAGGCCACACAAAGCTTGGTCTGGGAGATACAACTTCCACGAATACTTAAGCAAAAATCATGAAGTGTGAAATTACTGAATTGCCCCTGAACGTGCGAACTTTGACAAATTTGTATTGGAACACGCTGAAACTTCACAGTAAGCACCGCAACACCTATAAAAACTCAATAATACCTCAAATAAAGTGTTAGCACATAAAATGGAGGATTGATAAGAATAAATATAGGCATTAAAGTTCCCGAGGGGGTTAAATGCATAGGTTCGAGGGTAATAAGTATTATGATTCGGGACGAATCACACCCCCTAACTTACACATTGCTAATCCCTACTAATGAAATTCAAAGCAAGAAGAACTACAAGAGAATATATACAAAAGAGATAAAAAAAAAAAAAAGAAGATAAAAGCCACTTTCGCGAGTGCACAATTGCATTTAGCGTATGCAATAAGACGTTAAACCTCTTGGTTACCCTAGTGGACGAGTGTCGTCTCTTTAGAGTTTTCAGGGATGAAACCCACAAACACCATATGTTTCCTCAAAATATTTCCAAACCAACATGTGACAAGCCCAACAATAACAAACAAGATTTCAACATGTTGTTAGAAAAGTGAATGAATTCACACACAAGTCCGGATTATTAACATTATAGAATGAACTTCGTGGAATTGAAACCTTAAAATATGGGAGGGGAGCGAGCACATGCAAAGTATGATTTGATAAAAACTTAAATAAATCGGATAATAAATATAAGGCATGCTTATGTCAATCCTCAACGGGCATTATGCTCAACAAATGAAACACTACGAATGGGAGGTAAAACACGGGACATGCGGGCATAAAGAGTAAATGTAAACAGAAAGTAGGTCGTACACATGTCACAAATGAAGAAAGCTATATATAAAATTCCAAACTTGTAATCTCAATGAAAGATACTGCTCATAAATGAGGAAAATGTATTTTCACAGATTATTAAAACAATTTAAACTTTTAAATTAAATTCACCCTAGGATCACATAGAACTTCATAGGGTTGTAATGTAGGTTTGGGGTTAAAGATACGAAAGGAAGGGTATATGTACGGATTCAAAGTTTTCGGGGATGAAAACTCGAGATAATGGAAAGTGTGGGAAATTTTAAAAATTGGAAAATAACTTCTATAAAAATCATTGAATATAACAATGGTGAGAGTAAACAAAGCTTATTTAACATTATGTATACAATATATACAAATTTCTCTTTCTTTTATTTTCTTCTTTTTCTCACTTTTTCTTTTCTTTTCTTTTGTTTTCCACCTTCTCTTTTTCACTCTTTTCACTTCTTTCTTTTCTACTCTCACATGACTAAATTGCAACCACAAAACACGAACATCATTCAATCCCAAGTATCATTCAAAACAAAGGTATGTAAGGGTAATATGTATGGTATATAACTCCAATGTGGAGTTGGTTATGGGATTTTGGGGTTATGAAACAAAGGGCTATATTTAGGCTCAAAGGGGTTGACTAGGGGAAACATAAAAGGTGAGTTCTAGGCTAATATGGGTGATATAACAAAGATGGCCTATGATCATTTCCTAAACTTTATGCAATTCTCGAGTCAAACTAAACATTGAAAATCATGCTCAAGCAACACATTTCATATATGAACTCAAATAATGAACGATCAATGAAAGAATAGTTAGATTACCAACAAAGAAAAGTGTATAACACTCACAAATGAAGAAAAGCTCAAAGCTCACTAGGTGTAAGTGTATACTATGCAACAAAAGATTACCGAGTTATAAAAATCTTAAACCAAATAAATAAAGCAAGAAAGGTGCATGTGCTCATGGGAGTAAACTTTAATTCATGAAGTTATTCATAATATCAGTAATCGAGGACTAAAGTCTAATAACTTATAAAATTGAGAACATGCATCATTGAGTTGTCTATTGGATCGGGAAATTATTGAAGTTTATCATCGAAAACAAAGGCAAAATGCCTAACAAAGGATAAAAGAGAAAGAAAATATTTTTGAAATTTTAATTTTTATGAGAAATGCATGCTTGGAAAGAACATATAATCAAATCAAAGAAACTACCAATGAATCGATAGAATATTGAACACCCCCTAACTTAAAACCTAACATTGTCCTCAATGTTAATTAAGAACCAAGTTAAAGAGAGGAAAATATAGAAAGAGTGATATTACCCAAAATGGAGCAATCTTGTAAAACCCATATTTTTATGACTTTTAAATTTGGGGATTTATTAAATTTAATTTGAGATATTAAT
This sequence comes from Sambucus nigra, assembly GCA_949130495.1. NCBI lineage: Eukaryota > Viridiplantae > Streptophyta > Magnoliopsida > Dipsacales > Adoxaceae > Sambucus > Sambucus nigra. The sequence continues at coordinate 384,755,852 of OX422217.1, forward strand.
TTAATATTAATTCAGAAAATATTTTAAATATTTACTAGCACGATGAGAGTTAGTAATTATTGGGATTCTGTTGAATAATACTTAACGGATAAAGTAATATGCCTAATCGAAATTATTAAAATTATCACGAGTATATAATTTGATAATTTTGGGAAATTAAATCGGGACGCGTCGGGATTAAATTTGTATTCTTAAAAGTGAATAAATTGTAAGTCACTTGTATAGTCATTTTGAGTGTGACAATGTGTCCGGAAGCGTCGAGATAGTCAAAATAATGTATCCGGGGATTTTGTTTGTGTCTCAGGATGTTTTTAGGCCTAATTAGCATCCCGGGAGGGCGTTTTGGACATTTCATATTTTTGGGTAATTAAACCCACGAATTTACCAAGGATATATCCGATGTTAGGGGTTGTCATCTAGGGTTAACATAAGAAAAACCAAAGAACGGCCATTGGAGAAGAAGTGTAGAGGCTTTCCAAGGAGTTCTATGCCAAAAACTTCGTCGTTTGCACCGCCATCACCACCAAATTGTAGATCGCGCGATGAGGAACACAACCACACCACCTTCCTCCACAAATCAGAAACAAAATTTCCAGGCAAGTATCTATCTTGCTTTATTTTTCTTTAATGCTTCAATTACTTTAGTCTAAGGTTGATTAGAACTAGTTTCATGAAAGAAAGCATATATTGGAGACTAGAATTCGCATGTTGTAGAGGTAATAATCATATTCTAGAATTCTAATTCACATGTAGAGAATAAACCACAAATTTTCATTGAGTTAGAAGTAGAAAATATGGAAAAGAAGTGGAAGAATTGGAAGTTAAAGAAAAGATTAGGGTTCTTGAGGTTTATATAATTTTTGCCCTTTTAATTGTCATAATTGATGAAAACCCATATGTTTTACGTAGAAAATTATGTGTTTGGGTATATAACACGTGTAGTATCAGTTGTTGGGAGTTTTGGAGATAAATATGATGATTTGGTTGAGTTTGGAGAATGATTTTCATAACTGGGTTTTCTGCAGTTTCGCCATAACTGCTTGATCGATCGATCGATCAAAGAGCATCAATCTTATCTCGATGGGACCTTTATGGGGGATATTGACTTTTACCCTAGAACATAGAAATCCTTGGTACAGGCTAGCTGATTGATAGTCAGACGGTCCTAAGATACATGAGGGTATATGCTGACCTCTTAGTGACATGGAAATATGCTTCGCCTCCATTTGTATGTGTTTTGTATTAATACATTTCGAGAGTGATTACGAACTAGTATTTCCCTTAGTACGAGTGGTACGGGGACTTGATAGTAGAGTATGCCAACACCATAAAGTTTATGTGGGGTGCCGATAGTATATATATATATATTATATGAGTGATTTAATATATATATATATATATATATATATATATATATATATATATATATATATATATATATATATAGACATGAAACCAGGAACTTTCATCTGTGTATAAAAGTAGTTCAGTAATGAATCAATACTCTGACTTCATTACAAGTATTTGGAAATCTTGTGATAACACTGGTATATTTTTTAAATGAAATGAGATGGCTGTGCGAACCTTATTCTCGAAAAATAATTATCTTAGCCATAGAAATTGTCAACATGAAACCTTAAGGGAAATTTACATTAAAATGAACTTTCGGGGTTAATAGTGCGGTAGGCGTGCACACTAGGTGAGAGGTGAGAATTTTTCAAGAGAGTGTCGCATACTAACATGATTTTTGCATTAGCCGGTAAGCATTTCAATTAATTGCTAAACTAAATTTAAAATGTTTTACAACTGGGCTCTGACCCGTCTCTTATCATCTTTTCTCTCTTGTATATATATATATATATGTATGTATGTATATATTACAAGTGCTCAACCACAGGGGCGTCATTCTTAGGTTATTTGGACTGGACGTGCTGCAGCTTATGTGGGAGTTGCAGGCTATTTGCTTAGACGACCTCGTTGTCGATTCCACTCTTATTTCAGTTCTAATTAGTTGTGCATGTGTCGCCCGTTTCCTTATTCTGTTGGATTTGTCAGAAATTATGTTCATTTATCTTTAATATTTTACTCTTTGGGATTTGATTACTGTCGAGATGGTTTTCCTTTGTTGTTTGAAAGTTGGTATTTGTTTATTTGAATGGTTAAATTCATGGGTGCTAATTTCCAGTCTTAATAATTGTGTGATTCTTAAACTGTTACTTATGAAAGGTTTTCATAATTGGATTTAATAAAATGGAAATAATGTTTTAAATGGTTTTGACACTTTGCTTAATTATTTAGGGTGTTTAAATTGGAAAGTTTATTTTGCGACAGTGATGCTAAGAATGAACCAACCGTTCACCTTGATTATAATTTGATGAAGGACTGATCACTCGGTATTTAATTAGGCGGGGTGTCACAGGTGGTATCAGAGCATCAGGTTCTAGTGTCCTTTAGGATCTGTACGGCTTATTTTTGCTTCCAGCTTAGTGTTTTTGATATAGAGCCCTATTTTTAGGTTTGTTGTATTCTTGCATTTATGCTTACGTCTTCAACTATTCAAGATTTGTTAATAACTGTAGAATAATAAAGTTCCTTCTCGTTTCAGATGCCTCCGAGATGCCCACCCAAGGATAGACGTGCCCTGGCTGAGCAGCCAGCAGCTCCGGCTCAGGGAATGATTAACGCAACCGAGGTAGCCGCTATCATTGCTCAGGCGGTGAATGCCACATTAGCGGTAGTGCAGTAGGCCCCACCACATGTTCAGGCAGTGGAGCTAGTTCTAGCATAGCTTCCATCTGCATGGGAGCGGGGTAGGGATGCCTTTCAGAAGGCGCATCCCCTAGAGTTCTCAGGTAGTTCGGATATCATAGTCTCCAGCCAATGGAAGAAAGATATCCAGAGGCATCTGTGCATGTACGAGTGCACGAACATGCAGAAATAGCTGTTGGCTTCCTTCAAGCTAGTAGGGGACACTTTGCAGTGGTGGGAGTCCACCACCACCTTAGAGGAGAGGGAAATCATCACTATTCAGTCATTCTGGGTGCGGTTTGGCCGCAAATACTTTCCACCCGCCGTGCAGACTAAGATGAGGTGGAAGTTGCTGAATCTGAAACAGGAGAATATGATTGTTATTGAGTACGAGGAGGAGTTCAACAGACTTCTCACTATAGTGACAGATGAGTCACCCACAGAGGGGAAGAATATATTGCTATTTGTGGATGGATTGGCCCGGAGGATCCGCCATCACCTCATAGGCAATCTATCACTGAGTACCTACACGTATGTACTCAATGCTGCGTTGTTACACTGTCGGGATCAATGCTTCCATCTGTAGGAAATAAAACGAGTAGGAGAGTACAGTTAGCAGGGCAGGGTAGGGGTAGTAGTACTGGTGGGACACCAGCAGCCCAGGGGAAAAATTGTCACGGTGAGTAGAGTTCCCATCAGGGGGACCCCGCCAAGCGGTTCTGATCAGGTGACTCCAGAAATGGATTTGGGGGATTTAGGCAAGGACAACTGGGCCAGTCTAATCAGTAGGGCCAACAAGTCCAACACCGTCAGTAGTAGGGACATCATCAGGGCCAACAGCATTTTCAACAGGGCCAATAGGGCCAATGGCGGGGTGGTAACGGCCAACAGGGCCACGGTCAGCGGGGACAGGGGAGAGGAAATTTCAGGGGCCGATGTTTCAGTTGTGGAAAGAATTTCCATAGGCGCCAGGATTGTCCATAGGTATTTAGGGCCCCACAGCAGTAGGGTGATCGTGATGAGCCATAGAGGCCACTCTTTCCAGCCGCCCTCCCAGCTCCATCTCAGGTACCAGCCCTACCAGCCATCCCAGCAGCTCCAGTACAGCAGGGACAGTTGTAGTACGGATGCGTCTATAACGTCCACCAGGCAGCGGCTCCTCAGGCACCACCCACGATTAAGGGACGTTTCCTATCCATGTCACTATGGGTCGAGTTTTATTTTATACTCGGTAGACACACTATTTTATAGCTACTCATTTTGCAAAGGCCTTAGGATTATTAGCCATAGCAGAGAGCACTGTGACATGCATAGACTCACCATTAGGGAATGGGTCGTTGATTTTCTTTATATACAGGGGCGTGGGAGTAGAGATTGGTAGCATGATTTTACCAGAAGACATGTTAATCTTAGATATGCATGAGCACGATATTATTATTGGCATGGATTGGCTCGCCGCTTACAGAGACATGATAGATTGTTTCGGTGGCATTATTATCTTTGCCATTCCTGGGCAGGAGATGTTTATGGTGGCGATGCCTCATCCAGAGGGAGGCTATACCGCTCATTTGTATTACATAGAGGAGGATACCTCTAAGGAGGTCGTGATTCCCTTAGATTATATCCCAGTCGTTCGTGAGTATTTTGATGTATTTCAGGAGATACCGGGCCTACCCCCCAGTCGAGAAATAGATTTCATCATAGACTTGATGTCGGATACTCGACCGATAGAACGTGCTCAGTATCATATGGCTCCAGGGAAAATAAGGGGGTTACGGGATCAGATAGAGAAACTTTTAGGCCAGGGCTTCATTCGTAGGAGCATCTCACCTTGGGGCAGCCCAGTTTTGTTTGTAAAGAAGAGAGATGGTACACTGAGGTTATACATGGATTACCGGGAGCTGAACAAGGTCACGATACAGAACAAATATCCATTGCCTCGAATCGATGATCTGTTCGACCAGCTGAGAGGAGAAAACTTATTTTCGAAGATAGATTTGAGATAGAGATACCACCAGCTACGAATTAGGGAGCAGGATGTGTCGAAGACTGCTTTCTTGAAGAGATATGGGTCCTATGAGTTCAGAGTCATGCCGTTTCGGCTGACAAATGCTCCAGGCGTATTCATGGACTTAATGAACCGAGTATTTAGAGAGTTCCTGGATCAGTTTGTCATCATTTTCATAGATGACATTATGATATTCACACACTAAGGAGGAGCAAGTTGAGCACTTGAGGTAGGTTCTTCAGACTCTACGAGAGCATCAGCTATATGCTACGTACGAGAAGTGCAGATTCTGGTTATAGGAGGTGAAATTTTTGGGACATGTTCTGTCCGAATTGGGGATAGGAGTTGACCCGAGTAAAGTGTCAGTAGTGAGGGAGTGGGGACAGACCACGACATCGACGGAAGTGCGTAGTTCTTTGGGGTTAGCCGGGTACTACAGGAGATTCATTCGAGGTTTCTCAAAGATTGCGGGTCCATTAACGAATCTGACTCGCAAGGGGGTACCATATGTTTAGGACGATGCTTGTCAATTGGCTTTTGATGAGCTGAAAGATAAGCTAAATTCGACACCAGTTCTTACTTTACACAAGCCGGGAGTGGAGTATTTGGTTTACACTGATGCCTCTTTATGGGGACTCGGGGGAGTGCTCCAGCAGGAAGAGAAGGCTATAGCTTTTGCCTCCCACAAGCTTAAGCCGCACAAAAGAAATTACCCCACTCACGACCTAGAGCTAGCAGCGGTCGTTTTTGCGTTGAGGATATGGAGACATTATTTGTTGGGGGATAAGTTTCGCTTGTTCATAGACCATATGTCACTACAGTACATGTTCACTCAGTGACAGTTGAATATGCATCAGCGCAGATGGTTAGAGTTTGTGAAAGACTATCAGTTCAAAATACAGTACCATCCGGGGAGGGCTAATATGGTTGCTGATGCATTGAGCCGTAGTCCGGTAGGCAACGTAATGGATGTTTGGAAAGCGAAGTGGAAAGAGTTGGGTCACCAGAATGCGGTAACCCATTCCTTTATATATGTCACTACAGTCGCACCTGAGATTGTTACGAGGGTAATACAGGCACAGATAGCGGATTTATTTTTCCAGGAGACAATTGTACGACTTTTAGCTGAGGATGCTGAGTCTTATTCAGTAGGTTACGGTAGAGGTTTGAGGTTTAATGGGAGATTGGTGGTCCCAAAAGGAGAAGACTTACGTCATGTAGTGATGACACGGTCTCATGGGTCCAGATTTGCGGTACATCTCGGAGGAGATAAAATGTACCAGGATATGAGGCAGTAGTACTGGTGGAGTGGGATGAAGAAGGACATTGTTGAGTTGGTGTCTAAGTGTTCTACTTGCCAGATGGTAAAGGTAAACCACCAGAGACTGTCGGGGTTGTTTCAGCCGTTGGAGATACCTATGTGGAAGTGGGAGAGTATTTCCATGGACTTCATTACTGGGCTGCCTACATCACAGCGGGGTCACGACTCCATCTGGGTGATCATGGACCATTTGACCAAGGTGTCTCATTTACGGACATACTATACCACGGGCCAGTATGCACAATTTTTCATTGCCGAGATTCTTAGGCTACATGGGATGCCCCTGGATATTGTGTCGGATAGAGACAAGATTTTCGTGTTGCATGTCTGGGAGAGCTTTCAGAAGGCCATGGGTACAAAGTTGAGATTGAGTTCAGCTTATCACCCACAGACGGATGGACAAACAGAGCATACCAATAAGATGTTGGAAGATATGCTACGCATGTGTGTCCTTGATTTTAGACGAGGATGGGAGCCGCATCTTCCACTGGTGGAGTTTTCTTATAATAACTCCTATCAGTTCATGATCGACATGGCTCCATTTGAGGCATTGTATGGCAGGCCTTGTCATTCTCCAACTTGTTGGATAGAGGTGGGGGAAAACAAGTTGCTCGGACCAGAGGTAATTCAGGAAACCTCTGCTAGTATTGATCTTATCAGGAGTCTCATTCGGGTACCCCAGGACAGGCAGAAAAGCTACGCCGATGCAAATAGGTCTTTTTGAGAATTTAATGTGGGGGGCCAAGTATTACTGCGCGTGTCTCCTATGAGAAGAGTGATGAGGTTTGGGAAGAAGGGGAAGTTGGCCCCAAGGTACGTGGGACCATATCCCATTATCGAGAGGATTGGGTCGGTAGCATACAGATTGGAACTGTCGGAACACTAACACCTCATTCATGATGTATTCCACATTTCGTCATTGAGACGATACCTTCGAGATGCTATGGCCCACACCCACATCACGATAGAGGAGATTTAATTACAGCCCGACAGCTCTTATGAGTAAAGGCCAATGGCTATCCTAGACCATAGCGAAAGGAGATTGAGGTCGAAGGTAGTTCCACGTGTACGGGTCCAATGGGAACATCATAATGTGGAGGAATCCACTTGGGAGTGTGAGGCGGACATGCGCGAGAAATACCCAAAGTTATTTTTACGAGGTATGCCTTATTTTTTTGAATTTTGGGATGAAATTCCGTTATTAGGGGGAAAGTATGTAATACCCCGTATTTTTATGACTTTTAAATTTGGGGATTTATTAAATTTAATTTGAGATATTAATTTAATATTAATTCGGAAATTATTTTAAATATTTACTAGCACGATGAGAGTTAGTAATTATTGGGATTCTATTGAATATTACTTAACGGGTAAAGTAATATGTCTAATCGAAATTATTAAAATTATCACGAGTATATTATTTTATAATTTTGGGAAATTAAATCGGGACGCGTCGGTGTCGTGTCGGCATTAAATTAGTATTATTAAAAGTGAATAAATTATAAGTCACTTGTATAGTCATTTTGAGTACTCCAATGTGTCCGGAAGGATCGAGATAGTCAAAATAATGTACCCGGGGGTTTAGTTTGGGTCTCGGGATGTTTTTAGGCCTAATTAGCATCCCGGGAGGGCGTTTGGACATTTCATATTTTTGGGTAATTAAACCCACGAATTTACCAAGGATATATCAGATGTTAGGGGTTGTCATCTAGGTTTAACATAAGAAAAACCGAAGAACGGCCATTGGAGAATAAGTGGAGAAGATTCCAAGGAGTTCTAGGCCAAAAACTTCGTCGATTGCACAGCCGTCACCGCCAAATTGTAGATCGCGCGACGAGGAACATAACCACACCACTTTATTCCACAAATCAGAAACAAAATTTCTAGGCAAGTATCTATCTTGCTTTATTTTTTGTTAATGCTTCAATTACATTAGTCTAGGGTTGATTAGAACTAGTTTCATGAAAGAAAGCATATACTGGAGACTAGAATTCGCATGTTGTAGCGGTAATAATCACATTCTGGAATTCTAATTCACATGTAGAGAATAAACAAAAAATTTCATTGAGTTAGAAGTAGAAAATATGGAAAAAGAAGTGGAAGAATTGAAAGCTAAAGAAAAGATTAGGGTTCTTGTGGTTTATATAATTTTTTCCCTTTTAATTGTCATAATTGATGAAAACCCATATGTTTTACGTAGAAAATTATGTGTTTGGGTATATAACACTTGTAGAATCAATTGTTCGGAGTTTGGGAGATAAATATGATGATTTGGTTGAGTTTGGAGAATGATTTTCATAACTAGGTTTTCTGCAGTTTCACCATAACTGTTTGATCGATCGATCGATCAAAGACCATCGGTCGATCGATGATCGATCGATCGACTCCCTTCCATCGATCGATCGACCCATCCTGGAAAACTCATATTCCTCTTATAATAGTTTATTCCTATTAAAATGAGTAGTAACCTTTGAGCATTATTGTTAGAACATTTTGGGACATAAAGAGGACCAGTAGGACTTAGTAAAAAGTGAGTATTTTATATAAGACGAAGTTAGGGTTAACGGGGAGTAATATACACATAGGAAATTATGGGAACGTGTAACTAAAGGAGTGAGACTCGCAAGGAAGTTACGTTAGAAGATAAGAGAATACCTACTGAAATTATACATAGGGAGATAGAATACTACGAGTGATATGAAGTAATAAGGAATAATCTATAATTAAGAATAAAAGAGACGAGCCCGTTATATGGGATAATTGAGTATAGTGTACTAAGAACGAATAATCATAATTATGGGTCATGGGTGTACCTAATTAAGAAATGGGGATAGTAATATATATATATATATATATATATATATATATGACCGAGTGTTTGTGCATATATTATATATGTGAAAAATCATGCCCGCGTTACTTGCTATCACAGAGGTTACCGTGCCGGGACGGTCTTATCTCGATGGGACCTTTATGGGGGATATTGACTTGTACCCTAGAACATAATAATCCTTGGTACAGGCTATCTGATTGATAGTCAGATGGTCCTAAGAGACGTGAGGGTACGTGCTGACCTCTTAGTGACTTGGAACTATGCTTCGCCTCCATTTGTATGTGTTTTGTGTTAATACAGTTCGAGAGTGATTCTGAACTAGTATTTCCCTTAGTACGAGTGATATGGGGACTTCATAGCAGAGTATGCCAGCACCATAAAGTTTATGTGGTGTGCCGATAGTATATATATTATATGAGTGATTTAATATATATATATATATATATATATATATATATATATATATATATATATATATATATAGAGAGAGAGAGAGAGAGAGAGAGAGAGAGAGAGATGAAACTGGGAACTTTCATCTGTGTATAAAAGTAGTTCAGTAACAAATCAATTATCCGACTTCAATGTAAGTATTTTGAAATCTTGTGACAACGCTCATATATTTTTTAAATGAAATAAGATAGCTGTGCGAACCTTATTCTCAGAAAATAATTATCTTAGCCATAGAAATTTTCAACATGAAACCTTATGGGAAATTTACATAAAAATGAACTTTCGGGGTTAATAGTGCGGTAGGTGTGCACACTAGCTGAGAGGTGAGAATTTATCAAGAGAGTGTCGCATACTAACATGATTGTTGCATTAACCGGTAAGCATTTTAAATACTTGCTAAACTAAATTTAGATTTTTTTACAATCGGGCTCTGACCCGTCTCTTGTCATCTTTTCTCTCTTGTATATATGTATGTATATATTACAGGTGCCCAACCACAGGGGCGTCATGCTTAGGTTCTTTGGACTGGACGTGCTGCAGCTTATGTGGGAGTTGCAGGCCATTTTCTTAGACGACCTCGTTGTTTATTCCACTCTTATTTCAGTTCTAATTAGTTGGGAATGTGTTGCCCATTTACTTATTCCGTTGGATTTGTCAAAAATTATGTTCATTTATCTTTAGTATTTTACTCTTTGGGATTTGATTACTGTCAGGATGGTTTTCCTTTGTGGTTTGAAAGTTGGTATTTGTTTATCTGAATGGTTAAATTCATGGGTGCTTATTTCCAGTCTTAATAATTGTGTTATTCTTAAACAGTTACTTATTAAAGGTTTTCATAATTGGATTTAATAAACTGGAAATAATGTTTTAAATGGTTTTGACACTTAGCTTAATTATGTAGGGTGTTCAAATTGGAAAGTTTATTTTGCGATAGTGATGTTAAGAATGAACCAACCGTTCACCTTGATTATAATTTGATGAAGGAATGATCACCTGGTATTTAATTATGCGGGGTGACACAAATCTCTGAAAAGTACGAGTCCAAAGATTCTACAAAACCTGTTAGTACCAAGCATAGCAAAAAAGAATAATAAAAACTTAGCTAACTACACTAGACATTAAGTTAAAAAAAAATCCTAATATGTACAACCTACAATTTTAACTTCTAACTAACTATAATTAGAAGTATAAATTTTTTAGGGTACACCCAAAACACGATTTGACATTGGAGGATAACTGATGTACCCTCACTAGAAAGTATGCGTCCCAAAAAATAGGAATTATGTGTGAACAACAAAAGGCATGTGTAAGGCAAAAGAAGTGAACCATCCTCAATTAAAAGTTTTGGAGGGAGGATGGGGGATTTGGATAAGACGTTTGACAAATAGACAACGGGAACAAAAAAACTGAATTTTCTCCCAAGTATTTTGAGATTGGAATGGGAGGTGGAGCACAAGGAAGCAAAGATGCCTTCATTGAAGGCAACTCGAGCAAGTACTCCTCATCGGTGAAAAGTTTTAACACTTTAAAGTTTGAAACCGATTCATCGGGAACTAGCGTCTGTTCAATAATGGAAAATGAAAAGGGGGAGGAAATGAATTCAAACTTAAGAGATGAGTCATCATCGCTTCGAGATTAAGTTTCGAAGGAAATAAGATCATTTTCAATGAAATATTAGTCTTTGGCTTCCAAAGAAGAAATCATTTCATTGCAAATGGATACTACATCCATTTCATCCTCACTTTCATTCTCTATTAAGCCATGGGCCAAGTGAATAAGGATTTGTTCCAAACTAGGCCGCAATTTCTCATTTGGTTCAAAACATTCTTCGACTTCAAAAGTCTCAGAAGAAAAATCGTTGTCGGATTCAAATAATAAATCCAATTCATGCTCCCACAAACGATTTTCTTCCCAATAATGATTTTCAATTTTCTCATTCTTAATCATGCGCAAGCCCTCGTCGAAAATCATAGGCTGAGGCGCAGATTTTTACAAATGAGAACTTTCAAAATTATCATCAGAACTATACTTAAAATCATTATTATAAGAATTTTGAAGGCTAATGCATGTAGTTTCAACATTCTTATTATAAGGAATTAGAGTCCCAAAATCGTTACAATCATCCTCAAAATGCATGCACTCCAAAGCTTGACTTTGTTATACTCACCCAAAGACATTTTAGAATTTGCAATTTTTTGGGTCTCTAAGTATTCACCAAAAGTAATAGGGGGTACGGGGATTTTGAGAATTACCATTACGATTACCGAAAGAATTGAAATAAGACGTGCTTACCCCCAAAAGGCTAGAGATGATAAATTCCACAAAGATATGCGCGGCCAAAAAATTCAAGCAGTTCTTAGCACTCAAATGTAGAATTCCTACAAAAATGTTAGCAAAAAATACAAACAGAAAGAAAATAATACGGAATACCAAATCAAGTAAATTCTAAGACATCAATTCCTCGGTAACGACGCCTTTTTATAGCAGGGGAAACCGCGTAGTGAGAGTCACCTATGCGCCGATCATTTTAATTCGGCTCCCCGCCATATACAAAAACCTAAACTATTGACTACATTCTTTAAAGGGAGTATAGCGGTCTGTCCGGGTATCCAATCCACAAAGACGAGTTGCTAGAATTTAATCGATTTAATACTTCTAAAATAAAAGTGTAAAAAGTATTTTTAACAAAAAGGAAAAGATAATAAAGAGAAAATATTATACTAGGCAAGTGTATTTAAACTAGATTAACAAAGAGAATAAAAACTATAGGTTGCATCGGATATCCCTCACCTAGAGTTAATTAGTATAAATGGCTATATGGGTTGACAAGTCTATCAAGATTGTGTCTCGTTTCGACAGTTAATTAAATCAAGGGTTATCACACCCCTAAATTCGCATAAAAGCCAAATAAGATTTAGCTGTCAACAAATACCTCGAAAATTATGCACGCATGGTCATAAATACGAAGCATACATGATATACCTCATTAAAACTCCTAAGCGTAATAACTAGGACAACCCAATAGAAATAAACCTGTAAACTCCATCACCAAAGAAAAGCAACCAAATCAACTCAAGGTGAGTTCAATCCAACACAACCTAGATTAAATTAGCCACTACTTAAATTAACACTACAAATTAACTAGACATGGAAATAAATGGAGAGCATGAAAATTTAGGGCACAAAGCATAAAATAAAGAGAGAAGATAATAAATAGTATTTTCTTACATTAATGGGAGTCAAAACATCAAGAAAATGGAGGAGAGGGGTGTTCTCCACCAAAATCCCCAAAAATACTAAACCCTAGGTCCTAAAACTAAGAGAAAATGATATATAATGTGTGTCTTTACAAAAATGAACTAAGGGACTATTTATACTAAGTTGTAAAAAGAAAATAAAGAAAAAGGAAACATAAAAGAAAAGAGGATAAGTTAGAATTAATGAATAAAAGAAAAAGAAAAAAGAAAAAAGAAAATATAAGTAACAGTTTTCGGCCAAAGGAAAGAGGGGACCGATCGACCGCAGAAAGGGCTAGTCGACCGCGCGAGAATGGAGGAGCACACTACCCATGCCAAAGGACAAAAATCCAAAAATTGGTCGACTGTCGAAAAGTGGTCGGTCGACCGATTCTGCTGGAAACTCCCACTTTTTCTCTGCTCTAGCCGAGAGCTCCCATGACCATACCCATTTGCGATTTCTGCCGAGACCACCTCGGCTTGCTTTCTCCAATTGTTCTTCCAATTATACCGAGACCCACAATCCCAACAATTGCCAAAGACCCAAAAACTCCACGTCCACAAATCGTCAAAACCATGAAAATACCAAAGTGGGTACTCCAAAAACCTGAGCCAACTGACCCACAACTATATCCGCACGTGACCCAAGCTCTAATTTTGGACGAAAGGATCCAATTTCAAACGAAACAAAAACTCGAGAAAAACCCAAGCCAAATAAAAATCGCCCATGGAAGCTTGCTATAAGAAAAGAGAAGAAGGGCATGGAAGGAATTAAATAGAATGTTAGTAATTAAACAAAATAATAATTAAATAATATCTTATATTTCATTCCCGATTAAAGGTTCACGTTTTCTTTGTTTAGACTCCGATTCGAGCACCGTTCATGGCCACGTGAAGCTTGGCCCGATAGCTACGACTTTCGTGAATACTTCGGGCAAAAATCTCAAAGTGTGAAATTATCAAATTGCCCCTGAACGGGCAAACTTTGACGAATCTTTATCGAAACGTGCCGAAACTTCACACTAAGCATCGTCATACCTATAAAATCTCAATAATACCTCAAATAAAGTGTTAGCACATAAAAAGGAGGTTGTCTAATTAACGAGCATAAATATATGCATTAAAGTACCCGAGGGGGATAAGATGCATAGGTTCGAGGGTAATAAGTTCTACGATTCGGGACGAATCAATGTGATTGTCCGAATGTCTTCTTTTGATCAGCATATTATTGATATAATTTTTTGTAGATGAGCTGATTTTCTTCTTGAACATCTTAGTCACAATATGCTCGTACATTATCTTAACATTTTTAAGGTCGGGCGACATGACTATATAGAAGTAAAATCCTATAATCATGATGAAATAGGCCTTATCCTGATCAAAACTAAATAGAATTATTTGGTGATCCTTTAAGTATGTGTCCATAAATCTCATGAGTTGATGACCAGCTATTGAATTGACAAGTTGATAGATTCTAGATAGGGGAAAGTGGAAGCTTTAATGAGATTTGTGAAATCAACACAAACTCTCCACTTTCCACTCTTCTTTTTTACCACAACTATGTTGGAGTTCTAATCCAAAAATTAGAGTTCTTTAATGGAGTTGGCATGAAGTAGATTATCAAGTTTATTATTAATCAATTTAACTTTCTTAGGAGATGGCTTATGTGGCTTTTATTTGGCTGGCCGAAACAAAGGATCCACATACAATTGATGATAAGAAACATCTAAATAAATCCCTAACAAATTATAGGGATGCCAGGAAAATAATTTGAATTCATCTTAAGCAATTGAATGAGCTACTATGACTCATCTTCTGGAAATTCGAAGATAATTAAGAAGGTATTATCTAATGGGGTTGTGTTTAGAGGAAAAATTATGAATTCCTCCGTTACTGGATCGGTGGAAGTAAGAAAGATTTCTTCCACTCTCAAACAAGCTCCGTTTGGTTTTGATATGGGCTGGTAACGATCTAAATCATCATCATTTTCATTTTTCTTGGGTTGAGCTTTTTTTTCCTTTTATGGCGGCGATGAAATAGCTCCATGCAACTACTTGATCATGCCTAACTTTAACAATACCCTGATCGGTAATAAATTTAATCTCATAATGCAACGAAAAATGTACAACACTCATGTTAGGGAGCTATCCTCTAGCTATGACGTTGTTGTAGGGAAAATCCGATTAGATCACAAGAAATCAATCTCATGATTGATAAATATGATCTTGACTTACAATTTGATTTTTCTTAGTAGAGTTTCCATGCTACAATTAAAACCAATTAAAGGGACAACCTTTGTGTCCGGGTCTTGCATATTGTACCAAACATTCTACAATATGTTAACATACATTTTATTTGACTAACTTCCTTAATTGATTACTGTTCTTTTTACCTCAAAGTTCAACACTAAAAGAATAAGGATCAAAGCATCCTTATGGGAAAAATTAACATCGACCAGATCATTATCCGTGAAAAAAATTTCTCGATCAATATTAATATCCTTGCATTCTCGTTTAATAAATAAGGTCTTAGATATTTCCACTTGAAAAGCCTATTGCACACTACCGACAATCTTGAATCTTTCCCATAAATTTTTTCTTATGCATTAGGAAGGATCAATAAAACCATATATTGCTATAATTATTCTTGATGGTCAGGATAATGGGAGATTACCGTTGTCCTTCTTCTTTTGTACTTAATAGATCTGTACTGAGGTATCGCTTGAATGAGATCTTATAGGTATCGATTGAAGATATTACTGTTATCTATCTTATACCCATAATCTTGATGAAAAGTACACCTAATATTAGTTTCTCAATCGTTTGGGGCGTTGTCTATCTTAGGTGGGTTCTTGAAGTATGGCTTACCCTTTTTCTAAGGTAGGATCTAGTAAATTAGTTCCTTTAAAAAGGTGTTGGTTGATTAGTCACCATTCTTACTGGTTGGAATATTTGATAATCCAATATAATTCTTTGGACACCTTCTTGGCGGAAGTTAGATAGGTTCCTCTTTTGGATCATTATTTTACATTGTTATTCTTAAAGTGATTAGAAGGATATTCGACCTGAGTATCAATATTGAGGAGCTCATCTTTAACCTTGGTGTACCATCAAGATACATAGAAGAGTCAACATCAGAAACTAAAGATGCATAAACAATCGTGTTATCACCAAAGCTATATCTCCTCATAGGTTTTTGAATCCAAAGTTCTCTTTTGTTAGCCAAAGATGGTTGTTCTTCCTATTATAACTATGTCCCTTTTTTTAAACCTCCACCTCTTTACGTGAAGATTCAATAAGAGTAGTGACATCCACTAGCACCTTTTTCTCTCATTCTCCACCAAAGAAACTTCTTTCTCTACCTCTGACATGTTTACCATAAACTCCTCACCGAAATTCACATCCCTACTCACCATCATTTTCTTATCTTCTGGGCACCATAACTTATATCCCTTAACCGCATGAAAATTATGTTTAGATCAATAGAATTAATTTTTCCCTTACTAATACGAAAACAATTTGGTCACCCGAATACATGAACCATGTAATAAGTCGGATCTGAAGTTCACCAATACTCCATAGAATTCTTATAGACAATTGTGACAGATGGTAAATGGTTGACAATAAAGCAAACACAACATAATACAGCTATCTATAAATGCTTCGACAAGACCGCATTAAGTAACATATAACTCATAATTACAAGTAAGGTTCGATTAATACTCTCTATCATTCCATTTTATTGTGGCATTTTTCAGACTAAAAAATGTTCAATAATACAGTCATCCTTATAATACTTCAAGAAAGGATCATATCGATACTCCCCGTCATTATCCAACCTAAGTACCTTGATCTTCCTTCCATTTTGATTCTCCACCATCTTTTTCCATTTAAGAAACAAAGGAAAGACCTTTTCCTTGTGTTTCATGTTATAAATCGAAGTCCTCTAAGATTAATCATCAATGAATATCACAAAGTAGTGACTAAGTCCTAGAGATTTTGTTTTAGAAGGACCCTAAACATCTATGTGAAAATAATCAAGTATTACCTTAGTGCAATGAATCGATGCACAAAATTTGACACTTGTTTCCTTCCTAGATCGTAATTCACATAAAATCCCAATTTGAAACTCTTTGCACCCTTTAGCAACATCTCCTTACAAAACACTGCCATGACCTTCTCCCCTACATGTCCCATATTCATATGCCAAATCCTAGTGGAATCTGTCTTTGCCTCTTTTTTATTATCAATAATTGAGGCATGACATGCTACTATGCTCCCTTGAAGAAGATAGATGTAATAACCCGTATGTTGGGTATTATTTAAAATGATTGTTAATTCTGAGAATAAATTAATAATCTTGAAGAAATTAGAGGGATAAGACTTCAACTACTAGAACTTACCCCATGTACCCCATATCTTGAAGATATGATAGGACACTCAAGGAAAACGATTGATCTTGGTGCTGTCAAGGAGAACTAGAAAAATGGGGGTGCCTAAATTGATCATGCTGCCTAAGGTGAAGTAGATAAAAAAAATCATTTTTACCTAGGATAAAGAGAACCGTGAGAAAGAGAAAGTTGTCAAGAAGGCTTAAGAATAGGAGAATTGAATAAATGCATCCCTTTACTCCCTCTAGGAGTGAGAAGCCTTTGCTTATTTTACCAAGACAGTATAATCCACCACCACCATCAACATCTAGGATTCACCACCAAATAATCAAACTTATGAAGGGTAAATAACATGTCACCACTGAGGATTCAACATTACATAATGTCAAAGTTGTCTACTCAATATCTCAGGTTATCGTGTTTTTCAAGGACACGCCGGCCTTGAGGAACTTTACTCTAGAGCACCTTTACGTGGAAGGGATCCATCTTATAATTATCGTAAGCGAGATTTTAACTTTAATTTTTAAAGTTTTCAATATCATTTAGACAATAATTGACCTTCTTTTTCCTATTCTTTTTAGTCCATGCACGAGATGGCCACTCGAGCCAATAATTTAGTGAGAATAAATCACATTTTTCATGACCAAGATAATATCATGAAGAATAATTTTTCTAACAGGTACAACAATATTACTGAGATCGAGTTCAAGCTCAAGGAAGATGTCGCATGCAAGGAGATGCGATGAATGAAGGTGAACTCCCATAGTTACAGTTTGATAAGGAAAAATCCGAAGTAACAGAGTAGAAGAAAGTCTTTACTTAAAAGATTCTAGGAAAGCTGACCCTTTCGACGAAGAAGAGGACTCTTGCTACTAATCTAGGGCACCCCCAATAAAAACCTTTGATGAGGGCTTTGAGTCTTGGGTCTAGTAAGTTATTGCTTAACTAGACTATCACGAGTTAGTTACCTTTAATAAAGGTTATAATACTGGTCTCTAAAGGGAAAATGTTCCTAAAGGAGATAATGTCTATGTCAATCACAACTTGTATAAAACTCTATCATCGATTATGGATGAGCTTCGTTGATATATGGCTAAGAGATTAACCATATGAAAATTTAGTTGATAATCCCTGAAGGATAGGGTGAGGAGGGGATTCCGTTGTCACCAGTTGGGGCGAGGTAACCCTTAATGCCCTAGTTATTTTATATTTTTTGTTTATTTTCATTTACTTTGATTTAGGCCTTCTGACCATTATTTTGTAGACCTTGTGCCATTTTCTTTATATTAATGAATAAGCTTTCCATTCGTCATTTTTACCCGATTTATTAATTTTTTTAACATGTTATGGTATTTTTTGCTTGCGATCAATGGACTGTAGGGTTGTGGCCGACTTGACTTGTAAACTTTGATCACTAAACCAATATTTACATTAAAATTTGAGGGGTTAACATTCTCATTTAACTTAATCATTAGTTGGTGGAGTTGGGATATGTGACTGACTCCATTGACTTGTAAATTTAATAAACAAGTCAATGTTTCAATTAACTAATTAACCAAAAAAATTGATAAGCCAACATTACTTAATTGTTAGTCTCCATGTTCTTATTGAGTCTTTTGCCTATTCTAGGATAACTAACCCAAAGTTAGGTCATATAACTGTTCTTAGGTGGTTTAGTGTCAAATCACAGGCAATTGACTTATTCAAAGTTGTATCATAATTTGTTATATGGGTTTTTCCCCATTCTAGGACAACCAGCCTAAAGTTAGGTTATACCACCATTCATAGGTGGATTTAGTGTTAGGTTGGCTTGGGCTTATTATTGGCCGAACAACCAAGAGTTAAATTTTACCATCGTTCTTAGGTGTGTTTGTTGTCAAATTATAGGCGAATGACTCGTTCTAATTGGAACCACCCACTCTTAGGTGGTTATGTGCAACTAAGTTAGAGTAAGGTTATACCACTATTCCCAGGTGGGTCTAGTTCCAAATCGTAGGCGAATAAATTGTTCAAAGTCCTAGTAACCATTACTACTTGGGTTTGTGTCTATTCTAGGCTGACCAACCTAAACTTCGATTATACCACCGTTTTAGGTGGTTTTAGTGCGAAATTATAGGTGGCTAACTTGTTTTAAGCCGTACCAATAATTATAAGGTGATTTTTTTTATAGAGATCAAATAATTGCATTTATTAACACGAATCACTTTTATTGATTGAAACCATTGTTAAAAGTAAGTTGTCCTACATAATGATTAAATTTTTTGAGGTTCGTAGCATTCCATGACCTTGGAATTACAATGCCATCTAATCCCTGTAAGTGATGTGAATCGCCTTCATACTTTGAGGCTACTTTATAGGGCCATTTCCAGTTCAGAGATAATTTCCTGTTAGAGTACTTCTTGGCACATGGGAGAAGTTCCCTGAGCACTAGATCACTGATATGAAATTCGTTAAGTTTAACTTCGTGTCGTGTTATTGGGGAAGCTCTTCTTGATATGCTACGAGGTGAATATGATATTCAGAGAGTTAGCATGCCAATCTCTAAAGAAATGACTACTTCCATTTCATATTCTAGTGCATATAGAATATCCCTCGTTGGTCTCCTAGAGGTTGTCCAATAGGCCCAAATTATGGACAAAAGTTCATCCACCCATCTTACTTTTATGTTCTCTAATCACCATTTGATCTTGATGACTTTGTTCTTGTACCTCTCACTATGGGAAAACCACTTATGCCTAGTGATTTTAGATCCCATCTTGTGCGAAAAAGTCTCTAAATACATCCTTTGGAACTTGCTTCCATTGTCTAATACCAAAGATATAGGAATGCCAAATATTGTGATCATGTTCCTCCACACAAATTGTCTAGTGCCAACTTCTGGGATATGAGTTAAGAACTCAACTCCAACCCATTTTTTGAAGTAATATGTGGCGGTGATTAAGAAGTTTCGATTCCCAAGCACTATAAGTTGAGTTTCTACAATATTTTTTCCCCACTAAGAAAAATGACATGGACTTATAAGAGGGTTAAGATCACCAACTAAATTCTTGATAATGGGAGAGAACTCTTAACATTTATAACACTTTTGGACAACGTTAATAACGTCCTTTTGCATGAAGGGCCACCAATATCCCCATGAGATCTCCCTATAAGATAGTGATCTTTCACCTGTATGATTTAAATAACTTTCTTCATACATCTTGATGAGGTTTATTTACACTTGATATAGGTGGATGCACTTGAGTGAAGGGTCTGTGAAAGATTGTAGATAAATATTTCCTTTAAAATTAATAACAAACCTTGCCGACTAGATTTTCAATTTATGGGCATCTTTGTCTTCCTAGAAAGGTCTCCATTCTTTAGATTGGTAATGATTGGGTCTATCCAAGATAGACCGACTCGATTTTCATGATCTATAATTTTGAATCTTGTTCATTAATGCTTGGTTGGCCAGCGCATTCCACTTTGATTCTTATTTTCATATCAGTGCCAATTGTTGATGTCATTATGACTAAGGCGTCATAATGACTATTACAGTTCCTCGGCAACTGTTCTATTAATGTTAGTAAAAAAGGACTTCAGGATTTGCCTTGTTTTTTCCTAATAAGTGAGTGTCCTCAAATATTTGGATACATACTCTTGCAATTAAAAGATAATCATAATGGACAATGATATTCGATGCCCCCATGTCAATTGTCCTTTACAAGCCAATTATCATGGACTCATAGTCCACTTCATTGTTGGAACCCTCGAATTCATTATGAATTTATTATTCCATGAGGCAACCTTGTGGGGTCATAAATATGATCCCAACACCGGTTCCTCACTCGTTCACTGCTTTATCCACGAATAGCCTCCATTTATATACTCGATATGCTTGATCTAGGTTGAGCATCTCTAAGAGGGGCTAGGCTAAACAACCTTTTCTTCTGAACTTATTGAGAACTCAATAATGAAATTGGACCACGCTTTCTTCTTTATAGTTGTTCCAAATCATATATAATATCAAATTGAACCAACTCCAATGACCATTTGGTCATCTTGTTGGACAAATATTCTTATATAAATACCTCCTTGAGTGGAAAAAAGGTTAGAACGACTAAAGTGTGAGCGTAAACATTCTTGAAGAAATCATAAGTGCAATGTGACACCACGACTAATTAAATATCGAGGAGCAACTCCTTTATTAAATTAATACAGAATATCAAGTTGGTTTAGTCTTAGCATCACTGTCGAAAACATTTAGTTACTTACTAGCCACCTAATATTTAAAATAGAGATATGAAAATTTTTATTAATTAAATTAACAATTAACCAAGTAATTACGTCATCATTCATTAATCGCATAAACAATCTCATATGAATAACCAACAAAATGAAATAAACTGAGCCTGGTGTAAACACTCCAATAATAATAATACCAGAGTAAATAAAATCCCAATACAAGAGTCTGAATAAATAAACCAACATCTGAAACAATGAAAGTTTTTATCTACAATCTCTAAATAAGAATGGGCAACATGCCCTAACTGATAAGAATGAATCTGAAGGAACCAAGGATAAATGTGGAGGCGTCTAATACCGAGATCCTGTAGCTTCCACAATAGCTACATCACATCATCAGAATGGAACTCCTATGCTTGGCATCCCTGTGGCTGGGCACCTAAAAGGTTTTTTTCCCAAAAAAATATATTTGGAGGAAAACGGGTCAGAGCCTGAGGTGAAAACAGTTTAAAAATAGCAAGTGTTTAATTTCATTAAACAGTAAATATTATATACATGTTAGTTGCGTACTCTTACATGAGTTTCTCACCCCCTCAACTAATATGCACGCCTAATGTATACGCCTAACCCATCATAGTTATGCCACTATCTAACTAGTCTGTACTAACTCCTCCTTTCACACTCTAATATATGGTGCCTACTCCTATTACCCAAGCAAGTCATATTTATATCCCATATTCACATTCATTAAATTACTTATCTCAAGTGTTATTTAGATTTTCAGATTCTTAACCCATTTACATATCTTAGTTACTCACATCTACTAAGCAACAGTGAACTAATCACAAGCATATATATATATATATATATATATATATATATATATATATATATATATATATATATATATATATATATATATATATATATATAAATCCGTCACCCCAAAAGGATGGAACATGTGGTGCACACATACTCTGCTATCAATCCCGATACATCACACACATAAGGATTTACAAGTTCCGAATCACTTAAGAACCGTATCAATACAATTCACACATATTGGAGGCGAAGATAGTTCTTATACACATGGGTCACGCACATACCTACGCTCCCATGGTTAGTTGACTTATCAACTCACAGATAAGTCATTCACAATCCTATGTCCTTAAAGTACCAATCTAAATCCCCCCGAATTCACACAAAGATAAGATGATCCTTTTTTCGAACTTCAAGCTCGCGTGATAGCAAGTATGGTAGGTATGTCATACATAGAATCATCCATATACTAGGTAATCACACAACCTAACTATTTATCAACATTAATATAGGTATTCTATATCGTCTATTACCAGTCACATACGCATTTTAATTCCATCCCAGATATTCTACGTAATATGTTTAGCGCGGAAACTCTCTCATCGTATAAATTCGAATATTTAAACCTATATCAACAGGTTACTAAGTCACCCACTTGCCTCTAAGGTTATTTCAGTAATTCAAATTCTCTCTTCTATTGTTCTTATCCTTAAATTAACATTCAACCAGTTTCAATCCCAATTTTATAAAATTTCTAATCGTACCTCACTCGGTAAACACTCGTAAGTATCCCATTTAATCCCAAAAGGTATAACATTTTTCGGGCATAAACTACAACCCTACTGACCTTAACCAAGTCCCCCAATATTCTATTAAACCCATAAGAGTTCTTACAATCTTGGGATTTGTCAAACCTAAAAGGGAAACAATCTACAAAAATCAGGAGGAGTCGATCGAATGAGGGAAAGGGGTCGATCGATTGACATTCATGGGTCGATCGATCGATTAAACACGTATTGCGATTCTGCATAATTTTTCCTATGGGTTTCATCAAAATTAACCCTCAAATCCTCAACTATAATGTCCCAAACTCCGAAATATTTATTCCTAACATCATACCAACATAAATACATATGTTCCACCATTTTATAATCATCAAATCATAAGGGGAAATCAATTTCTTGGATCAAATCATATATTTTTCATAAAAACCCTACTTCTCCTATTTTCTTCAAGAACATTATATAACTCGATAAAAAATTCATAGTTCTCTACACATGGATCATAATTGTGTGGCTGCTATATTCCCAGAAATTAAACTACATGCAACACCTACCCAGATTACGATTTTAATTCTTCAGATCCATTCGTTCATCATTTTTCAAGGTCATTCTCCAATTCTAAACTAACATGGATGATATATGCACTAAATTATTGCAATTTAAATCACTTGTTTGGAAATAAAGATTATGATCCTTTGAAGCAGATGATATAGAAATGATCCTCTCTTCCCAATCTACCTGGTGGTGGTGACGGTGGTGCAAAAGCCTCTAAGTGGTGGTGCTCCTTTGGGAACTTCCTTCTCTTCCTCTCTAATGGACGTTTGTGATTTTTGGTTGTGAAAACCCTAGGAGACCTAAGTGTTGGATGATATAATTCACTTAAAATTCGTGGGTCGCTATTCCTCAAATAATAGAAATGACTAAAATGCCCTCTCGTGCTACCGGTCAGGCCTAAAATGCCCACGGACCCAAACTAAACCCCCGGCTGGTGTTTTCTTACTATCTCGACCCTTCTAGACTTGTTGGTACACTCTAAATAATCGTACGGATGACATAAAAGTAAATTACTTTTAAATCCATTAAATTGGTTCCTAACACGACTGACACGCACGTCCCAACTTAATTAGTGAAACTGATGTATTTTCTACTCGAGATAATATTAATAAATTCATAATCATATATTAATATACTCACTCAGTAATATTCAACATAATTATCTTAATCAAATACTAACTCTTGTCTCGTTAGTATATAAATCCGGATTAATTTCTAAATAATTTCCCAATTTTAATTTCATTAATCCATAATTAAAAGCCATAAAAATATGGGGTATTACATGCAAATGCTAATTTCTCAATGGTAATGTACCTCCTTTTGGATTCAAAGAGAGTATAACTAACCTATTAAATTGACAACTTATCTCTATCCAGATGTTGAACTAGTTCTCCACTAGTTGCATGTGAAAAAATGGGAAGGTAAAAGTGGAGATTCTCACCACCGACCAACATTAAGTGATCCCAAGTACCATTTTATGTTCTCCAGCATTTGATCACATTCATGTATCCGGATCTTAATGTTTTATTTTTTCAATGCTTAGAAGAATAGATGGCATTTGTTAAATTATGATGATATGAATCGAATAAGAGCGGCCAATATCCCACTCAAGACTTGAACATCGTTTACAGTGGTTAGGTTCTTTAAATCTTACAAAGACTTAATATAGTATAGATTGGATTCAATTACCCTACTATCCGAGAAAATTGATAGATCTCATGCCAAAGGCACACTTGGAGGTATTTAATTACATCCCGTAGTCTCTCGGGATCTTAAAGGTGCTGGAAAGAACTCTGATTTACTGGTTCGAACGTCAGATTTTGATGAGCATATTATCGATATAAATTTTTATAGATGAGCCAATTTTTTTCTTCAACATCTTGGTCAAAAGATACTTGTACATTTTTGGAACATTTTTAAGATCAGACGACATGACTATATAACAGTAAATTCCTAGCATCGTGATGAAATGGGCCTTCTCCTGATCAGGACCGAATAGAGTTATTAGTTAATCCTCTAATATTCATTCATAAAGCTTGTGCGTTGATGGCCTATTATTGAATTAACAAGTTGATAGATTCTGGATGAGGGAAAGTGGAAGCTTTGTTGAGATTTGTGAAATCAACACAAACTCTCCATTTTCCACTCTCTTTTTTTCCACAACTATGTTGGAGTTCTAATAAAAAAAATTAGACTTCTTTGATGGATTTGTCATGAAGTAGATTCTCAAGTTCATTCTCAATTGGTTTAACTTTCTTAGGAGCCAAATTTTGCAACTTTTGTTTGGCTAAAAGACATAAAGGATCCACGACAATTGGTGACAAAAAACATCTAAATTAATCCCTAAAAGATTGTAAGGATGCCAAGAAAATACATTTGCTTTCCTCCTAAGAAATTAAATGAGATACTATGACTCGTCTTTTGGTAATTCGAAGCTAATTAAGAAGGTATTGTCTAATAGGGTTGAGTTTAGAGGAATAAATATGAGTTCCCCCATTACTCGATCGGCAGGGGTAAGCCTGATTTCTCCACTCCCGACCAAGCTCCATTTTGTTTCTATATGGGTAGGTAACCCGCTAAATCATCATCATTTTGACTTTTCTTGGGTTAAGCTTTTGTTTCTTTGATGGCGACGATGAAATAGCTCCATGCTACTACTTGACCATCCCTAACTTTAGAAAAACCCTCATCGGTCATAAATTTAAGCTCATAATAGAGCGAAAAATTTACAACCCTCATGGTATGGAGATATCCTCTACCTACGATGTCGTTGTGGGGAAAATTTGATTAGATCACATGAACTAAATCTCATGACAATTTTGAATGACAATTTTATTTTTCCTAGTGGAATTTTAATGTTACCGTTAAAACCAATTAAAGGGCCAACCTTTGTGTCCAGGTCTTGGATACTGTACTAAAGCTTCTATAATAGGTCAACTTACATTTTCTTTGTATAACTGCCATGATTGATTACTATTCTCTTTACATCGAAGTTCAACACTCAAAGATTTAGGCCTAAAGCATCCTTATGGAAAAAATTAACACCGACCAGATCGTCTTCAACGAACATAATTTCCCGATCAATATTAATGTCCTTACATTCTCATTTAGTGAAGAAGGTCTTCGATATTTCCAATTGGAAAGCCTATTGCACACTACCGACAATCCTGAATCTTTCCCATAAATTTTACTTGTGCATTAGGAAAGAGGAATATAACGATATATTGCTATGATCATTCTTGATGGTGGGGATAATGGGAGATTATAGTTATCCTTCTTTTGTACTTAATAAACCCGTGTTGAGGTATCGCTGGAAAGATATCTTGTAACTATCTCTTGAAAACATTGTAATTATCTATCGTATGGCTATGATTTTTATGAAAAGTACACATATTATTAGTTTCTCTATCGTTTAGGTCATTGTCTATCTTGTGTGGGTTCTTGAAGTATGTTATCCTTTCTCTGGGCTAATATCTAGTAAATTGGTTCCTTAAAAGAGGTGTGTACTGATTAGTAACCATTCTCACTTGTTAGAGTCATTGATAACCCCTTATTATTATTTTCGTTGGCCCCTTTATTCGAAGAAGTTGTCTAGGTTCCTTCTTTGGATCATTCTTTTACGTTGTTATTTTTAAAGTGATTAGAAGGATGTTCAGCGAAAGTATCAACATCGAGCAGATCATCTTCAACCTTGCTGTACCATCACGATACATAGAAGACTGAAAATCAGACACCAAAAATTCATAAGGAACCGTGTAATCATCAAAGTCAAATCTCCTTATAGGTTTTTGTACCCTAGGTTCTCTTTTGCTAGCCAAAGATGGTTGTTCTTCTTGTTCCTAACTATATCACTTTTTTGAAACCTCCACCTCTTCACTTGAAGATGCAATCAGAGTACTAATATCCACTGGCACCTTTTCGCTCTCATTCTCCACTAAATAATATTCTTTCTCTACCTCAAACATCTTGATCATTAACTCCTCATCAAAATTCACATCCCTACTCACCATCACTTTCTTGTATTTTGGGTAGCAGAACTTATATCCCTTAACCCCGTGAAAATTACCTTTATATCTCTCGAATCAATTTTTCCCTCACTAATATGAAAATAATTCGAGCACCCGAATACATGCACCACGTCATAAGCCGGATGTGAAGTTGACCAAGCCTCCATAGAAGTCTTATAGCCAATTGAGGTAGATGATAAATGGTAGACAATAAAGCAAGCACATTATAATACATATGCCTAAAATTTCTTCGAAAAGTCCGTATTGGATAGCATACAACTCGTATTTACAAGTAAGGTTAGTTTAATCCTCTCTATTACTCCATTTTGTTGTGGCATTTTTTTGAACTAAAAAATGTTGAATAACACCCTCAACCTTATAATACTACAATAAAGGATTGTATCGGTGATCCCCATCCTTATCCAATTTAAAAACCTTGATCTTCCTTCCAATTTGATTCTCCGCCATCTTCTTCCATTTAAAAAACAACTGAAAAATCCTGTCCCTGTGTTTCATGTTATAAACCTAAGTCTTCTAAGATTAATCATCAATGAATGTCACAAAGTAATGACTACCTCCGAGAGATTGTGTTTTATAAGGACCCCATACATCCATGTGAATGTAATCAAGTATGCCCTTAGTACAATGAATCGTTGTGCTAAATTTGACACTTGTTCGCTTCACATGTACGTAATTCTCATAAAATACAAACTTGAAACTCTTTGATCCCTTTAGGAACACTTTCTTACACAACACTACCATGACCTTCTCCCCTACATGTTTCAAATGTATGGGTAAAATCCTAGTGGAATCTGGTTTTGCCTCTTTTTATCATCAATAATTGAGGCATGACATCCAACCACGCTCCCTTGAAGAAGATAGATAAATACCCACTATGTTTGGTATTAGTTAAAATTATTATTAATTGTGAGAATAAATTAATAATCTTGAATAAATAAGAGAGAGAAGACTTCAACTACTTGAACTTTCCACTTGTCCCCCATATCTTAAAGATATGACAGGACGATAATGGCAAACGATTTATCTTGGCACTGTCGGGGAAAACTATAAAAATGGTGGTGCCTAAACTAACCAGGTCGTATAATGTGAAGATGATAAAAAAGAGAATCATTTTTTCCTATGATAAGTAGAATAATGAGAAATACAAAGATAAATATGACAAGTATGCTAAGAATAGGAGAATTGAACAAACTCATCCCATTAGTCCTTCTAAAAGTGACCAGCCTTTGGTTATTTCCCCAAGACAGTATAATCGTCCACCACCATGAACATCTTGGATTCACCCCCAAATGATTAAATTTATAAAGGGTAAATATAATGTTACCATAGAGGATTTTATGTTTCATAATGTCAAAGTTGGTTACTCAATAGCTCTGGTTATCATGTTTCCCAAGGACACTTTGGCCTTGAGGAATGTCACTTTAGAGCTTATTTACAAGGAAGGACTTCATCGTATAGTTATCGTAAGTGAGATTTGAACTGTGATTTCTAAAGTTTTTAATATTATTTAAACACTATTCGACCTTCTTTTTCCAATTCTTTTTAATCCATCCACGAGATGGCCACTCGGGAGAATAATTTAGTGAGAACAAATGACATCTTTCATGACCAAGTTAATATCATGAAGAATAATTTTTCCAATAGGTACAACAAGATTTCTGAGATTGTGTTCAAGCTAAAGGAAGAGGCCGCATGAAAGAAGAATGCGATGAATAAAGGTGAACTTCCATAGTTAGAGTTTGAGAGGGCGGAATCTGAACTAACAGAGTTAAAAAAGGACTTCACTTGGAAGATCCTAGGTAAACTTATCCTTTTTAGGAATAAAACGACTCTTGTTGCTTACTGAAGGAACTCCCATTAAAAACCTTTGATGAGGGATTCGAATCTGGGGTCTAGTAAGTTGTTGCGTAACTTGACTATCATGTGTTAGTTGCCTTCAATAAAGTTTGGAATACTAGTATCTAGACGGGGAATGTTCCTAAAGGCGATATTGTATGTGCCAATCATATCTTGTAGAAAATCTCATCATCGATTCTGGATAAGCATCGTTGATGTGTGGCTAAGAGGTTAACCATATGAAAACTGAGATGACAATCCCTGAAGGATAGGGTGAGTAGGGAGATTCAGTTGTCACTAGTTAGGGTGAGGTCACCCCTAATGCCCTAGTTATTTTTTTTTTAAAATATTCATTTACTTTGATTTTAGGCCTTCTAACCATTCTTTTATTGACCTGGTGCCATTTTCTTTATATTAATGAAAAAGCTTTCCATTCATCATTTTTACCCTGTTTATTATTATTTTATGAACATGTTATGGTATTTTTTGCTTTCGGTCGATGGAGTGTAAGGTTGTGGACGAATTCATTGACTTGTAAAATTTGATCGCTAAACCAATATTTACATTAAAATTTGAGGGGTTAACGTTCACATTTAACTTAATCATTAGTCGGTGGAGTTGGGATATGTGAGTGACTCCATTGGCTTGAAACCAATGTGTAAATTAACTTATTAACCAAAAATTTAGAAAATTTAACATTTTACTTCAACTTAATTGTTAGTCTCCACGTTCTTATGGAGTCTTATGCCTATTATAGGCTAACTAACCCAAAGTTAGGTCATAAAATCATTATTAGGTGGGTTTAGTGCCAAATCATAGGCGATTGACTTATTCAAAGTTGTATCATAATTTCTTATGTGGGTTTTTCCCCATTCTAGGCCAACCAACCCCAAGTTAGGTTGTAATACCATTCAGAGGTGGATTTAGTGTTAGGAGGGATTATGCTTATTATAGGCCGAACTACCTAGAGTTCAGTTGTACCACTATTCTTAGGTGTGTTTGGTGTCAAATTGTAGTCGAATGACTTGTTTTAAATGGGCCCACCCCATCTTAGGTGGTTTTGTTCAACTAAGTTAAAGTTAGGTTATACCAATATTCTCAAGTTGGTTTAGTGGCAAATCATAGGCGAACGATGTGCCCCGTCATTATACAACCCTCATCCTTATAATACTTCAATAAAGGATCGTATCGATGTGCCCCGTCATCATACAACCCAAGAACCATGATATTCCTTTCGTTTTGATTCTCCACTAACTTCTTCCATTTAAGAAACAACTGAAAGACCGTGTCCTTTTTTTCATGTTATAAACCTAAGTCCTCTAAGATTAGTCATCAATTAACATCATAAAGTAGTGACTAACTCCTAGACATTATGTTTTAGAAGGACCATAAATGTCCATGTGAATATTAATCAAGTATGCACTTAGTGCAATGAATCGATGTGCTAAATTTGACACTTGTTGGCTTCCCAGGTACATAATTCTCATAAAATCCCAATTTTAAACTCTTCGCACCCTTTAGAAACACTTCCTTACACAAAAATGCCATGACCTTCTCCCCTACATGTCTCAAATGCATGCATCAAATCCTAGTGGAATTTGTCTTTGCCTCTTTTTATCACCAATAATTGAGGCATGACATGCTACCACGTTCCCTTGAAGAAGATAGATGTAATACCCTGTATGTTTGGTATTCGTTAAAATGATTGTTAATTATGAGAATAAATTAATAATATTGAAGAAATAATTCAGGTGACATTTTACCCTTGGGGGATGACCGTTCAGGACACAGGGTTGACTGGAGTGAATGCGCAGATGAGGCGTTTACTAGCACATGAGTTTGGCCACTCTTGGTATCTCAGGGAGAGGGTGGTCCGACAGATTGCTAAGGAGGAGGTGGTGGTGCCACCAGCGAGGCCCCCATGTCTATGAGGCGGGAGCGGCTGTTGCCAGAGGATGCTAGAATCACGGCAATTATTGGCGAGTCCTATATGTTGTACACCGATATGGCTGTGTCATATGATTATATGGAATTCATGACGAGATGGATGATGGAGCCCAACATATATGATGCACTGCCCTTCCCTCATGTGGGTTTGAGTCGGCCAGTGGGTTCCTCCAACAGTGGTGGCGGTCCGTCGACATCTGCGGCAGCGACGACTTTGGAGGTCCCCTTTATGAGGTTACATACCTCTTCATACAACATTCGGCGGGCTGATGGAGGGATGGTGCATATATTGCATCGTCCTTATACGATGGACCGGAGGAGTTGGGCTTGACAGAGGAGGTTCTTCGTCCTTTGGTATATCTTTCTACTCTTCTCTTTTCCTTCTCTTTGGTTTCTTTTGATCTTTTCTGCTTGCTACTACTTTCGCATTTTCTTGTAGTAAGTCCGAGTGTCCACCACTTGGTTGAGGGACATCAGGGACTGGGTATCTTCGATGACTGCCCATATTCGGGATGCGGTTCCTGTTCCTTCTTTCTTGGTGCCATCTGCCTGATCCGGGGAGGAGTCTGGTTTGGGTTTGGATTCGAGCTGAGTCCCATTGTTTTTCTTCTTTTCTCATTTCCTGCAAGATTGATGTAACACAGAAAAATATCTATGCAATGTAATGGAGTTTTTTATTATCTTGTGTTAATGATGAATGAATGAATGCACATGCGCTTTTTACTTTGCTACTGAGATCGTAAAAAGAAATATTTTTAGGATTTGAAGGAAAGTTTTATTCATAATGAGAAATTATATAAAGGTGGAAAGGGGATTTTTGAAATTCTGTTGAGAATATCAATTTATTTTTATTGAGTTTTCTGATTTTGACAAAATAGGAAAAAGGAAAGTTTCTAAAAATAGGGGGTTGTCGATCGGCAAGCACCTCGTCCTGTCTATCGGCAGGTCTGTACAGTCCTATCAATTCAAAGATTTAATTGGTACCCTCTTCAGGCTTTGGTACCTTGTGGGGCAGGATTTCCTCCGATTTCTATAGGGGTTATGTCTTTTGTGAGGGTTTTCAAGTATAAAAAGGGGTAAGGGTGGAGTGTTTTTATTCCCACCTTCACATTCCTAATTTCTTATTATGTGAGATGGCTCTCCCTGGTAGTGTTGAGTTTTCCAACTACCTCAAGACTTTGGAGGCAATGTGCTCCTACAATGTCGATTATGATGCTTTCGACATGCGTCGAGTCTCTTTTTGGTGTAATTGGCCCATAAAGTGGAACATGCTGATGACAGTGGTACAATTTTTGTACCCCGAAGACCATGTATTTCATTTTGGCTTGGAAGAAGTCTTTTCGACTTATGAGGAATTTTCTGCCATGTTGGGAGTAAATCCTAGTGTGGCAGCTGCTATGCCTGAATTTTCCCGATCATCTCGGGAGCTATTGGTTGGACTTCTCCGTGTCTCGCCAGCAACGAGTAGATCCTTAGTTACTGGAGGAATGATTTTCCTTAAGACGGTGCTGCGGTCTGTGCATTTGCAGGAGGTTGGTGATACTGGATATGCCGGAGTCGTTATTCTGGCCTGGTTTCGAAATTATTATTGGTGATTGGGGAACTGCTGGTGGATCCACAACTTGCAGCTATTACTTCATGGATGTCCTACCGTCGCAATCCTACAGCGGTGATACTGGCAGAGACTCTGAATGTCCTGGATGCCTGGTGAGAAGGTCGTTCTGACTTTCTGAGGGGTATCCCTATGATGTTGTTCATGTGGTTGTCTAAAGATTCTGCCTAGTGTCTCCTCCGGAATATCCTTTGTCGACTTTACCTAACTTATTTTCATGACATTTCATTAGTGTTGGTCTGGATATTGAGATATGGGAGAACTGGTCCGTGGAGCATGGGGCTCTAAATCTGTACTAGTCAGTACCTTGGTGGGAGCAGGTCTTGCCACCTCGGACACTAGATTTATTTTCGGTAAAAGATCTGACAGAGCGTCTGCACATGCGGCTCGGCTCTTTGTGGGAGAGTCGGCATCCATCGTCCCATCCCTCTCAGTCTATTGGGAGAGTTTGGCACATCCATAGGGATTATATGAAGTGGTTGTGGAGAAGATTAGTTATCAAGATGTTGGTAGTGGAGACCGGATAAAGGTGGCTTGTTTTATCTGATACCATGGAGGGAGGTGTGGTAGTTTTTCCGAGGTTGGTTCGAGCTTATCGGTCCATAGAGCGTGTGCGACACTATATTCAGGTAGGGGAAGCTTAGGGACCCCAGGATGTAGATCGTGGCAATGGAGAGGGCTCCTCTAGTAGCTGTGGGTAGGGCTCTTGGAGAGTTTTTTTTTGTAATGGGGAATAAATTTGGGAATTTTATTTAGATTTTTAGGAAGGTAGGGGGAAGGGAGTCATCCGTTCCTTTTCTTATGTAATTGCACTGTAATCTCTTATTAGTGAAATAAACAAGTTTTTGATCATCCAACTGTCCCTTGTGATGAATTTTTTATTTTTGAATTATCTATACCGATCGCTAAGGCATGCATAATCCTTTTCTTCAAGTATATGTTATAATGAACTGTCGTTCTCGGAGGTAAGAAAAGAATATTTTTTTGTGAAGAAGAAAAGGTATGTGCTCATGTACGATGTATGAGCTGCCTACGTACCTCTGGGAGTTTTTGAAAAATTTTAATTTTTATGAAAGAGGATCAGGCCCATGTAGTTCTGTGTAGAGGGAAGTGAAGTTTTTTTTAGAATAGAAGGGAGATGAGAAGAGTCGTAGCGTGCCGAGATTTCGGACTAGGGGTAAAATTTCTTGAGATGATCCAGGTTGACTGGACGAGCCATCTCTTCTCCATCTAGGTCGGTGAGCATGGCGGCACCACCGGACAAGATTTTCTCGACGATGTATGGGCCGCTCTAATTGGGCTTGAATATCCCTCTGGGGTCCCAGATGGGCTCTACTATTTCTTTGAGGGATAAATACCTTTCTCGGACACAGCGATCCTTGACTCTCTTATTAAATGAACGCGCTATTCGGTGATGGTACCCTTGTATGTGATACAGCGCTTTTAATCTCCTCTTGCCCAAGAGTGATAGCTCGCCAAGACGGCTTTGAAGCCAGTCCTCCTCACTGACTTGGCTTTTGAGCATGACATGAAGTGAAGGGATTTCTAGCTCCACGGGTAGGATTGCTTCCATGTCGTATACTAGAGAGTAAGGGGTAGCCCCAGTAGAGGTTTGGATTGAGCTTTGGTAACCCCAGAGGGCGTAAGGGATTCGGTCGGCCCAATCTCGACAGCTTTCATTCATCTTAATGATGATTGCTTTGAGGTTCTTGTTGGTGGCCTCGACTGCACCTTTGGTTTAAGGTCGGTAGGGAGAGGATTTGTGTCTCTGGATCCCATACTCTTTGACCACTTATGTGACTTTTTCCTCGAAATGCAACCCGTTATCTGACACTAGCTTGTGCGGGACCCCATATCGGCAAATGATTTTTTCTTGATGAATTTTGGCCACTTTCTTGGCGTTCAGGACTGCATATGACTCAGCTTCAACACATTTGGTGAAGTAACCAATGGTAACTAGGATGAACTCATTCCCGTTGGAGGCCTTGGGTGTAACTTTCCATATGATGTCGATACCCCAGGTTGAGAACGGCCAAGGAGAAGTCATGTTGTATAACTCTCGCGGAGGCAGGTGTTGAAGGTTGGAAAACTATTGGCATTTGAGGCATCTCCGGACATAGGCGGTGAAATCCTAGATCATGGTGGTCCAGTAGTAGCCTTTTCGGATGATCTTTTTGGTAAGCATGTGATCGTTCATGTGGGGACCGCATTCCCCACTGTGGATTTTTTGCATTATCTCCTCAATGTCAGTCCCTGTGATGCAGTGTAGATGGGTTCTATCGATGTTTCTTTTGAACATTACTTTGTGACAGATTATATACTGGGCGGCCAATCTTCGGAGGGTTTCTCGGTCATTATTATTGGAACCCTCGAGATACCTACCATGTTTAAGGAAGTTCCAGATATCATAGTACCAGCAATTGGCTAGCTCGAGATCTTCTTTGGTGATGAGCTCAATGTGGTAAAAATGGGATGGTTTATCTTTCTTTTGGACTAGTAAGGGGGCCATTGTTATTCCTTTGGGCATGTCGACAGTGGAGGCTAGGGTAGCAAGGGTGTCGTCTAGGTTATTCTTTGCTCAAGGTAGGTAGTGGAAGGTGATATCTTGGAATTGGGAGGCTAGTTCTTCTAAGTGGGCGTGGAAGGGTTGGAGTTTCTCGTCCTTGACTTTCCATTTTCTGAGCACTTGACCAATAATGAGGGCAAAATCCCCGTAGACATCTAAGCATTGAATACTTTTCTTGAGAGAAACTTTGAGGCCTATCGTACACGCCTCGTATTCAGTCATGTTATTGGTGCAGCGGAAATCCATCTTGATGGCGATGGGAGTATGGGAGTCATCTGGGGCGATCAAAAGTATCCCAATGCCATATCCCTTTTTATTGGTAGCACCGTCAAAGAACTTTTTCCATCGCAGGTCGTCTTGAGCATCGTAAAGGATGTTTTCATCTGGGAATTCAGAGATCCAGACATCAGCTTCTTCTGTGGGGTAGTCATCGAGGTAGTCAGAGATGGCTATTCCTTTTGTGTCTTTCTGTGTGGTGTACACGATATCAAACTCGATTAAGAGCATCAACCATCGAGCCATTCAACTGGATAAGGTGGGTTTCTCAAGCAGGTACTTGATGGGGTCCATTTAGGATACGAGTTTGATGGGGAAGGCGAGCATGTAGTGTCGTAACTTTTGGGTGACCTTGATAAGCGCGACACATGCCTTTTCCAAAGTAGTGTAATTGAATTCGTATCTGACCAATTTGCGACTGGCATAATAGACGGCTCTTTCTTTGCGAGAGTCTTCAAATTATTGGGCTAGCAAAGCCCCAGCTACATTGTCAGTTACGGTTAGGTATAGAAGCAAAGGGAGACCAGGTTCGGTCAAAATCTTCTTGACATGCCTCATTATAAATCTTGGTTAAATCCTTTCGAAGGAGTTTGAATATAGGTTCGCAGGTGGAGGTTAGCTGGCTGATGAACCGGATGATGTATTGTAATTTCCCAAGGAAACCTCGAACTTCTTTCTCCGTTTGAGGAGGTGGCATCTCAAGTATGGCTTTTAGCTTGGCAGGATTTGCTTCTATCCCTTTTTCACTGATAATGAATCCCAAGAGTTTTCCCTTTGTAATGCCGAAGACACATTTCTGTGGATTGAGTCTCATCTGATATTGCCGCAGTCGTTCAAATAACTTTTGGAGGGCGGGAACATGACCTTCTCTAGTTTTGGATTTGATAATCATATCATTTACATAGACCTCGACTTCTTTGTGAATCAAATTGTGCAGGATGGTTGTGGCAGCCCTCTGGTAGGTAGCCCCAGCATTCTTGACACCAAATGGCATAACAGTGTGCATAAGGTTACCCATGGGGTGATAAACGCAGTTTTTTCTTGGTGATCCAGGTGCATTTTGAATTGGTTGTATCCTGCAAACCCATCGATGAATGACTTGAGAGATTGATTGTCCAACGATCATGTCGATATTAAGTAGCGAGTAGTCATCCTTTAAAGAGGCTTTGTTCAAGTACCGATAGTCTACACACATCCGAACTTTCACCCCTAATTTTGGTACAGGCACTATGTTGGTTAGCCATGTGGGATATTCGATCACGCGAATGAAGCCCACGTTCAACTATTTAACCACCTCTTCTTTGACATTGAGCAACCATTTAGCACGGAGCTTTCTCATCTTTTGTTTAATCGGCTTGTAATCTGAAAGAGTGGAGATCTCATGTTGAGCTATTTCAGGATCAATGTTGGGCATATCGTCATAGGACCATGCGAAGACATCCACGAATTCCTAAAATAATTCTTTGAGTTGTGCGTGCTCATGCTCGTCGAGGGTAGCCCTTATCTTAATCTCGTGG
Organism: Sambucus nigra; assembly: GCA_949130495.1. Classification (NCBI taxonomy): domain Eukaryota; kingdom Viridiplantae; phylum Streptophyta; class Magnoliopsida; order Dipsacales; family Adoxaceae; genus Sambucus; species Sambucus nigra. The sequence goes on from OX422217.1 coordinate 384,792,499, forward strand.
AGTTGGCTACTAGAACCGAGGTTAATAATAACACTCTCTTCTTCATTAACTTAAACGCGGTTATTTTGTTTGTTATTAACCTTATTTAGATCAGATAAGAATTGTTCATTTGCAAAATCATCATCATCAAAAGTTTGATTAGAGTCTAAATAATTAATGTAAGGCACAGCAAGATACTCAAAATCTTCGTTTATTTCATTGATAGGAAAAATAGCATTGAGAAACTCATCAAAGGAGGTCTCGATTACATTTGAGCAAGGATAGACAACAGAAGAAGAAATGGGGTAAATATTGGGGTTAGGTGGGATTTCAACAGGTAGAACGGGCGCAACATGCTAGTTGAGAAGAAGTGTATCTGCAGCTTTAATCAGGTGGGATGGATTCAGTGATGTAGTACTTGAATGAACCATGCAGAGTGTCAGCCCCAATGTTTGTAAGTTGAAGGAATCTTCAGAGTCACTTCCCTCGGAATCTTTGGTATCTCTGATGAGCGGTTGTACATGGTGTTGGGAACTTTCAGCCCATGGGTAGCTGTCCTGGAAAAAGATCTCCATTCCAGGCTTCATCTTCTTGTCTGTATGGTCATATTAGGGTTTCGAAAAGCCATAAAAGTGGAAGTCTTCGCCCTCTTTAATGAATCGTCCATTCAAGGAGTCACCTGGGATAATCTGGATGCAATCTAATCTTCTCTTTGGTCGAGACTGGCGGATTATTCTGAGCTCTTATTCTGATGGGTTATACCCCAAACCACAAGGAGGGAAAGCCTTTTTCAGCACAATAGGATCAAGTATCCCTTGCTGTCTTTATCCTAGCCCCAGTCCGGTCATGAAGTGCATGTTTCTGAACATTTTAATCACATTAACGCTGCCATGAGGGTCGTATTCTGGATAAACCCTTTCTTTGAAATCGTCCCCTGTCGGGAGTAGAAGTGGTTCAGCCCACAATCCTGATAGGAGCATATCATTTGACCCGTGTTGTATCTCAAGGATTGGATTATTGGCGCTTGCACCCTCAGTATTATCGTCGTTGCCCAAAATGGTGATAACTTGTCTGTCGGCAAAGAATTTCAATTTTTAATGGAGTGAGGAAGACACACCCTTGATACTATGGAGCCAAGGTCGTCCAAGCAACAGGTTGAAACAAGTTGGGATGCCAATAACTTAGAATTCAACGGTAGAGTTTATAAGGCCAGCCCCTATTACAAGTTTTATGGATCCCATCACTTCTCGACGAGTATTATCATAGGCACGTACAAAATCGAAGGTTAGAGAGAGGTCACTTTCCTTCAGTCCCAAAAATTTCAAAGCTCTTAATGGGCATACATTCAAGGTGGATCCATTATCGACAAAATAGAATGGTACGATCTTCCCCATAACTTCGACGGAGAAGTTGAGTGCATGATTGTGGTTTGGCCCAATTCTGGGGATTTCTTCTTCAAAAAAGGATAGCATTCGGGTAGAGGTCAAGGATCCGACTAAATTTATCGCCTCTTCTGGTGTTTTAGAAGGGGCGATTGTGGGTCCAGTGAGAAATTTGATCGAAGCATTTATATGTAGCTGGGAAGATATAAAAAGCCCCCATATAGTGATGTTAGCTTGAGTTTTCTTCAGTTGATCGAGGATCTTGCTTTCCTCGAGGGTCATTTCTGGCATAGAAAGGTTTTCAACGCCCTTCCCTTTGTCATTGGCTGGTAGTGAGCTTGAGATCTGGTAATGCCTCCCTGATTTGGTCATGTGATTTACTAAAGAAGGGAAGAACATGAACCCTGTTTCTTCATCGATCTCGAGTTGTTCTTCTACTTTATTTATTTCTCTGAGGAGCTCCTCAAATGATATTATCCCACACATGTCGACTATCGGGACAGTTTTTTCTGAAGCTTGCTCTTTATTTGAATCTTCAAATTCTTGCCCCCATTCGGTGACAACAATTACGTCTTTCCATGTAAAGTCAATGCATTCCACAACTTCAATGGCTTCTTCATACAGGTCTTCCCATTCTATGGGGATAAGTGAGGGTGAAGGGACTAGGAATCCTTGTAGCTTCAAAGTATTAAGTAACTCGGTCATACTATAAATATCATTGGTTTGCCTGAATAATTATGTCATGATCTGGACAACGTCATCTAGGCTAACTTCATCGGTTGGTACCACCCAAATTTTTTACTCTTGGGCCCATTTCCGTGCTTTCAAGAATAGCGTACTGAACTTCTGGCAATCAATGATCATCTGTGAGGGCAATTTCAGCCCGAACTCTAGGAGTTGGTTTAACACTTATGATAATTCCATACTTCCATTTTCATAACGAGTACGGACAGCGATGCATGCTCTGGTAAGGAGTGATAATGATTGATCAGCAAGGCTAACAGGGTGTAGGAGGAAATATGGGAAAGTTTGGAGAGGTTTGGGAGAGTGTATGGGTGTGATTTGGGTTAAAGTATCAAACTTTGGGTTCTCTTCTAGGAAGATGGCATTGGCATGATTTTGGAGTGGGTTGTGGGTAGTGTTTGGCTTAGGATTGGTTGGTGGGGCAATGGTACCCCGATCAATTAGACCTTGGATTATGTTTTAAAGGTGAAAGAATTGGTCGGTGGTATGGCCGGCAGTTTGGTGAAAGGTGCAATGGGCATTTGCCTTGAAGTTTCTTGAGAGTGGATTTGGCAATGGAAGGGGGTCCAAGGGTTTGATAAGGTTTCGGCTTAACAGGGCCTGATACACTTTGGAGAGGGGAGCATGGAGCTCGGTTTATTCCTTTCGGACTGGGACAGGGCGGCTTTCTGGTGACCAGGAGGTGGTTGGTTGAGAAATCTTATTGATGGTTGAAACTGTAGCACTGGCAGGTTTATCGTATTTTTTGGGGGTGAACTGTCTGGTCACTTTCTTTTGTTCAACCTCTATTTTAGCAAGACCTTCATCGATTTATACTCCTACTTCTCTGAGAGCTCAAAAGTGGGGATAGTATTGTCCTCCCATTATTTCTCGAACATGGGGCAAGAAGTTCTTCTTCACTACGTTGACTTTTTCTTCCTCGGATGGCCGATTGGTCATGGTGGCTGCTTTTTCCCTCCATTGGGCTATGAAGTTACTGACTGATTCCCCAGAGTTCTATTTGAGCTGCTCCAAATCACGACGGGTGACCTCAATCTCTTAGTTGTATTTATACTGCGACATGAATTCTCGGGCTACATCCTCCAAGCTATGGATTTTGGACTCCTTGAGAGATAAAAAACCATCGGAAGGTGCTATCCTTCAAAGTTTGCTGAAACAATTGGGCCATCACTTCTTCAGAAGCCCCTAGGAGAGTCATGGAATGGTGATAACTGCGAAGATGAACAATCGGGGTCCACTTCCTCTGAATTTCTCGATATTTGGCATCTTGACCTTCTCGGGTAACCTCGCCTTAGGATAAGGAGACATGTGGGTGTAGTCCATGTAATTTCCAGAGATTCTGACATGGTCGAACTTCTTAGTTAGCATCTTGAGGTCTCTTTGACCTTGTTCAACTCTTTCGATGTTGGATCAATGGTCAAAGGCAAAATATTTTTGTTTTTGGCTTTTTGGTAAAGAAGGGAGAAATGTTTTTGGATTTTTGAAAAAGAAAGGAGAAATGTTTTTGGATTTTTGATAAAGAAATGAGAATTTTTTTGGTAGATGGGTCTCAACATGATTATTATTATGTTCTCACTTGTATTAAATTTTCCTAAATGCAAAAATGAAATACTAAACGGGACCCGAGCCTGGAAAAGTTAGGTTTGTAACATATGCAAAGCTATGGTTGGACTTCTAACCAGGTTCACGGGCAGGATCCCGTTTTAAAAATGGGCAAAAATTTGGGCGGCAGGCCGACCCGAAATTTCGACAGAGTTTCGGGTCGAAACTAACAATCTAACATTTTTTTCCTAGGTTGGACACCTATGTGTGGGTGTGCAGTTGGGTTACTGAATCGAAAAGGGTTCCCCCCTTTGGCGTGGCTTCCAGGATATAGGTCTTGCCTATGAGGGTAATCGGTACGAGTGGACAATCCATTTGATATACCTGAGTGTACATGAATTACCTCACTATATACCTCATGGGGACGGTACATATGAGAGAGAATTCGATATACTCGACGTACGTGAACGAGTTCCCTGCGATATACCTCCCATCATGACTTCAGTCAAGCGATACGATGCGGGGGAACCATTCAATATACGTCGATGGTACTTGGCCAATAAAAGGTGAGAGTCATATCGCTTAGGCTAACTGCGACCTGCCAGACCAACGCCCATCACGAAGTGACCCTCCAGTTACCGGATAAAATTTGGTCAATCACAATGCTCTTTGGTGATTTCGTGTAAATCATGCATGATTCTCTTATTAGTATCTTATGATGAGAGTATCTTTCTTGATCATGCCCAACAGGGAGCAAAATACAAGTAACAATGGTATAGCAAGTATGGATGGGTGATGCGTGCAACATGGGGACATATGTTATCCTAAGTGCATGCGGTGTGAAGTGTACATGGAGAATATTCTACAAGTGAGTGAATAGAAGCATAAGCATGAGGTACACATAAATAGTAAAAGGGTCATGAAAAATAGGGGAAAATATAAGCAAATATAACACCCATATAATAGAGTCTAGCCCTCAAAATGAAAATCCACAGTAGAGTCGCCACTGTGGACATCCCCCGATCCTTGCGACGGGAGGGACAAAGAAGAGGGGCATCTTCAATGTCGAGAGGATCTTGGTCCCCCGCATCCCTCTTGAGAGCGCTTCTGTCGGCGTTGGTGATGAGGTGAAAAATGTAGATAGATGGAGTCGCCAGTCTATTTTACTCAAAACAGACAAAAGAAAAAGGTAGCAATCCCTAAGGACAGCATCCAAAGACATGCTGATACATACGAAACCAAAATGATTCGAAAAGGGTCCGTAGGCTAAGTTAAGAAATGAGAAGGTTTTAGGCACCCATTCCGCCCTTACAGTCTCTCATGATTTATTGCTAATTTCCTTTACTTCCCCATGATATGTGTGCATGTGTATATGTAGTGGAGATAGGAATCATCGACTTGTATCATGGAAGAGATAAAGCGAGTCATCCGTAGGAATGTTCTTAAAAGTAATATTAGAAAATAGGATTTAAGTGATTATCCTAACGTTGAACATTCTAAGGGAACGATAACGCATACGGAATAATACGCCATCAAGAACAAATATATATATATATATATATATATATATATATATATATATATATATATATATATATATAGGGAGTTTAGAGAGTTAAGTTTAAAGAATATAGAAAAAGTAGGAAAAAAGTAGGAAAAGGACTCGAGTTTCGGGTTTTATCCCGAGACGCCTATGTAGCCTATAGAGGCATCAAAGTCCACATAGTTCGTATGAAAAATGAGGGGGGGATTTATCCCATAAATCCAACCGGGGACTTCTCTTATATGTGTGTGTGTGTGTGTGTGTGTAAAAAAGTGTTTTAGTTGTGACAAAAGTGTGAGAATTCCCGTTTAGAATTTATGAGCAAACCCTCTTTTTCTTTTATTTTGGGTTTTATTTATATGAAAATAAAAGATGTGCAATAATACTAAATAAAAAGTACATTGAGATATGTGAGATGAGAGAATAAAAGTGTTAAGTAATAAAACAAATTAATGCGAATTTGGGAGAATTTAAAGAGAGTGTTGAAAAAGTTGGACCTTCTTGGAGATCTTGAGCTTGATCTTGGATGTTGATGAAGGGTGGTTAATGCACCAAGTTTGATGAAAAGGATGATGAAAAGTGAAGGTTGGAAAATGATTTGGATGTGAAAATCACGCTGACTTCGAGAGAGGTTTTCTGAGCTTGCTGAGAGTGATGGGTTTCAGATCTTGTGTCCCCTTTGCAATGAGGTAAGGACCTCCTTCTTATAGGCCCGGGTCATTTCCAATCCGCATAGCCCTGGTCTTTCCAATCGGCAGGTGTGTTTAGGCACACTACCGATAGGCAGGGTTTGGAACCTGCCGTTTGGCAGTCTCTTTCAGGCTCCTTCAAAAAATTGATCGTACAGTGCAAACTGTTAATACTAATCATGCAAGGGGTGAACCGTTAGAAAGGTCCTTCAGAGACCTTCGAAAGTCCTTGAACTTCTCCCGCAACCCGGGAGTTGACTTTGGGTCAAATGTGGCTCGAAAGCGTTCGTCAGTCCTTTGAACGGGGAATCGTCAAACGCAAATGGATTCTTCGTCTGCATGGTGAGTCAGAATCACGCATGGGGTGAACCATTAGAAATTTTATCATATTTACTTCGACATTCCAAAGAGCTTGACTCAGTTTGGGGAGTTGACTTTGGTCAATCGAGGCCTAGAAGCGTTCGATGACCTTTCGGAGTAAAACGGATCGTTCGTCCGTACCGTAAGTCATAATCGCTCATGGGGTGGACAGTTGGAACGGGGTTTCAGTGCCCTTTGAAGATTCATTCAGTCTCAGTCGAGCTAAAGAGTTGACTTTGGTCAAACGGATCCTAGGAGCGTCCGGTGACCTCCTGATCAAGTTTCAAGGGAAAACAAGTCGTTCGTCCGCACCGTAAGTCAGAATTGTGCACGGGATGGACCGTTAGAAAGGATATTTAGTGACCTTAGAAGATTCATTCAGTCTTATTCGAGTTAAAGAGTTTTAATTTTGGTCAAATGGATCCCGGGAGTGCCCGATGGCCTCTAGGTCAGTATTTGTGGTATGACTTAGGTTTGTAGTGATGAAGGGAGGTGATAGGGACCTAAAGAGAGGTTAGGGGTGATATAATGGGGTTTCTATCGGGGTAAATATCCATTTGATTTGCAACCTTTTATTTTTGGACTAATTAGATTGCTTGGAGATAAGAGTCTTCTTCAAGAGATAAACCTGTTTCAAAATTGAACAAACATTAGGAGAAATATTATCATACTTACTTTTGTTTCTTTGGTTCCACATGGACCAACACACTATTGATGGGATCAATCTATTTATGTTAGGATTCGACCTGGGACTATATAACCACCATTGAAAATTTTGGTTGCGAATTCCTCCATTAACCCCTCTAATACCATGTTCCTGATTAATTGAGTCCCAAACTTTTGCAGCAACATCCCCTTCTTCAAATAAGTGATCAGTGGTTTCCTCTTTTGGATTAAGACATCCAAGTCATTTAGACGGACCCCTTATCTCTATTGATTTTATCTTATCATCAGTTGGAAGAAGGCTATTCAGAATTTTCCACATCAGGACTAAAAATTTTATGGGAATTGAGGAATGCCAAATGAATTTAGCACTTAATTGGATTAACTTATTTGGTCTACACACCTCCCAAGCTGAAGATATTGTGAATGATCCACTATTAGTTGGTTTCCAAATCAATTTATCAGGCTGATTTTCCGATATTTCCCTATATTTTAAAATATTTGATGAAATCTGGGGAGAAAAGCTTCTATCAAGTTTTTGTATATCCCATTCCTTACACGAATTCCAGAAGTTATTTATTTTTTATCCACTAACACCTTCATATTCTTTGCATCTAGCAGTTCCCGATTATCAAAATATATACTTATATCACCATTTCCAATCTGGTAAATCATATTTTCTTTTGTGATGTCTCTAACTAAAATCAATCTATTCCAACAGTGACCACCTTTTCTGAAGGGAGAAGTATCAGGGTGAGAATTTCTACAATAAGAAGATTTCATATAAAGATCCCATAAGGAGTCTTTATTTCTAAGACACCACCACATCTTCATGCTCAAGGTAGTCCCTATATCATTTAAATTCCTAATCCCCAGCACTCCTTAATTTATTATCCATATGAAGTCCTCCCATTTGCACCATTGATGTCTCTGGTCACCATAGCTTGAGCTCCAAAAGAATCTAGCCATAAGGTTGTGCAGCTTGTGAACTACTGCCTTAGGAGGACACATAGCAGTTAGGAGGTATAACTGCATAGAAATTAGCACAAATTTTATTAAGACAATTTTAACTCCTGTAGAGAGACATTTTGATTTCCAGACATTAAGTTTTCTTCTTACTTTTTGAACCATGTCTTCAAAGTAAATGATCCTCTTTCTACCACTATACAAAGGGTAACCGAGATAAAATATTGGACCATTCTTAATATTCATACCTGTATACTACCTTAAAAAGGATAGACCATATGGTTTAATCTTGTTTAAAACCACTAAAAAGCTTTCAGAAGTACTAATCAAGTGGCCTGATTCACTCTCATATGACCTCAAAACATTCGTAAGCTTCTTAACTTCTCTTTGCATGCCTGAGCTAAAATTAATGAAGTCATCTGCAAAATCTAGGTGGTTAAATATTAGACCACCTATAGGCATTTTATAACCAACATAGGAGGGATGCAAAGCAAGGTTATGAAGGTTCCTTGTTAGAACTTCTGCCATAATGATAAAAAGACTTGGTGAAAGAGGATCACCTTGTCTCAAACCCCTAGAAGCCAGAAAAAATCCTACATTTTCCCCATTCACAGTGATGGTTATCCAAGTATTGGAAATAATTCCCCATATCATATCCAGCCATTGTTCACAAAAGCCCATTTTCCTCATTACATTGATTAGAAATCACCAAGATACTCTGTCATATGCCTTAGCCATGTCCAGCTTCATGATCATATTACCTGCCACATTTTTAGAGTTAATTGTAGTCATACATTCTTGACCAAGCATCACATTCTCAGTAATTGATCTACCTTTAATAAAACAAGTTTTTATAGGAGAGATGATAAAAGTAAGTATATGAGAAATCCTGTCATTTAAGATTCTGGAGAAAATCTTATTGAAAAAATTCTGAATGCTTATTGGTCTAAAGTCATTGAAGGATTGGGGATGATCAATTTTTGGAATAAGAACAATTTTTGTGGTAGTACATATCTTAGGTAGACTGTTACCAACAAAGAAAAAGTGAACTGCTTTCAAAATGTCATTCTTAATTTCCTCGCAAAAGAATTGAAAGAAAAAACCATTGAAACCATCAACCCCTGGGCTAATCTTGGCATTTAAGCCTTTACAGCTTTCTCTACTTCATCCATAGTTGGCCATTTTATTAGAGAATCATTCATATTTTCATTAATCAACTTTGGAATAGCATCCATCAAATTGTTATTGCCAATTTGAACCATCAGGTCTTCAGCTTAGTACTAATTAGACAAAAAATGTACTGCTGCAGATTGTATGTCTTCTTTTGCTTCAACCCAATTACCCTCCACACTCTTTATTTTCTAGATCATAAATATCTTATGCTTGATTCTCACCACTCTATAAAATAGGCAGTGTTTTTGTCTCCTTCAGCTATGTATTTCTCATTTGCTTTTTGGCTCCAGAATTCTTCCTCAACTTTAAGATTGCTATTATAAGACGTTATAGCAAGATGAAGTTCTTCTCTATTATCTTCTGTGGGGACCTGCTCATAGGTGATTTATGCATTTAAAAGTTTATCCTCTGCATTTATGTCTTCTTAAAAAATATTTCCATATGTTGATTTACTCTATAAACTCAACTTCTTCCTAATTGCTTTCAGTTTTTTAGAGAGAGAAAAAATGGGATTGTGACAGTCAACTTCCTTCCAATTTTTTTTAACAATTTCAATACATTCCACCTTCTGAGTCCAGAAGTTTAAGAATCTAAAGCTCTTGTGAACAATGTTAGAGTTGTTTTCTCATGTTAAAATAAGAGGGGAATACTCTGACATACTCCTATTGAGGTGTTTTACTGTCCAGGTTACATTTAAATCCATACATGATTGAGACATAAGGATTCTATCTAGTCTGCACCAGATACTATTATCAGCAGCCCTTTTATTATGCCATGTGTATTTTGACCCTATATATCCCACATTTATAAGGCCATTTTCCTCCACACATTCAAGAAATTCATATATAGCTCCCAAGTTGACTACATTTCCTCCTATTTTTTCATGCATATCAGCAACAATATTGAAGTCACTACCTAACCACCAAGGATTTACAATGCTGCATTCATTCAAGTATCCTCATAAGCTTCTTCTCTCATTCCTATTACATCTAGCATATATATAACTAATTTGCATATTCGAGTTATAGCCATTAAGCTTTAGGTTCAGAGTAGTACATTGAGCCATTTCAGACTTAACTTCCCATATAATTTCCTTCTTAAAGAAACACCAGATCTTGCTATTTATATTGGTCACGCATGAGCCAAAGCCTAATTTGAAATAAAAGGAATTAATTTTTGAAATATCCTGTTTAGGCTCCAAAATCACAAAAATTTGAGACTTATACATTCTATTAAGCCTTTTTATCCTCCGTATCGCACCTTTTTTAGATATGCCTCTCACATTCCATATAATTGCAGCTAACATTCAGAATTTACAAAAGGGAATTTTTAGTTAGATATGAGAATTCTGAATGGTCCATATGTTGGAGTCTTCTTTAGGCCACCTTTATGAATTTTCTTCCTTGATACAACTGTAAATCCATCATCATTTCCATTTTCAGTCAATTAGTTCTTAAATTAGTACAGTTTTAGAGAGAAAAATTTAATAGGATCACATCGTGTTATGATGTGGATCATGAAAGATAACATATAGTGCCTAAGCTTTTGAAAAATAAAGACAAGGGATAAACAGTGCCTTTCAATACTTGTGTATCTGGCCTGAGGCCTATGAATAATATGACTCAGAAAATCAAAGGCTTTTCTATTCCCACAACCTCTTTTTACATAAAGTTACCAAACGGAGTGTGAAAGGCAGTCTTCTCAACGTCATCTAGATCCATCTTGATCGGGTTATAACCCACATAGCCATTCATAAAGTTGTACATATTGTGACCAGTACTTTCATCTATCAAGTTGTTTGTGGATAATAGCGAAAACTCATCTTTTGACCAAGCCCTATTTAGGTCCCTAAAATCCACATAAATCCTAATTTGGTTATTATCCTTCTTCCCTATAACTACAATGTTAGACAACTATATAGGATGTTGTATTGATGCGATGAAGCCTATTGTGAGCAATCTGTGGACCTCTTCTTCGATCTTTAAGTCACTCTCTACCTTATATGTTCAGGTGGCCTGCTTGATCGGGATAGCTATTGGCATCACATTCAACTTGTGATAGCTCACCTCCTTATTAATTCCAGGAATCTTAGTATATTTCCATGAGAAGACATATTTTAACTCCCATATTAGCTCAATCAGTGCTCCTTTTTACTTCCCTACTCAAATATTTTGAGATAAAAATGGTCCTAAGGTCATAAGCTTCCCCCACAAGGTCTACCTGTTCGAGATCTTGGATATGGGGCCTTGGTCTATCATACATGCACTTTGGTTCTTCTTACACGTCCTTAATAAACTCTTGTACATTGGAATTGTTAATCACTATAGAGTGTCCTTGGTTATCAACCAAAAAACATCCATAAATTGGGTCAGCCTCGTCTCCCAAACCCTCGGCTTCCCGCTCACACCTTCAAAATTTGTAAATGATCTTGTCGTTTGGCAGTACCACTCTTTTACATTTTCTGGAGGTTTCCTCATGTATAGACTCTTCCTAAAATTTTCCTCCATCTCTCTCACAGAGAATATACTCAACACACTCTATTGTTGGACCTTGTGTTCAATCGAATCAGTCTGTGGTGTTATTTTATCTCGTAATTGCCTAGACACGTTAGGTGATCTCACCCTTTCTTGATCCACTTCATGCTCCTCCAAGTTTTCAATTGGTTTGATCTTTTAGTGAACCTTTTCCCAGTGCTGGGCACTTTAGTGCCACTAGTGAATCTAGTGAGCACCAAAGCCTCTTCTTCTAGCTCAGTATAAAATGTAGCATCCACTAAATGTGCTTCCTCGCATGCAAATGGGGGTTTTTTATGCTCAAATCACCACCTTCTTACCTTTGATGTTCGCATTGACACATTAATGGTAAGTGGAGTGCACCAACCCGTGGTTGTGCATCCATACCCTCCCATCCAATAGTTTGTATGATGGCTCATATTCCGTTATATTGAATTTAATATGGGCAGTGATATTCCCCATAGTGATCCCCACATTAACGTGACCAATGAACTTAGAGGATTGAATATCATACCCTGATATGGCTAAGGGATTTTGAGCAATCCTCATTTCATAGATGTTGCAGGCATAAACAGATACAATAGGCATGATGTTAATGAAGGCCCCCCATCCAATAAAATGTGATTGAAGTTACACCCGTTCATGCTGTTTATTACATAAGTGGTGTATTGTGAGGATACCTAATCTAATGATCTTCTTCAGAGAATGTGACCTCTAAGAGGAACATTTTCTTCATCTTTACCATAGGCCCTTTCGAATGCACATTTCGAATGCACTCTCAAACTTCTAATTCACTCTCAAACAGGTGGGTCATTTCGAATGCACATTCCTCAAAGGATTCCTCAAAGGTTTCTTAGAGGAACTTCTTCTCTCTCAAACTTTATTCTTTTTATTCATCATATTCACTAGACATGTTGGCCCCGTTAGTTGGTAAAGTATTATCATTTATATTTATTTGGGGTAACTGAATGTCACCCTTCTCAACATGTGCTCAAAGAAGACTCCTCAAGGAAAAACACTTACTGGTTCAGCCTTATTGTGGAGATGGTAAAATCTTGTATTATTCTTTTGCTCCTACATTGCCAGCAACATCGGGTTAAACTTCATTAGCCTGCAGATTTTATTGCTCACCATATGTTTATAAACATATAAGGCTTGTTCGAGCGTGCAAGAAAGCTCTAGCGGGGTCTTCTTTTGGCTCAAACTTTCTCTTGATGTCTCTTCCTCCACCATTGTTTCCACCCCCTTTCCTTCTATCTCTATCATCAGCATAATTTACTCATAAGGGAATTCCTGTCCCTAAAGTAGTCGGTGGTCTCAATATCAGATTAGACAATACTAGGGGGTAAGGGATTCACTACCAAAATGATATTCATGGTCAACTTTTGAAATGCGGAAAATATTAATTTTCTAGTCTCATTGATCAAATGACAGATATACTCCGGGAGTAAACCTTCCGTGCAGACTTGCATGATCTTGGTCTCTCACATTTCTTCTCTAACATCGAGAGACCGTTTACGAAACATCCTAATATACATAACCACGTCATCCTCAGGCTTCTGTTTCTCACATGATAGCTGAGTGAGGGTAAATTCATCCTCCATCAAAAAGAATTTTTGGCCAAATTGGACATGGAGATCCTCCCACGATGCCACACTGACCAGGTGCAAGGTGAGAGTACCATGTATATTCCTTCTCAATCAAAAACTTGGAAAACTCTCTCATCCTTATATTTTTATCATCACAATGTGCTCTAAGGCTTTCGACAAACCTCTTCACATTTTTTTCATATTTCTTCCTTTTCTCGTATATTTCTCTAAGATATGTGGAACGTATACTTTCAATTATGGTTCGTTGTTGTATTATTCTGGGTTCGGTATATAAAAATCATCGTATATTGAGGAAGCCTCCCCCTCCATCCGTAGAGGCTTCCATTATCCACAGGAGTTCTCGCTTCATTTCCTCCATACTAGGTGGAGGAGGAGTGTTTTAAATAGGAGCCACCACGTGCTAAATCATCCTTAGTGTGGTGGAAAACAACATGTTTTCTATGTTAATAGAAGGGACGACAATGGGTAACCCCACCGGTGGAGTAACAACATTATTAGAATTTGGCTAAGCAGCAACGCATCTTAAGGCAAAAAGGCATCGAAAACAACGTCGGTGGTGTCACAAAGGAATTTTATCCTCCAAAAACTCCCAGTATTCCCTGAGCATTTGGGGTTTTGATAAACTCGACAAATAGACTCATTAGTCCCGTCATTTGCGTCGGAATAATAGATTTCGTTGTGGAAACATCTAGTGGTCCTGTCTCCATTAGCACCGTCATGCTAGCCTCTAGTAGGACAACCAGCTTTCCTTTTTCTTCACGTTATATAGCATCAAAGTCAATATTCTTCACCACATTACCATTAGTCATTCTTTAAAGAGAATACCTCCCCAATAGAGTCGCTAAATGTAAGATGTGGGTTCATTAAATATAATTAGTATTCAGCGAGGGGTAACCCCTTCATAATGATGATTAATGCACGAAGAATAGAGGATTAAATGAGTAATTCCAACACTTGGAATAAATGGTCTCACTACCATAGAGTATGTATTTAATAAAACTTTAAAACAAAAATGTCCTCTCAGTACAATAAATGAAGTAAATCTCAACAACCAACTTAGTTGAAGGGAGAAAGAACAAGCACTTTAGTGCAATAAAGGCAAGGCAGCAGACCTCTCAGTGCAATAAAAGAAAATAATTAGTGATAAAGGTTGACTAAGCTCTAATAACGGATGGATAAACTCTAATGATGATGACTCACAGGAAGCTCTCGTGTATAGGGAATTAATATCAAAAAATTTAGCGACCAGTAACTGTAACTAATAAAAATATTTATAATAACATAAGGTCGTTCAAATGACCAAATCCATATTAAATATTTTGATGCCCATTTAATGCAAAGAGTCCTATGCATTTAATGCCAAGGATAATGTATTAAATGTACGAGATATTATTTTAGCGGGAACACTATTTAGGTCCTCATAATGTCTCTTATATTAATTGGAGATGTTAAAGGTTGCCACAATATTTTGTTTTGTGGCGGTTGATGGGACCTCTATCTAAATGAGCCAATGGTCCAAGGAATTAATCTACTCAAGTAACAACTTTCTCGAGATCCTAAAGTGTCATAAATCATAATGTCACAAATATAGTAAATAGTAGCAAGAAGATATGGTTTCTTATCAAACAAATAAGAGAAGGTTGCTCGAATAACCTTAACTTGGTTTTTGACCAGGTCCCTCGAGAGAGGTCCCCCGGGAGAAAAGATGTTTGGGAGTACTAACTTGACCCTATTAAAGAGAGGTATTTACCATGTGTACCAAAGATGTTGGGACCATTTCCTAATGTGTCCTTATTCTCAATCCTCCATACCAAATCCATGTGTGATTCCTTAAATAAGGTCGCTCAATAGAGCACGTGAGCTCTCCCATATCCTACCAGACATGGTCCTTCCCAGGTATTGAGCAACCTCGATCTTATTATAAATAGGTTCCTAACATTTGACAAAAGGAAACAGTTATAAATTAAGTTCATATTATAATTGTGTTTCTGGGAGTCTCTTTGATCAAGCTTTTTTCTTGTGAGGCGGTCCCTCGATCAATCTTTCTCATTTTGGAGTACGTTTGTGCGAGCTTTCAAGTTATGGGAATGCCTGAGAATAATCTTCTCCCTATCAATCTCACTTCTGCTCTTTTGCCTTCAATCATCCTCAATCCATCTAGGTTTACAAGATTAATCGTTCGATTAACCATGAACTTTAAATTCCCTATACACCAGGTATGGATAAAAAATAAGGTAAATGCAGGGAATCACCCCCTCGTGCTCTATACAAAAATAAGATGTAAGAGAACCGATGTAAAGAGGTATAGATTCCTAAGAGGCTAAATATGGGGTTTAATATAAGTAGATCTTCTCAGAGAAATGGGTCAGAACATGAAGGATCCTCTTACCAACTAGATAAAACCTCAACCGTGTGGTCAACTGGATACGATGATAACCAGACATATTCATCCGAACACGCAAGTGCCTTTGAAAGGCTCATCAGAGTACCAGTCTTTGATAGCTTAGGAATCTTAGATGCATGAGAACATTCGCACCCTGAAGGGAGCGCAAGACGAGAAGAGAATAAAAGAGAAAGAGAGATGCTGGATCAAGATATAAGGCTAGAGCATCGTCCAGGTCTGAACATATTGGTGGAAGAGAAGAGAGCTTAGTTGAGAGTCATGAATGAGTTGACAAAGGTATATGGATAGATGAAGACCAAATATAAAGGGGATAAATCCAATGAATAAAGGATTATTTGGGCAACCTCATCAAGATAAAAAAAACATCATCTCTAAAGATAATTTATGCAGGGGTTGTCATTTTCAGCCTCCATGGTTAATTATCCCACTCTTGTCAAATTCAGTCCATTTGTGATCACTCTGAGGTATAAAGGGAGATCATCTCCAATTTTGTACATCGAGTAGTACTAAAAAACATGGAACATATTCTCAGTAGCTGACATGATGCGTTGTATAGATTTTTCAAGCACTCTCATGGGACCTGGTTAGATATGGTATAATGGGTTACCAAGAGGAAAAATCTATGGTTTTAAATAATTGACCAATATCTTTATTAATAATTTCTATTTCGAAGCAAAACCTTGTAAGAAGGTAGCTCATTTGTTAAGCGTCCATCAACACGGGGATGAAATAATGAGTACATTACCAGATTTAATATCGAAAAGTTAGAAGTAATGGACTACGATGAGAAAGTTGTCATCACAGCAATTATGAGTTTGATGGTGCCTAGGAGGCGGTACTGGGCATTGGCTAAGGAGCCTCCAAACCATATGGTTGAGCTGTTGTCCAAAGTAGGAAAGATAATGAATGCAGAAAAATAAATGGCTGCAAAAGAGTTCATCCATAAAAAACTAGAAGAAGCTAATAGCTCAGGAAGAAACGATAATCCCAAAGAGAGCTCCAAATTGAAGAATGACAGGAAGGTATACCATTGGTTTGGCGAGTATACTCCCTTGATAATGGGAGTTCACCATATCCTCGAAGAGATTTGAGAAATGGTGAATTGAAGTGGATGAAAAAGTTGAAAACTCTTACTAAAAGAAAAGACAAGAACAAATTTTGCAAGTTTCACAAAGATCACGGGCATGAAACCAAAGATTGCCTAGCCTTGACAGATGAAATGCAGACCCTGATCAATAGAGGAAAAATAAATAAATATGTGTATAAAAATGGCAGGCCATCACCATCTCGTGATGATTGAAAGCCAAGAAGGAGATCATGATCGCCTCATAGAGAAAATAGGAGAAGAAAAGACTCGGGAGAATAATTATGAGGTAGATAAGAGCTCAGGAGAACAATTGAGCTGGAAGTTGTTATTGGAACTTTTATGGACTATAGAACAAAGATGATGAGATTTTTCATCCTTGACAAGAATATCTCATTAGCCTACAATATTATTTTTGGAAGTCTGTCTGAAGAAATTTAAGGCTATAGCCTTAAATGTTCATTAATGTCTAAAGTTTCCTACCAATTTCGGTGTGGGAGTGGTAAAGGAAAACCATATGGGATCACACGAATGCTAGTACACTTCGATCGATAAGGATGAAAGAAAAAAATTAGCTCAAACTTATCGAATCGAGACATTAGATCCTCAAGATGAAGATAAAATATTAACTAGAAAAGCCATTAAGCAAACAGAGCCACCAATTTTAGATGATGATCATACTAAAAAGACATCCCATATCGGACCATCCCTAAATCCCATTCTCAACAAGCAACCGGATGAATTCATGTGAGCTAAAAAACATTTTTTCTTGGATCCACGAGGACATGCCTGAAATTGATCTAACCATTATTAGTCACGAGTTCAACACAGCAAAGGAAGAAAATCACCTAAAGCAAAAGCGATAGGTATTCTTAAATGATAAGAACATGAAAATTTAAAAATAAGTGGCCAATGTAAATAAAATCGACTATATTGATAATATGTTATATCCCAGTTGGCTATAGAACGTGGTAATGGTACCAAAGAAGAATCGCAAATTGTGGATTTGTGTGAACTTCACATACTTGAATAAGTCATGTCCTACGAATTTTTATCCTTTACCTAGAATTGATCAAATGGTGGACACAATATCTAGGAATGAACTACTGATCTTCATGGATGCTTATTCTTATTATAATCAGATCAAAATGAAATTGAAGGACACGGAGAAGACCCCATTCATCACCAGTTGAGGTACCTTTTGTTATAATGTTATGCCCTTTGAACTAACGAATGCAGGGGCCACATATGAATCATTGGTGAACAAGGTATTTGAGAAGGAGATAAGGAAGAATATGGAAGTTTAAGTATATGACATGCTGATGAAAAGCGTGAAGGTGGATGACCATATCAAAAACCTTGGTCAAATTTTTGACGAGCTAGAAAAATATAAAATAAAGCTAAATCCAGCCACGTGTTTGTTACGAGTCAAGGCTGGAACATTTATATGTTTTATTATTAAGAAAATGGGCATAGAGGCCAACCCTGATAAGATCCAAGTGTTAATCAATGTGAAGCCTCCCAAAAATAAGAAGAAAATTCAAAGCTTAAAAGGTCGAGTGTTAACTTAGAACAGATTTGTATCCAGGGCGATTGAAAAGTGCCTCCTATTTTTAAAGGTGATAAAAAAAACTCTTTTGAATGGACTAGGTAATGCCAAGCTACCTTCCTGTAGCTTAAAAAATACCTAGGATCGGCCCTATTTCTATCAAGATCAATCTTAGAGGAAAATTGCACTTGTATTTGGTTGTGTCTAAGTCATTAATTATCTCGTCTCTAATCAAAATTGATGGAGGAATTCAAAAACCAATATACTATTCGATCAAAGATTTTATGGTTCGAAAGAAGATATTCCAGAATGGATAAATTGGCTCTTGTTCCGATAGTGGCATCCAAGAAAATGAAGCAGTATTTCCAAACCCACTTTCTAGTGGTCTATACTGATCTCCTCCTTAGGAAAACCATCCATAAACATGAGAAATCTAGCAGGTTGATGGCATGGGCAATAGATCTACGTGAATATAATATCATATATGAGCTAAGGACAGCAATCAAAGGCCAAGTCGTAGTGGATTTTATTGCAGAGTTCACTTATGAGGAGAAAAAACTAGTCAAATAAGCTACCACAGTCCTAGTCGAGTAGATCCAAATACAAACTGAGCAAGCTAATGCAGTCCAAGATGAGCAGAACCAAAGACATACGACCAATCTTGTCACACCTCAACTTAATTAAGTTAAACTCATCCTTTTTATTTGAGATAAATTGCCTTAAACAATGATTTAATTTAAATCTAAGAGGAAAAATAGCATAAGATTTTTTTTCTCAAAGGCATGTTTCGATAAAAACATAACTATCGATACTTAAAACTAACAAGTATTAAACAACTTTACATATACAACTTGATTTGTTTAACAATTACACAAAAAGCTTCTTGATATTCGAACCATATTAGGCATCCGTTACTCCCCCATTTTAAGATCCTAACTTGGCAGTGAACTCCAAACATTAGGCATACCGGATACATAATATTTTAGGAGTGTAAGCACCACAAGCTTAGTGAATGACCATACACCATACATATAACCAATTTAAATAAACTTTTTTTCTAATTTTATAACCCAATAGGAATTGTGTAATTCTCACAAGCCTGGACCCGCCACGATCCAATTAACCCACCACAGTCAATGGGGAACACTACATCCCCTAATTAGGCTGAGTACAACAAACCTTTAAATTGGGTTAACGGGACCACCACACCCCATAGGACCCATCATAGTCCTTAACATTATATAGAGGACCATCTACAGTCCATAACATTAAATAACTTTGCTTAACAGTGTTAAGCATATGCATATGTTTCACAAATATCACGTTTCTCCGTAAACAGTTTAACACATGTATTTAACAACACAATTCCATATGAAAATATAAGGATTTATATTTCATAGGATAGGTCACTCACCTTGGATTTGGTGCTAAGATTAATACCAAACTACTTCCTTGGTATGGTAGTATTAGTTGCTTCCTCACCTAACAAGTCAATGTCATTAGTATTTGAATACATCGATTAACATCAAACCCAGTAATACATCACATCATTTCGTCAATCAGAAATAACTAAAGAGAAATTAAATATGATACTTCACATTTATATAACACCCTATTAATTAGGGTTCTAACAAAATTTACAGAATTAAATTAAGAATTCGTTAGACAAAGTTATGCTCATTTTACTACAACCTTTTCCAAATCGTTTCTCAAGAAAAGCAGCAACACAACTTCAACTTCCTGAAATTTTCATAATTTTTATACCTCATAAATTTGTATGATATTCCACCCAATATCATTAAACACATTTAATAATACAAAATTAATGTTTCATAATTTTTAGGGCTCATTTGCTATGTCGAGTAAAACGTCAAACACCTGGTATGCATTCTTGCTCCTTTAGGGCAGATTTAAAAAAAAACTTCAAACTATCACCAATGGTTCATTCCTTGGTATTTTTACACAATTTTAGGATATGTTATACATTTATTATTATTTTTTACACTTCAACTTGAATCACTCAATTCCAATAAGTATTTCATGATTTATGCCATTTTTAGCACAACTAGGTCGAAAACGAACATTAAAGCATAACTTAACATTTTTAAACACACATAACCTCTCCCTTGGATATAAATCATGGAAACATATAATAAACATGTTTCAACATATATACACATCAAAAACCTGAATTTACTAAATTAAAAAGCATCACGAGGAGGGAATTTAAATCTGGGACATTAAAGTCAACATTTACGATCCTAATACACGTTCTTACACATGTTCTTAAACCATCCTTGTTCCAACACAATTTAGCAATATGGGTATCATTAAAATATATATCCAAGTCAAAAATAAAAACATGCCAAATATAGAACTCATCCATGTGACCAACTTTAATAAAGAAGTAATTACCTTACGAGGATTTCTCGATTTATAGAAATTTTCCAAAGATTTATTCCTTAACTTTCTTCTCGTTCTCTCTCTTTAGGAAAAACTTGTTATTTCTTGTGAGGAAGAAGACATAACTCTCATTTATAATCAGAAATAGGTTTTAAAGTGGTCCAATAGCAATAGGGGTAGTGGTAACACGTGATTGGTTGGATGAAAGGTCGAATTAGACAATTCCATTAATGACACATTTGTCCTACCTTGGTAAAATCACCATAATTCACTATCACAAGACCCGATTTACTTCCTCTTTGCGTATATGCGTAGATAACTTATACATCTACAACTTTCATCTTTTGTGTTTTTCCAAAATCATAAAATTAGTACACCTAATTTGGGCTCGAACAGGAAAGTAGCAATTTACCGAAAATCTCAAGACTTTCACATTTGGCGACTAAACATTGCCAATTTCGCACTAACTCCCTAATTTACTTGTGTAAACATAATCGTGTATTAGAAACATATTTTATGATTCATTTAACCACATAACTAGTCATATGCTCTAAACGTGTTATCCCCGATCATAAGCTCGTTTAGCATCTAATATAAACCACATATATATCACATGAGCATGCATCCCCTAAACATGATAATTAATATGTTTAACACACATAGCCAATTTATAACTAATAACTTATACTTAATCATGTAATTAACCTTCCTAATCATGTTTTAGGGCATTACAATTCTACACCTCTTCTAAAAATTTCGTCCTCAAAATTTAACGCATAAGAAACTTACTAAACAGATGAGGATATTGCTTCTTCATGTTATTCTCTCCTTCCCAGGTGGAATACTCCACATTCCGACTTCTCCACATCACCTTAACTAGTGAAATGGTTTGATTACGTAACACTTTCTCCTTTCGATCTACAATAGCAATGCATTCCTTCACGTAGGTCAAGTCATCTTGAAGCTCTATCGGTTGTGAAATAAACACATGTGATGGATCGTCCATATACTTACGTAACATGGATATATGAAAAACATCGTGTATCCGAGACAATTCTGGTGGTAATGCCAATTTATAAGCTACATATCCAACCCGTTTCACTATCTCGTAAGGTCTAATGTACCTGGGACTTAACTTTCCTTTCTTCCCAAATCTCATAACCCCTTTCCAAGGAGAAACAGGTAGGAATACTCGATCACCTTCCTCAAAGTTAAATTATTTCCTTCAGTTATCTGCATAAATTTGCTGTCTACTTTGCGCCACTTTTAAGTGATTATGAATAAGATTTATCTTTTTAGTATTACACTGCACAATTTATGCCCCAAGTAGTTTTCGTTCTCCTAATTCAGTCCAACACACTAGAGTTCTGCATTTTCTCCCATACAAAGCTTCATAAGGAGCCATCTCAATACTCGAATGATAGCTATTATTATAAGCAAACTCTATTAGTGGAAAGTGTTCATCCCAACTGCCCTTGAACTCCAATACACAAATTCGTAACATGTCTTCAAGTGTTTGGATCGTTCTTTCTGACTACCCATCAGTCTGAGGATGAAAAGATGTACTAAATTTCAATTTAGTGCCCAAAGCTTGTTGTAAAGTAGGCCAAAAGTGAGAAGTGAACTTAGGATATCGATTAGAAATAATAGAAACAGGTGCACCATGCAATATGATAATCTTATCCACATATATTTTTGCATATTTATCCATGGAGTAAGTAGCTTTAATAAGAAGAAAATGTGCAGACTTGGTAAACCTATCAATGACAACCCAAATAGAATCAAAACCTCGTGATGATTTTGATAAACTTATAACAAAATCTGTAATAACATGCTCCCATTTCCACTCAGGAATAGGTAAGGGCTATAATAAACCACTCGGCTTCTGATGCTCCGCCTTCACCTGTTGGCAAACTAGACATCTAGCAATAAAATCTGCAATGTCGTGTTTCATTCTCAACAACCAATAACATTGTTTCAAATCTCTATACATTTTCGTGCTCCCTGGATACATAGCATATAACTAACAGTGGGCCTCCTCTAAAATTGCTCTTCTTAAATCAGGCATGTTAGGTACACATAAACGGTTACCGTACATAACAATGTCATCATCACGAATAGAAAATTCATTTGCTTTGCCCTTTTTCATATTATCTCTAACTTTCTCCAATTCTGTATCTCCTGCCTGTGCTTGTTTTATCCAGTCTATCAACGTGGGTCTAACATTTAAATGTGCTAATATTACTTAAGACTGATTCAAAGTTACTTCCACCCCCATTAAAGCTAACTCTCTCAGCAGGTCAACTCGAATACAATAAATACAAGATACTATGCCTCGAGATTTTCTACTCAAAGCATCGGCAACAACATTAGCTTTACCTGGATGGTGATGTATCATGCAATCATAATCTTTTATAAGTTCCATCCACCTTCTTTGCCTCAAGTTTAAGTCTTTTTTAGTAAACAAGTATTTTAATCTTTGATGGTTAGTAAAAATTTCAAAACTAACACCATATAAGTAATGTCTCCAGATCTTTAATGCAAAAACTACTGTAGCTAACTCAATATTATGAGTAGGGTAGTTGCGTTCATGTATCCTTAACTATCGAGAAGAAAAAGCAATTACCTTTCCATGCTGCATTAATACACATCCAAGTCCTTGATACGAAGCATCACTATAAATAACTTAACTTTCTGTACCCGTTGGGATAGTCCATATTAGAGCTGATGTCAACTTACCCTTTAAATTTTTGAAGATTTTATCATAATCACCACTCCACACAAAATTTTTCTCCTTTCTGGTAAGCTTAGTCAATGGCAATGCAATAGAAGAAAACCCTGGTATAAACCTCCTGTAATACCCCTATAATCCCAACAAGCTACGTACCTCAGTCACACAAGTTGGTCTTTCCCAATTCATTACTTCTTCTACCTTCTTGGGATCAACACAAATACCATCAGCAGAAATAACATTCCCTAAAAATACTACCCAGTCTAGCCAAAATTCACATTTAGAAAACTTAGCATACAACAGCATCTCTCGCAAGGTCTGTAAAATAATACGTAAGTGGTGTTCATGCTCATCCCTACTACGAGAATATATCAAAATATCATCAATGATGGCAATAACAAAGGAATCCACGTATGGGTGAAATATACGGCTCATCAAATCCATGAATACGGATGGTGCATTTGTTAACCCAAATGGCATTACAAGAAATTCATAGTGTCCATACCTGGAACGAAAAGAAGTTTTAGAAATATTACAGTCTCTTACTTTTAATTGATGATATCCGGATCTGAGATCGATCTTGGAAAACACTTTGGCTCCTTGCAACTGATTGAACAAGTCATCAATTCGGGGTAGTGGGTATTTATTACGGATAGTCACCTTATTCAATTGATGATAATCGATGCATAGTCTCATGGTTCTATCTTTATTTTTCATAAAGAATACTGGGGCTCCCCACGGTGATACACTAGGCCTTATAAAATCACGATCTAACAAATCTTGCAACTATATTTTTAGCTCTTTTAATTTTACAGGTGCCATACGATATGGTGCAATAGATATTGGTGTAGTGCCTAGTACCAACTCAATCGCAAATTCTACCTCACGGTCTGGTGCTAACCCTGGGAATTCTTCTGGGAAGACATCTGCAAACTCATTAACTATTGGTATATCTGATAGTTTTCCATCCTCTTTACGTGTTTCCACCACATGAGCAAGATAACCCTCACATCCTTTCTTTAGAAGTTCATAAGATTTTGTAGCAGAAATCAAACATCTTGGAGTGACATTTCGTTCCCCAATAAACTTAAATTCAGGTTCACCCGGTAATCGAAACACTACCTCCTTTTTAAAGAAATCTAAACATACACGACACGATGCTAACCAATCCATGCCCAATATCATATCAAAGTTGTGCATATCGAGAGGTAATAAGTCAACCAATAACTACTTTTCACCTATTCGCACCACGCACTCCCTATTCACCTTTTCAATAAAAACCAATCCACCCACTGGAATAATGATCGCTAAACTAGAATCTAATGATGATAATGGCTTATTATGATGAAACAGATAAAGAAGAGATACAAAATAATGTGTAGATTCAGGATATATCAACACATAAACATCTTTATCACAAATAGAAAGTGTACCTATCATTACGTTAGGCATAGCTTGTGCATCTCGTTGCGTAAGTGCAAACACTCTACTTTGGCCTTGGTTTTGAGACATACCTCCTCTACCTCCCTTGTGAGCATTCGGTGTAGAATTCCGGCCTCCTACTGTCACACTCCCAACTGATCTTGTAGCTCCCATCGTTGGACAATTCTTTCGCAAGTGCCCTGGTTGATGACAATGGAAACATAAAGGTGTCGTCTCAGCTATTGTACATTCCCAAGACATGTTCCCTTGACCACCACATCTATAGAAAAATATGACCCTCGGTCCAATCGCATATACATTATCTGACTGACTCATCCCAGTCCTTCCACCTCGAGCTTGAAATCTTCCACGTGCTCTTCTATTATTTTTAAATTCTTTTCCCTTAGATATTCCTCATGCTAAACTCTGAGTTGAGGTTCCCGTATCCCATCCATAATATCGTATACCATCGTGTCTAGCTTTCTTTGAGTGTTCAACTTGCATTTCTTTCATAGACTTTTCTGACACCATGGACCTATCCACCAAGTCAACATAATCTGTGATCTTCATATTAGCAACCGTGCTCTTTATATCTACACTCAGCCCAATTTGAAACCGATCACATTTTCTTTCTTCCGTCCTCACCAAGTCAGGTGAAAATCTAGATAAGGATATAAATAAAGATTCATACTCTGCCACTGTTCAGTTCCCCTGTTTCAACGTGATAAATTCTTCCTCTTTCTCTTTTCTATAAAGCCTTGGGAAATATTTTTCAAATCACACCTTCACAAACCTCTCCCATGTAATTTGTGGAGGATTTATTGGTACCAATCCTCCAATTGTAGTGAGTAACCTCTCTGTACTTTCCCACCATAACTTTGCATCATTCTCTAACCTAAAGGTATCTCGCACTTCCATTACCTTGAATATAGTTTCCATCTTTCTAATTCACCCCTCTTCCACTAATGGATTCGTAGTCCCCATAAATGCTGACGGATTTAACTTCATGAACCTCTCATGTAATTTATCCCTATCTCCACCATGTGCTCCACCTTTTTCTTGTTCCAATAATTGTGCCACAGCACGTAATATTCTTCCCACATCATCAATGGGTTATTGTTGCACCTCTAGTTCATCCACTTCAATATGTCTTTGTCCTTGCTGATTATTAGGAACATAAGATGCCTCACCCTCTGCTCTATCATGCGGCTTGTGTGGATCCATCACTCACTGCAATATAATTAACTTAAACAAAATATAATAACAACAGTTTAATAGTAACATTGTTAGTCAAAATCCAGACGCATAGCAAACTCACTTTCTAGTGTCCACTGCCAATCTAAACCCTCACACCCTATCCAGAACCTAATGACCAAGCTCTGATACCAACTTGTCGCGCCCTACTTAATTAAGTTAAACTCATCCTTTTTATTTGAGATAAATTGCCTTAAATAATGCTTTAATTTAAATCTATAAGGAAAAATATCATAAGAATTTTTTCTCAAAGGCATGTTTCGATAAAACATAACTACCGATACTTACAACTAAAAAGTATTAAACAACTTTACATATACAATTGGATTTGTTTAACATTTACACAAAAATCTTCTTGATATTCAAACCATATTAGACATCCATCACTCCCCCGATTTAAGATCCTAACTTGGCAGTGAACTCCAAACAATAGGCATACCTAAAACATAACATTATAGAAGTGTAAGAAACACAAGCTTAGTGAATGGCCATATACCACACATATAAGCAATTTAAATGACCCTTTTTTTTCTAATGTTATAACCCAATAGGAATTGTGTAACTCTCGCAAGCCTGGACCGGCCACGATCCAATTAACCCACCACAGTCAATGGGGAACACTACATCCCCTAATTAGGCTGAGTACAACAAACCTTTAAATTGGGTTAACGGGACCACCACACCCCATAGGACCCACCATAGTCCTTAACATTATATAGAGGACCATCTACAGTCCATAACATTAAATAACTTTGCTTAACAGTGTTAAGCATATTCATATGTTTCACAAATATCACGTTTCTCCATAAACAGTTTAACACGTGTATTTAACTACACAATTCCATATGAAAACATAAGGATTTATATTTCATAGTCTAGGTCACTCACCTTGGATTTTGTGCTAAGATTAATACCAAACTACTTCCTTGGTATGGTAGTATTAGCTGCTTTCCCGCCTAACAAGTCAATGTCATTAGTATTTGAATACACCGATTAACATCAAACCCGGTAATACATCAAATTATTTGGTCAATCAGAAATAACTAAGGAGGAATTAAATATGATACTTCACATTTCTATAACACCATATTAACTATGGTTCTAACACAATTTACAAAATTAAATTACGAATTCGTTAGACAAAGTTATGCTCATTTTACTACAACCTTTTCCAAATCGTTTCTCAAGAAAAACAGCAATACAACTTCAAATTCCTGGAATTTTCATAACTTTTATACCTCATAACTTTGCATGATATTCCACCCAATATAATTAAACACATTTAATATTACAAAATTAATGTTTCATAATTTTTAGGGCTCATTTTCTATGTCGAGCAAAACGTCAAACACCTGGTATGCATTCTTGCTCCTTTAGGGCAGATTTAAAAAAACAACTTCAAACTATCACCAACGGTTCATTCCTTGGTATTTTTACACAATTTTAGGATATGTTATACATTTATTATTATTTTTTACACTTCAACTTGAATCACTCAATTCCAATAAGTATTCCATGATTTATGCCATTTTTAGCACAACTAGGTCGAAAACGAACATTAAAGCATAACTTAACATTTTTAAACATACATAACCTCCCTCTTGGATATCAATCATGGAAACATATAATAAACATGTTTCAACATATATACACATCAAAAACCTGAATTTCCTAAATTAAAAAGCATCACGAGGAGGGAATTTAAATCTGGGACATTAAAGTCAACATTTACGATCCTAATACACGTTCTTACACATGTTCTTAAACCATCCTTGTTCCAACACAATTTAGAAATATGGGTATCATTAAAATATATATCCAAATCAAAAACAAAAACATGCCAAGTGTATAACTCATCCATGTGACCAACTTTAATAAAGAAGTAATTACCTTACGAGGATTCCTCGATTTATAGAAATTTTCCAAAGATTTATTCCTTTACTTTCTTCTCTTTCTCTCTCTTTAGGAAGAACTTGTTATTTCTTGTGAGGAAGAATATGTAACAACCCTCTATTTTTGGAGACTGAGAAATTAAATTTTGGGAAAATAAAATTTAATTAAATTGGAGAATTTCAAAATTTGGGAACTTAGGCCCAAAAATAAAGAATATTTTAAAGTATTCCGGATGATATTTTTTAGGGTACCATCAATCCCGGAAGGGTCGAGATAGTCAAAATGACTGTCATTGGGTCTTATTTCGGCTCCGGAATGTTTTTAAGTTATTTTGACTTGAATTGGAGTAAACGGGTCATTTAAAGTGTGTATTAACATTTAAAATTGGGATTTTGTTTTAAAGGATTTGGAGGCTTACAGATGAAGCCATTTCTCATTTGAGAGAAAGAGAGAAAAATCCCTAGAGGGAGAAAGAAGAAAGGAAAGAAGAAGCAAGGAAGAGAGAGAGGAAGAAAAGCTTGGAGATTTTTGGCCCAACCGCGACATCGAGGACGATCCAACCTCTACAAATCTGAGGCAAGTGTTTAATCTTGCTAAATAGCTATTTGTGTATTTCATTTCATAATTTGTGGGTTAAAGAAATGGATTTTTGGGTATTAATATCAAAACCTAGATTTTTAGGTTTAAATCTTGAAATGAATGTTTAAATATGGATTTAATGGAATAGAAATGGTTGGGATCAACTTTAGGTTGATTTATTGGCTTAGAATCATGTTGTGATAAAGATTTGGGCATTTGGAATGAAAATTTTAGGGTTTAAATTCGTGGGTTTTGCTGAAAATGGAAAAATCGGCCAAGGCATCTGGTATGGCCGGTCGACCGCGGTCTGGGGACCGGTCGATCGCGCCTCAGTGGAAAAGCCTACTGCATTTCTTCGTAGGCAAAATTTTGACCCGCGGTCGACCGGGGGTCTGGGACCGGTCGACCGGTCCCCTGTTTTTAGCTCAAAACTTGGATTTCTTTCTTCCCCTTTTCTTTTGGAGTTTATTCTTAAGGGCTTCCTTAATGGGTTGTTTTATGAGGTTTTTCTAGGATGACCTCTACCCCTTTTTTTATTGGGTTTATTGATTTGGGGGCCTTCTCTTATGATGCAAGTGATATGTTCTTGGAGACATTGAAGGAGTTTCTCACATATTAGGATTTTTGGGGACTCCTACGGGTAATTTGGGAGAAATGTACCCATGTATGTATTGGGGTTGCATATGGACATTGTGGGGAAACCTCTTTGAGGTTGGGAATACCAATTATAGATACAGGTATAAATATGAGGTGAGGTTGATAACTCTTAGAGAGTGAGGGATCTCATATTCTTAGAAATGTTTAGACTAAGGAACAATTGATAACTCAATAGGAGTACGGGTTCCTGAGATTTATTCGAACCATAGGTGACATTGGGAACGCTTGGGATCGTACTATCGACTAGAATAAGCGGTAGCATAAATTCTAGTTAGGATAGTTTACACGTAATTATGGGGATATGGCCATTGAGATTTCAATACTTGAAACGAGGTTGGAATAAATTGAGGTTTTAGACTATTAAGTCATGTGTGTGCCTATGGTTAGATAGTACTAAAGGAAATTATGTGCTTTCACATTTAGAG
The DNA here is from genome assembly GCA_949130495.1 of Sambucus nigra. Taxonomy (NCBI): domain Eukaryota; kingdom Viridiplantae; phylum Streptophyta; class Magnoliopsida; order Dipsacales; family Adoxaceae; genus Sambucus; species Sambucus nigra. The sequence continues at coordinate 384,822,064 of OX422217.1, forward strand.
GTGAAATGTGTAGGGATGGATTCCTACACAAACTCTTGGGTGATAACCCTAATGTTGAATATATGTGTATAGATATATACATATGGTTTTGGGAGACTATTCATCATAGGAAAAATGATTGAATATGTTTCAAGTGAGGGATTGTATTCACATATCGAGGTACATTTAATGGAAATTGTGGTGACGACTTGTATATTGAGGATTATGTACATTTGTAGCCGAGTTTTTATATCTTATACATATGAATGGGAATTAGTTTGTATATATAATGATATAGCGATGTGTGAATATATGTACATATATCTATGTAGGAATATGAATATGTGGATATATTTATGTTGTGGACATACATGGTATGGATATTTAAACCGTATATGATGGTTTACTATATTGGATCATATGATGGGATCATATGGATGTATGTATATTGCGCATGTGAGCGATATATATATATATATATATACTTATGTGGTTAAGCATACCCCGCTCATGCTATCATTGGGAAGTTTCGGCGCAGAGGGTGAGCATCCTGGCATATAGAGAAGGGTGTGGATATTCCCCAGGTCATAGCCGTCCGGTGTGTTATTATACGATAGATATATTTTTGGGATGAGACGTGGTGGGTATGTTTCATCTCATTGCCAGTGGAGCTATGACCGCTTCCCGGGACGTCGTGTGTGTGAGTTATCATGAGGTGGGTGTCGTTGATCCCCACCAGGTGGTCCCCAGTTGCTACGTGAGTCGGGCATTGGGAAGATGATAGAATTGATGCAGTTTTATCGGCGATATATATAGTCGGGTGGATTAGGTGCATGTCCATTGTACATCAGATATGATACGTACACTTGGTCATGGGTATGGATGATTGGTATATGTATATATGGTGAGCATAAAATACCTATATATATATATATATATATTTATATATCCTAGGTGAAAGGATATGGTATTTTCTTTGGGGTACATCTTGGATGATTATGGTGTACCAGATTAATTGGGGGTTGATGTATCGTATTCGAGGAATATTTTGGTTACATCATCCCAAGGTTATTATTGGAGATATTAAGTTGTTTTTATACTATAATCTAGACTTAGTGATTGCAATAGTAAATTGTATGTTAAGTATTATGGATCTGTAGGATCGACATTGCCCAGGAGTAGTGTAACGAGGTGGTTCCTTGTTTGGATTTCGCTTTGCGAGACACCTCACGCACGAAACGTAGTGCACTGTCGAGACTTGAGAGAAGTAATTACATATGGCATAATGGATCTCTGGTCTTGACATTGTCAGGAGTAGTGTAATGGGGCGGTTCCTTGTTTGGATTTCGCTTTGCGAGACTCCCCACGCACGAAACGTAGTATAATTTTGAGATTAGAGAGAAGTTTTGACAATAATTCATGTGCATGATATTTAGAAAAATTCTTATATTTTAGCCTATATATATATATATATGTATATATATATAGGGGTAATGTATTAAGAATGATAATAAATTAAATTATAAATCAGAATCCATTAAGCCTATTATGGCACAATTGTTTGTAATCATAATCTAGTGGGTTTAGAAAAAGGGTGGATCCTTGGGTTATGATGGGAAATTAGCTCTCGTGGGTATAGGCTAGGCCTATGATAAGTTAAGTTGTCCTAATAACAATGAGGGTAATTTAACTAAAACTTGAGGACGCGAATAGGTGCGCGCCTTTAGATGAGAGGTGAGTTGGGGTTCCACGAGAGTGCGGTTCCACTTTAATTATGAAACAAGTGCACCGATATTTATCATGCACGGTTAACACACTTGCTAAATATTTTTTCACAATCGGGGCTCTGACCCGTTTACTTTTCTCTCCTGCCTGTACATATATATATTATTACAGGTATCCTACCGCATGGATGCCGGATGACCTTCTATCCAGAGTCTTAGGAGCCGTGACAGGTGCGGACTGTTGCGGGATGTATCTTGTAGCCGCTTCCTACTTCTTTAAAATTCTAGGTAGGATTCATGTTGTATATCGGGTTTGTACCCAAGGGATATTTATATACATGTTTATATTTATTCCATTTCAGTTATTGTATTGGTTGTGACCCAACAGCTTATTCGGGTCTACTTTCTGTAGTACATTCGGTTGTATTTATTTATTTCATTTTATTTCTAGCATTTCATTTATCATAGTTCTTGTATGCATCTTACTTTTCTTTATTAGTAGTGTTAGTTGGTTGTATGTTGCATGTTTTAAATTATTTAACATCTCGCTTATATGATATCGGGTAGTTAGTCCTATATTATATAGTACCGGCAGTTGATGTTGAGACTGGACCATCTGAAACTCCTGATTTAATGTAGTATAGGGCTGGCCACCCGTTATTATTTTGAGCGGGGTGTTACAGAATACATACCTATCATTTATAATCAGAAATAGGTTTTAAAGTGGTCCAATAGCAATAGGGGTAGTGGTAACACGTGATTGGTTGGATGAAAGGTCGAATTAGATAATTCCATTAATGACAAATTTATCCTACCTTGGTAAAATTACCATAACTCACTATCACGGGCCCCAATTTACTTCCTCTTTATATATGTGCGTAGATAACTTATACATCTACAACTTTCATCCTTTGTGTTTTTCTAAAATCATAAAATTATTACGCCTAATTTGGGCTCGAACAGGAAAGTAGCAATTTACCGAAAATCTCAAGACTTTCACATTTGGCGACTAAACATTGCCACTTTCACACTAACTCCCTAATTTAATTGTATAAACATAATCGTGAATTAAAAACGTATTTTATGATTCATTTAACCACATAACTAGTCATATGCTCTAAATGTGTTATCCCCGATCATAAGCTCGATCAGCATCTAATATAAACCACATATATATCACATGAGCGTGCATCCCCTAAACATGATAATTAATATGTTTAACACACATAACCAATTTATAACTAATAGCTTATACTTAATCATGTAATTAACCTTCCTAATCCTGTTTTAGGGCCTTACAAAGCTATTGTAGTTCCAGCCAAGAAGATCGATAGATCAGTAGAATCCTCGTCTGAACAAAACAAGACAGTCTACAGGGATGAATTTGTAATAAAATAATTTAAAGACAGTTCCTTTGTAGAATGAGGATTCGAACATGATAAACCTGTATGTAATATATTTATGGATGGATCGTCATGGGTAAGTGGTATCAAAGCTAAATTAATAGTCAAAATACCTGATGGAGATGATATAGAATATGCTCTCCGATTCAAATTTGAAGCATCTAATAATGAAGCAGAATATGAGTCTTTGATTGCAAGATTGGAGTTAGAACATGTTAAAATATCTTGATAAGGGTGAAATTGCTACTAACAAAACTAAAGGCACTCCAAATGATCAGAATCCCTAGAATTGAAAATACCATAGCAGATTCATTCCCTCATCTTGCATTAGCCACCACGGTCAATTTGAAGACAACTGTGCTCGTAAAGATACTACTGCAAAGGAGCATTGACATAGAATATGTAAACTTTTTAGAGCTAACCATGGGCCCATCGTGGATGGACCCAATCATAATATAGTTAGAGTAAGGTGTTCTTACATCTAATTACAACGACGCAAGAAGACTTCATTACAAAGCAGACAAATTTTTCATAGATAGAGTACTTTAAAAAATAGGTTTTACTCTTTCAAGGACGAGATATATTAATCTCATGGAAGTGCCAAACCTGATCAGAGAAATACGCGACGGATCGTGTGGTTCCCATACAGCAAATTGAACACTGGTAAAAATAATAGCAAATCTCATAAAGTTCATTTAAAGATATGGTCGAGTGGCTTCAGCCAAAGACTTCTTAAGTTCATAACAAGTTCAGGTCGGCTAAGGCTAACCCAATTGATCAAAGCAAGTCTTTCACTACAAAAAAAACATCAAGTTTAGGTCGGCTAAGGCCAACCTAATTGACCAAACCACATCTTTGACTGAATAAAAAGATCAAGGTCAAGTTGGCTAAGGCCAACCCAATTAGCAAAGCACATTTTTTACTGCATAAAAATGTCAAAGTCAAGTCGGCTAAGGCCAACCCAATTGACCAAAGAAGGTATTTGACTTGACAAAAACATCATGGTTAGGTCAGTTAAGGCCAATCCAATGATCAAACCACATCTTTGACTAAACAAAATTCTTAGGTTTGGTTGGCTAAGGCCAACCCAATTGATCAAAACACGTATATGACTGCATAAAAACATCAATATCAAGTTGTCTAAGGCCAACCCAATTGGCCAAAGCACGTCTTTAACTGCACAAAGTATTTGGAAAAGGTTGTGAGAAGTTATAATGTAAGGACACAAGTCTCCAGTCTTAATGTAGTGTTGGCTCAATTCCGAAAAAAAAAACATTTTGAGTCATAGGATAAAGTTCAAGAGTATCCATCCAAGCCTATGACGTGTTGGCTGAAGACATAGTGGCCAAGATTATAAAGCTTCATCATATGCCAGGTTTAGTGTGCCTCGTTTCTACGTCAACAACAATGGTTCCAATGCTCCTAAGGTATGAATTCATTATATATATATATATATATATAGAGAGAGAGAGAGAGGAGCTTGGAAATTTATTGGGTGTAATTTATAAAAAAATTTATAAATAATTTTAACGACTTTGTTTTACTCGGAAAATATTTTTTAAAACTTTTCACAAAAAGTTTTGGGATTAAAAAGATTTTTGCATTTTCTGGTAAGTCGTTCTAACGATATTCCCAGCTATATAAAATGCATTCATACCTTAGCAGCATTGGAACCATTGTTGTTGACGTAGAAACGAGGCACACTAGACCTGGCATATGCTGAAGCTTTATAATCTTGGACGCTACGTCTTCAACTAACACGTCATAGACTTGGATGGATAAACTTGAACACTATCCTATGACTCAAAATGTTTTTTGTCCGGAATTGAGCCAACACTACATTAAGACTCAATTGGAGACTTGTGTCCTTACAAATCTCCCCCTTTGGCTATTTCGGGACAAAAACCAAACAAGAATCCTAAAGGGCCATCAAGATCTACTAGAGTTTACAAAATATGCCACCTAAAAGGAAAAATTACATAGCTTGACTCAAAATCCCAAGGATCAAAATCTTTGCCGATGAAACTTGCCATTAAGAAGAATTCCTGCACACTTAAGCAGACTATCAAACGCATAGGGAATATCAAGAATATTAAATGCATGTAAAATAAATACTCCCCCTAAATTAATTCTCCCCTTTATAAAATAAACGACCTACTTAGAATGATGTCTCCCCCTAAGATAAGTCTCCCAAACTAAGATGCGATTACAATAGTATTAGATACTATTTCTCCCCCTATCATTCTCCCCCATTTTTTTAAGGAATAGACAAAGGATAAAACTAATTTAAACAGGATGAAGCTTAGAGTGATAAGAACATGAAATCATATGGGCAATAAAATCAAAACTAATCCATACAAAGAATAACGGATACCAATGAAGATGCAAAAAAAATTGATGCCAATGTGATACATAAGATACTAAGCATATGATATCAACAAAAATATGCAACATGATAGATACCAATTATGAATTAGAAGCATAGATGGAATAGAAACACAATAATCTTTTCACACTCGTATGGAAAAAATGTGTCATATGGAACGGAAGTGTAGGGGTATGAACTGGTAACAATTAAATTTAGACCCAATCACTTAAAACATGTTCACGGAGTTCTCATTTGATTGCAAACTTTATCACATATGAAAATAACCTCATGTGACTATATAGATTGAACTCAATGAACAAACATACACAATGCATACAAGCCTAGAATTTAAATGATTCTACAAACCAATAGAGTTATGACATTGAAAGGACAACTAGGATAAACGAACATTGTGCAAACCGTTGATATACCATCCAATCTCCCTCAAAATAATCATATTATTTTAATCTTTTGAATGAATAAATCAACTAAACAAAATAGGCATTGGCAAATATTTTCTTTTAATGCCATAATTCTTTTAGGCCTTTGGACCACGTATTTCTTTTAGGTCCAAGAAAATGGTGGCTTACTCACAAAGGATGATTTTTCCTTTCCGAGCCCTTTCCCGTGCACATATATATAATCTTTATCGCTCAATTCTCGCGTGCAACGGATTTTAACATGTACTAGTCCTCCTAGGTCACATAACATGTAGATGACAAGATTGGTAGGAGAACACCTCACAAAGCTCAAATATACATGTGAAGTTAAAATTTCAAGAGATCTCGTGCATGTGTGAATTGAGGCATATAAAAACAGAATCCATTATATCAACACAAAATCCAACTACTCCTTGTAAGCATGGTAAAGAACATTTTAAGGATTGACAATCTAAACCAAAAGTTCTAGCCACATGGAAGCGAAAAAGAAGGGATTCAAATAAAAGTATGTGCCACATCGAGTGTGTCAAACTAAAATACACATAAAACAAAAATCTTTTTGAGTTTTTGATATTTTTTTAACCAAACAAAGAAAAATATTTACTCAAAAGATAAACAAAAATCATTTGAATTTTTTCATTAAGCCTAAATTACTAAAAGGTGAAACAAAAATGATAAACAAAAATCTTTTTGTATTTTTCATTTAATGCAAACTAAAATGAAAGAACTATAATACAAAAGATAAACAACAATCATAATTCTAGCATGTGATAAAGCATGAAGTATAGACTAGAACAATGATTAAACATGCATACACCTAGCAATGATATATAATATGAGGTACAAAAAGCTAAAGTATGCAAACATCTAACACATTCAACCTTTAGATTTAGCAAGGGAGGAAGCATGTGAAAGTAAATGAGAATCAAAAATCCTATTTTGTAAAGCTACCAACTCGTATCTCCTAACCTAAACTAATGAAGAATGATGATCATGGGGTGTTGCAATCTTGGCTACCTCGGTTGCCTTACGTAGGGATTTTATAGGACCTCATTTAAGATCAAAATAAAATTTCCTAAGATGACCTTTTCGACAACAATGTGAGCACCTAAAGACTCAGCGAAAAGACTTACCTAAGGAATGATCTATAACATTGTTCCTATAGGATTCTCCTAAAACATTGGTCTTGTCTTTATGAGTTGACTCATTCCAAGTATCGAAGCCTAAACCACACGAGTTGTTTTTAATTTGGACCATTCCTAATATTTTATCTAATTTCTCCGAACAACACTCTAAATCAAATTTGACTTTACTAGAGTCTTTTAATTTATTTTCCAAATATATAATGTGTGACTCTAATGAAACATTGTGCTCTTCAAATGCAAGAAGCTCCTTTTTTAGGGATTCCATTAAACCTTTAAGGCTATCTCTCTCGCCTTCTACATATTCAAGCTTCTCATGAAGAGCTCTCTCACGTGTCCTAAGGTCTTCAACTAAAACACTCTCATTAATGACCTCGGCACGCTCTTTCAGACTAGCTTCTAACTTCAATTTTTCTCTTTTTAATTTAATAGATTCTTCATATAATTCTTGAAATGCAAATTGAAGTTCACACACATCAACCTCCTCATCACTTTCACTCTCTCTTTCTTCTCCACTCTCACTGCCATTATCTCTTTGGGATTCACAAATTATAACCTTGGAAGTGTCATGTGTTACAATTTTATCAATTAAGGAGTGCTCACTTTCACTCACATGACTTGCCATAAAAGCCACAAAGTTGGGCTTAGTGGGGGAATCGGGTCCCTCTTCCTTATCACTATCACTAGGGGTTGCATTATAAGAAATTAGTTGCTTACGCTCTCTCCTTAGTTTAGTGGGGCACTCTTTTTCCCTATGTCCATACCCTTCATAACCATAACACCTATTTGACTCGTCCCTATTTAAATTTTCATTAAAAGTTTAAGGGATTTTCTCGGCTTTGTCATGCTTAGAATTTTCAAATTTCTTAAAATCATTTTTAAATTTATCTTTGTTAAATTTAAGAAATTTTCGAAACTTCCTAGCAAACATAGGCATATCTTCCGAGTCACTCTCACTTTCACTCTCTACTACTTATTTTTCCTCCTTACAGGCTTTCAAGGCAACGCCCTTATCTATTTTCTTTTCAGCTTTAGAGGGAAACATGTCTAGTTCATAGGTTTGTAAATCACCTACGAGCTCTTCTAATTTCGTAGAGGCTAAAGTGGGTAAAGAATTTAACAGGGTCACCTTAGGAATAAATCTATCGAATAGGGACCTTAAAATTTTTTTTACTACTCGGTTGTCGGGTATTTTCTCTCCCAAATTAAAAGATGAATTAATTATATCGAAAAGTCTAGCATAAAATTCATCAAAAGTTTCTTTTTCATTCATTTTGATGGTTTCAAATTGAGTGGTGAGGTTTTGGAGTTTAGAAGCTTTTACGAAACTTGTTCCGTCATGAATGAGTTGTAAAATATCCCAAGCTTCTTTAGCGGTTTCACACGTCATAATGTGTCGAAATTCATCTGGTGTGATCGCGCTAAACAAAGCATTTAAACTACGGGAATTAAAATTTGCAAGTTTAAATTCATTCTCACTCCATCTAACGGTGGGTTTGGGAACACGTTCATCTTCAACTAAATAAGTAGGTGGGGACCACCCATTAACGATTGACAACTAAACCCTCTCATCAATAGACCTAAGTGCATATTTCATGCGCGCTTTCCAATATGCGTAATTAGAACCATCGAAAATAGGAAATTTTGAAAATGGGGAAAATTCCATTTTAGTAAAAAATATTTAAAAGGATCTTAAACACAATAATTTAGCAATCCCGCTCAGATACCAATTTGAAAATCTATTTTTTTTCTAAATTAATGCTCTGATACCAATTGTTGGAAATGATGACCCCAATTTTTAGATTTTACAAAAGGAATTTCCTTTTAGATGCGGAATAAAAATGGATCAACTAAAACAACACGCACATAACAAATTTTAATTTCCTTCAAATTAAAATTAAACTAAACTAGAAGTGACATTTAAATTAAACAACAAATATGTTTTTTCACTATAAACAAATTAATTCAACCCAAGTCCTAGAAAACCAAATTTTATCCAATAAAATTAATGACTTGAATTAAATTAATTTTTACCCAAATTAAATTAGCACCAAATTAACTATACCAATTTTATCTTTTTACCCAAGCATGCATCTAATGTGATATAGCAAAAGAAAAAATAAGTAAATAACTACTACGCCGCGATGTACGAGAAAAAACTTACAACGGGAAAAAACCTCGGACGGTCCTAGCCTCAAATCCACTAAGTACGGTTTTACAAGTACAAGACAAAAAGACTTACAACAACCGATTTGACTCCGTCCAAGCTCCGACGCTTCTTGTTGTACACACCTCTGCCTAGAGAATAACCACGGAGGTCCACCGCGATCTCGGAATCCACCGATCGAACTTTTTCTAGTCACCGCCACCCGAACAAGGAGCCTTTCTCCAAGTGGGTATGTCACAGCAAATAAACTTCTTCTTTGTGGGATGTAGAAGTAAACCTAAACTTCCCTTCTTTGAGGTGTAGAGAAAAACCCGGTATATATATATATATATATATATTATATATTAAGGAACTTGTAATAAACAAACTATTGGGTGTGTATGTATTTTTGGTTAAATTAATCCATAAAAATCAAACACAAAAACATGGAACTTTTTGAAAATCTGAATTTTTCTAAATCAATGCTGTGATACCAATTGTTGAAAATGATGACCCCCAATTTTTCGATTTTACAAAAAGAATTTCCTTTTAGATGCGGAATAAAAATGTTTCAACTAAAACAACACGCACACAACAAATTTTAATTTCTTTCAAATTAAAATTAAACTAAACTAGAAGTGACATTTAAATTAAACAACAAATACATTTTTTCACTTAAACAAATTATCTCAACCTAAGTCCTAGAAACCAAATTTTATCCAATAAAATTAATGACTTGAATTAAATTAATTTTTACCCAAATTGAATTAGTACCAAATTAAATATACCAATTTTATCTTTTTACCTAAGCATGCATCTAATGTGATATAGCAAAAGATAAAATAAGTAAACAACCACTACGCCGCGATGTACGAGGAAAAACCCACAACTGAAAAAAATCTCCTCAAATCCACTAAGTACGATTTTATAAGTACAAGACAAAAAGACTTACAACACCCGACTTGACTCCGTACAAGACCCAACGCTTCTTCTTGTACACACCTCTGCCTAGCGAATAACCACGGAGGTCCACCGCGGTCTCGAAATCCACCGATCAGACTTTTTCTGATCGCTGCCACTCGAACAAGGAGCCTTTCTCCAAGTGGGTATGCCACAGCAAACAAACTTCTTCTTTATGGGATGTATAAGTAAACCCAAACTTCTCTTCTTAGAGGTGTAGAGAAAAACCCGGTGCCAAACACTCCAAGCAAGGATATATATATGAAGGAACTTGGAATAAACAAACTATTGGGTGTGTATGTATTTTTGATAAAATGAATCCATAAAAATCAAATACAAAAACATGGAACTTTTCTTGAAAGAATTTTCTCTCTAAAAGTCTTAGAATGTGAAAAAGTTAGTTCCAAACGATTGGCTCCCGGACTTAGTAAATCTGTCAAAAAGTAGTGGGGAAAACATAGTGGAAACAAAGAGAAAACTGCAAAAAACTGTTCCTGCCAAAGTCGTTCTAACGACATTCTCGTTCGAAGGACTTTACTAACGATGTTCCAGAGGTGAAAAAGGAATCTAGTTGGAAGTCTCATTCGAACGACATGGGAATCTCGTTCGAACGAGATTCCAATTCGTTCGAACGACTTACCAGAAAATGCAAAAATCTTTTCAAGCCCAAAACTTTCTATGAAAAGTTCTAAAAAATATTTTCTGAGTAAAACAAAGTCGTTAAAATTATTTATAAAAAAAAATATAAATTACACCCAATAAATTTCCAAGCTCCTATATATATATAAAATGCATTCATACCTTAGGATCATTGGAACCATTGTTGTTGATGTAGAAATGTGGCACACTAAACCTGGCATATGATGAAGCTTTATAATCTTGGCCGCTACGTCTTCAACTAACACGTCATAGGCTTGGATGGATACACTTGAACAGTATCCTATGACTCAAAATGTTTTTATCCGGAATTGAGCCAACACTACATTAAGACTCAATTCGAGACTTGTGTCCTTACAAATCTCCCCCTTTGGCTATTCCGGGACAAAAACCAAACAAAAATCCTAAAGGGCCGTGAAGCTCTACTAGACTTTACAAAATATCCCACCTAAAAGGAAAAATTACATAGCTTGACTCAAAAACCCAAGGATCAAAATCTTTGCCGATGAAAGTTTCCATTAAGAAGAATTCCTGCACACTTAAGCAAACTATCAAACTCATAGGGAATTTCAAGAATATTAAATGCATGTAAAATAAATACTCCCCCTAAATTAATTCTCCCCTTTAATCAAATAAACGACCTACTTAGAAAGACGTCTCCCCCAAAGATAAATCTCCTAAACTAAGATGCGATTACAATAGGATTAGATCCCATTTCTCCCCCTATCATCTAAAACTTGCAAATATAAATTTCCTAATTGGACTACTAAAACAGTTCATCCCTAGAGAGCTAGTAAGCCTAGCTTGTGATGATAAGATCCGATACCATAAACAAAATGCTGAGAAATACTGGTAAGGCCCAAACAAAATTTGGATTATACTGCAAAGATTGACTAGATCCGATCATAAAAATCCATGAGCTAAAATACTTAGAAAATAAAATATAGTACATAATGAATAATATAAACTATTTTCATTGATATAAATGAAATTTTCCAAATAAAGAAAGCTCAAAAGAGCATAGAATTTTCTGATTCCATAAATAGATCACATATGTGTACAAGGGCAGTGTTTACAACAAATTTACAAAAAAAAAAGATAAATAGCAAAAGGTTAAGCAGCAGAATCCTTGGGTGCCAACTTAGTGTTCTTAGTAGCTAGAAGTTTCTCAACTTTAACATGGCCATCCTTGGCCATGACCTGCTTCCCCTCAATAATCTATAGCTCATCCTCAGATAATGACCCTGCTCTAGCTCTTCTGGAGGCCTCCTCTTCTTCATCTATGCCCTTGGACTCATCATCATCTCCCTCACAAGGCATGACAACCTCAGTAATATCAATGTAGTTATAACAACCCGCATTTTTGTTTTATTTTGAGTGAAATAATTATGACTCGAAATGTCATTTTACAACCAACTCGACAATAAATGACAAATGTTGACCCTAAGTACCGAAATGACATTTTTTATTTTATTTTTATATTAAACCCAAAATCGAATACACACACACACACACACAAAATCGAATACACACACACACACACACACACATATATATATATATATATATATATATATATATACAATGTACATCCAACCCCGTTACCCCTTTAAGACCCAAGTAAGCTTTTTCTTACAAATTTTTATGCATATAACTATCGCGTAGGTTTCTAATGTTTTCTGCTTTTTAAACCAAAAACTAGAAATTATTTAAACCTAAAAAAGAAACTTTATAGTGGTTAGTTAAATAATAAATTTAAGGACCAAGTTTAAATTTTAAAATTTAAAAAAAAATCAGGGTTAAAAGTAAAAATAATCAAACTCAAACCTAATATCTGGATAATTGTTTATAAGTGTGGATATTTTTATTTTATATGGTTTTTCTAACCGCGCTTTTCTCTCTCGATCAGTATATAGCCTCATATTTTGTTGTTAATAAACAACCATTTAACCCATAAAGAAAGAAGAAGAGACTCATTTCTCTTCTCCTACCCCATATAAAATCCACAAACAATTGCAAATCCGGAGGAAAGAAAAAAAATCCAACCTTTGACTCCCAAACAACAACCCATGAATAGGAAAGAAAAGAAAGAAAAAAAAAACAAAAAGGAAAACACATAAAACCCTATATCCTCCTTCCAAGCACCATGGAAACTTATCATAAGTGGAAGCTCAAACCGGGTACAAAATATGTTCTTCCTTCTTGTGTTTTTTTATACCCGTATATATTACGGAAGAGTGTCATTACTTCCATAAATATTTTTAAAAATCATAGAGAAAAAGCCTCTCTAGTGGAATTTACAAGTTTTTAAGACAAATTCCTAGACTTTAAAGTTAACTCCTGAGCTCAATAAGTTTACTTTTGGAAGATAGAAATTTGGGGATTTATAAATACCCCCATTACAATAAAGGAAAACACAAAGAAACTCCTAAATACGGGGCCCTATATTAGGCCCATTACACGGAGTATGAAATGAATGATCTCATGTAATGACATCCCATTTTGTCCAGCTTGTAGGTACCTCTAACCATCTTAAGAATATCCATGAAGCTTTGTTATATATCAAGAGAAGGAAGATTAATACCATGATTGGCTAAACATCTGCCACCATATTCTCTTAAACAATGAGTCAATGAGTAGTTTAACTTATTTAAGTAGGACTTTATTTCTTCAACACATGTTCTTAAAATCCAAGGAGGTTTATAGAACTTATTGATCAAATCAACCACAAACATATAATCTGATTCAATCTGCAAATCCTTTATATTGAATTCAATTCATAATTTGATTCCCATGCTTAATACTCTAAAATCCACAATAGAATTGGACAATATACCCTTTGATTTTGCATATGAAAACATAATTTCCCTTCTATTATTTCTTAAAATCCCACCATAGCCATTATTACCTGGATTGCCATTTCAAGCACCATCTGCATTTTGATTAAGGCATTTGTTGTTAGGAAAATTCCATTTGATAGCTTTTGTCATGTGAAAATTCTTGTACCATTTGGTATCAAGGACTTGTTGAATACCCTTATCAAAAGAAGTGATTCCATTTTTAAACCTTATCCCCTAACAAATACTAGAGATCAAGGTTAAAGAATGAAAAATAACTGCATTAAAGGCGAAAATGGAGTTTTCTGAACAGTGTTGATTTTTGACTTTTCGTATTTCCTAACATACTATAATGGGGATACATTTACCAAGGAATTTTGAGTAGTCTTTTTTACCTGACTTGATCCACCGGCTCTGGATCATGGATGATATGTTGACAGTACTGATTTCAATGCCCATAATATTTGATAAGAAAACTTACACACATGTATGATCTTTGGGCGAGTTAAGAATAAATGATCAATGGTTTTAGTATTATTATGACAAGCATGGCATCTAGAGAAAAGCCTTATCCCCACTGATTGAATATTTTCATCAATTGGCAATCATTAGTTCAGAATTTTCCACAGGTTTATGGAACATTTCTTGGGAATATGTTGATCCCAGATATTGCACAGAACTCTGAATATTGGGAAATGATTTTTTTCACAATCATAGGTAGAAGAGAGTGATAATTAACCTGAAACCTCTGGTAACTAAGTCCATTGACCATCTATAAAGTCCATTTGAGATATGCAAAGAACTTTAACTGCCATCGTGCTTCTCCAAGTGTGAGATCCTCCATATGAAATTAATTTCAATTATTATATCTATTAGATATGTAATTGGCCCATAAAGATTTCTCAATATAGAATTTCTAGTATAGATTCATAAAATAAGCTTTAGATAAAGTGTCAAAATATAGCAGACCAAGCCAACCTTCATTGACATTTTTGCTAAGAAACTGTTAACTTTTCCACTGCATCAGTGCCTCCCAAAAAAAATTATTGATCATTCTATGAATTTTGATTACCACTTCCTCAGGAAAGGAGATGCATGCTAATAGGTATAAAGGAATAAAGTATATTACATGTTTCATGAGAGTAAGATTTCCATTAGTTGATAACAACTTAGGTTGCCACCCTATGATTTTGATCTTAGATATTGAATCAAACTCTCATAGTATATAACCTTATTTTTTCCATTGAATAAAGGATGTCCAAGGTATTTAAGAGGAAAGTATTTGTATTTTAATCCATTACAATTAGCAATCTTGACCCTTGTTTGAATACCATAATTTTTGTCTGCTGTGAAACTGCTCTTGCCAATGTTAATTTTGTGACCTGATATACTGCAATAGTTTATAAGAAAATTCATGATATTTCTTACAATTTTCTTGTCTCCTCTACAAAAGATTATCAATCATCATCAAAGGATATATGAGAGATCAAGGGGCTTCGACTAGGTAAATAGTAGGGCTTGATAATTCCTTTTGAGATCAAACTATTCAAACCTCTACTCCGATAATCTGCAACAAGGATGAACAAACGGAGGGATAAAGGTACCCATTATTGTAAAACTCAAAAAGATTTGAAGAAACCACAATTTTGGCCATTTATGAGACTTAATAAGTAGTTGTTATATACACACCTCCAAACAAAATCAATCCATATCTCCCCAAAACCAAAACCTCTGAGAACTTGAATGAATAAATAAAATAATGTAGTCGGTCATAAGCCTTTTCCATGTCTAGTTATATAACTACATTCCCTCCATGAGATTTCTTGGCTAAGTTATTAACCATATCTTTTGCAAGGAGAATGTTATCTTGGATATCCCTTCATTTTATGAATCCACTCTAATTAGGAGAAATGATTGTAGGAAAAACTTTAGACAATCTACTGTTCAAGATCTTTAATAAAATCTTAAATGAAAAATTGCATAAGCTAATTGGCCGTAGATCACCACATGTCTTTGGGACATTAACTTTAGGAATAAGCACAATTATAGTGCTTGTCTGACTCTGAGGAAGCACATTCCCTGCAAAAAAACTATTAATAGCATTCATTGTGTTTATGTGCATATGTGTATATATATATATATATATAACATCTGGGTTTCTATTTGGTTTTTGGTTTTTGGTTTTTGGTTTTTGGTTTTTGGTTTTTAGAGTTGGACAGCCATGGAGTTCTTTTGTACCATATATATATATATATATATATATATATATATACACTAGGGTATGCCCGTGCCTGAAGGCACGCTGATAATTTTGAAAAGCATAAAGTCGTGTATAATATAAATAATAAATGTTTTATACGTTAGAAGTGTAAATTTTCGAAGTATAAAATCGAGTAAATTTAAGTCAAACAATTTTTTTACAACATAAATGTATAAAATTTCAAACTCCGTAATTGGTGGGAGTAGTGTCATTGTAGGCATTTCTCTAATCCAACTTTTTTTTTTTGATGTGCTAAGATTAAAATACAATAAAAGGCAAAGACAACCGCATGAGAGGTCTTCAAGAAGGTCCAATTATGAGCAATCATCCAGTAAAGGTATATCTTGAAACATCCATGAACATTGAGACCAAATCTCCCATTGATACCATGACAAATCCAAGAGGTATAAATAATCCAAATGGACAAAGTATGTAAATCAAACTTTGAACTAATTGATGGTGAGACCACAGTAGATGTGGCAATCACCATATTAGTCCAAACTCCAAGGATAGCAGGCCTTACCACAATGTAGATAAATACCAGTAGCAGTAACAAAGTGTAAAAAATAGCAGCAGTAAACATTGTATCGAGGCAGGCCATGACTTTGTACTGGTCGAACAGGTTCATAAATCTCATCCTATCTGGCATGCCCAAGAAACCCGAGCTGGTCCAATTCGCAGTTGATTTTCAACCTCCAAGTTTGGCATAGCTGGGATGGTAAAATCTATGGCCAGCGACCTTTGTCTACCTATGGAATTTGTAGTTGCAACCCGCTATCTGATAAACATGAAACAAATAAATTGAAGGCATCAAAATCATTTTCCAAAAGACTCCTACCTGTTTAAGCCAAAGACTGCTACCTGAGCAGAACAAAATACAAAAAAGAGATTAAGACTGCTACATGTGCAGAACATATTATATAGTACACAATGAATACTGTCCATAGAATAATATACAGTCCATAGTATACACAATGAACTTGCCAAAGATTTATGTATGGACACAATGATAACTCACATAAATGGGAAAATAGTACCGATCGAGGAATGTCTAAATAGAAAGAGGAAGCAATAGTTATATTTCAATCAAATTTAATTAAAAATACTATAAAACAGAGAATATGTCAAAAGAGTATCACGCATAAAGAATCAATGCCCAATTGCTTAATGTGGTGCGTCTGCTACTGATTTATCAGAATTTTAAATGTGATGCGTATGCTCTCTCTTTATCAGATTTTTATTTGATCATGTATAAATAATTTAAAAAAGAGGAAAAGGAATTTTCCCAACATTTTATGACAAAGAAAAATAGCATAACATATTTATCCAAAATATTAAGAACTTACCCTTTTTGGGCATATTAGCGTCTTAGATTTCCAAATCTTGCATCTCAAAAACCTAAGTAATCCAATGACATGGAAATTACTGAGACTACAAAAACTCAACAAAACCCCCACACCCACACCCAAAAAAAAATGGAGATTAAAAGCGATATTGTTTTCCTTTTCTAGAGTGAGAGTATGGGCATACGTGGAGACAATAAAAAAATCATTTCCCATTAGAGCTACTGATGTTCCAAGTTTTGAAATCGAATACAGTAATTACATAGAATTATTAATCGAAATCAAAATATAATGACTGAGCATTTTTTCTCACGTGTGCCCTGATAATAGCGCTTTGCTTGTCTTGCTCAGCTTTTTCCACAATAAACTTGGCCCTTTCAGCATCTTGTACAGGCACCTATTTAGCTTCAATGGCAGCTGTAAACTCCCTCCCAAAAGTCACAGTTGTAATGGACACATCATCAAGCGTGATGCTGAAGAAACTTGCTCTCTTAGTCAGTATTGTCCAACACGCCCACTTTGATGAGATATTCCTGGATCCTCATCTATCCACCAGCTTTCATTTGGGTAAACCATTATCACCTGCCAAGAGAAATACAACCATGAATTTAGACACTGAATAAAAATCATTATGCATTTGTTTTCTAATCTAGTTTGTCTAACATTGTAGATGTTATACTTATAAAAATTTATGGTGGGCAACATTAAAGCTACTAAGCTATACCAATAGTTCCATTTGTGGATGAAACAATAACAATTCCTTTTATTTCCTTTTCACAACATCACGTGAAAATAATGAATATAAATTGTACCTTTGCTAACGTCCAGTTTTAAAGATAGATAGTTCCCAAATTAGTGTGCAGGGGAGGCAACTTTTATCCCAAAATTCACAAACCAAACATAAAAAGTGTTAGTCTAACACTTTTAAATACAAACAGGTACTATGTTGAACCTTTAAATATCACAACAGTAAATAAATATATATAAAATCAAAAGAATAAAACCCCCGTTTCAGTTTCAGAACCACAAACCAAAAAATGATTTCATACCCAAAACAAAACTAAAAATAAATTCCGTGTATAAATTGCATAAACAATATAAATGTCAAAAAATAAAATAGAATCCAAATGAAAATTACTCTTGGTAGGCGGCATCGGGAGCGATAACGTGGGAGGCAGTTGAAGGGAGGCAGTAGCAGGGGAGACAATAAAGTGCAATATCTTTATGACACCTCACCCAACTAATTAAAAATATGGTCTTGAAGGAAATCCACTTCAAGCCTTGTTCTCCGAAATTTTTCACAACCAAAAAGTTTTGCGGCACAATAATGAATTGACCCCTCTCAGACCCTATCGTTGAAAACTGATTTTCCACGGTTTCCAACGACTTGGATGCAGCCAGTTCAGATGACATAGATCACGTTGTGGGCATTTAGGTTCCAAAGTGGTGACCTTATAGCATTCTATACGCAACAACAATAATATTTATTAGTTGGCATAAAAACTTTATGTGTCGTTACCTTGTAAAGAACAACTCGCTCAGAACTGAGTTGCAGTGAGTTAAGGATTGGGAGCTTCGTGTTGTTGAGGTGGCTAACTCATCCTCCATGTGGGTTGCATACTTCAGCATATGGGTTATTAATGTTCTCTATCAGTCTGGTTGTGAACAGAGTTTCCTCCAATCCATTGTGTGTCTTATGTTTCCACCTTGCTCTTCTTGTTCCCGGTGTTGGACTATCACCTCAAACCTTTCGGCTCAGACGATAATTCCTTATTCTTCAGATAGCATCTATTTGTCAAACCCACTGAAGATGTTCCCATAGCTTCCTTGTTCTGTTTTGCCTTGTTGTACGTTTCCAGTATAACTATGAACTTATCAAGATCCAATGTTTCACTTCCTATGCCAATCGCATAGAGATGTTCTATGGGAATGTGTGGTTGAAAATAAATTTCTGCAACAGAAATATAAACTTCATTATAAAACTATCAATTATTGACAATGGAATATAAAATGAAATCTACAGCAGAAATAAAAATATAATTCAAGCAACTGATTCCTAAAAAAATTTCTACTCATAATTCGTGAAAATAAATATAGATTCAAGCCAAATAGATGTAAAAACGTGTTAACAAAAAAGGCAGTACCTCGATTCAATAACTCACAACCTTTGATTATAAATTAATAAAGAACATAATTTTGTTTTGTCCTTTTTTTCTACATATATAGTTAAATACATATGCTACCATATATAACGCACCATCGTGTAAAACTGTAAATCCATTCAAACGCACATTTTGTGTGTTTATTTCCCTAAACAATAAACACCATGCTGACAATACAGAGTTTCTACATGGAGAAAAAACAAATAAACAAATGACATGGGTTTTTCACAACATCTCTCTCTAGCTAACTCACCTATGATTTAGCATTGATCGCCCAATATGCACTCACCGATGATTTTTTTACAGTCGCCCTAATCTCTGAGATCCAAAAGATTTATATAACTTGCGTAGTGAAGATTGCAGAGATTCAATAGAGTGTTTGCAGACAGTGGTCGTGATGCAAGCTCGGGTTTTGGATAAGAAGCAAAACCCACTCTTAAAAAATGTGAGTACCATACGATTTTGTTGGGGTTTTTGACTTGATACCCAACTCGTTTCATAGAAACATGAAGTAACCAACACCGGTCATTTTAGAAAATCACCCATGTTAGATATATAAAACAATAAATATACAACATATAAGGAAATATAATCAGCACACTAAAAAAATAATCTCATCCCTGTCAAAAATATTAGATGAAAAATAACCTTAAATCATCATCTCTCAACCACCAAAACCACCACCGCAAGCCACCGTCTCCAATCACCCGAAACCCATTTTAAAACCTTGGAAATTCCAAAACCCATTTGCAAAACCAATAAAACCACCCATGTTAGATAGGGATAGGTAGGATAGGGTAGCAAACCCTATTGAGATCTTCTAGAATCTGTTGAGATATTAAAACATACACAATAAAAATGGAACCCAAATAAAATTACTTCCCTCTAAACACAACACCCTTCTTTATTATATGCTCCAAGAGTAAGAGTTAGGGACATGCAATAGAATTTTAACATATGTTTGTAAACTAACATTTTTAATACAAACCCATTATAATTTTAACATATGTTTGTAAACATCAGATCTAAAATATATTTCACAAACTCACTCTAAACTTCATAAACGCTCCCTACGAAAACAAAAGACAATAACAGAAAAAATAACACATGGGTTAGATCTTCAATTGGATCGGGAGAATAACATATGGATAGAAAATATACCTGAGCGAAAAAAGAGGAATGAAACCGTAAAACAAAGTTGAAGCTCACCATAGTTGTCTATTTCAGCGAAAGAGGTTTTTTAACTGTGTTTCTTCACCTGCATCTTTGTTCACCTGCAACTTTGATGAGTTCATAAATCTAAAGTAAAATGGAAAAAATAGATACAGAGAAATATCTGGTGGTAGCTCACCTGCGATTTCCTCACCTAATGATTTGGTGGTATTTCAGATCTAAACATTAACACTAAAAAAACAAAAAAACAAAATATCCATAGAGAGAGAGAGATAGAGAGAGAGAGAGAGATCTAACATGATCCTTAGATAGAGAAATCAAACTCGACTTCAGGTCTAAACCAACTTCGATTTTGATTTTGAGTTTGGGTTTGCTAGTTTTGGTTTGAATCGATTACTAAGAGAAGGTTTGTGAGTAGGGTGCTTGAGGAGAGCGAGTGAGGTGAGAGGGTTTGTGAGGGTGGGTGTGTCTCGATAAACTGGAAGGAAATCACATGAGGGAGGGAGAAACAAAGACACGCTCATCTCTATCTTGGTTGTAGTGAAGGTTGTTTGTTTACTATAGTATCCTTGTGTTTGAATTAAAGTGAGGGAGAGGGAAGTAATTAGTGAGAAAGAAAAGAGGGGGAAATCAAATGATAGAGGGGTAAAATAGGGAGTGCAAAAAAAGTTCATATGATGACATCATCGATCAATCTTATGACATACATAAGTTTCTTACTTTATTATATAGATATATATATAGAGAGAGAGGTATACGTGTGCTAATGTATGTTTATTTGTGTGTGTGTGTGTGTGTGTGTGTGTTTTAATTTATATACACAAATGCATAAATTTATATATATGTTGGGATATTTTAAAAGAAAAACAAGTTAAATACGTATATGTGTATATATGCACCTGTATTATGAGAATAAGAAAAATGAGTTTTAATCACATAAGGGTCAAATTATTGGCCATAACAAACTTTTATAATATGTATAGGTGCTAAGAGAAGAGTACCATTAATTTTAAAACCCAATTGTGAATTCAAAAATGCATGCAAAAAGGGCCGATTTTGTCATCTTCGAAAATTCATGTCTTTCAAACCATTGCTCAGAAAATTACGCAGAACGCACCGTTAGATTCGCAGTGTCAAAAGGAACATTTTCATGTATAAATATTTTATAAATGACACTATTTTTAGCGATGGTAAATTACGGGTCCTAAACCCTAATAAAATTATCATTTTTTAGCCTATAAAGGTTGTAACATAAATTATCCTATATTACTTAACGTTTTGTACTCTGAATCAAACTACTTGATCACAAACCTCAAAAGCTATTATTTTATTACATTTTCTATCGAAAGTTATTTCGATAAATTATATCATTTTACCAAAATTGAAAATATTAATTCACTATAAGTATTATCTAAGTCAGTTGAATTCAACTTCGAGCCGAGCTACGTATAACGTAAAGCTCTTATCCCCATATAAATAGCCAATTGTATACATACATATATACTATTGAAGTTTCTTTTTTGATTATACGTAATAACCCTTCATTAAAATCACAATCAGAGACATCAAATACAACTTGTACCAAACCAGTTAACATCACACGAAATTATGGTAGGTGATTCTATTTCATTATTAAATTAGAGCTTATACATTTGAAGTTAATGTATTGTTTATATCACTATGTGATAGCCCCTGGTCTCTTGTGCTCTTTTATGAACCCTTTTGTGTATTTAACATTACCATAAATACTGATTCAATCTTTATTCAATTAAACTCTAGCCATCCAAACCCTAATAGCCTATGATTTAAATAAACCCACTAATTTCAGTTAAATTACTCGGATTTCAGTACACCCCTACATCCCATTAAAACCCTTATTTCAGTTATTTCACCTTGATTATAGCACACCCCTCCAACTTATTAAACCTTGATTTCAGTTATTTTACCCCGACTATAGTACAACCCTGTAATTTATAACCGTTATCAGTGAAACCCCAAGTAGCATACCTTACGATTCAGGAATTAGACCCCGATATACGACGGAAGTTCTAATTGGCATGTAGGACTCACATGTTGAATGCCTAGTTTTTGTTTGCTACATATGTACGAGTGTCATTCTAGTTAGTGCGCTTAGCCATTTTATCTTCCCCAATTATTTTGGTTCGACGGTCCAAAGGTTTTGGTGGATATTTTAATGATATTGCAACGCATTTGAAATCCCTATAACTGATAATTTATGGATTATCTTGTTATATTCCGAACCCTTATCTTTATGAGTTGATAAAACTTATCCATTTATAAATCACTATACTGTTCTTTTAAATATCATAGACTCTAGTATACCCATGTCGACAGTGTTGGTATTTTAATTTCCTTCAGATTACTATACTATAACCTGTGCTATTTAAACAGACTCACATATATACGTTGTTATAGAAGTATAATTATCTACATGGTAAAGTTTTACTTATTCTTTTGCTTCCAATTACTTTAAACAGGTACCAATAAGCAATGATGAGTAGTTCAGGATAGAATTATATGAATCTCGGGAATAGTGTTGGTTAGAAAATAGTTATACGAAGATGATTGTTAGTTAGGAAACTGAGGTATGTGTATATAATTGTACGTTTGAAATTATGGGTTGTAACACCGTGAATCATTAATATAGTTTCCCCTTTAGAAAGAAATGATGATTTTCATTATGGTTTAGTATTTATTAGGATAAACCTCACATGCGGGAAACTGGGATGTGACAACATGATATCAGAGCTCAACCATGTTTAAGTAACCTATGCAGGATATGGGTTAATCATTAATATTTAGAGAGGGTTCATATCACGAGGATCATGAGGATGAGATGTTTAGACTTAAGTAACAGAAATCGATATCAAAATTACATATGAGATAACAGAATTTTACGTAAGGAAGAGTATAAGTGGAAAGCGATAGAATGAAGATATTTATATAGGGATTACGAAAATAAATCCTTGAACTACAATTTGGTGATATGTGATTAATTTCTATATTCAGATTTACGTGGCTAAAAAAATCATTAAGAATTTTTTTTATTTTCAAAGGTGTGATTAAGGATTATAAGCATACTAAGAAAGTATCTTAGGGAGGGATTGTATAAAATATACTCCACAAGTTTGTACATACAACACAGTTCTTTTGTCTAAACTAATCAATTGATACTCCCCTTGAAAATGAATTACTTTATTTGGAATTCCAAAATTTTCATCTCTGAAAAATTATCGCACTTCCCTATTGACCTTTATTATTGCCTTCCGCATTGTACTCTTTTTATACTATATATTATTCCCGTTAGATTGCGAGAAGAAATTGATTATGCTAAAATGGTACTTAAACATGATTAGATAAGAAACTATTAAAAGATTTCCTTAGTGAACATTGGGAATTTCTCTAGAAGAGAGTTAAAGGCATTAGAAATGTTACAATTAACCATTCTACTCTTTATAATGTAATGGTGTTACTTACTAGATCTTATCTCACAACTACAACTTTCTCAAATCCTATACAAGCCTGGTTATGAATTTTGATACTTAACCAATACCATATGCCTTATGACCACTGTTAATTACTTTTCCAGTTCACTATGATTTGGGATATTATTGAAAATTTATATATCACGATTTATAGTGAAACATGATTCCTACCCATAAACAAATATAATGGTCGTGATCAAATGAAACCTTACCTACTCCATCTATATTACCTTGATAACACAGATGCATTTGCCTTATAAACCATTTTCCAAAGAAACCCTAACCTGAAACCCAGATAACCTTATTGATAAACAGTATGGGTTTTCACCCCTGACCGATGAATGATAAAACTAATATCTTCCTTTATTTTTCTAAATTTGGGGTAAATATGAATAACCCATGAGACTACAAGCAATCCATATTAACAATTTCTGAACAAATTACCAAGACTGCCTAAGTTCTTATATGACATCAGAGTTGTTAATTTAATCAACCAGAGCTTATAGCATACCTTGCATTATCTGAAAACCTTACCCACAGATTACTTGCCTCTTTCTGTATTACGCTATTATGAATCCTCAGAAAATTTCCATTTAACAGTAATTCTATTTACAAATATTTAATAGAATCTCATGTTAAAGTCATAAAGAACCCCATTACCCCATCCGAAAACTTAATTTTGGAAATTTTGATTTCTGTTACGTTGTAATAAGTGTTACATTAGCTTGCTCCTTATTCTATATAGTTCTTTAGCTTTCAACACATGTAAAACCCTTCAATGCATGTTTGGATAGATAGTCTATCAATTTTAGAACTCCATTATAAGTATACCCCCGGTATAATTCTTCAAATATAGTACCCCCTATGACCCTTTTAGAGTTCTAAATCACCCATGGATTAGGAATAACTATCAACTAAACCCTTAAATCATTAAAGTTTGAATTAGTTACAAGTTTTTTTTATTAATTGTGTACCGTAACCATCTAAATAAAGGTAACAATCAATTCAAACCCCATCATAATTATTTACATCCACTCTATTACCAGTGTCTCAGATATCTAGTTAGTACTCGTCTAAGAGTAATTCCTACTTTGTATATTTATGTATCTTTTACATAAATATAGGAAACCATAATATTCTATTGTACGGTGAGGAATTTCAAGTAACTTCAAGTCACACAGATTTGAAATACATCTTTACCCAAAAGGAATTGAATTTTATACAGAGATGTTGAATGGAATATTGGAGGATTACAGATTCAAGTTAGACTACCATCCTAAAAAGTAAACGTTATAGCAGACGTTTTAAGACGTAATACTACTGGAAAACTTAACAACTTGATTTCCTAGTATGTTGATGCTTCTATAAGAGCAATATTATCTTTAGCTAACCTTGATCTTTTTAAAAATTCACCAATACCATTGCTTACCTGAGCTTGAGAAGGAAAACCTTAAGATAACAACTCTAAGATCCCTCCGTGATGAAATAACAAACGATACGTAAGACCCAAGAGTTATCGTAAGATAGTCAAAAAAGCCTATGATTTAGAGATAGCGCAAGAAGCTCATCATTCTAGATACATGATACATCCTAGAAGCTTAAAAATGTATCATGTGCTGAAGAAATAGCATTAGTATCTCGATATGAGAATGTACTAAGAACTTTTTCAGAAGATGTCTTACTTGTCACCTAGTCAAAATAGAACCTTGGTGTCTTGGTGGACTTCTCGAACCTCTTCAATCCCGAAATGGAAATGGGAGCGTATCATAATGGATTTTGTTAGTAGACTATCCCATACATTTTGTATGAATGATAGTAGACTGGCCTGCCAAATTTACCCATTTTCTTTAATATTGATTATTCCAAAAGCCCGGTAGAAGGATTAATAGTAAGACGGTTAACATGAATAATACAATAGCTCCTTGAGTAAAATAATAGAGATACCTAGAACCTCAGATTACATCGAATATTGGAATAAGGACATGTTCTTTTAGATTGTATAAACAACTCTAAGTTAATGAGTTTAGATTGAACCTCATTATGACTAAACGATATCCTACCTTGATTACACAAATCATTTTCTAGTAAGGTTCCAAACACTTTAACTACAACTTTATAAACCTCATTATTTAATCCCATAAATCAGTTAAGCTGGTATACTCTTATAAACATGCTTCATACCGTAGTATGTTCATGTTAAACGATATATATGTTAGTGACTTCATTGGCATTGTTATACGAACTACATTTAAGAAAACCATGTTCATTCTCATTAGTATACCTTAGACTACGTAAACCCCATCTATTTATCAGGTCCAAAAATTATCCAAATTTATAGGGTATATCCAGATTAGCACCAAGGTACCTTAAAGAATCCTTTTGCCTTGGTATGTCTATGGTAGATTCCTTAAGATTATTTCTATAACATTGAACATCATAGCCTTAGTGATCCTTAGTAAAACCACACAAACCTAAGAATCAATAAAAGCAACATGCTTACTTGAAATACCCAAAACTATCAGACGTTACCATTTGTCGCAATTATTGGCTTAGTAAAAGTTAAATCCTACAAATACATTACACTGATATTTAGGAAGTTAAGTAAGCATAGCCTCCATATTCCAGGTACATTTCCCTCGATATGTGGAATTTTTATGATAGACTTGATAATTTTACATGGAGAATAAATTTTCTTTAATCCACTGCGAGAATTTTGTTATTTTTGAAAATATGACTTACGATTCGGATATCATAACCTTAATGTTAGTTGAATTTAGGTGACTAACCTTTAAAAATTTGAGTATAAATTGTCACCCTACATTATCAAAGAAACTTATACTTTCCAATTACCCATTGTCCAAACAGATGTAAAATACATTTGTTACGAGATTAGTGTTCAACCTATAATATCCTCTTACTGATACCTCTTTTTATGGCATGACGGATATTGTGTGAAACAAAATTCAGATAACTAGATCATATGTAAACCCTCATTTCATAAACCTTTGTTTTTATACCCGATGCATGAAAAGCTTGTAAAAATGTCGATTAATTATCTAAAACCCCCTTTGTTTCAAACTTGTCAACATCTTTTTACGATTGTGTTACATAACTAATCACGAGATGAACGACCTTGGTAAAGACATCACAAATATGTGATCAATCTATGAACCTATCATTCTAAATGTATTATATACTTGGACGATGTACGTACTATGAGAATCTAAAAATTTACGGATATAAGAATTTCGAGGACAATTTTTTTTAGGTGAGTAGATTGTAACAACCCATAGTTTTGTTTTATTTTAAGTGAATCAATGATGACTCGAATTGCCATTTTATAACCAAGCCAACAGTAGATGACAAATGTTGACCCTTAAATAACGAAATGACACTTTTATTTTATTTTTATATTAAACCCCAAGTTGAATATATTTACGTTCGATCTCGTTAACCCTTTAAGCCTCGAGTAAGCTTTTTCCTATATTTTTTCATGCGTACAGCTATCACCTACGTTGTTAATGTTTTATGCATTTTAAATCAAAAACCCAAAATTATTTTAAACCCAAAAATAAAACTTTCGAGTGGTTAGTTAAACAATAAATTTATGGACCGAGTTTAAATTTTAAAATTTTTAAAAAAAAGCAGAGTTAAAAGTAAAAATAACCAAACTCAAAACCAGTATCTAGATAATTGTTGATACGTGTAGATATTTTTGTTTTTTCTAACCGAATTTTTCTCTGTCAATCAATAAATAGCCTCATGCTTTTTGTTGTTAACAAACAACCACGTGACCCACTAATATAGAAGAAAAAACACATTTCTCTTCTCCTACCCTGTATAAAACTAGCAAATTATTGCAAATCCAAAGGAAAGGAGAAAAAAAGAAACCAACCTTTGTCTGCCAAACAACAACCTACGAACAAGAAGAAAAGGAAGAAAAAAATAAAAAGGAAAACACATGAAACCTTCATATCCTCCTTCCTAGCATCATGGAAACTCACCATAAGTGGAAGATCAAATCGGGTATGAAATATATTCATCTTTCCTATGTTTTTTATACCAGTGTGTGCGTGTGTGTGTGTGTGTGTATGTATTTACGATTGAGATATAGGGCGGAAAGGTTGGTTTGTGTAAAAAAATATAAACGCTTGTATATAAGCATCCATAAAGGTTATCTATAGAGGTTTGTGTGTATATATCTATAAGCAACTGTTTTTTATCTAAGTTTTGGTTTTTGCAGTTGGACATACATGGAGTTCTTTTGTACCAGCTATGGAGATTGGATACATACAAGAACTCCATAGCTAGGAAACATCGTGAGCGAATGGAGAGAGACCTCCAAAGGGCCACTGGGAAACATCGTGCGAGGACTCCTAGCCCTCTTGTGAGCAACACTCGCAGCTGAGGAAGGTGATCCAAGAGTGACCAGGAAAGGACTAAACGTGATAGGTCAGATCGAGCGCGATCAGAGCGTGGCTAGCAGGATACGCGCCACAGAAGCAATGATCGATAGAATGAAGAGTTTAGGATTTTGGTACGTAGGGAGATGGACCAATACCCAGCTCACCGATCATCTAGATCCACCAGAGAACTAGCCAGAAAAGCTCTTAATACTCAAATGAGGTCCCTTTTTCAAGGTTAATCGAGCAGGAGGATCCCTCAAAAAAAAATTGTCCCCAGGTTTAAGGTCTATGAAGGGAAAACAGACCTATAGACCATGTTAGGCAATATCGACAAGAAATAACCTTATGGAGCAACAATGATGCACTTATGTATAGAATCTTCCCTTTTATCCTACATGATGTAGCACATAAGTGGTTTGAGAGGCTTTCGCACAGGTCGATGAGGAATTTTGTAGCACTAGCAGAGGCTTTCACGATGCGATTCATAACTATCATCTCCCATCCCAAGCGAATGGATGCACTACTCACTATGAAGAAGAAGTCGTAGGAGAACCTCAAGTACTACGCCAAAAGATATTGGGAAGTTTTTAATGAGATTAAGGATTTCTCAGAGCAGGTTGTCATAGCATTCTTTAAAATCGGCTTTTCGACCACCTCTTTGCTGCACCAATCCCTCACTAAGAAGGAGGCCATCACTATTGATGATCTTATTACTAGTATTGAGAAGTACGCCAAGGTGGAGGACGCAGTTCACCCTAGTGGGGGAGATAATGGTCGAGCGAAGGTGAACAAGGGAACATAAAAGAATGATACCCAAAAGAAGGGAAACAAGAATGGGGGCAAGAATACCTCCAAGAATGGAAAAAAGGTTGATCCCTCCAAAGTGCTCTAGGCTGTTAACATATTCTTTAAGGAACCTATTTACAAAATTCTCAACAAGATCAAGGATGAGACTTTCATCAAATGGACCAAGAAGATGGGCGGCAACCCAACTAAAAGGAACAATTCCTTGAGATGCATGTTCCACAAGGAGGGTGGTCACCGAATCGAGAATTGCAAATCTCTGAAGTCACACATGGAAGAGCTAGTTTAGGCAGGATACCTCAACGAGTATGTTGAAAAGAAAACGGAGAAGATCGCAACCAAAAGTGACCAAAAGCCAGAAAACGTCCTCGATGATGATACAGGACATGAGTTCCTAGTAATCCATGGGGCGTCAGACCTCAAGAAGATCAAGGGATATGCCATTAAAATGGAACTCAAAAAGGTGACAGCTATGATGGAAGCTTTTCAGATTGATCCTGCCAAATGCAAGGTAGGAAAGCGTCGATGACCATAAGACGTTTATTACACCAAGAACATCTTATTCACCAAAGAAGACTTGGTTAGGGTAAGGACCCCACATCATGACGTATTGGTGATCACACTCAGAATTGCTAATTGGGATATTGACAAGATACTTGTGGATCAGGGGAGTTCATCTAAAGTGACGTACCTAAAACTGGTCCATAAGCTAAAGCTGAATGTCTCCGGCCTCAAAGAAGCCACTGCTCCACTGGTCGGCTCAACAGGAAGGATCAAGATGCCGTTAGGAAAGATAATTTTATCGGTCAGGGTAGGAAACATTTTAAAGCTAATTGAGTTTTTAGTGGGGGACATTGAGTCCCCATACCATGTTATTTGGGGCAGAGGTAGGCTCCATGCCATAAAGGTCGTTCCATTCACTTATCATCAAAAGCTTAAGTGCACTATAGATTGAGGAGTAGTCGAGATCTGTGGCAACCAGGCTACAGCCATAAAGTTCTTTATTGCAGTTATCCGCCTAAAGAAATGAAAGAATAAGGAATTTGATAATTCCCAGGAGAAATCCCAGGAGGGGGTTGTTCTTTCCAAATAGTAACTACAGTATGGTTGACTAGGGGTGGGAGAGGCCATGGTCCACCACATCGATAGGGTTATAGAAAGCTTGGAAGAAGTTATAGTCGATGCCAACTTGATAGAGAGGAAATTTCTAATCGAAACTTCTCTCGCCAATCAAGATAAAAGGGATCTAGTTGCACTTCTCAAAACCAACATAGATGTTTTTGCTTGGGAGCCTTATGAGTTACCAGGGATTGACCCGAGCGTTCCCTTCTATCACCTATACGTCAATCCCACCTTTAAGTCCATCACTCAAAAGGCTCACCGAACATCCCCCGAGAAGGCTAAGGCAGTGGAG
Organism: Sambucus nigra; assembly: GCA_949130495.1. Taxonomy (NCBI): domain Eukaryota; kingdom Viridiplantae; phylum Streptophyta; class Magnoliopsida; order Dipsacales; family Adoxaceae; genus Sambucus; species Sambucus nigra. Next base: position 384,852,788 of record OX422217.1, read on the forward strand.
AAAGAAGTAGAGAAGCTACTGGATGCAGGATCCATCAGAGAAGTTCAGTTCCCTGCTTGGTTATCTAACCAAGTGGTGGTACCCAAAAGCAATGGTAGCTGGAGGGTTTGCATCGATTTCACCAACCTCAACATAGCATGCCCCAAGGATAGATTCCCTCTCCTAAAAATAGATCAGTTGGTTAATGCCACAGTGACACATGAAAGGATTATCTTCCTAAACACTAACTTAAGTTATCACCGTATCCCCATATACGGGTCGTCCGACCAGGATAAGACCTACTTTGTAACCTCAATTGGGTTATACTATTACAAGGTCATACCATCTGGCCTCAAGAATGCAGGGGTAACTTACCAAAGATGGGTAACCAAGATGTTCAGCAAACAGATGGGAGGAACAATGGAAGTATACATCGATGATATGCTTGTTAAAAGCAAGGAAAAGGTCGATCACCTCTCAGATTTAGCAATAACCTTTGATATCCTCAGGAAGTATCGGATGAATCTTAATGCAATTAAGTGTTCATTCGGTGTCCAGTCAGGAAAATTCTTAGGTTATTTAGTAAGTAAGAGGGGAATCGAGGACAACCCAGACCAAATTGATGCTATCACTAAAATCCACCTCCTTAGACGTTGAGAGATGTTCAGAAGCTTATTAGAATGCTCACGGCACTTAATTGCTTCATCTCCAAGTCTTAGAAACATTTTTTACCATTCTTCTAGCTTTTAAAAAAGGTCAAAACCCTCATATGGTATAATGATTGTTCGCGAGCTCCGAAAGAAATCATGTACTACCTTAGCAAGACACCATTATTGGTAATTCCAAATGATGGAGACCAATTATTTCTTTACCTAGCAGTATTAGACCATGTTGTAAGCTTTGCCTTAGTATGTGAAAGGGAGGGGGGATAGCACCCGGTTTACTATGCCAATAAGTCACTCCTAGACGCTCAACAACGGTACTTACATCTGAAAAAGCTCACTTATGCACTGGTGTTTACTTCAAGGAAGTTGAATCATTACTTTGAGTCCCACTCCATAACCGTAATCACTTCTTATTTACTCAAGGTTGTTCTACAAAAGGTCGACCTTTCTGGACGACTCTCAAAGTGGTTAGTCAAACTTGGGAGATTTGATATCCACTTCCATCCTAGAACGAATATCAAGGGATAAATCCTATAAGATTTTATTATTGAGTTCACAGGAGATCAGCTAGTAGACCAACTAAATAATGAGCAGTCGATGGTACAAGAAGCATAATCCAAAGATTGGACCTTGTATGTTGATGGAGCCTCAAATTCTAAGGTGACAGGAGTATGGATTGTTCTCATCACCTCCGAAGACATTGTAATTTAACAAGGAATTAGATTGGAATTTGAGGCCTCCAACAACGAAGTTGACTACAAAGCACTGATCGCTGACTTGCGAAAAGCCAAACTACCGCCTCCACGTATTCGATGATTCCAACCTAGTCTCTAAGCAGGTAAGTGGGGACTTCAACACTAAATATGATTAAATGGAAGCATACCTCAACGTAGTAAGAGGACTCATGGCAGACTTTGAAAAGGTGGAAATTTAATAGTTCCCTCGAGGATAGAACAGTCACGATGATGCTTTAACAGCACTAAGCTCAGCAATTGACTCTGACATAAGGACAAAAATTCAGATAGAGTTCCTCATGCAACCCAGTATCGACCAGGAAGTCATAGCCGAGCAAGTCCTCCTCACTGATAAGGCCCTAAATTGGATGGATACCATCGTTAATTATCTACGGAGTGACATACTGCCAGACGACAGGAGGTAGGCCCATCAAATTAGGGTCATGGAGGCTTGTTTTTACCTGAACCCTGAAGGGAAGATTTATAAGAAATCATTTACAGGGCCTTATATCCAATGAGTTCACCCACAAGATGTCGGATAAGTACTTAGTGAGCTTCATGAGGGTATTTGTGGGAATCACGCAGGTGGAAGATCATTATCCTTTCGCATGATTAAGGAATGATATCGGTGGCCTCGCATGCAAAACGGCATTGGTGCCTATGTTCGCAAATTCAAAAAGTGCTAGAAGCACTCACCTATGGTTCACCAGCCCGCCAGTGACCTAAAATCACTCACTAGCCCATGGCCTTTCGCTCGATGGGAACTAGACATTATGGGACCACTACCTACTGCACCTGGAAATCTCAAGTATCTGTTGGTCGCCACAGATAAATTTACTAAATGGGTAGTGATGTGACCTATATGTACCCAACAGCTCAGAGACACCAACCTCGGCCTGGGAGATGGCCAAGGTTAGAAGGACCCTAGGTTGACAACCGGCGATGTCGTCCTAAGCAAGGTTGACCATGGCCGACATTACTAGTTGCCTCTCGGCCAAGCAATAGCTGAGGTCCTCATGGTCCATGCAGATAGTAATCCATTAAGTCGACCTCGCGCCTACACCACACATCAACCTCGGCTGGGTGTAAGCTAAGGAAGCGGAGACTACATAATCATCGTGATTAGCCTTGGCAGGGAATCAGATGACATTCCTGCTACTCCACCATTACCTCGGCCCAGGCCAATATTACAGCTCCACCTGCCTTACCTCGGCTCTCCCACTGAGCCAAGATTATCGTTGATAACCTCTGATAAAGCAGTTGCCCGACCTCACTAACCTCGTACTCTTCCAGGCCGAGGTTGGTACCAATCGAGGACAGCCGAGCTTCTACATGTTCTTGTGTAATATGGAACATGTGGACAAATCTGTTATAACCGAATTATTCCCTCCACGTGAGGGAATATTGAGGTCATCATTGCTTAGTTGAGATCAGTCAGGTGTCACTCTCATACTAGTTCGATGCTCATGCACATGCTCATTTTATGCTTGGGGGTACATTACACCCCTAAGCACTAAATATAGAGGTCATCCTCTACCTTGTAAAGGGGTCAAAAATTACAACCCTAGCTGAAACTCTGTCATTTTACACAGTATAGAGAGAAAGCTTGAGAGATTGTATCCATGGCCATTAGTGCCTTCATTCAGTGATATTAATCACACACACTCACAGTGGACGTAGGCCAGATTGGTTGAACCACTTACATTCATGTGTTCATCCTCTTATCCTCACCTCAATCTCTTATATTTAGTATACTCTTGTGTTGCCATTGTTATCACTAGTTTGAGCTTACAAACACCTTGACTGGTGGTGCTATTTTCGGCATCATCATTTTGGCACCGTTTGTGGGAACGAGAAGCTATCTCTTCCTCATTTTCTACTTAACCTCACCGGAAACTCTGGTGGTGAACCATGCCTCACCCCTTATGTGGAGTTGTTTCACCATTGAAAGAGGTCCATTAAGGTATGAAGCTCCTTTACTCTACAAGCTCTTTAGAGTTAACACATGACGCTGGAATTATCGCCACCTCTTCCATCACCTGGTGCTGGAGGGCCTAGTTCCAGCCAGGCATTGCCTCAGTCAGAAATGGCGAAAGTGGCAGCAGCCTTGAAGTCTTTGGCTACAATGCAGCAAGCGATGAAGGAGAAGTTTGCACAACTCAGTCAAAACATGATGAGACCACCTGGGGTCTCCCCATAGATGATTACTCCGGCGGCTGTTCAGCCTTACTCTGATGCCAGGGGACCACCCCAGGCACCGAGGAAAGACCAACCTACACCTCAGTGGAGGAGGTACGTTGCTGACCCTAGACGTTTGCGTCTGGGGAGGCAAGGACACCCTTGCCCTGAGGATAGGTATGATGATTTGGAGGCGAAAGATGCTCAAGAATCTTGTTAGGAGCCGTATGAGATTTCAAATAACACAGTACGTCCTATCCAGAAAAGCCGAGGTTGTGGAGGTAGAAGAGGTGAAAAAGCCCAATAAAGTGGGTCAGCTTATGATCGATTAAGCAGAGGGTCGGCCTTTGAAAGGCTCGGCCCAGTAAACGACCTGCGACAGAGGTTATTAAGGTCAAGAAGTCTAGCCGGCTCACAAAGGGAAGAAGGGCAATGTCGGCCTCATCAAGGCCGACCTAACACATGACGAGGTAGGGACCATGATGAGGTCAACAGCCGACGTTACGATATGGCTGGGGAACCCTCACTCCACCCCTTAGAGGTAGCTGGGGACAACCTCGGTCAGGCCGATGTTGAAAAACCATGGAATGACTCCATCCAATGTCTTGAGGACAAGATAGGAGACCTCATCAAAAGTTGGGATCCACTACAAAGAGGTTTCTTAGAAGGCTCTCCGTTCGTGGCTAAGATAGTGAGCTTCCCTACCCCAGCCAAGTTCAAGCCACCTACGGTGACTCCCAAGTATGACGGTAGCACTAACCCTGTACATCATATTAAGATGTACCAGTCTGCGGTGAACATTTACTCAATACTAGATGAGATGAAATATCGGGCCTTCTCTGGGACTTTGACGGGAACCGCACACATCTGGTTTACCTCTCTCCCAAAGAACTCGATAGAGAACTTCAAGGTTTTGGCTGAACGGTTCATTCACAACTTCTGTTTTCGGGTAAGACCTAAAAAGAAGACTACCCATATGTTGTATGTCAAACAAGGAAGGAACGAGAACCTAAGGGACTGAATCGCTAGATTCAATAAAGAAAAACTCGAGGTTGAAGACTATGAAGAGAATATATCCATAACAGCCCTCATAGGAGGTCTTCAGAAAGGGAAGTTGTTGTGGAAACTTACGGAAGACCCTCCCAAGTCTATGGCAGAACTATTGGCAAATGCGGGCAGGGTCATGAACGCTGAAGAGGTCATGACTGCAAAATATGAGGATGAGAATGGCGGTAGAAGTGGGAAGTTCCAAAGAAAGAAGGATGGAAAGAAGAGGTCAGCCGACGATAAATTCGCACACTATACCCCTTTAACTGTAAGCTGCGAACACATCCTCAATGAGATCAAGAATGACCGGTCGTTGAGATGGCCAGAGAAGCTGAAGGCTCCTCCACATAAGAGGATCAAGAACTTATGGTGCGAGTTACAGATAAGTTCTTCGCCTTAAAAGATGAGATCGAGAAGATGTTAAAATGAGGAAAGTTAAGGAAGTATGTTAATGGCAAGTCTCCTAAAAAGGGAAGAGATGACCCTAGAAAGAAGAGAAACGATAGATTTTGTGACGATACTCCAGCAGGAAGATACGATGACTCGGAGGGTGATGATGAGGATGATCCAGACCTCCCGCCAAAAGATGATAATGCCCCGGTGAAGAGGGTAGGTATGATCTCCCACTACACCAAAACTGGCGATTGGTCACGGCCAAAATCCCTGACCAAAACTGTGGGTCGCGGACTTTGGCCGTGACCATTTCTGGCGTGACCATTTTCGTGGGTCGCGGCCCAAGTCCGTGACCAAAAAATGGTCACGGCCAAGAGAGGTCACGGCAAATGGTCGCGGACTTTGGCCGTGACCCATGCCGTGACGGGTCGCGGCTCTAATCCGTGACCCATAACCGTGACAAATTGGTCGCGGCCAAAGTCCGCGACCCATGTGCGTGACAAAAAAAAATTAAAAAAATTGGTCGCGGCCCTTGTCCATGACCCACAACCGTGACAAATTGGTCGCGGCCAAAGTCCGCGACCCATGTGCGTGACAAAAAAAAATTAAAAAAATTGGTCGCGGCCCTTGTCCATGACCCACAACCGTGACAAATTGGTCGCGGACTTTTGTCGCGACCCATGTGCGTGACTAAAAAAAATTGGTCGCGGCCCTAATCCGCGACCCATTACCGTGACAAAAAATATAAAAAAATGGTCGCGGACTTTGGCCGCGACCATTTTTAAGCGCGACAAAAAAAAATAAAAATGGTCATGGACAAAGTCCATGACCATATTTATCTGTAATTTAAAAAAAATGTATTTTTTTTTGTCCAATCCTAAAATTGGGGTTCCTGTGAGTGCATCATCGGTTGCTACGAGGTGTTACAAATATTTATTATAGGCAAAACAATAAAAAAAAATCACAAATTGCGAATTGAGAATGTTGTTAATAAACAAATATATATACAAACTTAAAAATATTACACGTCTTAATAATTCACAGACCAAAAAAAAATTGGGCAGAGTTTCCTCTATTTTCTTGACATTCCAAAACCTGTAAATGAAAAACCTGCTTATTATAAAGCCCGCACGGCTATAAAATTCAACAATTAAATCATAAAAGCCCGCACGGCCATAAAACTAAACAATAAAAGCCTGCACGGCTATAACAATTAAAAAAATTATCCTGAATGTCCACAACATATAAATAATCATCATGTTGTAAACCATTGCCTCCTTCATTTGATCCACGTGCAAAAATCCTACAAATGATAGGATACAAAAAACAAAAGTATCAGTAACCAAGTAGTTTTACAAAAAAATTAATCAAGCTGAAAAATTGCATATATGAGTTAAAATTATCAGTAACAGAGTAGAAATATAAAAATTAAGTGTAGAAATAAGCAAATTACCGTCGTACTCTCAAACCGGGAGACCCGCGGCTGCGGGGTCAGTTCCTACGAGTTACGTTGGTCCCGTGGGAGGCGTTGGTGCCACCCACGGGGCCGTTCGGGGCCTGTTTCGAGTTCTCACCCTCTAACGCCATGTTTTTAAGCCTAAGTGTGTAAATAAGCAAATTACCGCCGTACTCTCAAACCGGGAGGCCCGCGGCTGCGGGGTCAGTTCCTACGAGTTACGTTGGTCCCGTGGGAGGTGTTGGTGCCACCCAAGGGGCCGTTCGGGGCTGTTTCCAGTTTTCACCCTCTAACGCCATGTTTTTAAGCCTAAGTGTGGAAATAAGCAAATTACCGTCGTACTCTCAAACCGGGAGACCCGCGGCTGCGGGGTCAGTTCCTACGAGTTAAGCTGGTCCCGTTGGAGGTGTTGGTGCCACCCACGGGGCCGTTCGGGGGCTGTTTCAAGTTCTCACCCTCTAACGCCATGTTTTTAAGCCTAAATGTGTAAATAAGCAAATTACTGTCGTACTATCAAACCTGGAGGCCCGCGGCTGCGGGGTCAGTTCCTACGAGTTACGTTGGTCCCGTGGGAGGTGTTGGTGCCACCCACGGGGTCGTTCGGGGGCTGTTTCGAGTTCTCACCCTCTAACGCCATGTTTTTAAGCGTAAGTGTGGAAAAAAGCAAATTACCGCCGTACTCTCAAACCGAGAGACCCGCGGCTGCGGGGTCAGTTCCTACGAGTTACGCTGGTCCCGTGGGAGGCGTTGGTGCCACCCACGGGGCCGTTCGGGGGTTGTTTCGAGTTCTCACCCTCTAACGCCATGTTTTTAAGCCTAAGTGTGTAAATAAGCAAATTACTGTCGTACTCTCAAACCTGGAGGCCCGCGGCTGCGGGGTCAGTTCCTACGAGTTACGCTGGTCCCGTGGGAGGTGTTGGTGCCACCCACGGGGCCGTTCGGGGGCTGTTTCGAGTTCTCACCCTCTAACGCCATGTTTTTAAGCCTAAGTGTGGAAAAAAGCAAATTACCGCCGTACTCTCAAACCGGGAGACCCGCGGCTGCGGGATCAGTTCCTACGAGTTACGCTGGTCCCGTGGGAGGTGTTTGTGCCACCCACGGGGACGTTCGGGGGCTGTTTCGAGTTCTCACCCTCTAACGCCATGTTTTTAAGCCTAAGTGTGGAAAAAAGCAAATTACTGCCGTACTCTCAAACCGGGAGACCCGCGACTGCGGGGTCAGTTCCTACGAGTTACGTTGGTCCCGTGGTAGGTGTTGGTGCCACCCACGGGGCCGTTCGAGGGCTGTTTCGAGTTCTCACCCTCTAACGCCATGTTTTTAAGCCAAAGTGTGTAAATAAGCAAATTACCGCCGTACTCTAAAACCGGGAGGCCCGCGGCTGCGGGGTCAGTTCCTACGAGTTACGTTGGTCCCGTGGGAGGCGTTGGTGCCACCCACGGGGCCGTTCGGGGGCTGTTTCGAGTTCTCACCCTCTAACGCCATGTTTTTAAGCGTAAGTGTGGAAAAAAGCAAATTACCGCCGTACTCTCAAACCGAGAGACCCGCGGCTGCGGGGTCAGTTCCTACGAGTTACGTTGGTCCCGTGGGAGGCGTTGGTGCCACCCACGGGGCCGTTCGGGGCTTGTTTCGAGTTCTCACCCTCTAACGCCATGTTTTTAAGCCTAAGTGTGTAAATAAGAAAATTACCGACGTACTCTCAAACCGAGAGACCCGCAGCTGCGGGGTCAGTTCCTACGAGTTACGTTGGTCCCGTGGGAGGCGTTGGTGCCACCCACGGGGACGTTCGGGGGCTGTTTCGAGTTCTCACCCTCTAACGCCATGTTTTTAAGCCTAAGTGTGTAAATAAGCAAATTATCGCCGTACTCTCAAACCGGGAGACCCGCGGCTGCGGGATCAGTTCCTACGAGTTATGTTGGTCCCGTGGGAGGCGTTGGTGCCACCCACGGGGCCGTTCGGGGGCTGTTTCGAGTTCTCACCCTCTAACGCCATGTTTTTAAGCCTAAGTGTGTAAATAAGCAAATTATCGCCGTACTCTCAAACCGGGAGACCCGCGGCTGCGGGATCAGTTCCTACGAGTTACGTTGGTCCCGTGGGAGGCGTTGGTGCCACCCACGGGGCCGTTCGGGGGATGTTTCGAGTTCTCACCCTCTAACGCCATGTTTTTAAGCGTAAGTGTGGAAAAAAGCAAATTACCGCCGTACTCTCAAACCGAGAGACCCGCGGCTGCGGGGTCAGTTCCTACGAGTTACGTTGGTCCCGTGGGAGGCGTTGGTGCCACCCACGGGGCCGTTCGGGGCCTGTTTCGAGTTCTCACCCTCTAACTCCATGTTTTTAAACCTAAGTGTGTAAATAAGCAAATTACCGCCGTACTCTCAAACCGGGAGACCCGCGGCTGCGGGGTCAGTTCCTACGAGTTACGTTGGTCCCGTGGGAGGTGTTGGTGCCACCCACGGGGACGTTCGGAGGCTGTTTCGAGTTCTCACCCTCTAACGCCATGTTTTTAAGCCTAAGTGTGGAAATAAGAAAATTACGGCCGTACTCTCAAACCGGGAGACCCGCGGCTGCGGGGTCAGTTCCTACGAGTTACGTTGGTCCCGTGGGAGGCGTTGGTGCCACCCACGGGGACGTTCGGGGGCTGTTTCGAGTTCTCACCCTCTAACGCCATGTTTTTAAGCCTAAGTGTGAAAAAAAGCAAATTACCGCCGTACTCTCAAACCGGGAGACCCGCGGCTGCGGGGTCAGTTCCTACGAGTTACGTTGGTCCCGTGGGAGGCGTTGGTGCCACCCACGGGGTCGTTCGGGGGCTGTTTCGAGTTCTCACCCTCTAACCCCATGTTTTTAAGCCTTAGTGTGAAAAAAACCAAATTACCGTCGTACTCTCAAACCGGGAGACCCGCGGCTGCGGGGTCAGTTCCTACGAGTTACGTTGGTCCCGTGGGAGGCGTTGGTGGCACCCACGGGGCCGTTCGGGGGCAGTTTCGAGTTGTCACCCTCTAACGCCATGTTTTTAAGACTAAGTGTGGAAATAAGAAAATAACCGTCGTACTCTCAAACCGGGAGACCCGCGGCTGCGGGGTCAGTTCCTACGAGTTACGTTGGTCCCGTGGGAGGCGTTGGTGCCACCCACGGGGCCGTTCGGGGGCTGTTTCGAGTTCTCACCCTCTAACGCCATGTTTTTAAGCCTAAGTGTGTAAATAAGCAAATTACCGCCGTACTCTCAAACCGGGAGACCCGCGGCTGCGAGGTCAGTTCCTACGAGTTACGTTGGTCCCGTGGGAAGTGTTGGTGCCACCCACGGGGCCGTTCGGGGGCTATTTCGAGTTCTCACCCTCTAACGCCATGTTTTTAAGTCTAAGTGTGGAAATAAAAAAATTACCGTCGTACTCCAAAACCGGGAGACCCGCGGCTGCGGGGTCAGTTCCTACGAGTTACGCTGGTCCCGTGGGAGGTGTTGGTGCCACCCACGGGGCCGTTCGGGGGCTGTTTCGAGTTCTCACCCTCTAACGCCATGTTTTTAAGCCTAAGTGTGTAAATAAGCAAATTACTGTCGTACTCTCAAACCAGGAGGCCCGCGGCTGCGGGGTCAGTTCCTACGAGTTACGTTGGTCCCGTGGGAGGTGTTGGTGCCACCCACGGGGCCGTTCGGGGGCTGTTTCGAGTTCTCACCCTCTAACGCCATGTTTTTAAGCCTAAGTGTGAAAATAAGCACATTACCGTCGTACTCTCAAACCGGGGACCCGCGGCTGCGGGGTCAGTTCCTACGAGTTACGTTGGTCCCGTGGGAGGTGTTGGTGCCACCCACGGCGCCGTTCGGGGGCTGTTTCGAGTTCTCACCCTCTAACGCCATGTTTTTAAGCCTAAGTGTGGAAATAAGCAAATTACCGTCGTACTCTCAAACCGGGAGACCCGCGGCTGAGGGGTCAGTTCCTACGAGTTACGTTGGTCCCGTGGGAAGTGTTGGTGCCACCCACGGGGACGTTCGGGGGTTGTTTCGAGTTCTCACCCTCTAACACCATGTTTTTAAGCCTAAGTGTGGAAATAAGCAAATTACAGCCGTACTCTCAAACCGGGAGACCCGCGGCTGCGGGGTCAGTTACTACGAGTTACGTTGGTCCCGTGGGAGGTGTTGGTGCCACCCACGGGGCCGATCGGGGGCTGTTTCGAGTTCTCACCCTCTAACGCCATGTTTTTAAGCCTAAGTGTGTAAATAAGTAAATTACCGCCGTACTCTCAAATCGGGAGACCCGCGGCTGCGAGGTCAGTTCCTACGAGTTACGTTGGTCCCGTGGGAGGCGTTGGTGCAACCCACGGGGCCGTTCGGGGGCTGTTTCGAGTTCTCACCCTCTAACGCCATGTTTTTAAGCCTAAGTGTGGAAATAAGAAAATTACCGTCGTACTCCAAAACCGGGAGACCCGCGGCTGCGGGGTCAGTTCCTACGAGTTACGCTGTTCCCGTGGGAGGTGTTGGTGCCACCCACGGGGCCGTTCGGGGGCTTTTTCGAGTTCTCACCCTCTAACGCCATGTTTTTAAGCCTAAGTGTGGAAATGAGCAAATTACCGTCGTACTCTCAAACCGGGAGACCCGCGGTTGCGGGGTCAGTTCCTACGAGTTATGTTGGTCCCGTGGGAGGCGTTGGTGCCACCCACGGGGCCGTTCGGGGGCTGTTTCGAGTTCTCACCCTCTAACGCCGTGTTTTTAAGCCTAAGTGTGGAAATAAGCAAATTACCGCCGTACTCTCAAACCGGGAGACCCGCGGCTGCGGGGTCAGTTCCTACGAGTTACGTTCGTCCCGTGGGAGGTGTTGGTGCCACCCACGGGGCCGTTCGGGGGCTGTTTCGAGTTCTCATCCTCTAACGCCATGTTTTTAAGCCTAAGTGTGGAAATAAGCAAATTACTGTCGTACTCTCAAACCGGGAGACCCGCGGTTGCGGGGTCAGTTCCTACGAGTTACGTTGGTCCCGTGGGAGGCGTTGGTGCCACCCACGGGGCCCTTCGGGGGCAGTTTCGAGTTCTCACCCTCTAACGCCATGTTTTTAAGCCTAAGTGTGGAAATAAGCAAATTACCGTCGTACTCTCAAATCGAGAGACCCGCGGCTGCGGGGTCAGTTCCTACGAGTTAGGTTGGTCCCGTGGGAAGTGTTGGTGCCACCCACGGGGACGTTCGGGGGCTGTTTCGAGTTCTCACCCTCTAACGCCATGTTTTTAAGCCTAAGTGTGGAAATAAGCAAATTACGGCCGTACTCTCAAATCGGGAGACCCGCGGCTGCGGGGTCAGTTCCTACGAGTTACGTTGGTCCCGTGGGAGGCGTTGGTGCCACCCACGGGGCCGTTCGGGGGCTGTTTCGAGTTCTCACCCTCTAACGCCATGTTTTTAAGCCTAAGTGTGAAAAAAAGCAAATTACAGCCGTACTCTCAAACCGGGAGACCCGCGGCTGCGGGGTCAGTTCCTACGAGTTACGTTGGTCCCGTGGGAGGCGTTGGTGCCACCCACGGGGCCGTTCGGGGGCTGTTTCGAGTTCTCACCCTCTAACGCCATGTTTTTAAGACTAAGTGTGGAAATAAAAAAATTACCGCCGTACTCGCAAACCGGGAGACCCGCGGCTGCGGGGTCAGTTCCTACGAGTTACGTTGGTCCCGTGGGAGGCGTTGGTGCCACCCACGGGGCCGTTCGGGAGCTGTTTCGAGTTCTCACCCTCTAACGCCATGTATTTAAGCCTAAGTGTGGAAATAAGAAAATTACCGTCGTACTCTCAAACCGGGAGACCCGCGGCTGCGGGGTCAGTTCCTACGAGTTACGTTGGTCCCGTGGGAGGCGTTAGTGCCACCCACGGGGACGTTCGGGGGCTGTTTCGAGTTCTCACCCTCTAACGCCATGTTTTTAAGCCTAAGTGTGGAAATAAACAAATTACGGCCGTACTCTCAAACCGGGAGACCCGCGGCTGCGGGGTCAGTTCCTACGAGTTACGTTGGTCCCGTGGGAGGCGTTGGTGCCACCCACGGGGCCGTTCGGGGGCTGTTTCGAGTTCTCACCCTCTAACGCCATGTTTTTAAGCCTAAGTGTGTAAATAAGCAAATTACCGCCGTACTCTCAAACCGGGAGACCCGCGGCTGCGAGGTCAGTTCCTACGAGTTACGTTGGTCCCGTGGGAGGCGTTGGTGCCACCCACGGGGCCGTTCGGGGGCTGTTTCGAGTTCTCACCCTCTAACGCCATGTTTTTAAGCCTAAGTGTGAAAAAAAGCAAATTACCGCCGTACTCTCAAACCGGGAGACCCGCGGCTGCGGGGTCAGTTCCTACGAGTTACGTTGGTCCCGTGGGAGGCGTTGGTGCCACCCACGGGGCCGTTCAGGGGCTGTTTCGAGTTCTCACCCTCTAACGCCATGTTTTTAAGCCTAAGTGCGTAAATAAGCAAATTACCGCCGTACACTCAAACCGGGAGACCCGCGGCTGCGGGGTCAGTTCCTACGAGTTACGTTGGTCCCGTGGGAGGCGTTGGTGCCACCCACGGGGCCGTTCGGGGGCTGTTTCGAGTTCTCACCCTCTAACGCCATGTTTTTAAGTCTAAGTGTGGAAATAAGCAAATTACCGTCGTACTCTCAAACCGGAAGACCCGCGGCTGCGGGGTCAGTTCCTACGAGTTACATTGGTCCCGTGGGAGGTGTTGGTGCCACCCACGGGGCCGTTCGGGGGCTGTTTCGAGTTCTCACCCTCTAACGCCATGTTTTTAAGCCTAAGTGTGGAAATAAGCAAATTACCGTCGTACTCTCAAACCGGGAGACCCGCGGCTGCGGGGTCAGTTCCTACGAGTTACGCTGGTCCTATGGGAGGCGTTGGTGCCATCCACGGGGCCGTTCGGGGGCTGTTTCGAGTTCTCACCCTCTAACGCCATGTTTTTAAGCCTAAGTGTGGAAAAAAACAAATTACCGCCGTACTCTCAAACCGAGAGACCCGCGGCTGCGGGGTCAGTTCCTACGAGTTACGCTGGTCCCGTGGGAGGCGTTGGGGCCACCCACGGGGCCGTTCGGGGGTTGTTTCGAGTTCTCACCCTCTAACGCCATGTTTTTAAGCCTAAGTGTGGAAAAAAGCAAATTACCGCCGTACTCTCAAACCGGGAGACCCGCGGCTGCGGGGTCAGTTACTACGAGTTACGTTGGTCCCGTGGGAGGTGTTGGTGCCACCCACGGGGCCGTTCGGGGGATGTTTCGAGTTCTCACCCTCTAACGCCATGTTTTTAAGCCTAAGTGTGTAAATAAGTAAATTACCGCCGTACTCTCAAACCGGGAGACCCGCGGCTGCGAGGTCAGTTCCTACGAGTTACGTTGGTCCCGTGGGAGGCGTTGGTGCAACCCACGGGGCCGTTCGGGGGCTGTTTCGAGTTCTCACCCTCTAACGCCATGTTTTTAAGCCTAAGTGTGGAAATAAGAAAATTACCGTCGTACTCCAAAACCGGGAGACCCGCGGCTGCGGGGTCAGTTCCTACGAGTTACGCTGTTCCCGTGGGAGGTGTTGGTGCCACCCACGGGGCCGTTCGGGGGCTGTTTCGAGTTCTCACCCTCTAACGCCATGTTTTTAAACCTAAGTGTGGAAATAAGCAAATTACCGTCGTACTCTCAAACCGGGAGACCCGCGGTTGCGGGGTCAGTTCCTACGAGTTACGTTGGTCCCGTGGGAGGCGTTGGTGCCACCCACGGGGCCGTTCGGGGGCTGTTTCGAGTTCTCACCCTCTAACGCCGTGTTTTTAAGCCTAAGTGTGGAAATAAGCAAATTACCGCCGTACTCTCAAACCGGGAGACCCGCGGCTGCGGGGTCAGTTCCTACGAGTTACGTTGGTCCCGTGGGAGGTGTTGGTGCCACCCACGGAGCCGTTCGGGGGCTGTTTCGAGTTCTCACCCTCTAACGCCATGTTTTTAAGCCTAAGTGTGGAAATAAGCAAATTACCGTCGTACTCTCAAACCGGGAGACCCGCGGTTGCGGGGTCAGTTCCTACGAGTTACGTTGGTCCCGTGGGAGGCGTTGGTGCCACCCACGGGGCCCTTCGGGGGCTGTTTCGAGTTCTCACCCTCTAACGCCATGTTTTTAAGCCTAAGTGTGGAAATAAGCAAATTACCGCCGTACTCTCAAATCGGGAGACCCGCGGCTGCGGGGTCAGTTCCTACGAGTTACGTTGGTCCCGTGGGAGGCGTTGGTGCCACCCACGGGGCCGTTCGGGGGCTGTTTCGAGTTCTCACCCTCTAACGCCGTGTTTTTAAGCCTAAGTGTGAAAAAAAGCAAATTACCGCCCTACTCTCAAACCGGGAGACCCGCGGCTGCGGGGTCAGTTCCTACGAGTTACGTTGGTCCCGTGGGAGGCGTTGGTGCCACCCACGGGGCCGTTCGGGGGCTATTTCGAGTTCTCACCCTCTAACGCCCTGTTTTTAAGAATAAGTGTGGAAATAAAAAAATTACCGCCGTACTCTCAAACCGGGAGACCCGCGGCTGCGGGGTCAGTTCCTACGAGTTACGTTGGTCCCGTGGGAGGCGTTGGTGCCACCCACGGGGCCGTTCGGGAGCTGTTTCGAGTTCTCACCCTCTAACACCATGTATTTAAGCCTAAGTGTGGAAATAAGAAAATTACAGTCGTACTCTCAAACCGGGAGACCCGCGGCTGCGGGGTCAGTTCCTACGAGTTACGTTGGTCCCGTGGGAGGCGTTAGTGCCACCCACGGGGACGTTCGGAGGCTGTTTCGAGTTCTCACCCTCTAACGCCATGTTTTTAAGCCTAAGTGTGGAAATAAGCAAATTACGGCCGTACTCTCAAACCGGGAGACCCGCGGCTGCGGGGTCAGTTCCTACGAGTTACGTTGGTCCCGTGGGAGGCGTTGGTGCCACCCACGGGGCCGTTCGGGGGCTGTTTCGAGTTCTCACCCTCTAACGCCATGTTTTTAAGCCTAAGTGTGTAAATAAGCAAATTACCGCCGTACTCTCAAACCGGGAGACCCGCGGCTGCGAGGTCAGTTCCTACGAGTTACGTTGGTCCCGTGGGAGGCGTTGGTGCCACCCACGGGGCCGTTCGGGGGCTGTTTCGAGTTCTCACCCTCTAACGCCATGTTTTTAAGCCTAAGTGTGAAAAAAAGCTAATTACCGCCGTACTCTCAAACCGGGAGACCCGCGGCTGCGGGGACAGTTCCTACGAGTTACGTTGGTCCCGTGGGAGGCGTTTGTGCCACCCACGGGGCCGTTCAGGGGCTGTTTCGAGTTCTCACCCTCTAACGCCATGTTTTTAAGCCTAAGTGCGTAAATAAGCAAATTACCGCCGTACTCTCAAACCGGGAGACCCGCGGCTGCGGGGTCAGTTCCTACGAGTTACGTAGGTCCCGTGGGAGGCGTTGGTGCCACCCACGAGGCCGTTCGGGGGCTGTTTCGAGTTCTCACCCTCTAACGCCATGTTTTTAAGTCTAAGTGTGGAAATAAGAAAATTACCGTCGTACTCTCAAACCGGAAGACCCGCGGCTGCGGGGTCAGTTCCTACGAGTTACGTTGGTCCCGTGGGAGGTGTTGGTGCCACCCACGGGGCCGTTCGGGGGCTGTTTCGAGTTCTCACCCTCTAATGCCATGTTTTTAAGCCTAAGTGTGGAAATAAGCAAATTACCGTCGTACTCTCAAACCGGGAGACCCGCGGCTGCGGGGTCAGTTCCTACGAGTTACGCTGGTCCTATGGGAGGCGTTGGTGCCATCCACGGGGCCGTTCGGGGGCTGTTTCGAGTTCTCACGCTCTAACGCCATGTTTTTAAGCCTAAGTGTGGAAATAAGCAAATTACCGTCGTACTCTCAAACCGGGAGACCCGCGGCTGCGAGGTCAGTTCCTACGAGTTACGTTGGTCCCGTGGGAGGCGTTGGTGCCACCCACGGGACCGTTCGGGGGCTGTTTCGAGTTCTCACCCTCTAACGCCATGTTTTTAAGCCTAAGTGTGAAAAAAAGCTAATTACCACCGTACTCTCAAACCGGGAGACCCGCGGCTGCGGGGACAGTTCCTACGAGTTACGTTGGTCCCGTGGGAGGCGTTGGTGCCACCCACGGGGCCGTTCAGGGGCTGTTTCGAGTTCTCACCCTCTAACGCCATGTTTTTAAGCCTAAGTGCGTAAATAAACAAATTACCGCCGTACTCTCAAACCGGGAGACCCGCGGCTGCGGGGTCAGTTCCTACGAGTTACGTTGGTCCCGTGGGAGGCGTTGGTGCCACCCACGAGGCCGTTCGGGGCTGTTTCGAGTTCTCACCCTCTAACGCCGTACTCTCAAACCGTCGTACTCTCAAATTACCGTCGTACTCTCAAACCGGAAGACCCGCGGCTGCGGGGTCAGTTCCTACGAGTTACGTTGGTCCCGTGGGAGGTGTTGGTGCCACCCACGGGGCCGTTCGGGGGTTGTTTCGAGTTCTCACCCTCTAACGCCATGTTTTTAAGCCTAAATGTGGAAAAAAGCAAATTACCGCCGTACTCTCAAACCGGGAGACCCGCGGCTGCGGGGTCAGTTACTACGAGTTACGTTGGTCCCGTGGGAGGTGTTGGTGCCATCCACGGGGCCGTTCGGGGGCTGTTTCGAGTTCTCACGCTCTAACGCCATGTTTTTAAGCCTAAGTGTGGAAATAAGCAAATTACCGTCGTACTCTCAAACCGGGAGACCCGCGGCTGCGGGGTCAGTTCCTACGAGTTACGTTGGTCCCGTGGGAGGTGTTGGTGTCACCCACGGGGCCGTTCGGGGGCTGTTTCGAGTTCTCACCCTCTAACGCCATGTTTTTAAGCCTAAGTGTGGAAATAAGCAAATTACCGTCGTACTCTCAAACCGGGAGACCCGCGGCTGAGGGGTCAGTTCCTACGAGTTACGTTGGTCCCGTGGGAAGTGTTGGTGCCACCCACGGGGACGTTCGGGGGCTGTTTCGAGTTATCACCCTCTAACGCCATGTTTTTAAGCCTAAGTGTGTAAATAAGCAAATTACCGTCGTACTCCAAAACCGGGAGACCCGCGGCTGCGGGGTCTGTTCCTACGAGTTACGCTGTTCCCGTGGGAGGTGTTGGTGCCACCCACGGGGCCGTTCGGGGGCTGTTTCGAGTTCTCACCCTCTAACGCCATGTTTTTAAGCCTAAGTGTGTAAATAAGCAAATTACCGCCGTACTCTCAAACCGGGAGACCCGCGGCTGCGAGGTCAGTTCCTACGAGTTACGTTGGTCCCGTGGGAGGCGTTGGTGCAACCCACGGGGCCGTTCGGGGGCTGTTTCGAGTTCTCACCCTCTAACGCCATGTTTTTAAGCCTAAGTGTGGAAATAAGAAAATTACCGTCGTACTCCAAAACCGGGAGACCCGCGGCTGCGGGGTCAGTTCCTACGAGTTACGCTGGTCCCGTGGGAGGTGTTGGTGCCACCCACGGGGCCGTTCGGGGGCTGTTTCGAGTTCTCACCCTCTAACGCCATGTTTTTAAGCCTAAGTGTGTAAATAAGCAAATTACCGTCGTACTCTCAAACCTGGAGGCCCGCGGCTGCGGGGTCAGTTCCTACGAGTAACGGTGGTCCCGTGGGAGGTGTTGGTGCCACCCACGGGGCCGTTCGGGGGCTGTTTCGAGTTCTCACCCTCTAACGCCATGTTTTTAAGCCTAAGTGTGGAAAAAAGCAAATTACCGTCGTACTCTCAAACCGGGAGACCCGCGGCTGCGGGGTCAGTTCCTACGAGTTACGCTGGTCCCGTGGGAGGTGTTGGTGCCACCCACGGGGCCGTTCGGGGGCTGTTTCGAGTGCTCACCCTCTAACGCCATGTTTTTAAGCCTAAGTGTGTAAATAAGCAAATTACCGCCGTACTCTCAAACCGGGAGGCCCGCGGCTGCGGGGTCTGTTCCTACGAGTTACGTTGGTCCCGTGGGAGGCGTTGGTGCCACCCACGGGGCCGTTCGGGGGCTATTTCGAGTTCTCACCCTCTAACGCCATGTTTTTAAGCGTAAGTGTGGAAAAAAGCAAATTACCGCCGTACTCTCAAACCGGGAGACCCGCGGCTGCGGGGTCAGTTCCTACCAGTTACGTTGGTCCCGTGGGAGGCGTTGGTGCCACCCACGGGGCCGTTCGGGGGCTGTTTCGAGTTCTCACCCTTTAACGCCATGTTTTTAAGTCTAAGTGTGGAAATAAGAAAATTACCGCCGTACTCTCAAACCGGGAGACCCGCGGCTGCGGGGTCAGTTCCTACGAGTTACGTTGGTCCCGTGGGAGGTGTTGGTGCCACCCACGGGGCCGTTCGGGGGCTGTTTCGAGTTCTCACCCTCTAACGCCATGTTTTTAAGCCTAAGTGTGGAAATAAGCAAATTACCGTCGTACTCTCAAACCGGGAGACCCGCGGTTGCGGGGTCAGTTCCTACGAGTTACGTTGGTCCCGTGGGAGGTGTTGGTGACACCCACGGGGCCATTCGGGGGCTGTTTCGAGTTCTCACCCTCTAACGCCATGTTTTTAAGCCTAAGTGTGGAAATAAGCAAATTACCGTCGTACTCTCAAATCGAGAGACCCGCGGCTGCGGGGTCAGTTCCTACGAGTTACGTTGGTCCCGTGGGAAGTGTTGGTGCCACCCACGGGGCCGTTCGGGGGTTGTTTCGAGTTCTCACCCTCTAACGCCATGTTTTTAAGCCTAAGTGTGGAAATAAGCAAATTACCGTCGTACTCTCAAATCGGGAGACCCGCGGCTGCGCGGTCAATTCCTACGAGTTACGTTGGTCCCGTGGGAGGTGTTGGTGCCACCCACGGGGCCGTTCGGGGGCTGTTTCGAGTTCTCACCCTCTAACGCCGTGTTTTTAAGCCTAAGTGTGGAAATAAGCAAATTACCTTCGTACTCTCAAACCGGGAGACCCGCGGCTGCGGGGTCAGTTCGTACGAGTTACGTTGGTCCCGTGGGAGGTGTTGGTGCCACCCACGGGGCCGTTCGGGGGGTGTTTCGAGTTCTCACCCTCTAACGCCATGTTTTTAAGCCTAAGTGTGTAAATAAGCAAATTACCGCCGTACTCTCAAACCGGGAGACCCGCGGCTGCGGGGTCAGTTCCTACGAGTTACGTTGGTCCCGTGGGAGGTGTTGGTGCCACCCACGGGGCCGTTCGGGGGCTGTTTCGAGTTTTCACCCTCTAATGCCATGTTTTTAAGCCTAAGTCTAGAAATATGCAAATTACCGTCGTATTCTTAAACCGGGAGTCCCGCGACTGTGGGGTCAGTTCCTACGAGTTACATTGGTCCCGTGGGAGGTGTTGGTGCCACCCACGGGGACGTTCCGTGGCTGTTTCTAGTTCTCACCCTCTAACGCCATGTTTTTAAGCCTAAGTCTAGAAATATGCAAATTATCATCGTATTCTCAAACCGGGAGTCCCGCGACTGCAAGGTCAGTTCCCATTATCGTATTCTAAAACCGGGAGTTTAAAATATTTTAAACATATTATCCAATAGTGAAACCAATAATTATCATGTACTCCTTCTAATTATCCCATACTCCTAAAATACTATCAACAACATTCCAACAACCAATAATTATGCAACAGCCAAACCAAACAAAACCAATAACTATCCCGTACTCCTTCTATCATCTAAAAGATTTAGTAGATAATGCATATCAATTATATAACTACTTTAGTTAATGTACAGAGTACCTGGTGTGTAATGAAGAACTAGTATGTAATGAAGAACTGGTATCCAATTGGTTAGATCTGCAATACGTAAACAATGTGTTATGAAGAACGGGTATGTAAAATTAAATAAAGTACCGCACAAAACCACTGAATTGTTTTTTAAAATTAAAGAAAGTACGGTATCGTACAGGTACTGCTACAAAAAAATATAGGGCATGCTACAAAACTTCCTTCAAACAAAACAGGGGTTGGGGTACGTTTTTGCGTAGGTAGAGGAATGTTTGAGTTGGATTATTTGGTTTTCTTGGGACGCGGTACAACCCTTCTTTGCTGCCAATTCATTAACCCTTTCATAAACGTGTTTATTGTGATCCAAATTCTCAGATTGAAAACGTGGTAGAGACTACAATAGTAATACACAAGAAGAGATACAAATTTCATCAATCAAGCTCACGAGATGTTAATATTAGTATTCATTACAAAACCAAAAAACACATGCAATTAAACACAGTAAAAGTAAAACTTGATTAAAAAGGCAGGATTTTCAATGAAAAAGAATGTAACACCAATCAACCACACCCAAGTGTTTGAGTCCTTTGTCTTCCAGAAATTGCAGTCAGTGACAAATCTTGTCTCGTGACAAATGAATATAGACTTAATATTTGAATAAGATTATACTAATAACATTGAAGCAATATATGCACAATCCAACCTTCTTCATGATCTTCTGTAAACATCGTTGATTCATTATGAATGGGGAAATCAAAGATTATGAGATATCAAAAGATTGCACTGATAGCCCCAAAGTTGGTAGAAATCAAACAACAAAAGAAAAGGAACAGAAAATAAGGTTGACACGAAAATATGAAATAAGAGTGATGGTTTGAGTTCCTAAAGGGTTCCTTTTTACCTGAGAATAAATATTATGTTCCCCAAGAGCAGCCATAAGTGTTACAAGTTGAGCTTCTCTAGCTGCAACAGACTGATGAAGACGTGCCTTGGTATTAGCAGCCTCATCAACCTTACAAATGGTGATAATAAAGGCTTATTGTCAACAATCATGTTAATGAAAAATCAGAACAAATAATTTAAGAGTAATAGAAATCCGGAAGAGAGAATTCGGATAACACTTTAAAATCTCGGACACAGATACAAATATTAAGGTATCCGTCGCGAATAATCTGCATATCACTTATGAAATTCCATAATATTATCTATTATTAATGTTCAGTTTTTCCATCAGTTTTCTTATAAGTAAATGTTATCCATATAAATCGTCAGCGACTGTAAAATTTCTTAAATATAAAGCAGTGACAGTAAAACTCATTCACACAATGATTAGCATTTCCTTAACATGTATAAAAACGTAGGATCACACGCAATCGATCAATAAAAGGCAAAATTGATATCGATATGAATAATAGTGACAGATAAATGAAAGTTGTGGACTTTACCCCAAAATTCATGAAAAAAACGAGTGCTCCGGGAACTTGACTCTAGTAGAGATCAGTGTCTCAGAAACTGATCTATATGTAAACAATTTGGACCATCAAACGGTAAAATTCAACATGTAACAGCAAAGCATGAAATTTTAGAGGTTTAATAGGAGAAGAGAGAGATTTGTTCACTCTCCTCCATCTGTGAGGAAGCCGAATCCCCCCAAATACGATATGTGTCTATATATATTAGAGTGGGAAGGGAGGGAGATCGAAGTGAAGCGAGGGAGAGTGTTAAGATGAGAGCCAGATGAGAGCCGAGCGAAGAGAGAGAAAATGGAATTGAGAGATGAGCGGGGAAATGAAAATTTTGAGTCGCTTTGTTTTGTTTTAGGTTTAACAGTGGTCACGGCCTAGAGCCGTGACCCACTCACCGCGACCCATTAATGAAGCTAAGTGGGGTGTGTACTGCCTATTGGTCACGGCCCATAGCCGTGACCCATACCAAGAAATGGTCACGGCCCATAGCCGTGACCCTCAATCTGTGATGCGCGACCCTTTTTATCAATACTATTGCTTGAATGAGGGATGGTCACGGCCCATAGCCGTGACCCATACCCAGAAATGGTCACGGCCCTAAACCGTGACGCTCAATGTGTGTAATTTCTTCTTTGTCATGCCATGGGTCACGGACGTGGGCCGTGACCCATCCGCGACCAAGCTTGGAGGGAGTTTTGGCGCGAGTTTGGCGCCAAGATGGTCACGACCTGGTCACGGCCCAAGTCCGCGACCACTGTGGTCGCGGACTTGGGCCGTGACCACTTCCAGAACATAGATAATTTAGTGTGATAATAAATATGGTCACGCCAAATATTGAGTGGGTCACGGCCCAAGTCCGCGACCAGATGGTCGCGGACTTGGGCCGTGACCCACTAGGCGTGACCATTCGCAGGATTTGGTGTAGTGTCCTTTGGTGTTAACACAATATGCGGAAGACTCGCAGGGGGGTTCCGAAGTGGCTGATCGAAAATCTCATGTGGCGAAGGATAGGTCAGTGGCAAAGCCAGAGGTGGTAAATTTGACGTCTTCTAAAACCAAGCAGAAGAGAAAGAAGGTGGATATAAACAATCTTATAGTGGGGTTCTCCCGACTCAACTTCAAAGGCATCCTAGCTCTGCATGATGACCCTTTAGTAATAACAACAAGGGTGCATGGGTGCGAGGTACAGAGAATCCTCATAGATGGAGGAAGTTCAGCAGATGTGATGTTCTGGCCCTTCGTCAAAAGCCTTGGCCTTAGCAGAGCTAGGCTAGTACCTTATCATCATCCGTTAATGGGATTCAGTGGTGAAAAGGTCCACCCGTTGGGCATGTATGAGATGGACGTGCGAATGGGCGATGAGTGGCCTAAGAGGTTGACCTGGAAGATCAATTTTTTTATTATGGATGAAAACGTCTTCTCGGCCTACAACCTCATCATAGGAAGAGTGGCCCTTAAGGAGTTTGAGGTTGTACCATCGATGGTCCACCAGATGCTAAAATTACCAACCCCCTACGGGGTAGAGGAAGTGCAGGGTGACCAAACCATTGCACGGGAATGCTACTTCAACTCAACTGAAGAGAGAAAGGCCCATAAGAGAGAAACTACCACATATAACATTGATACACATGACCCTAGAGATGAAACGAAGTTGAATAAAGGGGAGGCCGCGGAAGAGGTAGAATCCATCGTTCTCAATGAGGATGAACCAGAAAAAACCGTCCATGTCGGCAAAGCCTTAAAAGCGGAGATCAAGGAAGAGTTGATAAGTTTCTTGAGGAAGAGGCAGAGTGTCTTCGCTTGGAGCCACGTGGACATTCCTGGCATCGACCCTGAGGTTATGTGCTATAAACTCAACGTGACTAAGGATGCTAAGCCAATCAAACAGAGACGAAGACTTTACTCTAGGGAGAAGTACGACGTCATCCGGGAAGAAGTCAGAAAGTTGGAAGAGGACGAGTTTATAAGGGAAGTCATATATCCGGAGTAGTTGTCAAATGCAGTCATAGTGCCCAAAGCAAATGGGAAATGGAGGATGTACGTAGACTTTACCGACCTGAATAAGTCTTGCCCAAAAGATAATTACCCCTTGCCTCGGATCGACCAAATGTAGATGCCACTACAGGGCATGAGCTCATGAGCTTCATGGATGCGTATTCAAGCTACAACCAGATCTTCATGGATGCCGAATACTCAGAGAAGACAGCCTTCATCATGGACGAAGGGTCATATTGCTACAAGGTTATACCCTTCGGATTGAAAAGTGCGAGGGAAACATACCAACGTCTTATGAATAAGATGTTTGAGGCTCAAATAAGCAATACTATGGAGGTGTACGTAGATGATATATTGACAAATATCTTGAAGGCCTACACTCACATAGCAGACCTAGAAAAGACCTTCGATACCATGGACTTGGACAGAATGAAACTCAAGCCTGTGAAGTTTGTCTTCGGGGTAGGTGCTGGGAAGTTCCTTGGATTCATTGTTAATCAGAGAGGAATAGAAGCGAACCCTGAGAAAATTAAATCTTTGCTCGACATTAAGACACCAAGAAGCATCAAGGACGTTTAGAGACTCACAGAAAGAGTAGATGTACTCAACCGATTTGTTTCTAGAGCAACAGACAAGTGTCTTCCGTTCTTTAAGGTGCTTAGAAAGGCCTTAGAGTTTGATAAAGAGTGTGATGAGTCTTTTAATCAACTCAAGTCCTACCTCAGATCTCCCTTACTCTTATCTCGGCCCATAGCGGGAGAGAAGTTGTATGTTTATCTAGCAGTCTCTGAATCAGCTATAAGTGCATCCATAGTACGGGAAGACATTGGGGTTCAAAGGCCTGTATACTTCAACAGTAAGACCCTTCAAGGGTCTTAACAGAATTATCCTTGGATGGAAAAGTTAGTCTACGCCTTGATACATGCTTCTAGGAAGATGAAGCCCTACTTTCAGGCCCATTTCATGGTCATCCTCATCGACTCCCCACTAAGATAGGTCCTCCACAAACCTGAGAAGTAGGGTAGATTGATGATATAGGCCATTGATTTGGGAGAGTATGACCTTACTTATCAGCCTAGGGTGGCCATCAAAGGGCAGGCACTTGCAGATTTTATTGTTGAGTTCACATGGGAAGAGGCCGAGGTCTAGAATAACCTAGAGACTCCAAAAGGGTCAAATAGCAACGTCTTTTGAGATCCTGAAGAGGTTGTATCTAAGAGAACCAGAAATGGAATAGCCGAGAATGAGGAAGATCGATACCTCTTCAGGCATGAAGTCATGTCATAAGGGAGCTTCTCATTAGATAAAGACATCTGGAACCTCTTTGTTGATGGGTCTTCTTGCAAAAACGAAAGCGGTGCAGGCCTAATACTTTCAACTCCAGATGGTACTAACATTGAATATGCCCTAAGGTTTAACTTCAAGGCATCGAACAACGAGTCAGAATATGAGGCCATGATAGAAGGCCTCTTATTAGCAAAGACCTTCAGGGTAAGACGACTCCTACTTCATAGTGACTCAAGGTTAGTTGTTAATCAAGTATTGGGGGTTTATGAGGCCAAAGATGAAAGGATGGACAAATACCTGAAGAGGGTGAGAACGATACTCGAAGGTTTCAAAGAGGTAAGGATAAAGAGAATACCTCGACAAAATAACATCCACACAGATACATTAGCAAGGTTAGCTTTGGTAATAAGGATAGACATCAGAAGGACGGTCCCAGTTGACATCTTTCCCAAGGCGACCATTGAAGAAGAAGAGGTCAGTAACCCCTGCCTCAATTTGAACCTAGGGGACTCATGGATGGACCCCCTTATCAAATATATCAGAGAGGGAGAGCTGTCGGAATCAAAACTAGAGAGAAGAAAACTGAGGTACAGAGTTACAAAGTTCTCAATAGTAGGAGACGTCCTATATAAGAAGGGATTCCTATTACCCTTCCTCAGATGTGTTCATCCCACAGAAGTTCCCCGCGTCCTATAAGAGGTACACGAGGGTTCTTGCTCCAGTCATATATGAGTAAGACCTTTGTCTAAGAGGATTATTATGCAAGGATACTGGTGGCCCACCTTGGCCAAGGATGTTGCAGCCTACGTGAAGACGTGCGATAAATGTCATAGATTCTCCACTATCCCCCATCAACCTCATTAGCCTATGACGTCAATCAGTTCCCCTTGGCCATTCACAGTATGAGGAATTGACTTAGTGGGTCCCCTGCCAAGGGATACAAATAACTACCAATTTTTTTACAGTCGCCATTGATTACTTCTCCAAATAGGTAGAGGCCAAGCCGATGATCACGATTACAGAGCAAAAGACCTTCCAATTTATTTAGAAGAACATCATATGCAGACATGGCCTCCCAAACACCCTCATCTTGGACAAGGGAACTCAGTTCAAGAATTCTTCTTTGGAAAAATATTATGAAAGAGTTGGGATAAAGCAATTTTTCTCTTCTCCTGGCCAACCTCGGGCAAACGGTCAGACAAAAGTCACAAATAGAACGATCCTTGACGGGATCAAGAATATGTTAGAGGAATCTAAGGGAAGATGGACTAAAGAGGTTTATGTTGTGTTATGGGCCTACAGAACAACGACTACGACACCAACGGGGGAGATCCCATTTATGTTAGCACATGGCTCGGAGGCCGTCATACCAACAGAAGTAGGACTTCCTACTCAGAGGGTTCAGACCTATGACCCTGAGAAGAATGGGGAGGAGAGAATACTTGACCTAGATTTGATTAAAGAGAGAAGGGAAGATGCAAAAATCAGGCAGGCAGCTTACCAACAAAGAACAGCAAAGTTCTACAATCAAAGGGTAAAATCAAGGCCCATAGCAGTGGGAGACTTAATGCTGAAGAAGACGTTACAGAAGGCAAATTTCCATGGTCCTTACAAAGTGGCTGAGGAGGTTGTACCCGGGACCTACAGGCTAGAAAACCTTGAAGGGGAACCTTTTTCTAATCCTTGGAATGTTGATCATCTAAAAAAGTATTACATATGATATTGCAAGAGTTTCTATGTAAATGTATCATCTTATGAAGAGATTATTAATGAGAAGATCGGTTCTCGTGTCAATTCTTGGTTCATTATGCTCTTGTGGTAGAATTTATGGGGATAACATTTTATTCGATGACCTCAGACCTTATAACATCATAATTTGGTGACAAGGTCTAAGGTGAGACATCATGATTGGATGACCTCTGACCTTAAACATCATTAATTTGGTGAATATTTTATGAGGGTAACATCTTAGTTCATGACCTCAAACATAGGACATCATTAATTTGGTGAATATTTTATGAGGGTAACATCTTAGTTGATGACCTCAGACCTTATAACATCATAATTTGGTGACAAGGTCTGAGGTGAGACATCATGATTGGATGACCTCAGACCTTGAACATCATTAATTTGGTGAATATTTTATGAGGGTAACATCTTAGTTGATGACCTCAGACCTCAACATTATTAATTTGGTGAATATTATATAAGGGTAACATCTTAAATGATGACCTTAGACCTTAATATCATTAATTTGGTGAAAATTTTATGAGGGTAACATCTTAGTTGATGACCTCAGACCTTAACATCATTAATTTGGTGAATATTGTATGAGGGTAACATTTTAGTTGATGACCTCAGACCTTATAGCATCATAATTTGGTGACAAGGTCTGAGGTGATACATCATGATTGGATGACCTCAGACCTTAAACATCATTAATTTAGTGAAAAATTATATGAGGGTAACATCATGATTGGATGACCTCAGGCCTTGAACATCATTAATTTGGTGAATATTTTATGAGGGTAACATCTTAGTTGATGACCTCAGACCTTAACATCATTAATTTCTTGAATATTGTATGAGGGTAACATTTTAAATGATGACCTCAGATCTTAACATCATTAATCTGGTGAAAATTTTATGAGGGTAACATCTTAGTTGATGACCTTAGACCTTAACATCATTAATTTGGTGAATATTGTATGAGGGTAACATCTTAGTTGATGACCTCAGACCTTATAACATCATAATTTGGTGACAAGGTCTGAGGTGAGACATCATGATTGGATGACCTCAGACCTTAAACATCATTAATTTGGTGAAAAATTATATGAGGGTAACTTCTTAAATGATGACCTCAGACCTTAACATCATTAATTTGGTGAATGTTTTATGAGGGTAACATCTTAGTTGATGATCTCAGACCTTGAACATCATTAATTTAGTGAATATTTTATGAGGGTAACATCTTAAATGATGACCTCAGACCTTAACATCATTAATTTGGTGAATGTTTTATGAGGGTGACATCTTAGTTGATGACCTCAGACCTTGAACATCATTAATTTGGTGAATATTTTATTTATAGGGCTTATAAAAACATTATATGGAGGCTTTAGGCCTTAGCACAAACACATTGCATGACAGAAAAATCATTCAAAGAACATTCAGTAGATAAAGAAATAAAGCCCCCTTCAGAGGTTGACATAGAATAAAGCAACGAATTACAAGCCACAAGGTAACAGAGTTTGTCATCACAGGTTACGGTTTGAATTGGAAACTAAAAATTACAAAGAACTTCACAAGGTGGTCAACTGTCTGCATCCTCAGGGTTAGTTGACATGCCCCCATCTCCCTGGCCGAGGGTGGTCACTTCCACCCCGTCATCCTGAGCGCCAACATCTTCAGTCCTGGTGTCATCGTGAGGGGGCAGTCTCAGTAGGTACGACACATCCCTCCTCCTCTACCTCTTGCAAGGCCTGAGCAAACCGAGGATTAGCATAACCCAAACCAATGAAGTCAGAGGCTACAAGGCTCCCTGATTCCTTCTCCTTCATGGAAGCCCATTTGCTGGTGGCCTTTACTCCCCTTTCAAGGTACTCGAAGCCGAAGCTGACAAACTCATCAGAGACCTTGTACTCTTCCAAGATCTTCTCGGAGGCATCATCCAAGGCAGCCTTCATAGCCACATCGACCTTGTGTTGAAGAGAGTCATCCTAAGTATTCAAGGCAGTGCTATGATCCTTCCTCATCTTGTCCATATCCTTTTTTAACCGTTTCACGCTGGCCTCAGACTTCTCCAAAGAGGCCTTCAGACGCTGCACTTCAGCGTTCAAAGCGTCCTCGGCCTTTTTAGCCTCCTGGCCCTTCTCAATCAGAGGAAGTTTCCCCAAGGTCCAGTTAAAAAAATGGTGCATGGTGAGGAGACTCTGTAGAACATGCGCAGAGATGTAAGTTTAAGATCTGGTATAATTCAAAGTCGATGTTACACTTGAATATAATTCAAAAGAAAAAGTTCAAGGTCTTACTTGGATAGAGCGATGGACAGAGAACTCAGCCAATAGAGGCCTATCTAGAGAGCGACAGAAGCGCTTATCATAGTCGGTCATGGTGTTGCCGATAGCGTACAGGGCCTTCAGACTATGGCCGATAAGACTGTCACCAATTTTCAGTTGCTCAAGGCGAGCAATCAATATGTCCTCAGAAGAAATGGGAATGGCAAGATCCCCCTTATGGATTTTCTTCTTCTGCCTCTATTCCTCAGGGGCAGGGGCAGTAGGTCTCCTCTTCTTGGAGGCCTCAACCCTTGAGGTTGTAGGAGGGGGAGGGGGAGGGGGTGCATTTAGACCTACCTTCTTTACAAGTTTCGTGACACTAGGGGTTGCCATCTCCCAGATGTCGTTAGAAATTCCCTTTGGGCGCTCTGCAAACAGAAAGGTCTGAGTTAAAAAATTAGAGAAATCATAAATTCAGAGGTATAACTTGATTAAGATAATAAAGAAACTTACCGATCTCGGTCAAAGGACTCCCCCTAAGGCCAGTTTCAAAGAGATATTAGGGAGTCATCAAATGCTCGTAATTAACTAGCAGACCATGCTCCCCCTGATCCTGAAGGTCTTTGACCTTCTGAAGATTATTCTGGCTTAACCCAGGGTCGGCCCTAGCAGCCATTGCCACCTTTCCCCATCTCAGGGGTATTCTCGGCTCTAGGGAGGAAGAGGTGGCACAGGTACCAAACTCCCATGGACCTGGTGTAAAGAAGTAGCGTGGTTTCCAATTATGATTCGAGGATTGGGTAACCTGAAAAATCTTTTTATTTGACTTCCGAGCTAGAAAATGGTAGTAGCTCGGATGATTCCTGTCAGATGAGGGGACGTAGCACCCTATAAAGACCTGGACGGGAAGGTTTGAATGATGGACTTCCCTCCATAAGACTATAGCTCTAATTATCACCCTCCAGGCGTTGGGTGATAATTGGTAAGGATCCAAGTTGATATAGGACAATATATCCCTGATTATGGGATGAATGGGAAGACGAAACCCCAAATTAAACATTTGCTCGTATAAGAAAATCTCACCATCTCAGCCGCCGAAGGCCCTCTCGTCCCTCAGAATCCTCCTAAGTACATATGTTTGAAGGCTAGACGGTCGACCTTGCTGACAGTGCTCTCTATCTCGGCCGCCTCAGAGGTGTCAACATCACTTTTGCTACCGTCATCCTCATCCGGTTCAACATCGACTTGAGCAGACAGAGGAGCACCGCCAGGGAACCTTTGAGCAAACTCATCTCCTATGACGGCCGACAGGGGAATAGCTTCAAGAATTGGGGGAACATCCACGCTATGCCCTATAATTTCAACATCGGAGGAAGAGTACGATGTGCTATACCTCAGGTGAGACGAGGCACGGCTGGAAACCTCGGCTTGGTTAGGGGCTTGGTCCATCCGGACAGAATAATCCATGGCCTCTTTAAAATAATCAACGGATATAGGGTCTGACATTGACGACTCAGACATATCAATGGGTTCCACTGGGACCTCTGCAGGTACAGATGGCTCAGGATATACCACTTTTAGAGGTGGTGGAAATATAGGCCTAAGAGGGAATGCCTCTACCCTACGAGCCTCCTCTTGGGCTCGTTCTATTTGCCTAATTTTATCTAAGGTCTTCTCCCTAAGAGAGGGGAATTCCTATAAGAGTTAATAAAGGGGCCTGAGCATATGAGTCAGACACTACACTTGTGACTCTAAATCTTAAATAAATAAGATTAGAAATGTGACTAAGGATCAAACTGGGATTTTAAAATCTCAACAATGAAGAACATACAAGAACAGTTACCGAAAAACCCAAGAAACTCCCCGAAAAAATCAAACAGTCACCGAAAAATTCATAACTCTCGCCGAAAATTGAAGAGACAAGAATATAAGGGGCTAAAAATGGCAGAGTAAGGTGGAGACGATACCTGAAGACTTATGAAATGAAGGAGATTTGAAGAAACACAAAAATCCCAACAACAAAGCAGCCAAGCTCTTGTAAAGAGAGAGAGTTACAGAGACAACCAAATCAGGAGAAGGAGATAAATGAGGAAGAAAGAGAAGAAAAATGGGGTTTAAACCCTTAAGTGTAAATGCACGTGT
Organism: Sambucus nigra; assembly: GCA_949130495.1. NCBI lineage: Eukaryota > Viridiplantae > Streptophyta > Magnoliopsida > Dipsacales > Adoxaceae > Sambucus > Sambucus nigra. Next base: position 384,883,760 of record OX422217.1, read on the forward strand.
CCCAAGTCCCATTATTGCCTTGGGAGCCCAAAAGACAACCAACATCATCACACTTGTCAGGCACGCTATCTACTTCAGTAGCTGACACTTGTCAAGAAAGTATTAACACTTAAATAAATCCAACCTCGAACAAACATACCCCTTAGGCACCTGATCACACAGGTAACTAAGGGCTAAGGGTGATTGATGTGCCCTATATGTACCCAACAGCTCAGAGACACCAACCTCGGTCTGGGATATGGCCGAGGTTAGAAGGACCCTAGGTTAGCGACCAGCGGTGTCATCCTAAGTAAGGTCGGCCATGGCCGACGTTACTAGTTGCCTCTCGGCCAAGTAACAGCTGAGGTCCTCATAGTCCATGCAGATAGTAATCCATCAAGCCGACATTTCGCCTACACCACACATCAACCTCGGCTGGGTGTAAGCCGAGGAAGCAGAGACTACATAATCATCATAATCAGCCTCGACAAGGAATCAGCCGATGTTCCTGCTACTCCACCATTACCTCGGCCCAGACCGACATTACAGCTCCACCGACCTTAACTCGGCTCTCCCACTGAGCCAAGATTATCACAGAAAACCTCTGATCAAGCAGTTGCCCGACCTCACCAACCTCGTACTCTTTCAGGCCGTGGTTGGTACCAATCAAGGACAGCTGAGCTTCTACATGTTCTTATGTAACTTAGAACACGTGGACAAATCTGTTATAACCGAATTATTCCCTCCACGTGAGGGAATATTGAGGTCATCATTGCTTAGTTGAGATCAGCCAGGTGTCACTCTCATACTGGTTCGATGCTCATGCACATGCTCATTTTATGCTTGGGGGTACATTACACCCCTAAGCACTATATATAGAGGTCATCCTCTACCTTGTAAAGGGGTCAAAAATTACAACCTTAGCTGAAACTCTGTCATTTTACACAGTAGAGAGAGAAAGCTTAAGAGATTGTATCCATGGCCATTAGTGCCTTCATTCAGTGATATTACTCGCACACACTCACGGTGGACGTAGGCCAGATTGGCTGAAGCACTTACATTCATGTGTTCATCCTCTTCTTCTCACCTCAATCTCTTATATTTAGTATATTCTTGTGCTGCCATTGTTATCGCTAGTTTGAGATTACAAACACCTTGACTGGTGGTGCTATTTCCTGCATCATCAAGTAGAAGCAAAGCCTCAATGATGGAGCACTATGAACTAAGCTTGACCTATCAAATGAGTGACGAGAGCTAGCTTTGATCAAGCTGGCCTCCTACCAACAACAACTAGTTAAGTAGTACAATAAGAGGGTTAATTTGAAAAAAATTTAATAGGGGACTATGTCCTGAGAAACATCCTTGGTAGTGCTGTAAAACCATCATACGATAAACTAGGATCAAACTGGGAAGGACCCTTCTGAGTAAGTGGAGATGATCTTCAAGGAGCATATCACTTGGAAATGTTGGAGAGCAAGGACATACCAAGATAATGGTACGCAACCAATCTTAAGAAGTTCTACTTTTATATCTTCTCCTTTATCTTTAGATAGTATTGAATGAATAAAGGCCATATTGGCCCCTTTTCTTTCATATCTGTACATTGGTTGCTTAACTTTTATCGGTAATATCTCATTAATACGCACCCTTTACAAGCGATGTATCCATCATGCATGAATAAACTTCTTAGATTACTGCAGGTTGTTTAACTTGTTTTTAAAATCAAAAAACTTAACAGGTTGAGTAGGGTTCGTAGAAATTACAGCGAGTGAGTAGATTCATTTCAATTATTACATCTCTCAGGTTCTTGTTGTGAACACAAGGAACCTCATGGGTTACCCCAATAACCATAAAAAGCCTTACAAGGTATCCTTAGGCAATGAAAGCCAACTTATGTTGGTTGCCAACATTATTGATCATAAAAACTTGCTCGGGTGAATGGCCCATTAACTAGGTTCATTCTCGCCATCATATTACTTAATCCTAAGAGAGTGTGATGACACAACCTAAAAGGTAAAGTAGATGGAACGACATAGCTAAGGCCTATTAGAATGGGGAAATGGATAAAAACAAATAACATGTAACCATCAATATCTCTCAATATCATTTAGTCAGATGTGAATCTCAAAATGATAAAGTTAGAGTCAAAGCGATGCTTAGTAAACCAAATTTTTAGTCGACATGAGCTCAAAACATAGAGAAACGGTAAACAACAATTTTTCATTAGAATGAATAGTTAAATTTATAATAAAAACTAGAATATGCAAAGAATTTATAATGACCCAAGATGTCGTGCAAGGTAATTTGCTACACATGCTCTTCGAACATTATTTGGGTGAGGCACAAGCTCCTCTACGGCATCTTCTATATGTTATTCCAGAAGGCAAGTAGGAATAGCATCTATTGGGATCCACCGATCATCCCTGAAAAAGGTATTGTGGTGATAGGCCGGGCAATTGATCTGATACTTGTACAACAAGGGAGACTCCTTAGGCATCTTCAACTCTCTAAGGGAACTGAGCCACCCCCGGGCAAAGGCAAGGTCCTCTACCTCCTTCAGCCTCGCTAGGGCTTCAGTCCAGCCTTGGTCATAACCATAATCCCAGACCTGTCTAGGACCCCTTTTAAACAAATGCATCAACCTCATCACATCCTCCTGAAGCCCGGTAGCAATTACATATGCTCGCTGAACATCCCCTTTCAGTTCAACAGCCTTTTTTTGCAGAGCTTGGATCTCACCTTGAGCGACCCTTTGGATGATTATGAAGATCCTCGCAGAACCAAAGAGGACCCCGATGGAGTGTTCTCCTTCAGACGGGCAATTTCCCTCTTTAAATCACCATTCTCCTTCTGGATCAACTCGCTCACTTGATTTACTTTGCTAGTATCCAGGAGTTTGGCCTTCAGGTCATTTACCTCCTCTTGGACTGATGCCCCAATCTCTTCCAAAGCTTAGATATTATCTTTTAGCTTTATGACCAACTGGATTGGTCCTTATAATGTTGGTTTCTTTCTCTCAGAGATTTGCAAATATTTACAAAGTCCTTTCAAACCTTAGGTTCAACATTTGGCCCAAGAATTCATCCCAATAGAGAGTTTACAGGTATATACTCATCTATATCAATGTGATACAAATAATAAAACAAGAAATAGATTTAATGAACATCGGTACCAACACAAGATTATAACCAAAAAGTTTCTTTTTCATTCAAATATTAATGGTGGCAAATGCCAAGTACAAGTCTTAAAATTACAAAATACAACAAACAAAGGATAAAAAAGCAGAAACTCAAAACCAACGATGAAGGTCTACACCTAATCAACAGATGTTGGGCTTCTTTTCCTTATCAATAGAAAGGGTGAGTTGATCGCCAGAAACCACGATCACCCCGACCTCACCCTCAACCTAGCCAGCAGAAGGGTCTCCAATAGTGTGATCAACAGGCTTTTCGGGTTTGGTCCTATCTTATTCTGAGCAAACAAAGGGGAGTCCTCAGGAACCTCAACTGCGACCAAAGCTTGGTCCCATCCCTTCTTGAAGCCCAACTTCCAAACATAATCAATTTGGCGCTCAACATCATCGTACGCCACCTTCCAGCCTTCATTATATATGTTATCCCAGGAAGAAGTAGCCTCGCCCTCCCAACTTGTCCACTTGACAGATAGCTCCTTATTGGCCTCTTCCACCCTCAATTTATCAGCAACTACTTGGGCGTAAGCCTCCTAGAGGTCGATGAGATCTTTTACCGACTGCTCCTTAAGAGTGTCCAAAGTCCTCTGCTTCCCTTAGTCAAAGGTGGCCTTAGCATTGGCCAGGGCCTCCTAGAAGATCCTGGGGGAATCTTCCATCTTGACGTTCTTCCTCGATTAGTCATCTTGACCACGGAGAAACGTGGTGAAATAAAAAACAAACTGCAGAAAGAAGAAAATTGTATATCAATTTGCCAAAAAGGACAGAATTGGAAATTTTTTAGCAATGTGATGTACCCATTTTCATCGACCTCTCACGGTTGGCAGTAAGTAAATCCCCCTCCAGCAGCACTGGGGTAAGATGGGGGAAGTCAGCCACACTCTTCCCCCTAATGATAAGAACAGGAGAAGGCGGAATGGGTACCTTTAGGGATTATTCCCTCTTCCTCTCTCTTTATCTCCTCCTCTCTTTTCTTCTATCTCTCCCTTTTTCTTTTCTCTTCTTCTTCTCCACCTCACTCTCCCTGGCTCCTTACTTAGAACCACCAGCCTTGAGGAAGTCCTCGTCCTTTTTTTTTTAAAGACTTCATCCGATTAGACAGTAGATTATCATCATCATCAGGGAGAATTATACACCTTATTTTTTGTGGTGTCATTTCTTCTTCTTCTCCTTCTTCTTCTTATTATTTGTCTTCTTCTTCGTTGATTCCTTCCTCATTGTCTTCTTCTGACCACTCCTATTCGCTTTCTTCCTCTCCTCTTCCCTCTTCCTCACTTTCTTCCATGAGATGAATTGGCTCAAAAGGGAAACTAACTTCTTCCTCTGGAACCTCCAAATTAGGGATGGTGTCAACTGGCCTAGAAGTGAAATTAGAGGTGGTGTTCCTATACTTTAACATATAAGCAGTCGATCGAGGATGATCACCATCAGCAAAAGTATCCCTAACCCTCTAATTTTTTAGAATATTAGAGGCCCTAAGCTCGCGGGGATCAGGTTCTTGGTTCTTTGCCTCACCTATAAAAATAACTAGACAAGAGAAATACGACATATCAGAGAAAACATTAAGAGTAACCAGTAAGCAAGGAACAAAAAAGAAAGACAGTTTTAGCAATCTATATACTCCTCCCCAAAGGTGGGGATCCGATGTCCCCTGTACCTTATGCCCTCTATTTAGGGAGGATATTGACAATTCCTAGGATTAAATCCTTCATTCCAATAATCTTTATGAGAATCAGGCAAGCTAGCAACTAAAACTCGGTCAGCACTCCTAGCCTTTAAGTACAAGAGCCCACCTTTTGTACGTGAAAAGGCATTGAAATAATAAATTTTTGCAAGCCCTAAGTTCATACCATATAACTCATTTATCCCATGTACTTCTTTCACAATTTTCCAAACGTTTGGAGTGCACTGGGCCAGAACAATGTCGATATATTTGAAAAAATGCAAAAACAGGGGATATGGGGGAAATGTCAAACCCCCTTGAGAAACCAACAGGGTATGGATCCAATGATCATCGTCTATGGTACGAACATTTGGAGGAATGGGGACGCACTCAATATCCACCCAAGCAGGGATATTATAACAATTTCTAAATTCAAAAAGAGATTTATTATCAAGCATCACCATTATTAACAAAATTCTAGCTACAACTAGGAGAAACTTTGAAGAAGAGAACAACCGGATAAGAGTTAGAGATAAAACTTACAAGTGTTGATGAAGCCTTGAAAAATCACTGAAGAAAGGAAGCTTTGATTTTGAAGCAAAAAACGAAGAGAGTAAACTTAGAGATGAAGTACGAGTAGAAAATTACTAAAGACACTGAACTCACGGTTAAGTTACACACGAACGGTTTTCAAAGCATCTCAAATCATGAGTCGCGCTTCCCTAAGAAGATCCTAACCCTTCAAATTTCTACTCAAAGACAAATGCGTCCTCACCAGCTCTCATGAATAACAAACATGCCATAACGATATTTTGTTGTTACAAGCCTTGGGTATTTAGCTCAGTTAAAATTAATTGGCCCAAATATGTTAGCCCAAAGATTTTAGGGGAAATTGTGGGAGCCTATTATTTATAGTCTATGAGAGTAGCTGACCAAGTCCTAATAAATTAAAAACTTGGCCCGACCCAAATCATGACTCAATTTTCACACGAGTATTTTTTAGTGGCGTAACAACACTTTTGAATATGGTCAAATCAGGTACCAAAAATCTTGTATGAGATATTCAAGTATCTTATGACTAATCCACATGATAGTTAGAGTTCCTTGAACAACGAGTTACCTATAAATTGTATACCCCAACCCATGGCAAAGGGATTGAAACTTGAGATTTTGAAAGACACTTAATAAGAACAAGTGACCTCTCCGTGGACGTAGGCAAGTTGCCGAACCACGTAAATCATTATTGTGAGTGTTATTCCATTTACTTTCTGCCATTTGTGATTTTTTTCGTAGAATCTTTGTGTGTGTGTGTGTGTGTGTGTGTGTGTTTTAAGTTTTATATATATATATATATATATATATATATATATATATATATAATATATATATATATGTTGGGATATTTTAAAAGAAAAACAAGCTAAATGCATATGTGTGTATATATGCGCATGTATTACGAGAATAAGAAAATTGGGTTTTAATCATGTAAGGGTCAAATTATTGGTCGAAACGAACTTTTATAATATGTATAGGTGCCTGGAAAAGAAAGCCACTAATTTTAAAGCCATATGGTGAATCTAAAAGTACACGTAAAATGGTCAATTTTATCATCTTCAAAGATTCATATTTTTCAAACCATTGCTCAGAAAATCACACAGAATGTATCGTTGGATTCGTAGTGATGAAAGGAACATTTTCATGTATAAATATTTTATAATGACACTATCTTTAATGACGATAAATTAGGCCATTTTATCAATTACAGGTCCTAAACGCTAGTAAAATTATCATTTTTTAGCCTGTAAAGGTTTTACCATAAATTTTCCTATATTACTTAATTTGTCGTACACTGAACCAAACTACTTGATTACAAACCTCAAAAGCTATTATTTTATTACATTTTCTACCGAAAGTTATTTTGATAAATTATATCATTTTAATAAAATTAAAATTCGGATCCTACAAAAAATGAATATAAATATTAATTCACTACCCGTATTATCTAAGTCAGTTGAATTCAACTTAGAGTCGAGATATGTATGACGTAAAGATCTTATCCCCGTATAAATAGCCAATAGTGTACATACATATAAACTATTGAAGTTTCTATTTTTATTATCCGTAATAACCCTCCATTAAAATCATAACCTAATACATCACATATAACTTGTACTAAACCAGTCAACATCATACAAAATTCTAGTAGGTGATTCTATTTCACTAGTAAATTTCAGCTTGTACCTTTGAAATTATTGCATTATTAATATCACTATCTGATAGCCCCTGATCTCTTGTTCTCATTTGTAAACCTTTTTTGTGTAATTCACATTACCGTGAATATTGATTTAATCTTTATCCAATTAAGCTCTAGCCAGTAAAACCCTGACAACTTATGATTTCAATAAACCCACTGATTTGAATTAAATTACCCAGATTTCAGTACACCCCTGCATCCTATTAAAACTTTGATTTCAGTTATTCTATCCTGATTGAAGTACATCCGTTTATTTTATTAAATCCCAATTTTAGTTATTTTACCCTGACTGCAGTACAACCCTGTATTTTATAACCCTTACCAATGAAACCCCAAGTAGCATACCTAATGATTCAAAGATTAGACCCCAGTATACCACGGTAGTTCTAATTGGCCTATAGGTCTGAGATGTTGAGTGATTAGTTTTTATTTGCTATATACGTATGAGTGACACTCTAATTAGTGTGCCTAGCCATTTCATCTTCCCCGATCATTTTGGGTCGACGGTCCAAAGGTTTTGGTGGATATTGCATCGATATTGCTATGCATTTGAAGCATCTATAATCGATCATTTATGGGTTATCTTGTTATAGTCTGAACATTTATCTTTACGACTTGATAAAACCTATCCAGTTTTAAATCACTATACTGTTCTTTTAAATATCACACACTCCAGTATAACCCTATAAGTGTTGTTGATATTTCATTTTACTTCAGATTACTATGAAATGTGTTATATTACCACCATTTCATACCATATTATGCCATTTAAACATGCTCATATATATACATTGTTATAGAAGTAGAATTATCTACTTGGTAAAGTTTTGCTTATTCTTTTGCTTCTACTTATTGTAAACATGTACCTATAAGTAATTATGACCAGTTCAGACCATAATTATATGAAGCTTGGGAATAGTGTTTGTTAGAAAATAGTTATATAAGGATGATTTTTAGTTAGGAACTAAAGTATGTACATAACATTGTACAATTGAAACTATGTGTTGTAACACCGTGAATTATCAATACAATTTCCTCTTTTGAAAGAAAAGATGATTTTCATTATGGTTTAGTATTTATTAGGATAGACCTCACATTCAGGAAATCGGGATTTAGTGTTTAGCTACCCTCTTTTTAAGTTTGTCATAGCCCTTGAGGAAGATCATGATTGTGTCAATGATGTATTCTTCAAAATATTTGAAGGCCTAGATAGCCTCTTCTCTATCCATAGAAGCAGTGACAAAGGTAGCAGTAAGTTAAACTTTTAAATAATCAAATTTACCATTTGCAGTCTTGATATCTTATTGCAGAAGCTTGATATCATCCACCATTTTACTAATGTCTTTAACCTTGGTCACCATCTGGTTATCAACCTCTTGAAGCTTTGTATGATCCTTAGATTAGTCATCCTCAAGCACTTTTATTTTACCTTCACCCCCTCCTCAGCATTCTTCGGCTCATCACAATAACTCATGGCAGACAGGGGTTTTTCCGTCGGAATAGTTGTGGCCATATTGCCCTGTATAAAAAGAGATAATGTAATACCCCATTATTTTAAAAACAAATTAAATCTATTAGTGATTAAAATTAATTATGAAAAGAACCAGATTGTGTTAACGAAATAAATTAATGGAAGGATAATTTATTTCATTATCGAAACATTGATTTAATATGGTCAAATTACGAATTAATTGATGTTGAATTTCAATGATTACGTAATTAGGATATTTTATTAATGATTAAACTTTTAATTAATAATTGAAATTAAATTACTATTGGGCTTTTAATAATTTTGGCAGTGAATTAAACTAATTAACCAAGGACTAAATTTTTAAACGAATGGGAATTGATTAGAGATGGGTTGGACGAACCTATTCTATGACTGAGATTGGTTAAATGCTTAGGAGGATCATAGGGTTTGTCTTTTTAGTAGTGATTGCGGCGCTGATTTTAATTAGGGTGGAGGGTAGGTTGTCGTCAAGTAGTAAAGATGAGAGAGAGAGAGAGAGAGAGAGAGAGAGAGAGAGAGAGTAGCTAGTGAGATCATCCAATTCATAAAGAACAAAAGGGGACCCTTACCCTTGGTCTTCTTGAGGCACTGATAACAAGGGAAATAAAACAGAGAGTTTAGGTGTGTGCCATTTTCAACATTTTTTAGCCGCCAATCACTTTACCTATTGAGGGATAATTTTTTTAATTCAACACTGCCAATCATTGGCAATAATTGAAACCATCCCTTGTTCCCACTATCTTGAAAATTGCTAAACCACCCACTAAATTCCAGCTTGCACCCCAAATATTTTCCTACATTTCTAAACCAAACCTTAAAGATATTTTAGAGGAAATTTCAAGACTTTTCGAAGGGTGTTTCCAAGTCATATTATAGGTATTCTTGGGACACATTTCGAGGCAAGTAACTTTTGACTCTCATCCTTTTATGTACGTAGTTGGTAAATTCACTTAAATTAATTTTTATGATAAAAATTAATTAGTAACCCCTAGAAATTTGTGTATTCCTAATTAAACCATGAATATGTAAATTTAAATAATTTAATGTACTTGAAATGCCTTGTTGAGTCTTTACTTTGAGAAAATTATTTTTTTATTAGTCCCCAAAACATGGCAAACTCATATGTAAGATTTGGACCCCATTTGTAGAATTTGAAGATTTAGTAATTGTGGTGTAAGATACAGACCTAAATTTAGTGTTAGTGAGTTCAAAAATTATACGTGCTTATTAAGATTATATCTTATTCTTTGAGAGTATTACTTTTTATATTCATGACTCAAATTGATGAGATTTGCTACGAGAACTTTATTCATGTTATAAGAATTAATGTGAATGCATTATTATTGACTTGGAACACTTAATAAATATACTGGCCCTTATAATGTAACACACTTGTAAGTTAATTACATGTCTCTTTTATGAAAGAACATATATAATCCCTCTCCTAAGATATTATTATTATTGGTATATGTTTTTTTCATATTGATGATAAAAGGAGTACGAGATGATTGTTGGTTGATGGCTTGGTTGTTGGATAGTGAAGTTGAATTGGTTAAATTGATAGTATACATAGGCTTTCAAACTCTTATCGTACTCTTTCATAATAAACCCTAACTAAATGTATCTTAAAAAATATCTTATCTAAGCATAAGGGTATTGTATACACCACATTCTAGGACCCCTAAGTCTCTCCATATGTACCTAGCACTCCCCCATTTTACTACAAACCATAGGTCATACCCCAAGTACTGATCAAGAGGCCATTGGGCGCTCTCGAGCCCCATTTGAATCCCGTTAACTCTATCATCAAATCAAAATCTCTTTGAATCTTTGAAGGGCTCTGAATCCCCTTTCCAATGGTCTGCTCCGTGTGTAAATCGGCATAACCGTTTGGACGAGTTTACCATTTTACTACCAAAAATAAATCTAGAGGCCAGCAGGCACACCCAGTGCCCGATCAGACCTCATTCAACTTCATTATCAGATAGAAATCTCTACGAATCTTCAAAAGGAACTGAAATCCCTTTCCAATAGTCCAACCCGTGCACGAAACGGCATAATCATTCGAACGAACAATCAATTTTCCCCCGAAAATTTATCTGGAGGCCACCGGGCACTCGTGGGCTCCACTTTACCAAGGTCAACTTGTCATATCGAATGAGACTGATTGAATCTCCAAAATGAATTGAATCCCCTTTCCAACAATCCACCCCATGCTGGATTCTAACTTACGGTGCGAACGAACGACCCGTTTTACTCCGAGAGGTCATCGGGCACTTACGGGAACCAGTTGACCAAGGTTAACTTTCTAAACCGAGCAAAGATCTTTTTAATTCAAAGTACATCACCTAACATTTCCAACAATCTACCCCGTGCAAAATTCTGACTTACCGTTCGGATGAACAATCCGTTTTCGTCCCGCGATCTCTTGTCCAAATGACGCAAGTGCGCTTTCGAGCCACATTTGACCCAAAATCAACTCCTGGACCCGGGAGAGGTCCTAAGGACTCTTGAAGGTCTCTAAATTATCTTTCTAATCGTATGCCCCATGCGCTATTTTGATCAACGGATTGCGTTCAACGATCATTTTCTAGAAAAATATGTACGAGACTGCCGATTGGCATGTCCATTTCCCTGCCTATCGGTAGTGTGCCAACGGTTACCTTCCGATTGGCAGGACTAGGGCCATACCGATGGCGTTCCCCTGACCCTAAAAATAGAGGGCATGACCTCACTCCCAAGGCACACCTCAGATCCATCGGCATCACTGATCTCAGCAACATTCTCTCGTAATCAACTAAGTTATTTCATGTGAAATTCCATTCAATATTACATTCCCATCCTTTTCATACCCAATTTGGCAAAATCTCATTCTGTCTCATCCAACATTCATCTCACATTCAAAGGAGTTCATCAAATATCAAAGATCAAGCTTTAAAGAAGGTCAAATTCCTTACCTATCTCTTTAAATTTCTTATTTTTTAACTAAATACATTAGATTCATAATCTAGTTCTTACTTTAGTTCATAGACATTAACATCTTACATTTTTATTAGCATATTGCACATACTTTATCTTCTATAAAAAAATAATACAAACAAAAGAGGGTTACGCCCATAAATTCCGATTGGGATTAACCGTCACCCTTTTTCAAAACTAAAACTCATTTTTCTACACACGCACATATAATAAAATCCCGTTTGAATCTATGGGATAAACCCCACCCTTACGCCACATGTGAACTACGTGGACTTTGATGCCTTTATAGGCTACGTAGGCGTTTCGAATTAAAACCTTAGACTCGAGTCCAATTTTCCAATTTCTAATTTTTTAATTTTCCAATTTTCCCAAATTCCCCATTTTCCACACTTATCATATTCTTGCATTATTATACATATTATGTTTACAATCCTCATTAGCGTTTTATTCAACACGTATTATCGTTTCACCATAACGATCAATATCACGATAAACGCCTAAATCATATTTTATATAGAATATTTTGGAAACATTCCTATGGATGACATCATTCAATCTCCTCTATGGTATGAGTTGGGAAATTCTGATCTCCATTATATATACACGCACACACACTTCACGGAGAAATAAAGGAAAATAATTACAGAAGCCCATGAGAGACCGAAAGGGAGGGATGAGTACCTAACACCTTCCCATTTTGTAACTTAGTCCTTGAATACTTCGAACTATTAGTTTCATAAGCATCAATTTTTCTTTGATGCCTCTCTCTCGAGGCGGAGACATGTTCTTTTGCCTGTTTTGTGCAAAATAAGTTTGCGACACTATCTCTTTACATTCACCCCACACCGATGACGGTCAAAGTGTTCCTAGATAGAAAGAGGGAGTGAGACCTTTTCATCACCCTTTTTTTCCTGACCCCCGTTCTTGGGAGGAAGGAGAAAGAGAGAGAGGAAGGATACACGAAATTGGGATGGCCACAGTGGCGACTCTGCTGGGGACTTTTTTTCATAGGAGGGATAGACTATGTTTGCATGGGTGTTATGTTTTCTCCTTGTGGGCGTATGTATCTACCTGTATGTTCTCTTGTTTATCCTCTATTATTTCTTGCACATATATACCTCATGCCTATATCACTACTCACTCGCACACTTGTAGATACTCTCCATGTACACTTCACATCACATGCACCTAGAATCACCTATATCCACATATTTCACACACCACTTAGCATATTCAAGCTTAGGTGTCACTAACACACGCCTCCACCTGTCACACTTGTATATATCCATGCTCACTCACACTTAACGCACACCACTTGTAGTTAATCCATGCTTGGGTTAACTTCTACACACTCACTTATAGATATTTACGCGTCACTCACTCTCACATATCCATGATTAGTATAATCTTCATGTTAGATTTAATTTTTTATACTTGTACATTCTCCCCTATTTAGTATAATGCTCATCATGCCAAATAAAGATACTCTCTCCGTAATATACGAATCAAGAATCATGCATTTTGGACACTACATCACCAAAGAGCATGGCTATTGACAAAATTGTGTCCCGTAACTGGGGGGTCACTTCGTGATGGGTGTTGGTCTAGAAGGTCACAGTTAGCCTAAGCGATATGACTCTCACCTTCCATTATACAAGTACCTTTGACGTGTATCGAACGGTTTCCCCGGCATCATACTTGTACATTATCCCCTATTTAGTATAATGCTCATCATGCCAAATAAAGATACTCTCTCCATAATATACAAATCAAGAATCATGCATTTTGGACACTACATCACCAAAGAGAATGGATATTGACAAACTTGTGTCCCGTAACTAAGGGGTCACTTCATGATGGGTGATGATCTAGCAGGTCACAGTTAGCCTAAGCGATATGACTCTCACCTTCCATTATCCAAGTACCTTTGACGTGTATCGAACGGTTTCCCCGGCATCATACAGCTTGACCGAAGTCATGACGAGAGGTATAGCGCAGGGAACTCGTTCACATATGTCGAGTATATCGAATTCTCTCTCACACGTACTGTCCCCACGAGGTATATAGTGAGGCAATTCACGCACACTCAGGTATATCAAATGGCCACACGTACCAATTGCCCTCAAAAGCGAGATGTATATCGTGGAAGTCATACCAAAGGGTGAACTATTTCAATCAACCCAACAACTACATACCCTCATATAGGCATCAAATATAGGGCACTTATATTTATTTTATCGATTTCTACCCGAAACTCTGCCGAAATGATGGGTCAGCATGCCGCCCAAATTTTTACACGATTTAAAATGGGACTCTACCCATGAGCCTGGTAACAAGTCTTACAATATTTTTACATATTTTTCAAACCCAATTTTCCCAGGCTCGGGTCCCGTCTGGCATTTCTTTTTTGCTTTTAGGTAAACCTAATACAAGTGAGAACAAAATAAACATAATAATAATCATGTTGAGACCTATCTCTCATTTTTCCTCTTTCTTTTTTAACCAAAAGTGTCAAAAATATTTTTCCCCTCTTTTACTAAAAAAGCCAACATTTTTCCTTATACCAAAAATATTTTTCCTCCTTTTTACCCAAAAACATTTTGTCCCCCTCTTTTCCAAAAATGTCAAAAACATTTTCGTCCTCTTTTCAAAAATAAAAGTTTTCCCTTTTCTCTTTCAAAAATAAATTCAATTTTTCTCCTTCTCAGGTCGATCGCATACCCGACACTTGGCCTGGCTCCCTATTGACTTCGGTATTCCATCGAATCACCCCGAGGCTCCATCAGTTCCTCGCTACTTCTTTCGAGTCTGGAATTAACCTTCATTCATCTTCCACGAAGAACACAGACCAAGTACAGAATGTGCAGTCGGATTTGATGACAAACCTAGCCCAACTCACTGCCAAGATTGATAACCTTCAAACTAAGGTTCATGCGATGCAACGAAATCGGGTCCCTGTTCTCGAAGAGCCCGAGGTCCACTTCCCTCGTACTATGGGTCCGCCCGCACCCGATCCTATTTGGGTTCTTGAGGAATATCAGCACGCTCCATGTGCTCGTCCTGCTAATGGGCCGCTGCAAACCCAGCTCCCTATGCCGAATCTTGCCTAGCCGGGGGCTAACCTACCTGTAATCGTTTGATCAGAAGGATGAAGAATTTAACAATGTCAAGGAGGACCTCAAGATGTTGACCAAGAAATTTGATCAGTCATAATCTTTAGGAACTACATGGACTACATCCACATGTCTCCCTATCCTAAAGCAAGGTTACTGGAAAAATTCAAGATGCCCAACATCGAATGTTTGAGGGTAGTGGACCCCTAATTGTCCATCTCCATAGTTACCACCGATCCATGACTCTCTTATGAGCCTTCGAGGAAATAATGGCCTAAATGTTCTAGCAGACCTTGAAGGACAGCACTCTTCGTTGGTTCTTATCTCTCGAAGAGTCCAGAATTCGCAGCTGGGAGGATGTTGCCTGCGAATTCATGGCATAGTATAAGTATAACGAAGAGTTGGAAGTCACCAGTCGGGATTTAGATCTGCTCAAATAGAATCTTGGGGAATCAGTCAATAACTTCATAGTAAGGTGGAGAAATATAGCAGCCACCATGAACAATCGACCTTTTGAAGAGGAGCAAGTCAGCATTGTAAAGAAGAATTTCTTACCTCATGTCTGAGTGATGATGGGAAGATAGTACTACCCTCATTTATGAGCCCTCCAAGAAGCACGAGTGGAAATCGGAGAAGGACTTACCGAGACATAAGTGGAATCGAAGAATGTATTTGGACAGTTCACTCCCAAAAAGCATGAAAATCCTTCCAGTATCACAGTTTTGACCATCAACAACATCTCTCAACCAGCCACTTCATGGGCACCATAAAGTCATCCTAACCCAGTCAAGAAGGAATACACCGAGCTTCATGATACCCTCTCTAAAGTTTACCAGGCCTTCTTAAGTTAAAACCTTATCAATTCATTGGATCCTCATCCATTACCAAACCCGCTTCCAAAAAAATTCAAACCAGATGCCCATTGTGACTTTCACCAAACTTCCAGCCATACTACTGACCAGTGTTTCCACCTTCGAAATGTAATCCAAGGTCTTATCGACTGGGGTATCACCGTCCCACCAGCCAATCCCAAACCAAACACTACCCACAATCCACTCCTAAATCATACAAATGCCATTTTCCTAGAAGAAGACCTAAAATTTAATCCATTTACCCAGATCGTACCAAGTAAATCACCCATCATACCCATATATTCTTTTAAACCTCTCCAAGTTTGCCCATATTTTCTCCTACACCCTACCTATTTCACCGATCAAGCCCTATCACTCCTTATAAGTGCATGTATTGCTATTCGTACCCATTCTGGAGGTAAAGATATAGAATTGTCAGAAGTGTTAAACCAACTCCTAGAGTTTGGGATGAAATTATCTTCCTAGATAACCATTGACTACTAGAGATTCGTTGCGTTGTTCTTAAAAGTTCAAAAATGGGCCTGAGAGTCAGATGATTGGGTGGTACCAACCGATGAAGTCACTCTAAATGATGTCTTCCAGATCATGGAAAACCTATTTCGACAGACCGATGATATTTACAGTATGCCCGAGCTACTTGTTACTTTGAAGCTACAAGGGCTCCTGGTCCCTTCACTTCTATATCTCCCCGTTAAATGGGAGGATCTATACGAAGAGGCCATTAAAGTTATGAAATGTATTGACTTTTCATGGAAATATGATGTCATTGCCACCGGATGGGGGGACGAGTTCAATGATTCAGATGAAGAGCAAAGCCCAGAAAAGATTAGCCCTCTAATAAGTATATGTGGGATGATATATTTGAGGAGCTACTAGGATAAATCAATAAGGTGTCTGAACAACCCAAGATCGATGCGAAGATGGGGTTTCTATTTTTTCCCTCTTTTGTGAACCATATGACCAGGTTAGGGAGGCATTACCAAGTTCTAAACCTACCACCATCAGTGAGCGACCAAGGAAAAGGTGTTAAAAATCTTCCTATGATAAAAATAAACCTCGAGGAGAGCAAGATCCTCGATTGATTGAAGAAGGACCAAGATAACATCACTCTGTAGGGACTCTTTATGTCTTTCCATCTGCATCAGAATGTCTTGACCAAGCTACTCACTGGACCCATAGTTCCTCCTTCAACAACGCCAGAAGAAGCAATAAATCTGGTCGGATCCCTGACCTCTACTAGAATGCTCTCCTTCTCCGAAGAATAAATCCCAAAGATTGGGACAAGCCATAACTATGCTCTCAATATCTTTGTCGAAGTCATGGGAAAGACCGTCCCGCTTTCTCTTATCGATAATGGATCAGCTCTTAATGCCTACTCGTTAAGGACCCTTAATTGTTTGGGACTGAAAGTAAGCGACCTTACTCCAAACTCTACTTATGTACGCACCTACGATAATACCCATCGATAAATGATGGGATCCATAAAACTTGCAATATGGGTTGGCCCTATAAATCCTGTTATTAAAATCCATGTCATCGACATCCCAGCTTGTTTCAATTTGTTACTCCGATGACCATGGATCTATAGCATTAAGGGTGTGTCTTCTTCTCTTTGTCAAAAACTGAAGTTCTTCGCCAATGGGAAAGTCATCACCATCTTGGGCGACGTTGATAATGTCGAGAATGCAAGCACTAGCAATCCAGTACTTGAGATATAACACGGGGCGAATGATATGCTTATGTCAGGCTTTTGAGTTAAACCACTTCTACTCCCAATAGGGGATGATTTTAATGATAGGGTTTGTCTCAATGTGATCCAGATGTTTAAAAACAAGCACTTCATGCTCGGACAGGGCTGGGACGAAGACAGCAGGGGATACTTGAACCCATTAGGTTGAAGAAAACTTTTCCTCCTTGATGTTTGTGTTATCAACCATCAGCAGAAGAACTCTGAATGATTCGCCAGCCTCAATTGAAGAGAAGAAAAGAAAGCACTAAAACTGTCTCAAGTGATTCCATGAATTTAAAATTCATTAGAGAGGGTGAAGATTTCCCCTTCTATGTCTTTCCTAAATCGTGATATAATCATGTGGATAAGAAGATGAAACCGGGAATGGAGATGTTTTTCCAAGATATCTACTCATGGGCCAAAAGTTCCCAGCATCATGTGCAATCACTCATTGAAAAGACCATAGCTGATATCGGAAATTCAGAGGGAAGTGACTCTGAGGATTCCTTCAACTTGCAGACACTGGGATGACACTTTGTATGTTCCACTCAAGCGCTACATCATCGTATTTGTCCCGCCTGATCAAAGATGCTAATGCACCCATTTCAACTGGCATGATGCATCTGTACCACCTGTTGATATTCAACCCCACCCAGATGTTTATCCCATTTCTTCTTCTTTTGATGTTCCTCTTTACTCTGATGTAATAGAAACCTCCTTTGATGAGGTTCTCAATGCTATTTTTTCTATCAATCAAAAAAATGAAGATTTTGAGTATCTTATTGTGCCTTACACTAATTGTCTTGATTCTCATCAAACTCTAAATGATGATGATTTTGCAAATGAATAATTCTTAACTGATCTTAATTATGTTAATAAATAACATAATTTCATTCAAGTTAATGAAGATGAAACTATTATTATTAATCTCAGTTCTAGTAGCTAACTGTGTGAGATTAGGATAGGGGACACCCTTGACGAGCATGAGCGCGTGCAACTCGAAGAACTACTGCAGTAATTTTTGGATATCTTTGCATGGTCCTTGTAGACACCCCATTCTAATACCCCCAAACCTCTCCTTATGTCCCTAGCACCTCCCTTCATCATTGCAAACCCAAGCCATACCCCGGGTACTGACCTAAAGGCCATCGGGCACTCCCAGGCTTTGTTTGACCAAAAGTCAAACTCTTCAGCTCAAACGAGACTAA
Source organism: Sambucus nigra (assembly GCA_949130495.1). Taxonomy (NCBI): domain Eukaryota; kingdom Viridiplantae; phylum Streptophyta; class Magnoliopsida; order Dipsacales; family Adoxaceae; genus Sambucus; species Sambucus nigra. The sequence goes on from OX422217.1 coordinate 384,902,257, forward strand.
ATGAATCTTTGAAGGGCACTGAATCCCCTTTCCAACGGTCCATCCCGTGCATAATTCGAACTTACGATGCGCACAAATGACATGTTTTCCCCCGAAACTCGATCAGGAGGTCATCGGACGCTCCCAGGTTCCATTTGACCAAAGTTAACTCTTTATCTCGATCGAGACTAAATGAATCTTTGTAGGTCACTGAATCCCCTTTCCAACAGACCATCGCGTGCGTGATTCTGACCTACGGTACGGACGAACGATCTATTTTACTCCAAAAGGTCACCGAACGCATCCAGGCCCCGGTTGAACAAAGTCAACTCCCTGAACCATGTCAAACTCTTTGGAATGTCGAAGTACATCTCCTAACCTTTCTAACGGTCTGCCCCATGCGCATTTCTGACTTACCATGCGGATGAACGATCCATTTGCGTCCGAAGTTTCCTCGTCCAAAGGATCGACAAACGCTTATGAGCTACATTTGACCCAAAGTCAACTCCCGGACCCGGGAGAAGTCCAAAGGACTTTTGAAGGTATCTGAATTCCATTTCCAACTGTTTTCCCCATGTGCAATTCGAATCAATGGTTAGCGCTCTATAACCTATTTTCTGAAGGAACCTGAAAGACACTGTTAAATGGCAGGTTCCAAACCCTGCCTATCGGTAGTGTGCCTAAACAAACCTGTCGATTGGAAGGACCAGGGCTATGCCGATCGGCAATTCCCTGGGCCTATAAAAAGGAGGGCCTAATCTCATTCCAAGAGAAGGGAAAATCAGAGCTCCATTACTCTTAGCAGGCTTAGAAAACCCCTCTCGAAGTCAACGTGATTTCTACATCCAAATCCCTTTCCAACCTTCACCTTTCATCACTTTTTTCATCAAGGTTGGTGAATTAAGTAGCCTCCATCATCATCCAAGTGCAAGGGCTGCTCTTCAACATCCAAGATCAAGCTCAAGATCTCCAAGAAGGTCCAACTCTTTCGAATCTCTTTCAATTCCCCTAAATTCGCATTACTTGTTTTATTACTTGGCACTTTTATTCTCTCATCTCACATATCTTAATATACTTTTTATCTACTATTATTGCACATCTCTTATTTTCATATACATAAAACCCAAAAAACAAGAAAAAAAAAGATTTGCTCATAAATCCACACGGGAATTCTCACACTCGTCTCACACTTTTCTCACAACTAAAACACTTTCTTACACACACACACACACAAATAAAAGAAGTTCCCGGTTGGATTCATGGGATAAATCCCACAGCATACGAACTACGTGGACTTTGATGCCTCTATAGGCTACGTATGCGTCTCGGGGTAAAACCTAAGACTCGAGTCCTTTTCCTACTTTTTCCACGTTCTTTAAACTTAACTCTCTTAGATTCTATATATTTACATATACATATATTTTTTCTAAGTGGCGTATTATTCCACATGAGTTATCATGGCCTTATAATGATCGACGCTAGGACAATGGCATAAATCCTATTTTCTAATATTATTTTTTAGGAACATTCCTATGGATGACTCGCTTTATCTCTTCCATGATACAAGTCGATGATTCTTATCTCCTCTACGTATACACATGCACACACATCACGGGGAAATAAAGGAAAATAACAACAAACCATGAGAGACCGTAAGGGCGAAATGGGTGCCTAACACCTTCCCATTTTCTAACTTAGCCTCCGGACCCTTTTCGAATCATTTTGATTTCGTATGTATCAATATGTATTTGGATGCTATCCTTCGGGACGGCTCCCTTTTCTTTTGTCTGTTTTAAGTAAAAGAGACTGGCGACTCCATCTCTCTACATTTTTCACCTCATCAATGACGCCAGTCGAAGCGCTCCCGATAGGGACGGGAGGGACCAAAGGGATCCTCTCCCGCCGCGAGGATCGGGGATGGCCACAGTGGCAACTCTACTGGGGATTATTTATTTTGAGGGCTAGACTCTATTTACATGGGTGTTATATTTGTTTGTATTTTCCCCTATTCTGCACGTTCCCCTTTTACTATTCATGTGTACCTCATGCTTATGCTTCTATTCACACACTTATAGAAAATTCTTTATGTACACTTCACACCACGTGCACCTAGGATCACATATATCCCCATGTTACACGCATCACCCATACTTGGTATACCATTGGTACTCATACTTTGCTCCCTGTTGGGAATGATCAAGAAAGATACTCTCATCATAAGATACTGATAAGAGAATCATGCATGATTCACACGATATCACCAGAGAGCATTGTGATTGACCAAATTTTGTCTTGTAATTGGAGGGCCACTTTGTGATGGGCGCTGGTCCGGTAAGGTGCAGTTAGCCTAAGCGATATGACTCTCACCTTCCATTAGCCAAGAACCTTCGACGTATATCGAACGGGTCACCCGCATCGTACCGCTTGACCAAAATCATAATGGGAGGTATATCGCAGGTAACTCGTTCACATATGCCGAGTATATCGAATTATCTCTCACACATACCATCCCCACGAGGTATATAGTGAGGTAATTCACGTACACTCAGGTATATCAAATGTCTTGTCCACACGTATTGATGGCCCTCAAAAGCAAGACGTATATCGTGGAAGCCACTCCAAAGGGGGGAACCCCTTCCGATTCACCCAACCAAGCTGCATACCCGCATATAGGTGTCAAGCCTAGGACACACATATTAGATTGTCGGTTTTAACCCGGAACTCTGCCGAAATTCCGAGTTGGCCTGCCGCCCAAATTTTTGAGCATTTTTAAAACGGGACCCTACCCGTGAGCCTGGTTACAAGTCAAGCCATAGCTTTGCATATGTTACAAACCTAACTTTCCCAGGCTCGAGTCTCGTCCAGCATTTCATTTTGCATTTAAGATAATTTAATACAAGTGAGAACATAATCATAATAATAATAATAATCATGCTGAGACCCGTCTTCCAAAAACATTTCTCCCTTCTTCATCAAAAATCTAAAAATATTTCTCCTTTCTTTACCAAAACTCCAAAAATATTTTGTCTTCTAATCTCAAAAAGAAAAAAAAATGTCAAAAACATTTTCATTCTTTTTTTTCAAAAATAAATCCCGTTTTACGCCTTCTCAGGTCGATCGCATGTCCTTGGCCTGGCTCCTTATTGGCTTCGGTCTTCAGTCAAATCACCCCGGAGTTTTGTCTGTTCCCCTGCTACCTCTTTCGAGTCTGGTATCCATCCACTTTCCATGGAGAACATAGATCAAGTACCAGTTACACAGCCAGATCTGATGGCAGTTTTAGCTCAGCTCGTGTCCAAGATTGACAACCTTCAAACTGAGTTTCGAGAGATACAAAGAAACCAGGTTCCTATTCCTCAAGAGCTCGAGGTCTTATTTTCTCAAGCTATGGGTCCATCCTAGCCTATTTGGGTTCCCAAAGAGTATCAGCATGCTCCACTTGCCCCTCCTGTTAATTGGTCGCGGCCTACCCAGCTTTCTATCTCAAACCTTGCCCTGCCTAGGGGTAACTTGCCTACGATCGTTGATCCGAAAGAGGAGGAATTGAACAAGGTCAAAGAAGATCTCAAGATGCTAACTAAGAAGTTCGACCAAGTCTGAATCTTCAAAAATTACATGGAATACACCCACATGTCTCCTTATCCTAAGGCAAGGTTACCCGAAAAGTTCAAGATGTCGAATATAAAGAAATTTAGAGGAAGTGGACCCCCGATTGTTCATCTTTGCAGTTATCACCGTTCTATGACTCTCCTAGGGGCTTCGGAAGAAGTGATGGCCCAATTATTTCAGCAAACTCTGAAGGATAGCGATCTCCAATGGTTTTTATCTCTCGAGGAGTCCAAAATCCGTAGCTGGGAGGATATAGCCAGAGAATTCGTTTTGCACTACAAATATAACGAAGAGCTTGAGGTCACCCGCCATGATTTCGAGATCCTCAAATAGAACTCTGTGGAATTAGTGAGTAACTTTATAGCTCGATGGAGGGAAAAGGCAGCTACTATGACCAATCGGCCATCTGAGGAAGAACAAGTCAACACATATGATTATTGGTTGCCAAAGGTTCAGTACGTTGTTCTTGGAAGCACGAAAATGGGCCCGAGAGTCAGACAAATGGGTGGTACAGACCGATAAAGTCAGCCTGAATGATGTCGTCCAGATCATGGTAGAATTATTTAGGCAAACCAACGATATTTGCAATATGACCGAGTTACTTGATACTCTGAAGTTACAAGGGCGCCTGGTCCCTTCACCCTTACATATCCCCACAGAATGGGAAGACCTGTATGAAGAAGCCATTGAAGTTATGGAATGCATTGACTTTACATGGAAAGGCAGAGTTGTTACCACCGAATAAGGGGGAGAACTCAAAGATTCAAATGAAGAACGAGCTTCAGAGAAAACTGGACGGTAGCCGACATGTGTGGGATGATATCATTTGAGGAGATCCTCGGAGAAATAAACAAGGTAGTAGAACAACTTAAGATCGACAAAGAAACAGGGTTCTTATTCTTCCCTTCGTCAGTAAATCACATGACCAGATCAGGGAGGCATTACCAGATCCCAAACTCACTATCAGCCAGTGACAAAGGTAAGGGCGTTGAAACCTTCCTATGCCAAAAATAACCCTCGAGGAAAGCAAGATCCTTGATCAACTGAAGAAAACTCAAGCTAACATCACTATATGGGGGATTTTTATGTCTTCCCAGCTGCACATAAATGCTTTGATCAATGTGCTCACTGGACCCATAGTTCCTCCCTCTACCACACCAGAAGAAGCGATAAATTTAGTCGGATCCTTGACCTCTACCCGAATGCTATCTTTTTCCGAAGAAAAAATCCCCAGAATTGGGCCAAACCACAATCATGCACTCAACATCTCTGTCGAAGTTATGGGGAAAATTGTACCACTCTCTCTTGTCGATAATGGATCCGCCTTAAATGTCTGCCCATTAAGAACCTTCAAATGCTTAAGACTGAAAGAAAGTGACCTCGCTCCAACTTTCACTGTTGTACGTGCCTACAATAATACCCGTCGGGAGGTGATGGGATCCATAAAACTTGTAATAGGGGTTGACCCTATAAACCCTAACATTGAATTCCAAGTTATTGACATCCCAGCTTATTTCAACCTGTTACTCGGATGACCTTGGCTCCACAATATCAAGGGTGTGTCTTCCTCACTCCATCAGAAATTAAAGTTCTTCACCGATGGACGAGTCATCACCATTTTGTGTGACGACGATAATGTCGAGGGTGTAAGTACCAGCAGTCCAATCCTTGAGATACAGCACGGGTCAAATGATATGCTCCTATTAGGATTTCGAGTTGATCCACTCCTACTCCCTGCAGGGGATGATTTCAAAGAAAGGGTTTGTCCAGAATACGACCCTCATGGAAACGTCAGTGTGATTCAGATGTTTATAAGCATGCACTTCATGCCCGAACTGGGGCTAGGACAAAGACAACAAGGGATACTTGATCCCATTGAACTGAAGAAATCTTTCCCTCCTTGTGGTTTGGGGTATCAACCATCAGAACAAGAGCTCATAATGATCCGCCAATCTCAACCAAAGAGAAGACTAGACTATATCCAGACCATCTCAGGTAACTCCTTGAATGGACGATTCATTAAAGAGGGTGAGGATTTCCCCTTTTGCGGATTTTCGAAGACATGGTATGACCATACAGATAAAAAGATGAAATCCAAAATGGAGATATTTTTCCAAAATAGATACCCATGGGCCGAAAGTTCCCAACGCCATCTATAACCGCTCATCAAATATACCGAAGATACTGAGGAAAGTGACCCCGAGGACTCGTTCAACTTACAGACACTGGGGTGACACTTTGCATGGTTCATTCAGTCACTACATCACCAGATCCATCCCACCTGATTGAAGATGCTGATACACCTCTCCTCAACTGGCATGCTCCCCCAGTTTTACCTGTTGAAATCTCACCTAACCCCAATGTTTACCCCATTTCTTCTTCTGTTGTGTATCCTTGCTCAAATGTAATCGAGACCTCCTTTGATGAGGTTCTCAAAGCTGTTTTCTTTATCAATGAAATAAATGAAGATTTTGAGTATTTGTTGTGCCTTATATTAATTGTTTAGATTCTAATCAAACTTTTGATGATGATGATTTTGCAAATCAACAATTCTTAACTGATCTAAATAAGGTTAATAACAAACAACATAACCGCGTTCAAGTTAATGAAGAAGAAACTGTTATTATTAACCTCGGTTCTAGTAGCCAACTACGCGAGATTAGGATAGGGGATACCCTCGACGAGCATGAGTGCACAACTCGAAGAATTATTGAAGGAATTCATAGATGTCTTCGCATGGTCCTATAATGATATGCCCGGCATTGATCCTGAAATTGCTTAGCACGAGATACCCACTCTTCCATATTACAAGTCGATTGAATAAAAGCTGAGAAAGCTCAGCACCAAATGGTCGCTCAAAGTCAAAGAAGAGGTGATCAAACAGTTGAACGTGGGTTTCATTCGTGTGATCGAATATCCCTTATGGCTAGCCAACATAGTGCCTGTGCCGAAATCAGGCTGGAAAGTTCGAATATGTGTAGACTACCAGGACTTGAAAAAAGTCTCTCCAAACGATGATTACCCGCTACCTAATATTGACATGATCGTAGATAACACGGCAAGTCATGCTCTCAAGTCATTCGTAGACGGGTTTTCTGGATACAACCAAATCAAAATGCGCCCAGATCATCAAGAAAAAACCATGTCCATCACCCCATGGGGAACCTTTTGCTACACTGTTATGCCATTTGGTCTCAATAATGCTGGGGCTACGTACCAGAGGGCTACCACAACCATCCTGCATGATCTAATTCACAAAGAAGTCGAGGTCTATGTGGATGATATGATATCAAATCCAAAACTAGAGAAGGTTATGTTCCGCTCTTCGAAAGTTCTTCGAAAAATTACAACGGTATCAGATGAGACTCAATCCACATAAATGTGTCTTCGGCGTTACAAAGGGAAAACTCTTGGGATTCATGGTCAGTGAAAAAGGGATAGAAGAAAATCCTGCCAAGCTAAAAGCCATACTTGAGATGCCCCCTCCCCGAATGGAGAAAGAGGTTCGAGATTTCCTTGGGAAATTGTAATACATCATCCGATTCATCAGCCAGCTCACCTCCATCTGCGAACCTATTTTCAAACTCCTCCAAAAGGATTCAACCAAAGTTTGGAACGAGACCTACCAATAAGCCTTCGACCGAATCAAACAATACCTGACTCAACCTTCGGTACTCATTCCACCACAGCCTGGTCTCCCCTTTCTCCTATACTTAACCATAACCGACACTATATCTAGGGCTTTGCTAGCTCAGTACCTTGAAGATTCCCACAAAGAAAGAGCCATTTATTACGCCAGTCGTAAACTGGCCAGTTACGAAGTCAACTACACCGCTTTGGAAAAAGCATGCGTCGCGCTTGTTTGGGTCACCCAAAAGTTATAACACTACATGCTTGCCTTCCCCATTAAACTTGTATCCCGAATGGACCCCATCAAGTACCTGCTTGAGAAACCCGCTTTATCCAGTCGAATGGCCCGATGGTTAATGCTCTTAGTCGAGTTTGATATCATATATGTCACACAAAAAGCCATAAAAGGAAGAGCCATTTCTAACTACCTCGCTGATTACTGGATCTGCGAATTCACAAATGAAAATATCCTCTACGCCGCTCAAGACGACCTCCGATGGAAAATTTTCTTTGACAGCGCTACCAATAAAAAGGGATATGGAATTGGTATACTTCTGATCACCCCAGATGACTCCCATACTCCCATCGCCATAAATTTGGATTTCCCCTAAACCAATAACATGACTGAATACGAGGCATGTACGGTAGGCCTCAAAGTTGATCTCAAGAAAGGTATCCAACGCCTAGATGTCTATGGGGATTCTACCCCCATCATCGGTCAAGTGCTCAGAAAATGGAAAGTCAAGGACGAGAAACTTCAACCCTTTCATGCCCACTTAGAAGAACTAGCCTCCCAATAAGGCATCACCTTCCACTCCCTACCTCGAGCAAAGAATAACCTAGTCGATACCCTTGCTACCCTAGCTTCCATGGTCGACATGCCCGAAGGAATAACAATGGCCCCCTTCCTAGTTCAAAAGCAAGACAAACCAACCCACTGTTACCACATTGAGCTCATCACCAAAGAAGATCCCGAGCTATCCAATTGTTGGTATTATGAGCACCTCCTCAAGCATGGTAGGTATCCCGAGGGTTCCAACAAAAATACCGGGCAATCCTCCGAAGACTGGCCGCCCAGTACATCATCTGTCACAAAGAACTATTTAAGAGAAACTTCGATGGAACCCATCCACACTGCATCGTAGGAGCTAACATTGAAGAGGTGATGCAGAGAATCCACAGCGGGGAATGCGGACCCCACATGAACGGTCACATGCTTTCCAAGAAGATCATACGATAAGCCTACTACTGGACCACCATGATCCAAGATTTCACCGCCTATGTCCGGAGATGTCTCAAATGCCAACAGTTCTCCAACCTTCAACACCTCCCTTCGCGAGAATTATACAACATGACTTCTCCCTGGCCGTTCTCCACCTGGGGCATCGACATTATAGGAAAGGTCATACCAAAGGACTCCAATGGGCATAAGTTCATCCTGGTTGCCATTGATTACTTCACCAAATGGGTTAAAGTCGAGTCATACGCAGTCCTGAATGCCAAGAAAGTGGCCCAATTCATCAAGAAAAACATCATCTACCGATATGGGGTCCCGCACGAGCTAGTATCAGATAACGGGTTGCATTTCGAAGCAAAAGTCACAGAAGTGGTCAACGAGTATGGGATTCAGAGACACAAATCTTCTCCCTAGTGACCTCAGACCAACGGTGTAGTCGAAGCCGCTAACAAGAACCTCAAAGCCATCATCAGTAAGATGACCAAAAGTTATCGAGATTACGCCGATCGAATCCCATACGCCCTCGGAGGCTATCGAACCTCAACGGGGGCTACCCCTTACTCTCTAGTCTATGGCATGGAAGCAGTACTACCCGTGGAGCTAGAAATACCCTAGTTACGCATAATGCTTAAAAGCAAGGTCAGTGAGGAGGACTGGCATCAAAGCCGTCTCGACGAGCTGTCACTCTTAGACGAAAGGAGACCGAAGGCGTTGTATCACATATAAGGGTACCATCGTCGAATAGAACGTTCTTTCAATAAGAGAGTCAAGGACCGCGGTGTCCAAGAAGGGGATTTATCTCTCAAAGAAATAGTAGAACCCATCTAGGACCCAAGAGGAAAATTCAAGACCAATTAGAGCGGCCCATATATTATCAAGAAAATCTTGTTCGGAGGTGCCGCCATGCTCACGAATTTAGACAGAGAAGAGATGGCTCGTCCAGTCAACCTAGACCGTCTCAAGAAATTTTACCCCTAGTCTGAAATCTCGATGCACTACGACTCTTCTCATCTCCCTTCTATTCTAAAAAAAAGAAAAAAAATCTCTTCATTTCCCTCTACCCATAACTACGTGGGCCTGATCCTCTACAAAAATCATTCCCAAAAAAATTGAAAATTTTCAAAAACCTCCAGAGGTACGTAGGCAGCTCATACATCTTACATGAGCACGGCCCTTTCTTGTTCATAAAAAACTATTATTTTCTTATCTCTGAGAATGACAGTTCACTTTGACATATATTTGAACAAATGGATTATACATGCCTTAGCGATCGGTATAGATAACTCAAAATACAAATTTCATCAAAAGGCATAACTGGATTATCAAAAACTTATTTATTTCACTAACAAGAAATTACAGTGCAATTATATAAAGGAATGGATGGCTCCCTTCCCCCTTAACTTCCTAAAAATCCAAATAAAACTTATTTCTCGGTACAAAATAAACTCTCTATGAGTCCTACCCACAACTACAAGAGCAGCCCGCTCCATCATCGGCATCATCTACATCCTGGGGTCCCCAAACTTCCCCTGTCTGAATGGAGTGCCGCAGACGCCTAGCCTCAAAAAAACTACCACACCCCCCTCCATGGTATCAGATAAGGCAAGCCACCTTTGTCCAGTCTCCACTTCCAACATCTTGCTAGCTACTCTCCTATATAACCACTTCATATAATCCCCAGGGATGTGCCAAACTCTCCCAGGAGACTGAGAGGGACGAGACGAAGGATGTCGACTCTCCCACAAAGATCCAAGCCACATGCGCACACACTCCGTCAAATATTCTACTTGAAATAAGTCTAGTGTCCGAGGTGGAACGATCTTCTCCTAGCCAAATTAGCACATAAGCCACCAAGGAGAATAGAAAGAGATCAGTCTAAGACCAACCAGTCAGACATACAGGTATTCTCCCAGTTCCAGAATAGGCAGCAGCTGTCCCCACCAAGGTATTAGCTAATACAGATTTAGAGACCCATGATCCATAAACTAGATCTCCCAGCTCTCAATATCCAGGCTAACACTAATGAAATGGCGCAAAAAGAAGTTGGGTACAGCCGACAAAGGGTATTCTGAAGGACTCACTAGGCGAAATCTTTTACACAACCACATGAACAGCATCACAGGGCTACCCCTCAGAAAGTCAGAACAAACTTCTCGTCAGGCATCTAAGCCATTCAAAGTCTCCGCCAGTATCACCGTCGCGGATTGCGATGGTAGGACATCCATGAAGCAATAGCTGCAAGTTATGGGTCCACCAACAGCTCCCCGATCACCAGTAGTAATTTTGAAACCAAGCCTAGAACGACAGCTCTGGTATATCTAGCATCACCAACCTCCTACAAATGCATGAATCGCAACACCACCGGAACTGAAATCATACCTCCAGCCACCAATGATCTGGCTGTCGAGCGCAAAATATAAAAAAGCGTGGCCAATAACTCTCAGGGAGAACGGGAAAAATCAGGTAGAGCCGCAGCAACGTCGATATTTATCCCCAATATGGCAGAAAATTCCTCATAAGTCAGACAGACTTCTTCCAAGCCAAAGCGGAATACATGGTCTTCGGGGTACCAAAATTGTACCGCCGCCATCAGCATGTTCCACTCTATGGGACGATTACGCCATAGATAAACTCGACGCATGTTGTAGGAATCGTAGTCGACGTTGTAGGAGAACATCGCCTCCAAAGTCTCGAGGTAGTTGGCAAACTCAACACTACCAGGGAGATCCATCTTACAGAACAATAAAGTCGAGATGTGAGGGTGTGAGGAAAACACTCCACTCTTACCCATCTTTTGTACTTGAAAACCCCCACAAAGGACATAACCCCTGCAAAAATCAGAGGAAATTCTGCCCCACAAGGTACCAAAGGCTGAAGAGGGTACCAATCAATGCTTTAAATTGATGGGACTGAACTGACCTGCCGATAGGCAGGACAAGATTCTTGCCAATCGATAACCCCCTGCTTTGGGAAATTTTCCTTTCTCCTCTGTTATCAAAATTTAGAAAACTCAAAATAAATTGATATTCTCAACAGAATATCAAAAATCCCCTTTTCATCCTTATATAAATTCTCATTTTGAATAAAACTTTATTTCAAAATCCCAAAATATTTCTTTTTACGGTCTCAGCAGCAAAGTAAAAAGCGTATGTGCATGCATTCATTCATCACTAACAAAAGATAATCAAAAAACTTCATTGCATTGCATATATATTCCTCTGTGTTACATCATCTTGTAGGAAAGAAAAGAAAAAAATAGGGACTCAGCCCGAACCCACATTCTCTCTCTCTCTCTCACCTAATCTTCACCTCTCTCTCCTAAGAGCTTCCACCCCTACGACGCGCTCTCTTCCCCCGATGGTGAGATGACGCACCGTCGCTACCTGAACCTGACTCCTCCCTAGATGAGGCAGATAGCACCAAGCAACAAGGAATAGGAATCGCATCCCGAATATGGGCAGTTGTCAAAGATATCCAGTCCCTAATATCCCTCAGCCAAGTGGTGGACACTTGGATGAGCTGTAAGAAAAGGCAGAATCAGTGTCAAGTAGAAAAGATCAAAAGAAACCAAAAGGAAGGAAAAGAAAATAGCAGAAAGATATACCAAAGGACGAAGAACCTCCTCTCTCAAACCAAACTCCTCCAAGTCCATCGCATGAGGATGATGCAGCATAGGAACCATCCCTCCATCATCCCGCCGAATGTGGTATGAAGGAGTATGCAGCCGCACAAAGGGAACCTTCGAAGTCGCTGCCGCCACCGATGTCGAAGGACAGCCATCGCTGTGGGAGGACCCCACTGGCCAACTTGAACCCGTAGGCGGGAAGGGCAGTGCATAATATATGTTGGGCGCCATCAGCCAGCTCGTCACAAAGTCCATATAATCATAAGACATTGTCGTATCGGTGTATAGCAGGTAGGACTCACCAATCATCATCGTGATCCTCGCATCCTCCGGCATCAGCCGCTCCCGCCTCATAGACATAGGGGGCCTCGCGGGTGGAACCACGACCTCCCCCTCATTAATCTGTCAGACCACACTCTCCCTGAGATACCAAGAATGGACAAACTCATGCGCCAGCAAACGCCTCATATGTGCATCTACTCCAGTCAACCCTGTGTCCTGAATGACCGTCCCTCAAGGGTAAAAGGTCAACTGAAAAATACCCAGCAGATATGAGTCATATACAAAATCAGAGCACATAAAGGTCTTAGACTGAAGAAGAAAAAAAGTCTTACCCTATCACTTGTCAGGCCATTCAAGACCTGATGCACCGCATCGAAAGAGAGTGACCTCCTTGACTGCCAATTGGCCTTGCGCCATCGATGCAACCGACAAAAATCCCTAACGGTCTCGTCCTTTAAAGCAATCAGTTGGGTATTACACCCGATCACCTCATAGAACCACGTCTACCAAAGACAAGAATTTACAATCAAAAGAGGTGCATAAGGAAAATGCGAATGCATGAAAGGAAAATACACAAAATTAAAGAATACCTCAAGAAGATACATGGATCCAGTGAAAGACTATCGGCAGCTTCGCATCCAAGGAAAAATAATGGTTCGCCAAAGTCAGGCTCCCCCAATCATAGAGAGGGATGTCCGAAAATATCCTAAGATGTGGCAAAAACCATAAGTGGACGACGTCACCGCTCGATGCCACCAGAAATACCCCCAACACCAGCTAAATAAACAACTGGGCCATCTGTCTCACCTGCAGCCCGTCCTCCACATCGATCACTTTGCCTAATAAAACATCCTTCAGCAGCGACAGACGGATGGAGTCCCCAGACACTATCCTCCCCACATCACCAAGCGTCGCGCGAACCGCCTCTGGCCTCACCCACAAAGAGAGATCCACCTCTATCTACTCTCAATCGCAATCCATCCCCGGCAGTTGCTGCACATCTATGGGAGTCACGGTTATCTCCCTGAAGCCAAAATAAAAGGTGTGGATAGTGTCCCATCACCTCTCCTCTAGAGCACATAAGACTGCCGTTGAACGAGGCGTCTCATCTAGCACAGATGCCAACCTCCCAAAGCCTGCTGAGGATACCACCTAATGTACCACAGGTGGAAGATTCTCCCAGACATCCTTAAACCCTGTCGTCCCGCGAGCACGCATATTCGACAAAGAAACATCAGACTGCCAAAAGAAGAAATCCTTGTCAAAATCCAAGAAAAAGGGAAAATCACCAAAAAAGAGAGTGCCAAAAGTCATTTTACTTACATAACCACCAGGGTTCTCCACCCTCGAAGAGCGATGATGCGATGGCTCCTGCAGCAAGGTCCGCTCATCCGCAATCGGCTCAAATGCGTCAAAAGATTTCTCGCTCCCCAAAACAAGAGGCGCCCTGGCCCTCCACTCCATGTTTGCCCAGTCATCAACAGCCAACCATTCCCGATGTACTGCAATGCTCACAAAAGCGACCATTTTTAGAGATAGGAATGCTAGAACGATTCGCAGAAGAAAATCACAGAAAGAGAGAAGGCAAGAAGCTGTGAAAAATTAGGGGAACTCGCCCCCTTTATATAGGATGCCAAGGGTCATGCCGATCGGCACTGCACCCCCACCTACCGATCATCACTGACCTTTTACCTTCTCAAGGCAATCCAAAAGTTAGTGCCACTGCCGAATGGCACCCTTTACACCATGTCGATCGGCACCCCCTTAAATTTTCGTAAAGAAATTTCTAAAAAATACCAAAAAACCGTGAAAATCCTCTGAAAATTCCTAAAAATCCCGAAAAGGACTTTGAACATTTTCACCAAGAAAATTTCACACTCCCCCAAGAGGAACCCCTATTTCCCCAACGAAATTCTCAAAAGTCAAGTGAATCTCTCCCCAGCAACGTCCCCAGAGGACCTCCAAAACGTCCAAAACTTCAAGATCATCTCCTATTCCCCAAAGGACTCAATTTTCCCAAGAAATGCGTCCAAACCCTGGACCACCTAATCACTTCCCCAGCATCAAATTGGTTGTTCCCTCGATAAAGTCTCTAGAAGACACACAAGGATTTCCCCAGTAATCATCTCCCCAGCTCAAATCAAAATCACGAGGTAATTTCCCCAGCAGAGTTCCCCGAGGTCATTTCAACTTAAGCCCGCAGAATTGGTTATTTCAAACTTAAGCCCGCAAAATTGGCGTCGACCCACAAAATTGGTCATTTCAAACTTAAGCCCGCATAATTGCCTTCGACACACAGAATTGGTCCTTTCAAAATTAAGCCCAAAGAATTGTCTTTGACCAAGAGAATTGGTCATCTCACCGTAAGCCCGCATAATTGGCTTTGACCCGCATAATTGGTCATCTCACCTTAAGCCCGCAGAATTGGCTTCGACCCGCAGAATTGGTCATTTCAAACTTAAGCCCGCAGAATTGGCTTCGACCCGTAGAATTGATCATCTCACCTTAAGCCCATAAAATTGGCTTCGACCCGCAGAATTGGTCACCTCAACTTAAGTCCGCAGAATTGGCTTCGACCCACAGAATTGGTCATCTCACCTTAAGCCCGTAGAATTGGTCATCTCACCTAAAGCCCGCAGAATTGGCTTCGTCTCATAGAATTGGTCATCTCACCTTAAACCCGCAGAATTGAATTTGGCCATCTCACCTTAAGCCCACAGAATTGCTCATCTCACCTTAAGCCCGCAGAATTGGCTTCGACCCGCAGAATCGGTCATCACAACCTAAGCCCTCAGAATTGGCTTCGACTCGCAGAATTGGTCACCCCCATCATTGTTGTAGGTCCTCGAAATTTACCTAAATCTTTCTTTTAAGATCATCCCCAGCATGCCCCTTTAAGCCCTCAGAATTGGCTTCGACCCGCAGAATCGGTCACCCTCATCTCTAAGCCCTCAGAATTGTCTTTAACCCGCAGAATCAGTCACCCTCATCTCTAAGCCCTCGGAATTGGCTTCGACCCGTAGAATCGGTCATGCTCATCTTTAGGTCCTCAGAATTAACCTTGACCCTCTGGTCATCCTCTTTCAAAGGTATCATGTGGTGTCTATTCGATGGCTATCATTTGTTCCAAACTCACCCATCGAGGGGCTCTGTAGACCTCCCATTCTAATACCCCCTAACCTCTCCTTAGGTCCCTACCACCTCCCTTCATCATTGCAAACCCAAGTCATACCTCGGGTACTGACCTAAAGGCCATCGGGCACTCCCAGTCTCTATTTAATCAAAAGTCAAACTCTTTAGCTCGAATGAGAATGAATGAATCTTTAAAGGGCACTAAAGCCCCTTTCCAATGGTCCATCCCGTGCATAATTCTGACTTATGGTGCGCACAAACAACCCGTTTTCCCCCGAAACTCTATCAGGAGGTCATTGGATGTACCCAGGCTCCGTTTGACCAAAGTCAACTCTTTAACTTGACCGCAACTAAATGAATTTTTGAAGGGCACTGAATCTTATTTCCAACGGTCCGTCCCGTCCGCAATTCTGACTTACGGTATGGACGAATAATCCGTTTTACTCCGAAAGGTCACCGAATACTTCCAGGCCCTGATTGGATAAATTCAACTCCCCGAACCAGGTTAAACTCTTTAGAATGTCAAAGTAAATATCCTAAACTTTCTAACAATCCACCCCGTGCACGATTCTGACTTACCATGAGGACAAATGATCCGTTTGTGTCCGAAGTTTCCTCGTCCAAAGGACCGACGAACGCTTTCGAGACACATTTGACCCAAAGTCAACTCCCGAACCTAGAAGCTGTCCAAAGGACTTTTGATGTCTCTGAATTCCCTTTCCAATGGTTCACCCCATGTGCAATTCGGATCAACGGTTAGCGCTCTATGACCGATTTTCCGAAGGAACCTGAAAGACACTGCCAAACGGCAGGTTCCAAACCCTGCCTATCGGCAGTGTGCCTAAACACACCTGTTGATTGGCAGGACCAAGGCTATGCTGATCGGTAATGCCCTGGGCCTATAAAATTTAGGGCCTAACCTCATTCCAAGAGAAGGGAAAATCATAGATCCATTACTCTCAACAAGCTCAGAAAACCCTTCTCAAAGTCTGCGTGATTTCCACATCCAAATCCCTTTCCAACCTTCACCTTTCATCACTTTTTTCATCAAGATTGGTGATTTAAGTACCCTCCATCATCATCCAAGTGCAAGGGCTTCTCTACAACATCCAAGATCAAGCTCATGATCTCCAAGAAGGTCCAACTCTTTCAACTCTCTCTTTAAATTCCCCTAAATTCGCATTAACTTGTTTTATTACTTAGCACTTTTATTCTCTCATCTCACATATCTTAATATACTTTTTATCTATTATTATTGCACATCTCTTATTTTCATATAAATAAAACCCAAAAAATAAGAAAAAGTGGATTTTCTCATAAATTCCAAACGGGAATTCTCACACTTTTCTCACAACTAAAACACTTTCTTACACACACACACACACACAAATAAGAGAAGTTCCCGATTGGATTCATGGGATAAATCCCACCCCTCATTTTTCATACGAACTATGTTGAGTTTGATGCCTCTATAGGCTACGTAGGCATCTCAGGGTAAAACCTGAGACTCGAGTCCTTTTCCTACTTTTTCCACGTTCTTTAAACTTAACTCTCTTAGTATCTATATATTTACATATACATATATTTGTTCTTAGTGGCGTATTATTCCACATGCGTTATCATTCCCTTATAATGATCGACGCTAGGTGTGGGTACCCAAAATTTATAACCATGGGCCCGGACGAGTAGCCCAGTCCTAGCGGCCCAAAGTCCGGGCCCCTCATCTCTTATATTGATCCGGTCTCCCCCACGTTTCCACAATTGGAAGTTATACGGGAGATGGAAAACGTGGAGAAACCCATCACCTCCACTTACCTACATGTACATGTATATATTAAACCCTAGGTCCGGGGAAAAAGGACAAGTGGTATTCTCTATAATTACTCTCCGGAGTGTATAGAAATAATATCGACTGCACCACCGTGGACGTAGGCACATCCTTGTTGAACCACGTACATCCTTTGTTGTGTGATTGGCATCTTATATTCCTTGTTCTTTCTTGATAATTGCTTCTCTCGTATTTATTTGTGTTGCATAATAATTCCCTCCACAATTGGCGCCGTCTGTGGGAAACGTTCATCTTTCCCTGAGAAGAGCCCACGTCAAGAAAGGAGTTTAAGATGTCTGGCCACAGCAGCAATGCTCCCCAAGCAGGATATATTCAAGAGCCACCTGCTCCTCGCAGGATTAGGTCTGAAGTTTGACGTTCAGATCAGAGAGCTCGCCTGGAAAGACTAGCCTCAGAAGAAAGTCAGGGACCAGGGAGGTCCACGCAGATATCCAGGTTGATTGATGCGTACGAGGCAAGGCTCCACGAGCAGAGGGAGTCTTATCGCAGATACGAGGCTGAGAATGCTCGCTTGAAAAGAAGACTGGAAAGACTGGAGAGGGAGCTTCGTCCTGATAACAGGAGACGCCCATATCGCACTCCTAGCCCTCAAGAGATCAAATCTCGCAGCCGAGGAAGGATCCCTAGGTGAGAATCTCAAAGGGACGAAGGAGGCGAGTCAGACGACGACATCCGCGAACAGCTGCGAAGAGCTCGCCGCTACCAGAGCCCTGCTCACAGCGACGAGAACATACGAAACATGGTCCGCAGGGAGATGGACCAGCATCCCGCTCACCACGGAATAAGATCAACCAGAGAACTCGTGAGGCGAGCTCTCAAAACCCAGATGAAGTCACCTTTCACAAGAGATATCGAAGAGGAGGAAGCTCCCAAGAAATTTGCCATTCCAAGGTTCAAGATTTACGACGGAAAAACTGATCCCATCGATCACGTCAGGCAATACCGATAGGCCATGACCCTCTGGAGTCACCGAGATGCCCTGATGTGCCGCATTTTTCCCTCGAGCCTTCATGATGTAGCACAGAAGTGGTTCTAAAGGCTCCCCCACCGGTCGATCAAGAATTTTAAATCCCTAGCCGAACTTTTTACGGCCCGATTCATTACCAGTGGCTCCCATCCCAAAAGGATGGATGCTCTACTAAAAATGAAGAAAACACCTCAAGAGACCCTCTGAGAATACGCGAAGAGGTACTGGGAGTTACTCAATGAGATCGAGGACTGCGCGGATGAAGTGGCAGTGGCCTCCTTAAAAATTGGGCTCCCTAGTTCTTCCCTCCTCTACCAGTCCCTGACGAAGAAGGAATCTATGACTATTGACGACCTAATGGCCCGAATCTAGAAATACTCAAAGGTGGAAGATGTCACCCGCCCTAATACAGGAGAAAACGGTCGAGCTAAGCTCACTACCAAGGTAGGTGAGAAAACTGAGAACCAGAGGAAAGGAGGAAAGAACGGAGGCAAAAATGGCTCTAAGAACGGAAGGAACCATGACGCGTCGAAAGTATTCTAGGCAGTCAACACCGTCTTCAAAAAACCAATTTACAAGATTCTCGCGAAGATCAAAGATGAGTCATTCATCAAGTGGCCTAGGAAAATGGGAGGAGATCCCTCGAAGAGGAACAATGTGTTGAGATGCGCTTTTCACAAAGAGGGAGGACATAAGACCGAGCACTGCAAAGCTCTTAAGTCTCACCTCGAGGAGTTGGCCCAGTCCGGGCATTTGAACGACTTTGTGGAAAAAAGGGAAGAGAAAGTGGCTGCCAACAGAGAGGCGAGACCCGATAGCGTGCTGGAGGATGATGCTGGACACGAGTTCGCAGTAATCCACGGAGTATCTGACATCAAGCAGATACAAGGGAACTCAGCTTGAATGGAAATGAAAAAACTTACAGCGGTAATGCAGGCTTTTCAAATAGATCCAGCAAAGTCACAGTTAGGAAAGCGTCGACGAGCAGAGGACGTCAACTATAACAAGCATATTATTTTCATGGATGAAGATTTGATGGGAGTAAGGACCCCACATCATGATGCCCTGGTCATTACACTCAGGATATCCAACTTCGACATCGACAAGCTACTCGTCGATCAAGGAAGTTCATCCAAAGTAATGTACCTCGACTTATTCAGGAAATTGAAGTTGAGCGTCGCCGACCTAAAGGAAGCTACGGTTCCTTTAGTAGGCTTTGCTGGAAAAATGACCATGCACCTAGGCAATATAGTGTTGCCAGTTCGTGCTGGGAACATCTCCAAGATGATTGAGTTTTTGGTAGTTGACATCGAATCACTGTACCAGGCCATCCTCGGCAGAGGATGGCTTCATGCGATGAAGGCGGTCTCCTCGACCTACCATCAGAAGCTCAAGTATGTAACCGAGTGAGGAGTAATGGAGATCCACGGCGACCAAGCGATGGCGAGGAAGTGCTTCATAGCATCCATCCGACCAAAGCCAGAGAAGAAGGTCGGTCAACCCAGCGAGAAAGTTAAAGAGGGTGTGATACCTTCCAAGTAGCAATTAAAGTATGAAAGACCTGGAGTAGAGGAGACCAGGCACCTCCCCTCCGAGCGTGTCGTCGAGAACCTAGTTGAAGTTATAGTCGAAGTTGGTGACAGTAGCAGAGTCTTCTTGATTGGAGCATCTCTCACCGACCAAGAACAGAAGGAGTTGACGACCTTGCTGAGACACAACGTAGATGTTTTCGCATGGGAACCATACGAGCTGCCTAGAATCGATCCTAATATGGTCTGTCATCAGTTGCACGTCGACCCCACATTCAAGCCAGTCACGTAGAAGGCACGGAGAACTGCACCCGAGAAGGCTAAAGCGGTCGAAAAGGAACTCAAAAAACTGCTGGATGCAGGATCCATACGGGAAGTGAAATTCCCCAAGTGGTTGTCCAACCCAGTAGTAGTTCCGAAGAATAATGGGAAGTGGAGAGTTTGCATCGACTTCACTGACCTTAACAAAGCATTCCCTAAGGATAGTTTCCCCCTCCTAAAGATAGACCAACTAGTAGATGCCACTGCAGCTCACGAGCGAATGAGTTTCCTGGACGCATACTCAGGATATCACCAGATTCCCTTGTATGCCCCAGACTAGGACAAAACGGCGTTCATCACGACAGTTGGGTTATATTGCTACAAGGTCATGCCATTTGGGCTCAAGAATACGGGGGCAACCTATCAGCGGCTGGTCACAAAAATGTTCAAGGATCAAATGGGAGACACAATGGAGTTCTACATCGATGACATGCTCGTTAAGAGTAAGAAGAAGGAAAATCACCTCTCAGACCTGTCAAAGACCTTCGAAATCCTCAGGAAGTACCGAATGAATATTAATGCGAGCAAATGTTCCTTCGGTGTCCAATCAAAAAAATTTCTTAGATACCTGGTCAGTAAGAGAGGCATAGAAGCTAATCCAGACCAGATCGATGCAATCAACAGGGTACAACCCCCTCGAACAATCCGAGACGTGTAGAAGCTCACTGGAATGCTCACCGCCTTAAATCTCTTCATCTCCAAATCCTCTGAGAAGTGCAAACCTTTTTTCCAGCTTCTAAAGGGGAGTAAACTGATAGAATGGAGCCCAGACTGCTCGCGAGCTTTCGACGAGCTCAATTCCTACTTAAGCTCTCCACCGCTGCTTATCATACCATAGCAAACGGATTCTTTGTACCTGTACCTCTCGGTATCCAATCACACTGTCAGCTCTGCGTTAATATGCGAGGTTGCAAGAATCCAACACCCCGTTTACTATGCGAGCAAGACCTTATTAGACGCCGAGCAAAGATACCTGCCATTGGAGAAGCTCGCCTTTGCACTAGTAATAGCCTCGAGGAAGCCGAAGCATTATTTTGAAGCCCATACTATCATCGTCCTTACAGCGCATCCCCTTAAGGCTGTCCTAAGGAAAGCAAACTTGTCAGGTAGACTGTCTAAGTGTTCAATCGATCTCGGCCGGTTTAACATACAATTTCAACCAAGGACAGCTATCAAGGGTCAGATCCTTGCTGATTTCATAGCCGAATTCACAGGCGAGGAACTCTCCGACCAACCTCAACCAACAAAGCAAAAGAAGAACCAAGCAACAGAAAGAACCTGGAAACTCTTTGTTGATGGAGCCTCCAACTCAAAGGGGGTGGGGGTAGGCATTGTCCTCATCACTCCAGAAAACAAAATCCTCGAACAAGGAATCAGGCTTGGATTTGCAGCCTCCAACAATGAAGCACAATACGAAGCCCTAATAGCCGGTCTCCAAAAGGCACAAACTCTAGGAGCAAAACGTTTACAGGTGTTCGGTGACTCCCAGCTAGTCTCCAATTAGATAAGTGGAGATTACAATTCAAAAGATGAAAGAATGGCAGCCTACCTCGCCTTAGTGAGAGAATTAATGTCAAGCTTTGAAGAGATCAACATCCAGCAGTTTCCCAGGGGGCAAAACAGTCACGCTGATGCCTTAGCAGCCTTGAGTTCGGCAGTTGACTCTGACCTTAAGAGGGTCATCCCCATCGATTTCCTCATTTGTTCGAGCATCAACCGCAACAGCAAGTTACCAAACGTGGAACAAGTACTCCAGGTGGGATCAGCCCCCAGCTGGATGGACCCCTTAAGGGACTATTTAAAGGATGGCACGCTCCCAGATGACAAGAAAAATGCCCACCAGATAAGAGTCAAAGCTGCTCGCTTTCACTTATCCACAGGAGGTAACTTGTATAAGAAATCCTTCTACGATCCCTACCTTAGATGCGTCCACTCAGGTGATGTCGAGCAAGTGCTACACGAGCTTCACGAAGGAATCTGTGGAAGTCATATCGGAGGAAGGTCTCTAGCCTTTTGAGTAATGAAGGAAGGCTATTGGTGGCCATACATGCAAAAGGACTCCGCAGTATATGTTCGCAAATGCCTGAAATGCCAATTCCACGCTCCTATGGCCCACCAACCCACCAGCGATCTGAAGTCCCTGTCCAGCCCATGGCCCTTCTCCCAATGGGGAATGGACATCGTTGGACCACTGCCTACCGCCGTCGGCAATCGCAAATACCTATTGGTTGCAACTGACTACTTCACTAAATGGATCGAGGCTGAATCCCTGGCGAACATCCGAGATGATGATATGATAAGGTTCATATGGAGAAATATAATCACTCGGTTTGGAATCCCCAGAACCAGCATCACAGACAATGGAACGCAGTTCGAAAGTGGCCCCTTTCAGAACTTCTGTAACGAACATGGGATCAGACACCACTTCAGCTCAGTAGCCTACCCTCAGAGAAATGGCCAAGCTGAAGCTTCCAACAAAACTGTGATCAACGGATTAAAGAAGCGATTAGAGCGAGCCAAAGGCGCATGGGTAACAGAGCTACCCCATGTTCTATGGGAATACCGAACCACTCCTCGGCGAGCAACAAGAGAAATCCCATTTTTGCTGACATATGGCATGGAAGCAGTCATCCCACCAGAAGCAGGTTTGCCAACAATGAGATCCAACCTTATCGACCAAGGACTGAATGATGAAGCATTGCTCGCCGAACTCGACCTAGCCGACGAGCGTAGAGAACTGGCCCTGGTGAAGCTAGCGAACTATCAGCAACATCTCGCGAAGTATTACAACAAAAGGGTTAGTCCGAGGGAGTTCCAAGTTGGGGACTATGTTCTAAGGAAGGTCCTGGGCAGTACAATGAAGTCATCAGACGGCAAGCTAGGCCCAAACTGGGAAGGACCCTTTAAAGTAACTAAAGACAATCTGCAAGGTGCCTATCACTTGGAAACGATGGAGGGCAGAGAAATACCACGAGCATGGAACGCAGCTAATCTCAAGAAATTCTATTTTTAGATCTTTTTCTTGTATTTCTTTTGTTATGAAGACAGAAGTTCATTTTTCTTATTACTAATGAAAGTTACTTAGTCGGTTACACTCTGATTGGTGACAGTTGCATTCATCGCACATCTTTTCCAAATAACAAGCACCTTGATCACTACAGCAGGGGAATACCCCTCCTCAGGTCATCATCATAAAAAATGAGAGACCTCTTAACGTTGCCCCTGGCAATATATAAAGCCCTACAGAGGATTCTTAGGCAATACGACTGAATCTTATACTGGTCATCAAACCTACTTTGGTTGAACGAAATCCTAATCGGATGAAGACATCCAACACCAGGTGTGTCCTCGCCAATTGCCCTACTTAGGCCTAAGGGAGTGTGACGACACAACCTAAAAGGTAAGGTGGGGCACAATGGTACTTTGATATTATACTGGACTGGGGGGACACTTTCATGACAAAACAGAAAAAATCATAAAGCGGCAAGGATACGAAAAGTAGGATATACACATTTATTTGGCAAAATTGCCCAAAAACACAAACTTTTCATTAATCCATCTTATAACAATGATAATACATGTTTAGTCGGCGAGCTCGCCCAAAGCATTTACATTATCAAAAATAAAAAAATATATATATAACAACTGGCAAAATCTCAAGGGGGTGGAAGCCTCCGAGCAAGATAATCAGCCACTCGAGCTCTTCGTCCGTCATCAGGAGCAGGAGCAAACTCTTCCACAACCTCATTCGCATCTGATTCCAATAATTGCTGAGGAATAGCATCGATGGGGATCCATCGATCGTCCCTCCTGAATGGGTTCGGCCTTAGAGTGGAAGAAGACATCTCATGACGATACCATAGCACCAAGTTCCTCGGAACCTGCAGCTCCTTCAAGGCACTTAGCCATCCCCTGATGAAAGAAAGATCCTCAAACTCAGATAGCCTTGTTGGAGCATCCGACCAGCCTTAATCATAACCATCAGCCCACGCTTACCGAGGACCTTTCTTGAATAAGTGCTACAATCGGGTGACGTCCCTTTGAAGACCAGCAGCGATCACATATGCTCGCTGAACATCACCGCGGAGTTCTTCCATTTCCCTATCGCGAAGTTCTTCTCCTTCCCTGCTTCTTCTCCTGGTGCTCCTCCTAGCTCGCGGAAGTGGAGGGCGGGTGAGACTTCGCGACATTGGAGGGGTAACATTATGATCAACTCCAGCTCGCGATGATGAGGAGCCTTGTAATACTTCTTGAACGGTGTTCGGTGCATGCTCCCTAAGTTGTAAGACTTCCCTCCTCAGGTCTTCGTTCTCCTGCTGAAGGAACTCCCCAACTTGGTTGACCTCGGTGGCCTCTAGGAGTCTTGTTCTCAGCACATTGACTTCCTCTTGCACCGAGGCACCAATGTCCTCCATCTCCCGGAGCTTGTCCTTCAGCCAATCCACTAGCTCGGATTGCTCCTTATATTTCTGATTTCTAGACCTGAGGGACTTACAAAGGTTAACAAAATCCTGGCGAACTTCAGGGCTCGCATTGGGACCAAGGGTCCTACCCAACTGGGAAGTAGCAGGAATGTAATCATCCACATCAACTAACTACAAGTGAAAGAAAGATAAGGGAGAGAAAGAGATCAGCACTAGCAGAAAGGAAGCTTTTTTATTAATAAAAATTGAAGTTACATCAGACTGAAGAAAAAAATTACAGACTAGAAAACGCAAAACTACAAAGACCCTATCAATTAGCAACCTCAGGAGGCCCAGAGGTGGATGGTCCTTTCTCCTTATCAGCATCAGCAGGAGCACCGTCCTCGGCAGGGATGACCTTTATCCCCTCAGCAAGAGAAATGCCAGCCGGAATCGCCTGAGAGACAGGATCAGGGCCTTCAATAGCTGGGGCAGGGTCCTCGTCTACGACTGGCCTCGGCCCTGGGTCGTGCTCGTCGAAAATTAGGGATGTAACATCCACCCCAGCAGCAATGAGAGCCTTATTCCATCATTTCTTAAAGTTCAGACGGCTGATATAGCCTATCTGAACTTCAGCATCTTCGTATGCTGTAGCCCAGCAGGAGTTATAAGAATCTTCCTTGGCAATGACAGCCTCGGACTCCTTCTTCTTCAGCTCTTTAACAAGCACCGTTTTCTCCTCTAGCACAGCAAGTTTTCTCGAGCAAACTTGGTCGTAGGCCTGCCTCAGCTCCCGTAGCTCCATGATCGTCGCATCCTTCTCCTTGCTCGCAGCAGCAAGAGCCAAATCGGATGAGATCCAAGCAGAGTCAACAGCCTTAAAATTGGCTTCGAGCTCCTTACCCTTCAGCTTCAGGGCAGAGTTTTCTTACTCCAGTTCACTGTTCTTCTTCACCAGCTCGTCGCGTGAACGATACAGCACGACGAAGTCAGTAACAAACTGCGAAAAAGAGAAGATATTAGAAGAGGAAAATGAGGAAAGTCAGAAAAATGCAAGAGAAAAAGAAACCTTACCAAAGCAAGCCTCTGACTAGCCTGAAGGGACAGGTGCTCTGAACCTACTGCCCTTTGGCGATCAGCCAGGAGGACAGCTCTCTCGAGCAGAGCCGGGGCCAGCTGAGGAGAAATTGCCACGGAGGCCCCTTCAGGCAGAGCAGATACTGGGACTAAGGTCTGCCCAGCCTTCGTCCTCACCTCAACCCTTCTCTTCTCTTCCTCCTTCTCGCTCTCCCTCTTCTTCCTCTCCTCCGCTCTCCTCTTCTCTTCTAACTTCTTCCTCTCTTCTTCTTTTTTCCTCTCTCTCTCTCTCACCGTCTCCTCTTCCTTCCTCCTCCTCTCCTGCTTCTGAGCGGAGGACCGGGAACCAGTAGCCACAGCCCCAGAAGTAGCTTTTTGTTTCTTCGACCTCTGTGCAAAGAGCACATGTTCCTCATCATCATCGTCTCTTATCAAGTTCTTCCTCGGAGGAACCATGTCTTCACTTGAGCTGCTAGAAGTGCTCGACGATCTCCGAGCTTCAGAAACCTCCTCACGGTCAGAGGAACTGCTACTATCAAGGCTCCTTCCACCCAAATTGTCACTCTCAGAGATGCTCTCCTCCTTGTCTAGCTGGATAGGCTCTGCAGCAGTATCTTCGAAGGAATCAAACTCTGGTATACTATCCACAGGCCTCGCTATGAAGCTGGAGCCAACATTCTTATACTCGAGCAGGAAGGCAGCAGATCTGGGGTGCTCGCCGTCACCTAAGGGCTCCCTGATTTTCCAAGCCTTTACAAACTCTGAAAGACGGACCTCGTTGAGTGCAGGTTCCAAGTTCTTTGACATCGCTGCGCAAGAAAAAGCGAAGAAGAGTTAGAAAGGTCACAAATCAGCAAAAGTTGAAACAACAGTACAATGTCTACCTATATATTCCTCCCCGTAAAAAGGAACAGAGAATCTCTCAAACCTCGACCCTTCAAATTGGGAGGGAACTGCCAATTCCTAACAAGGAAACCTTCTTGCCAGTAGTCCTTATGGGAATCTGGTAGGTTTACTACCAATACCCTATCAGGGCTCCTAGCTTTGAGGTATAAGACACCTGAACTAGTTCGAGAAAAGGAGTAACAGAAATAGACCTCGGCAAGTCCTAACCTAGTACCATACAACTGATTTATCCTATGGACGCCATTTACTATTTTCCACACATTGGGCGAGCATTGTGCAGGAACAATATTGAAATAGCCAAAGAAATGCAGGAGCAAATCATTAGGAGGGAAAGTGAGTCCCCCTTGGGAAAGTAACAGAACATGGATCCAGTGAGCATCATCTATATCCCTAACATTCCTAGGAGGGGAGGCACAACACTCAATATCTACCCACTCAGGAATGTTGTAAAACTTCCTAAATTCAGAGATTGACCTATTCCCAATCTTCGCCATTAGAAGACCCAAGAAAAGCTACAAACTATAGAGAAAGTACAAGGAAAGGGCACAGGAAACTTACAAAATAGAAGATCGATTCAGGTGATGAAGAAGCACGAGCTCAGACAACTAAGAAACAATGGAAATGGAAATTGAGAGAAAAAGGTACGAGGCGCTAAAGTTCTCAGAAGATAGAAGAGTACTGGAAAGGCTGAAGCGACGGGAGAAAAAGTGGCTATCCCAACAAGCCTTCAAATTCTAATCATAGCGCACAATAAGCGAAGCGGGTGCCGCCAAATCAACTTCACAGTTTTTGAAGAATCGCAAATCAGCCATAATGGCTGATCATTTAAATCCATTGAACCCATAAACATGGACCAACAAATTTAGGGGCAATTGTGGGTACCCGAAATTTAGAACCATGGGCCCGGACGAGTAGCCCAGTCCTGGCGGCCCAAAGTCCGGGCCCCTCATCTCTTATATTGATCCGGTCTCCCCCACGTTTCCACAATTGGAAGTTATACGGGATATGGAAAATATGGAGAAACCCATCACCTCCACTTACCTACATGTACATGTATATATTAAACCCTAGGTCCGGGGTAAAAGGACAAGTGGTATTCTCTGTAATTACTCTCCGGAGTGTATAGAAATAATATCGACTGCACCACCGTGGACGTAGGCACATCCTTGCTGAACCACGTACATCCTTTGTTGTGTGATTGGCATCTTATATTCCTTGTTCTTTCTTGATAATTGCTTCTCTCATATTTATTTATGTTGCATAATAATTGCCTCCACACTAGGATAATCGCATAAATCCTATTTTCTAATATTATTTTTTAGGAACATTCCTATGGATGACTCTCTTTATTTCTTCCATGATATAAGTCTATGATTCTTATCTCCGCTACGTATACGCATGCACACACATCACGGGGAAATAAAGGACAATAGCAACAACCCATGAGAGACCGTAAGGGCGGAATGGGTGCCTAACACCTTCCCATTTTGTAACTTAGCCTCCGGACCCTTTTCGAATCATTTTGGTTTCGTATGTATCAGTATGTCTTTGGATGCTGTCCTTTGGGATGGCTCCCTTTTCTTTTGTCTATTTTGAGTAAAATAAACTGGCGACTCTATTTTTCTATATTTTTTACCTCATCAACAACATCGGCCGAAGTGCTCCTGAAAGGGACGGGCGGGACCAAAAGGATCCTCTCCCGCCATGAGGATCGTGGATGGCCAGAGTCTTATGATGATATACGGGGCATTGATCTCGAGATAGCTCGACACAAGATTACAACTCTCCCAGAATGCAATTCGATCAAACAAAAACTGCGAAAGTTCCATATCGAATGGTCACTCAAGGTTAAGTAAGAAGTGGTCAAACAGCTGAACATGGGTTTCATTCGTGTGATTGAATATCCCACATGTCTAGCCAATATCGTACTTATGCCAAAATTAGGAGGGAAGGTTCGCATGTGTGTTGACTATCAAAACTTGAACAAGTCCTCTCCTAAGGATGATTATCCGTTACCCAATATCGACATGATTGTAGACAACACAGCCAGTCACGCTCTCAAGTCATTCGTTGATGATTTTTCCAGATATAATCAGATCAAGATGCACCCGGATCATCAGGAAAAAACTGCATTCATCACCCCTTGGTGAACCTTTTGCTAGGTGAACCTTTTGCTACACCATCATGCCATTTGGTCTCAAAAATGCAGGGGCTACCTACCAGAGGGCTACCACAACCATATTGCATGATCTGATACACAAATAAGTCAAGATTTGCGTGGATGATATGATTATTAAGTCTAAGACTAAAGAAGGTCATTTTACCTCTCGCTGAAAGTTATTCGAGCAACTATGACAATATCATATGCGACTTAACCCACAAAAATGTGTCTTCGGCGTTACCAAAAGGAAGCTCTTAGGATTTATGGTTAGTGAGAAAGGGATAGAAGTAGATCCTGCCAAGCTGAAAGCCATACTCGAGATGACACCACCCTGAATGGAGAAGGAAGTCTGAGGACTCCTTGGAAAATTATAGTATATCAGCCGATTCACCATCCAGTTGACTTCTATCTGTGAACCCATCTTTAAACTCCTCCAAAATGATTCCACCAAAGTCGGGAACGAATCTTGCCAAGAAGCCTTTGACCGAATCTAGTAATACCTAACCCGACCTCCGGTACTCATGTCACCGTAGCCTGGTCTTCCATTACTCGTATACCTGACCATAACAGATACTGCAGCTGGGGATTTACTAGACCAATACCTTGAAGAGTCTCGCAAAGAGAGAGTCATTTACTACTCTAGTTACAAGTTAGCCAGATAGGAATTTAACTACACAGCCTTGGAAAAAGCATGTGTCGCCCTTGTCCGGGTCACCCAAAAATTACGGCACTATATGCTCACATTTACCATAAAACGTGTATCCCGAATGGATCATATCAAAAACCTACTCGAGAAACCTGCCATGTCTAGTCGAATGGCCTGATGGTTTATGTTTTTAGTCGAGTTTGATATCATGTATGTCATGTAGAAAGCTATGAAAGGAAGAGCCATCTCTGACTACCTTGCTGACTACTCTATGGAACAAGCCGATGTCTGGATTTCTGTATTCTCAGATGAAAATATTCTTTGTACCTCCCAAGAAGACCTCCGATGGAAAATGTTCATCGATGGTGTTGCCAACAAGAGTTATGTCATTGGGATCCACCTAATTGCCCCTTGATGACTCTCACACTCCAATTTCCATCAAGCTGGATTTTGCATGCACCAACAACATGACTGAATAAGAGGCATGCACAGTGGTCCTCAAAGTCGCGCTCAAGAAAGGAATTAGGTACCTAGATGTATATGGGGTTTCATCCCTCATCATCGGTAAAGTGCTCAGAAGATGGAAAGTCAAGGATAAGAAATAGTTACTCTTCCATGCCCACCTAGAAGAGTTGGCCTCCCAATTCCAAGAAATCACCTTCCACTACTTGCCTCGAGCAAAGAACAACTAAGCTGAGTATAGGATTCAGAGGCACAAATCTTCTCCGTATCGATCTCAAACCAATGGAGTAGTCAGCCAGTAATAAAAACCTCAAATCCATCATCAGGAAGATAATTGAAAGTTGCCGAGATTGGGTCGATTAAATCCCTTACGCCCTCTTCGGATACCGCATTTCAGTATGAACCTCTACTAGGGCTACCCCTTACTCTCTAGTATACGATATGGAAGCATTCCTACTTGTGGAGCTAGAAATTCCTTCACTATGTGTCATGATTGAAAGCAATATCAGCGAGGAAGACTGACATCAAAGCCGTCTTGACGAGTTATCACTCTTGGAAAAAAGGAGACTGAAAGCTCTATATCATATACAAGGGTACCATCACCGAATAGAACGATCATTCAACAAGAGAGTCAAGGACCGTGGTGTCCGAGAAGGGTACCTAGCCTTTAAGGAAATAGTAAAATCCATCTGAGACCCCGGAGGAAAATTTAAGCCCAATTGGAGCGACCCTTACATTGTGAAGAAGATCTTATGAGGCAGTGCAGCTATGCTCACTGATCTCGATGGAGAAGAGATGGCCCGTCCGTCTAAAGAAATTCTACCCCTAGTCCAAAATCTCGGTGCGCTATGACTCTTCTCATCTCCCTTTTATTCTAAAAAAATCTTCATTTCCCTCTATTCAGAACTACATGGGGCCTGATCCTCTTAAAATCCTTTTGCCTTCAAAAATGAAAATCAGAAAATTTTCAAAATGCCCAGAGGTACGTAGGCAGCTCATACCCTTTACATGAGCACGACCCCCTTCTTTTTCATAAAATGCTATTATTTTCTTATTTTTTAGAATGACGGTTCATTTTAACATGTACATGAACAAAAGGATTATGTATGCCTTAGCGGTTGGTATAGATAATTCAACTGCAAAAGCTCATCAAGAGGCACAATAATATAACTAAAATTTTATTTATTCCATCAATAAAAAATTCGTTACAATTACATCAGCATAAGTAGTCAGAGGGCTTCCCCAGCCAACCTACTCCTACTTTCTAAAAAAACCAAACAAAAAATAACTACATCTAAAATATCCTTTCTAAAATATTCCCACAAAACAACCAGATACATAACCGAACCCATTACTAAAGCTTCACAAATAAGACTCCCCAGGGATCCTACCCATAACTGCCAGAGGAGTCGGCCCCATCATCATCCACATCCTAGGGTCCCTAAACTTCCCCTGCCTAAATAGAATGTCGTTAATGTTCCATAGAACGATAAGCCCAGACTAGTCTAGGGAAAACCACCACACCTCCCTCCATAGTGTCAGATATGTCAAACCACCTTTGCCCAGTCTCCACATCCAGCATCTTAGCAACTATTTTTCTCGAAAAACACTTCATATAGTCCCCGAAAATAGGCTAGACTCTACCAACAGACTAGGATGGATGAGTCGATGGTCGATGATTCTCCCACAGAGAGCCCAGCCGCATGCGCATCCGCTCTGTCAAGTCCTCCACTAGGAAGAAGCCCAGTGTCCGAGGTGGCACAATTTATTCCCAACTAAATTAGTGCAGAAGCCGCCAGGGAAAGTAGATAGAGGTTTGCCTAAGTCCAACCAACCTAACATACTGGTATTCCCCCAGTTCATGGATGGGAGCAGGTCCCCCCACCAAGGCACTGAACAACGCAAGCCTTGGGCCCCGTGCGCTATGAACCAATTCTCCCAGCTCTCAATGTCTAGGCCTACACTGATAAAGTAGCGTGAAAGGAAGTTTGGCAAGCTGCCAAAGGATATTTAAAAGGGACCTCCATATGAAATATCTCCGACAACCACATGAACAACATTATGGAGTTACCCCTCAGAAAGTCGGAACGACCTTTCCACTAGAAATCCAGATCGTTTAGAGTCTCCGCCAATATCACCATCGTGGTATTACGACGGTACGACATCCAAGAAGCAATGGCTGCGAATTGTGGGTCCACCAGGAGTTCCCCAGTCACCAATAGCAGTTTTGAAACCAGGCTCAGAACGACGGATCCAGCATAGCCAGCATCACCAACATCCTGCAAATGCATAGAATGTAGCACGGTAGGAAGAAAGATCATTCCTCCATAACTAGTGACCTAGCCACTGAAGGAGAGATATGAAGAAGTCCCGCTAACAGCTCCCTAAGGGATCGAGAAAACTCAGGCATAGCTACCATAACACTGGGATTTATCCCCAACATGGTAGAAAACTTTTCATAGGTCGAAAAGACCTCGTCCAACTCGAAGCAAAAGACAAGGTGTTAAGGATACCAGAACACTACTGTTTCCATCAGCATGTTCCACCCTATGGGTCGTTTAAGCCATAAAGAGACTCAACGAATGTTGGAAGCATCGTAGTCAACATTGTAGGAGCACATCGTCTCCAAGGTTTCGAGGTAGTTAGAAAATTCAACACTACCAGGGAGAGCCAGTTCGTAAAGTAAGTAAGAAGAATGCAAACGAGAAGGAATGTAGAGGTGTGAAGAAAATGCTCCACCCACACCCCCTATTTATACTTGGAAAACACCAACCAAAGACAAAAACCCTGCAAAAATTGGAGGAAAACTTACCCCACTAAGTACCAAGCAATTGAAGAAAGTGCAATCAAAGCCTTGGGTTGATTGGATTGCACAGACATGCCGATGTCGATCGGCAACACCCTATTTTTGGAAATTTCCCTTTTTCCTTTTTTGTCAAAATAAAAAAACTCAATAAAAATATTTTTTGTTCTTAAAGAATTCCGAATTTTCTTCTCCCTATTTTTTCACTTATCTTGTTTTAAAATAAATTATTTCTCAAATGATTTTTAATACTTTTATGGTCTCAGTAGCAAAGTAAAAAAAAAAAGCATGTTCATTAAGTCACTAAAGCAAAAATTAACAAAAACTTCATTTTATTTGCATAGATATTGTTGTGTTACATTGATTTTGCAGGAAAAAATAAAAATACAACGAGACTCAGCCCGAACCCACCTATATTTTCTCTCTCACTCTCTCTCACCCACACACATTCTCTCTCTATTACCTACAACCTCTCCCCCCCCTCCCCCTTAAGAGCCTCCTTCCCTGCAGCATGCTCGCTTCCCCTGGCGACGAGATGACGTACCTCCACTCCCTAGGCCAGACCCTTCCACAAATAAGGCAGATGGAACCAGATAAGAAGGAACTAGAATTGCATCCCGAATGTGGGTGGTTGTCGAAGCTATCCAATCTCGAATATCCTTTAGCCAGGTGGTTGATACTCGGATGTGCTGTAAGAAAAATAGAAAAGAGCAAATCAGCCAGTCTGAGGCAAAGAAAGAAATCAAGAAATCAAAAGACAATGAGATGAAAAGTATATCGTTGGCTGGAGAACCTCCTCTGTCAAGCCAGCTCCTCCGGGTCCATCGCATTAGGATTGTGTAGCACACGCACCGACCCTCCAATAGCCTGCCATATATTATAAGAAAGAGGGGTCGACCACACAAAGGGAATCTCTAAGGTCGTTATCCCCACCGATATCGATGCACCACCTACGTTATGGGAAGACCTCATTGGCCGACTCGAACCCGCCTAGGGTAGAGGCATCACGTCATATATGTTGGGTGGTCTCAACCCGCTCAACACGAAGCCCAGATAATCATATGTCGCCACCGTGTCAGTATATGACAAGTAAGGATCACCCATTATCGTTGTTACCCGTGCCTCATTCGCCATCTCCCACACTCGCCTCATGTACACCAAGGGCCTCGTAGGTGGAACAATCACCTCCTCCTCTACAACCTGCAGGACTACTCTCTCCCCAAGGTACCAGGAGTAGTCGAACTCATATGCCAGCAGACACAGCATCTGCACATTCCCCCCAGTCAACCCCGTATGTTGGGCGGTCGTCCCCTAGGGATAGAAGGTCACCTGCAAATTCCCCAGTAGAGAAAGATCAATATCAAAAAATTTCACAAAGGAAAAATGGCCTCAAGAAAAGAAAGAAGGGTTTACCCACTCGCTCATTAGGTCGTTCAATACCTGACGCGTCGCCTTCAAAGAGAGAGACTTCTACGAATTCAGTTTGGACTTCCACCACCGGCACATCCATTAGAAGTCCCCAATAGACTCGTCCTTTAAAGATATCAATTGGGTGTTAAACCCAATCACCTCATAGAACCACGTCTGCAAAGGATAAAAGGTCAGCAATCAAGAAACAAATAATTAGATGCATAAAGGAAAGTGCGAATGCATAAGGGAAAATCCACAAAATAAAGAATACCTCAAGAAGATACGTGGCTCCAATAAAATCTTGTCGGCATCACCGGTTGAACGCGTCAAGAGAATAATAAAGGGTTTCTAAGGTAGGCTCCCCCAGTCATAAAGAGGGACGTTCGAAAACACCCTCAAAAATGGAAAAAAAACGCAAGTGGATAACGTCGTCACTCGTTGTCACTAAGAAACCACCCAACACAAGAAAAATAAACATTTAAGGCACTTGCCTCCCATCCTCCTCATTAATACGTAGACTCAGCAATAACTCATTCAAAAGAGACAAATGAAGAGAGTCCCCAGAGACTACCCTCTCCACGTCACCCAACGTCGTCGTCACTGTCACTAGCGTCACCCGCAAAGTCCTTTCCACCTCTATCTGTGCCCCATCGCAGTTCATCCCCAACAGTTGTTGCACGTATATGGGAGTCATCATCAACTCCCAGAAACCAAAGTTCATGGTGTGGGTGGTGTCCCACCACCTCTCCCCTAGAGCATAAAGAACAGTTGTAGAACGAGGCATCTCGTTCAGCGCAGATGCCAGTTTCCCAAAACCGACTGATGACACTACCCAATTCACTATGGACGGAAGGTGCTCCCAAATGTCCTTAAGCCCCGTCGTCCCTCGAGCATGCAGAGTCGACATAGAGACATCAGGCTGTCAAAAACGAAAAGGAAAAATCCTTGTCAAAATTCAGGAAAAAAATAAAATATCGTCAAGAAAGAAGAAAAGAATATCAAAAGTCATCAACGCTTACATAGCTTCTAGGGTTCACCATCCTAGAAAAATGATAATGTGCCGGCTCACGCAAAAGATTTGCTCATCCGCCACTGGTTCGAATGAGTCGAAGGAATTTTCACTGCCCAGTGCAAGGGGCACCCCTGGCCCTCTATTCCAAGTTTGCCCAATCGTCAACATTTAGCCACGCCATATGTGTCGCGCTGCTTGAGAAATCAGTCATCTCTTGGTTTTGGAACACTAAAAAGATTTGCAAAAAGAAGTCAAGTTTGAAAGCTGTGAAAAATGAGGAGAACCCACCCCGTTTTTCTAGGAGGCTAAGGGGCATCCCATCGGTATCTCCCAGCAACGTACTGATCGACACTATCCCTTCACCTACTCGACGTAACCCAAAAGACCGTGCCACTACCGTTTGGCACCCCTCACACCATGTCGATCGGCACCCTCTCTGAAATTTCCTACAAAATTCCCAAAAAATGCCAAAAAAATCCCAAAAACTCCCTAAATATTTCTAAAATTCCTAAATCAATTTTAGAACCTTTTTCACTAAGAAAAGTGATTTTACCACACTCATTTCCCCAGCAAAACTCTTACTTCCCAAGCAAAATTCCCGAAATCAATTGAATATCTCCCTAGCAAAATCAAAGGATCCCTCAACAAGGAAACATCAAATCCACTGATTAGTTCCTCTTCCCCAATGGAACCACAAGATAATTTCCTAAGTGGAGTCTCCAAATTTTCCCAAGAAAACTACTACTTAAGCCCTTAGAATCGGCTTCGACCTTCAGAATTGTTCATCCCTACTTAAGCCCTCAGAATTGGTCGTCTCTACTTAAGCCCTCAGAATTTGCTTCGACCCTCAGAATTGGTCATCTCTACTTAAGCCCTCAGAATTTGCTTCCACCCTCAGAATTGGTCAACTCTACTTAAGCCCTCGAAATTGGCTTTGACCCTCAAAATTGGTCATCCCTACTTAAGCCCTCAGCATTGGCTTCGACCCACATAATTGGTCATTCCCACCTCAAGCCCTTAAAATTTTCTTCGACCCTTCAAATTGGTCACCTCTACTCAGGTCCTCAGAAGCGTCCATCCCCAGTATTCCCTTTAGGTCCTCAGAATTGGTGTCGACCAGTAGAATCAGTCATCCCTCTCCCTTTTGGTACGCAGAATCGACCTATTTCCAAAACATCATGTGGTGTTTATTCGATAGCTTTCACTTATTTCAAGCTCACCCGTTGAGGGGATCTGTAGACACCATATTCTAGGAACCCCTAAGTCTCTCCTTAGATCCCTAGCACTCCCCCATTTCACTAAAAACCATAGGTCATACTCCGAGTACGAATCTAGAGGCCATCGGGGGCTCCTGGCCCCCTTTGACTCCGATCAACTCTGTAGTCAGAGCAAAAGCTCTTTGAATCTTCGAAGGACTCTGAATCCCCTTTCTAACGATCCACCCTGTGTGCAAATCGGCATAATCATTTGGACGAATGGAGCATTTTACTATCAAAAATAAATCTACAGGCCACCAGGGGCATTGAAACCCCTTTCCAATGGTCTGCCCCGTGCACAAAACGGCATAACCGTTTGGATGAACAATCAATTTTCCCCTAAAAATTGATCCGGAGGCCATCGGGCGCTCTCTGACTTCGTTTGACCAAGGTCAACTCTTACTCTAGAATGAGACTAAATGAATCACTTAAGGGAACTGAATACCCTTTCCAATAATCTGCCCCATGCACAATTCTGACTTATGGTGCGAAAGAATGACCCATTTTACTCCGTGAGGTCATCGGGCGCTTCCAAGCCCCGGTTAACCAAGGTCAACTTTTTGAACCAAGCGAAGCTCTTTGAAATGTCAAATTACATCGCCTAAACTTTCCAACGGTCTACCACGTACGCCATTCTGACTCACTGTTTGGACGAACGATCCGTTTCCGCTTGACGATCTTTTGTTCAAAGGATCGATGTGTGCTTCCAGGCCACATTTGACCCAGAGTCATCTCCCAAACCCAGGAATGGTCCAAATGACACTTGAAGGTATCTGAATTACCTTTCTATCGGTATATCCCATGCACGATTTGGATTAACGAATTGCATTATACGATCGTTTTTCCAAAAAAATCTGCACGAGACTACCGAATGGCAGGTCAATTTCCCTGCCTATTGGCAGTGTGCCAAGGGTTACCTACCGATTGGCAGGACTAGGGCCATGCCTATCGGCATTCCCCTTACCCTATAAATAGATGGAATGACCTCACTCCCAAGGCGCACCTCAGATCCATCACCATCACTGATCTCAGCAACATTCTCTCATAATCAGCGAATTTATTTCATGTGAAATTCCATTCAATCTTACATTCCCATCCTTTTCATATCCAACTTGGCAAAATCTCATTCTCTCTCATCCAACATTCATTTCACATTCAAAGGAGTTCATCAAATATCAAAGATCAAGTTTCAAATAAGGTCCAAATCCTTCCCTATCTTTTTAAATTTCTTATTTTTTCATTAAATACATTAGATTCATAATCTAGTTCTTACTTTAGTTCATACACATTAACATCTTACATTTTTATTAGTAAATTGCACATAGTTTATCTTCTATATAAAAAAAAGGAGGGTTACGCCCATAAATTCCGAATGGGATTATCCATCACCCTTTTTCAAAACTAAAACCCATTTTTCTACACACGCACATATAATAAAATCCCATTTGAATCTATGGGATAAACCCCACCCTTACGCCGCATGCGAACTATATGGACTTTGATGCCTTTATAGGCTACATAGGCATCTCGTATTAAAACTCGAGACTCGAATCCAATTTTTCAATTTTCCAATTTTACATTTTGTAATTTTCAAATTTTCCAATTTTCCCAAATTCTTCATTTTCGACATTTATCATATTCTGGCATTATTATACATATTATGTTTTCAATCCTCGTTGTCGTTTTATCCAACACATATTATCGTTTCACCATAACAATAAATATCATGATAAATTCCTAGATCATATTTTATATAGAGTATTTTGGGAACATTCCTATGGATAACCTCACACTATCTCTTCTATGGTATGAGTTGGGCAATTTAGATCTCCTTTATATATACACGCACATACACTTTACGGAGTAATAAAGCAAAATAATAACACAAGCCCATGAGAGACCGAAAGGGGAGGATAGGTTCATAACACCTTCCCACTCTATAATTTAGCCCTCGAACCCTTTGAACTATTGGTTTCATAAGCATCAGTTTGTCTTTGATGCCGCTCTCTTGAGGCGGCGACATGTTCTTTTGCCTATTTCATGACAAATAGGATGGCGACTCCATCTCTTTACATTCACCCCACATCGATGACAGTCGAAGTGTTCCTAGATCGAAATAGGGCGCTAGACCTTTTCATCCCCCCTTTTTTTCCCGACCCTTGTTCTTGGGAGGAAGGAGAGAAAGAGGGGGAGGATACACAAAAATCGGGATGGCCACAGGTATCGGGGGAGTTCCTTGTCCGAATTTCACTTCGGTGAGACGTACCATGCACGGGGTTTAAAGAAGAGTAGTTGTGATGACTCAAAAACTTAATCAAACTATTATACCCTTATGTAAAGTTTTCACTCTACAAAAATTTATAGATAATGATATTTATTCCCTGCCCCTTATGAAATACACTAAAATTCATAATATTCCTAAGTGATACGGCCCAATGGTGGGGTAATTGGGTCTTCAGTAGATTCTTAGAGTGAATAAATATGTCTCAAAATTTCAATGTTAAATGAACACGTGAAATGGAAACGAATGGGTGGGCGTCGTGGAGGGACACTCTGATGCTGTGATTTGTAAATTCCCGATCGTGCGAATTCCAGGTGGAATTAGGTGAAACATGATGTTTATGAATTAATGTGATGTGTTATTCCAGAGATGCATAATGGGCGATGGAGGTTTATGTGATTATTTAAATTATGTGTAATGAACTTTTTTTAGATGGCCGATACGAAAGGACGCATGTCGATTACATGGTGCTTATATAATGAGAACGGGTAATTAACTAAAGGAATTGAATAATTATATTACATCGTGAGGTTACGTTTATGGGTTGCCCCATTCATTAAAGTTATAAATTATGGTTTTATCATCTACTCATATAACTGCTTTGAGTTGCGTAGCTAAGTTACTTGTTAGGATTTTGACCCATCTTTTTACATGGATCTCAGGCACTAGGGCAGGAGCTGTTGTATAACTTTCTTGTTCCTGCCAAAACTCTATCCCTCTCCTCCCCCCCCCCCCCCCCCCCCCGCCCAGGGTATTAGGTTAAGAGACATTATGGGTCTCTATCTTATTGAGTTATTTTGAGACATTTTAGTTTGTACTTTGAGAGTCAATTAGCTCGTATGATTCATAGACTCTTTTAGGATTTATGTTGAGATGTTATTGTTGAGACATTGACGTATATCTTTCCTAGACTATAGGTATTCTACTGTGGGTTTACATTGAGGATCTTCATATCACTTCAACATTATATGTGTTATTATTTCTTTGATCTCTCCATGCTGAGAATGATATTTGATTCTTTTAAATATTTCGTATAAACTTATATTTAGACTTGATACCCTTAAGCGTTTAATTCCATGAGGTATTACAATTGGTATTATAGTATGGTCTTAGGATTCGAGGATTATAGGTTCTCTTAGACTTCTGCATAGCGTTCTTTGATACATGCCTTGATTTAATAATAATAGGATTGTATCTTAAATTACAGATGCCATCTTGTAGGAGAGTTCGTTGGGCCAGTGATCCAGTAGGGCAGGCAGAGCTCGCGGCCCCCGTACCATAGGCGACGGCTATACTGGGTATTTTAGTCCTCGATACCCAAGGATAATACCACTTTGTTCACTTTGTTGCACAGTAGTTGTGAGATTTGATTAGCCAGGATGTTCAGGTAGGATTGGTAGTAGCATGACAGGAGGTGCCTCCTATAGCACCACAACCGACAATACCGATCACCTTCGGATGGGAAAAGGCACGGGGAGCCTTCACGAAGAGTAGACCACCGATGTTTATAAGTTCTACCGATCCCATCGTGGCGCAATAATGGTGCCAAGTAATTGAGAGGTACTTAAGGTTATTAACTTTTACTAAGGTACAAAATCAGGTATTAGCAACTTTTTGCTTAGTTGGGGATGCTCTCTAATTGTGGGAGAGCGTGATTACAGAGAAGGATAGGGAGAGGTTGACCTAAGAAGAAGTCAAAGTTTCTTATATTTGAGAAGGGATCCCAATGGAAACCGAGTATGGGCAGAAATTTACTATATTATCCTATTTTCTGGATATAAAATTAACACTAAGAGAAAAAAAATGAGGAAGTTTGCGAAGGGGCTCGTGTGGCTCATCAGGTAAATTATCATAGGGAACCGGCCTTTACCACATACACTCAAGTGGTAGATATCGCATTGATGCATTGTCAGGACTAAAGATATCACAAGAGAAAGTTAATAAGAGTGGGCCAATCCATTGGGCCCAAGGCAGAGTTAAACATTAATGGAAACAAATGGGTTGAGCCAAGTCAGTAGGGCCAAGGGCAGTGGAGGCACTTTAGACCTAGTCAAGAGAAACACCAGTAACAGCCCCAAGGACCCCATCAGCAGGGGTAGGGGTGAAAGCATCCATAGCACCAATAACAACAATGGGCACTCGTAGCCCCATTTGATGGTGTATGCTTCAAATGTGGTGGTAGGGGACATAGGTCCCCAGTTTGTCCGAGTGCATAGATGCGGGGATAGTATCGCCATGGCCAGTCGGGCCAAGATTAGGGTCAATAGGGTCAGGTACACTACCAATAATGCTAGAGGCATGACCAACAAGGCTTTAGGCTATAACACAAGCAGCTATACCCACCTCCACAACTTCCAGCATCGAGGACATAATCGGTAGCAGTGCTACCCACTCCACTAGTTGCACATCAGTAGCCCCAACTTCAATATAGAAGAGTTTATCAAATGGAACAACCCCAGTAGGAGTACCAGGCAGTGGACATTACATTTTATGTTTTTAAAACTTTAGCTAGAGTTCTATTTGACACCGGTTCTACACACTCATTCGTATCACGTAATATTGTGGAGATTTCAAGTTTACTTGTTAGACCTTGTGATAGAGCCTTATTGATCGTTACTCTATTGGGTGTATCTACTCATATCTTGGATATTTATAATGACTTGGAGGTTTACATCAGTAGACTATGTTATGAGGCCAATGTGTTAATTTTAGACAACCACTCTTATGATGTGTTCCTGGGTATGGATTGTTTGGCCAGGCATAGGGATCATATAGATTGTAGTGGTTGAGTTATCCTTTTTACTTTTCCAGGATAAAAGATGTATATTGTGTTATGCCTCAGCCAGATGGTGGAGACATTATTCACTTGTATTTTATTGATGAGGAAATGCCAGAGGGGACTACTGTTTCACTAGATTCGATTCCGATTGTCGGAGGTTTTTTTGACATATTTGAGGTGGTTCCAGGGATGCCACCAACCCAAGAGATTAATTTTATGACTGAAGCTCTCAGTGCGATGTTGATTGCCAAGGCACCGTATCGGCTAGGTCCTATAGAAATGAAAGAGTTGAGAGAGGAAATCAAAAAATTATTAGAAAATGGTTCATTCGGTGTAATATGTCATCGTGGGGAGCCTCAGTCTTTTTTGTGAAGAAGTGGGATGGTTCATTACGATTGTGTGTTGACTACCGTGAGTTGAACAAGGTGATAATGAGGAACAAGTATCCTCTATCGAGGTTTGATGATCAATTTATCAACTTCAGGGTGCTTTGTTCTTCTCGAAGATTGATTTTCATTCGGGGTACCACCAGGTGAGGGTACTTGAGAAGGACGTGACAAAGACCACCTTTTTAGCTCTTTATGGTTCTTACGAGCTCAGGGTCATGTCGTGGGTTAACCAATGCCTCGGTCGTGTTCATGGATTTGATGAACCGGGTGTTTTGGCAATATTTGAATCAATTTATCATCATCTTTATTGATGGCAACTTGACTTATTCATGGATTGAGGAGGAGCATGTCGATCACTTTATAATTTCCCTTCAAAAGTTACAGGAGTATAAGTACTATGCAAGGTTCCATAAATGTGAGTTTTGGTAGCAAGAGGTGCATTTTTTGGGCCATGTATTTTCGGAATCGAGATTACCGGTGGGCCCAAATAATGTGTTGGTCATTTTGGATTGAGGACAACCCACGAAACCTATGAAAGTTAGTAGCTTTTGGGGAATGGCCGGGTGTTATCGGCGATTTATTCGAAGATTTTTAAAAATTACAGGACTGTTAACCGAGTTAATTCAGAAGGGGATTCAATTTTAGCTCCATTTTTTTCCTTACCTAGGAGTGGGGTTGAGTATTTGGTATACACCAATACTTCCTTGCAAGGATTTGGTGGAGTGTAATGTAATATGATCGCCCTATTGCCTATGCATCTCAAAAGTTGAAACCCCACATGGGTAACTATCCGACCATTGACTTGGAGATAGTGGCTGTAGTGTTTGGACTACACGTTTGGAGGTATTATTTGTGGTGTGAGAGGTTTAGGATCCTTAGCGATCACAAGAGTCTTCAGTATATATTCACAGAGAAGGACTTCAACATGCAATAGTGATAATGGTTCAAGTTTATCAAGGACTACCAGTTTACAATTCAGTGTCACTCAGGGAAGGCAATGTGGTGGCAGTTGACTTGAGTTGATGGTTAAGTGGAAGTTTGTCTTCTCTTAAGTTAATCGACATGGGTTCAGTTCAAGTAATTGGTGAGTTAGCCGATGCATTTATGGGGATGCTCACCGTTAATCCCTACATCCTTATATAAGTGGTTCGAGTGTCGGATGATGTGTTTTTCAAGGAGAGATTTTCGATCTTTTGGCTACTGGTGTACCTATTTACACCATTGGATGAGATACTGGATTGTGGTACAAGTGGAGGTTAGTTGTGTTATCAGACAATGGTTTGGGTAGAGCCATCATACAGGAGGTCCATGGATCAAAATTTTTGGTCCATCCTAGTAGGGATAAGATGTATCAAGATATAAGGAGACAATATTAGTGGTCTAAGATGAAGAGGTACGTTGCTACATTTGTGTCCTAATGTAGCACTTGTCAAATAGTGAAGATGAGTCATCAATAACCATCAGGGAAGTTTTTACCCTTGCCCATTCCCGAGTGGAAGTGGGATAACATTTTAATGGACTTCATCTTCAGGTTGCCATTTTCTCCAAGGTAGAATGATTTTATTTGGGATATAGTGGACCGTTTGACAATGGTTGCACATTTCTTTCCCGTTCACACGAATTTCATAACGGACCAGTATATGTATTTGTACGTAACGGAGATTATACTATTGCATGGGATTCCATAATCGATCATCTTAGATAGAGATTCAACTTTTGTGTCTCACTTTTGGGGTAGTTTTCAGGAGGTTATGGGGACTAGGTTTCACTTGATTACATTGTACCACCCTCAAACAAATTAACAAATGAAACACATGAATCAAACTTTAGATGATATTCTTCGAGCATGTACATTAAACTTCAAGGGAAGTTTGAGTTCGCAACTAATAATAACCATCAAAAATCGGTTAGTATGGTACCGTATGAAGCGTTGTATGGGCCACCGTGTAGGTCACCGATGAAATAACTCTATCTATTTTTTTTAAAGTTAATCTTATTTGTAAAATAAGATTTGACACAAGATGTGTTAAATCCAAAAAAATAATATAGATTTGATATTTAAAACCCTTGGTAACAAAGTTTTATGAAACTAAACTATAATAAACTTAGTTCATGTTAAGGAAGCAAGTAAGATTTAAGATCATCCAGAGTTTGTTTGCACACATATTTTAATGTGGTGAAACCTATAAGTTAGGTAAAACATCCACGGTGACCCCTAAGCCACAAAATAAAAATCCACTAAACATAAGAACAAGGTCACAAATTACAAGCATGCAACGGGACAAAATAAAATGGAAGAAATTATACCTAAACTCTAAGTTGTACCTCTTAGGTAATACTTTTAATCCAGTCAGACTTTGAACCTCCAATCTAGTAGCGTTCTTTATGTCGAATTATTAGTTAAGTTATCTAAGAAGCAAACCACATTTAAACAACGTGAAATGTGTGAGACAGTGTAAGTGGTGTTTACTAATCTATATGAACATGTAAGAGTACTCACACACACTTATATTACAAACTGTCCAAAGTCATTACAATA
Source organism: Sambucus nigra (assembly GCA_949130495.1). Lineage (NCBI taxonomy): Eukaryota > Viridiplantae > Streptophyta > Magnoliopsida > Dipsacales > Adoxaceae > Sambucus > Sambucus nigra. Next base: position 384,946,541 of record OX422217.1, read on the forward strand.
GTTGTTTAAATGAACAGATATAATACCAAAATATCTCTTAAAACTCTAGATCTGGTAAGATCGTTAAAAAATAAATCTAAAAGGATATATACAAGAAAATAGGTTTCACAAAATATAAAATCACAAAATAGTTCACATCTAAAATAAAAGTGATTTTCTGATATATATGTTGCCTTTGATCTAAAACAATATGTATCTAAAAGAAACCATAACATGAAAAGCAAAATCCACACAGAACTATCATATTTGTAAAAAAAAATATTTCAAAAAAGTTTTGAGACTGATATTTCTACACAATATTAACACTACTTGTGTGCAAATGTTCCATTGTGTTAGATTCTTAATTTTAAAAGAAAAATCAAGAGCCAGACACTTGTGAAGGCTATTTTAGGGAGAATAAGACTACTAAGGATTTTAAATGGCTAAACTCACAATTCAGACGTGTGTTTGAAAAACCTAAAAACTTGTAATCTCTCAGAAAGATTTTTCTCTCTATTTTTCAAACTTTCTCACTCAGGAAAACATTTTCTCTCTATATTTTATTTTCGATTTTCTCTCAAAAAAAAGTATATCTCTTTCCTTATATAACCTCTCCTCTCTCTAGACTGCGCCAAAAAATATCAGACTCGAAGGCGGTGAGGCTATTTTAGAATGAGTAGAAGAGTCCTAAAGGATTTGACTGAACCATAGGCTAAGATTAAGTTGACTGATTACATAATAATTTAACGATTGATAAGAATGCATAAGGTTTAAGCATAACTGATTACAGTTGGTTAACATATCAAGGCTTTGATTGGTTCGTTTGGGCATCACATGTATCATCTCAACTCGCAACATTAGCCACGGATTATATTAATCGTAAGCTATGAGATGTGTGCAAAAGATGTGAGTGTAAACAAACACAGGTTTGGCCAATAAGAATGAGGCAGGTTTGGGACACATGTTGCACACAGACAAACGCTTATAAGCGATGGTTTACATCTTTCATTAATTATAATTTCTACTCCGAAGGTTTTTAAATCAATAAAAAAATATTTAATTAAATAAAAAGAATTGATTTTAAATCTAAAAAATTATTTTAAAAAAATTATAAAATCCATAAGAATTATTTAAACACCTAATATTCATGATGTGCAATTAGTTTCCTAAAGTGTGGATTTTATAAGTTTGTAGCCAATTTGGATAGGAATGAATTGTTGAGGATGCCACTTTGAAGTAGACTACCATCTTGATAATGCAGATTACTCATAGAGGAGCTCAAGTTTAAAAAATAAATTTTTGTCTTAATATCCAAACTAGATGATAGACCTATATGTTGCAGACTCATAGTAAGTCAACGATATAGGGTGTTTCAATCTCCCCCTTTGGATATTAAAGACAAAATCCTTTGAGTATATCAAGGGTACTCATAGGCAAAAAAAAGTACTAGACCTATACAAATTCTAACTACCCATTCCTTTCCTAGAATCAAAAATAAGAGTAAGAAAAAAATAATTACATAACTCGATCACAATGTAGACCAATACCCTAAATCTAGGAAGAATGAAGTCCAATGATTGCATAAATATACTCACAATATAACGTGTTAGTCGAATTTTGAAATTTAAATATATAGTCAATCCCCAGGATGAACTCAATAATTCTCCCCAATTTTGTCTTAAATAGGTAATAGGAAAATAATTAAGAGAGAGTATATAAAATCTAATTAAATATCAATCTAATTGTAAGAGGCTAGTTTAGAATAATTGGAGGTGTAACCCCTTTTGAGCATAGTAATGATAAGTTAATCAGCAGTACCATTGCTTAATTACAAGACACGCAATCACATTTTAGTGAAGATAAACTCAGTTTGAACTCACAAATCGCTCGTGTATAACTCAGAAGATAATAATGAACTCGGAAGTAACTCATTTAGAGGGAGAGAGAAGTAAGCATCCTAGATACACCTTGGTAGGCAGCCAAACAACCCAACCACCCTCAAAGATCTCTATCAAGTATTAAAAGCTTCGTAATAAACGGCAATGGTGGGTGAATGAACTATGGATTGTAATAAATCTCTCTTCCTGATGTATATTTTCTTTCTAATAATAACTTCTGAACTCTCAAAAGAACATCCCTTCCTCAGGGGTGGTTGGGGCCCTTAAATAGCCCCCACACCACTCCCGATATGACTCAGTCATTCATAAATGTGAAAGACATCCCTCGTACTTTATGTCACAAACACTAAATGCCTGATGTACTAGTTAGCTCCACGTCATAAACATTAAATGCCAGGACATGCCTTTTGCCTAACCACTGTGTGTCAGGGGACTGTCATCACAGAGGTGGCTCACCAACTATCTGACAGCCCCAAATACCACGGTGGTTTACTCAAGTGCAGATTTGACATTGTCTATCTAGCTAGTGACATCACATAAAGTAGATGTGACATTAAGTAGAGGGTTGTTTGGTTCACAACTCAACGCCCAATGAAACTCAAGGCTGCCCTGCCCAAGGTTCCACGGTTAAGGTACTTTGGTGTTTTACCAAGTGTATCAAAAATGGTCAGGATAAGCCCCAACGGTGCCTCACTTCTCAATCATCCAAACCAAATCCCTCTGAAGTTCCCACGACGAGGTCGTTCGATAGAGCATGAAATCTCTCCCAGGCCCTGCCAAGACTGGTCTCTCGTGAGTACCGTTTGACCTCACACTGAATTCCATTATAATCTTTACATTATTATAATCGTTATAGCTCGTGGCCAATATAAACAAAAGATATAACATGTCTAAGTAATGCAACAAAGCTAAAGTATGAGCTGCCACGCTAAGCTTCCTCACTTGAGCTGCCACGCTGGGCTGCCTCGCCTGAGTCGCCTTGTTGTATTAAGCCCAAACACTGTTTTTAATGGGGGAATTATCTTTAATCTCAAGATTACCTTCAAGCCCCCTCTACATTTTCCCCTGCGTGGAGAGATTTTTTATGGGAACAAGAAATATCTGCATGAAAGCTTCTCAATCCGAAGAACCTTAGTGTCTTTGTCGTCATTACGGCCTCTGTCATTGTTACTGCCAGGAAAAAGTAAAATATCCCCGATGTACCTGAACTAAAGTGCTACGGATTATCGGTGATTTAGCGAAGGGACATCGCCACTTTTTCCTGTTGCTGAGCTTCAACCATTCTGTCTTTGCTTCTTTGACTAATTCGGAATTCTCCTGAACACCTGCTGACTTTCTCAAATACCCGTTGTGACTCTTGGGAAGTGAAATTCTCCCGTTGTAAACTTCTTCTTAGGAAAATTTTTCTACATGAAGGAATTACTTTGTTTGGGCTCTACTGCGTCATCATTTCTTCATGTTCGAAAAAGAAGAAAAAAATGTCCCGATGTACCTGAGTCACAATTTAAACAAATTTTGGACTTATGGTGAGGGGACATCGTAGCTTTTTGGACCGTTGGAATAGTTTCTGCGTTAGGAGCGATTGGATATGTCTGACAAAAATTCTGGCGCCCAAAAATCAACCTTGCCAAGGAAGAAAACCCTTTCTATTCCCCATGCGTCACTTCATTAATGATGTAATGATGTCTTTTCAACTGCCAGGACGCTCCCCAAAATGCTACATGTCCACTTGGAAAGACTATTAGTAGCCTTGCACTTGTGTTGGTGGGAAACTCATAAGACAGGTTAAAATAATTCAAACGTTTATTTTTCAAAACACTTAACTATTTTCTTCATCTTCTTCAAACTCCAGGCATACTTTAGAGAGAGAAAGTCTGCAAAAACTCCATTATTTGTCCATTTTTTCTTTGTCTCTTTCCTCTATAATCATCTTCAACCTTTGGTTACTCCATTGTTACTCATCCCGTAGCTCTTTCAAGCTTTTTATACCTTGGTTTTGTCTGTAATGTCTTCTTCAAGTAACCCTGGTGCGTCTGCTACCAACACTCCACCTGCCACCCCTACTACCACTGCTTCTGTCGTCGTTGTTACTGAGGGAGCCACCTTTTTAAGTGTTTCTCATAAAGAGCAACTACGTTTTTATTGCCGATCTCCCATTTTTGGCAAGGGTGATAATTTTTCTAGGTTTTGCAAGACTTACATTTTTTACGCCAAGTGTGATGCCATGGTACTTGGTGATGAATGAAAATTTTACTGATTGGTGCTTTCTCCCCCAAGAGGGGACTCTTCAATTTCTCCTTGAGCGAGGGTACTTCCCATGGTCCCATATTGACTTCGAAGGGACTGGGGGTTCTCCTTCTCACTTTTCTACTTGGAACGCTCACATGTAGAGTTCCCACGATGACATCCTCGCAAAAATTGGGCTTCATCGGTCCAAGTGGTTCGTTGAATTTACTCTATCAAAGAATAATGTTGCCCTCCCCATCCTGGTGTCTCGCTAGAACGTTACCACTCACATTTTTATTGCTGCATGGGGTGAGTTCATAGTAACATTGGATGACATTTGTGAACTCCTAGGCCTTGATGCCACAGGCCATGAGACTTATTCTAATGAAGCTTTGGACTCCCAAGAGGCTGTTGATCGTTCGAGTTGGACCGTATATGCCGAAGGTGCATAGGTTCTTCAAACAAAGCCACCTTCGCTCCCCTCGTCAACTATTTCTTTCGGGATCCTTTTAAGGATATCTCTTTTGAGGCTACCCCTGGTCAAGGTACATCATTAGAACTACCTGCTTACATCCTTATCATTCTCTCTCACTTATTTTTACCGGGGAAACCTAACGACCAACCCCGAAGGGACCTCATCAGCATATCCCTTCGTTTGGCCCGGGGTATCAAGCTTCCTATGACTGCAATTGCCCTGGGATCACTCTATACATGGCTTGATAGAACCCAATTTGACATGGAATGGTCTCTTGGCCATTATAACCTAGCCAACTTTTCCAACTGCGTACTTCTGATGGGCTTCCTCTATGTTCGTTTCCCCAATGTAGCAGCTAAAACCAACCGTCCTTCTTCGGGAGAAATAATTTTGCCTCCTCATTCTTCCGTTTATCATAAGAGGCAAAGTCAGAAGGAGTTAACCTCTATTATTGACAAATGGGATTGTTTTGTGATGCGACCCTATGGAGAGGAATTTTTCCTCCATACTTGTGCCTTTTTCATAAATGAGCCAAGGATGGTCCAACCAATAACTGTGGACCTACCATCCTACACCGAGTTGTCTCCAAGTTACTGTGATTCTTACTGTGATTCTTCTGTTCTCTCCAAGTTACTTACCATCCTACACTGAGTTGGGTACACATGCGAACATTATAACCCCATTAGTGTGCCCATCAATTTAGTTTTGACCAAGGGGCTCCTCGCCCCGTTTTCCAGCTAAGCCACCCAAGGTCACGTTCAGTGAGGCATATTCTTTCTTCACTTACATTGCTGCATGGGGAGTGAGCTCCATAATGTCTGACAGAGTCACTATCCCCAGTATATCCAGGCAAGGAGATGTGACGTCTTTATTTTCCACCAAGTATTGGCCAAATCAACTGGCCTAAATCTTTGAATTTATTGAGGAGACTCCTGTATATCCCCCAGTTCTCTCATTTTCTTCACATGAACTGGGTTTGAAAGGCAATTCCATTATGGGAATGGAGTTCCCCTTGAGAAAAAATCCCAAGGAACCTCCCACTAAGCTTCCTCCATACTATTCCATGATTCTCGTTGCTACTCCAAAGCCCAAGAAAGCCCTGGCACCTAAATAGCCTATTCCTTCTGAAGGTGTCTCTAGTGAAGGGAGTCCAACCGAAGTAGCCTCAGGCGAAGGACCTTCCCAGCCACTAGCCAAAAAAATTAGGGGGTCCAAGAGTGGGACTTACTTAAAGTCTAAGTCCCAACCACGGTCTCAAGCTCCTTTGGAGGCATTCCCTGTTGCCTCCATTCCTCCTCCTATGTCTGCAGAAGTGAGTGAGGAGTTGTGGAAGAAAATTCAAGCTAAGGTAGAGCGAATAAATTCTGAGTTTCAACAACACGCTCCCGTAGTTCCTCCTGTTACTACCTTCCCCACTATCTTAGTAGATCCATCGGAACCAGAGTCAAAGAGGAAGAAGATATCAAGAGTTCCTCAAAGTGTTGGTGCTGCGGGTGCGAGGAAAAATACTCTGGGTACTAAGTCCCAAAACAAAAGGTCTCTGAATGTACATCTCGCCCCAGCTCCCTCTGCTGTTGCTTCCCATCCTTCTTCGCCAATGGTGATATCACCCCATTCTCCCTCTGGATCAGAGGTATGCATGTGTTTTCTTCATTCATTTTTTTTAACAAACTGCATCGGTCTAACTCTTAGTAACATTGGTGTAGGAAGCTGAAAAAGAAAGGCTTAGCCCCTCAGTGAGTCCTTTCGTGGGGGGACATTTCGGTTCCTCTCAGACCAGTGTAACTCCTCCCCGTTCTGCCATGATCGGGCTTACTTACTCTCGTTGTTTGTCCTCCAAACATACAAAGGATGCTGCTGTAGGGGTGATTCCGTTGAATCTGTGGGAATTTCTTCTTAGCCAGAGGAAGCTCCCCCATCTTCCTCTGAATTATCACCCCAACCCGAGGTTCCTCTGCCCATCGTTACAGCTGTGGAAATTTCTCCAAAGGTAGCACATTCTGAACACTGCTAGGTCTGACGTCTTTTCTCTTTTTTTTTAATTTTAACCTCTTGGGATGCCTCAGATTGAAGTGGCCTCTTTATTGGCTAACATTCTTCTTCTATTTGTATTGACAAGACCCATCACTGCAGTTCCCCTCTTTAGTAACATTACTGAGGTAAGCTAAACGTGAAAAATGTCTTTTTTCTTCTATATTTATTCCCCACTTATAACACTTAGTTTAAGTTTTCATTTCTCTCCAGGTCTAATCCCACCAATGCCTATCGGGGCACTTCCCATCCCTAAAGCCATCGTTGACCCCTATGCCCAGCATAGTGCTTCTTTTGGCACCAAAAGTGTGGGTGCATCCATGGAAGGTCAAACATCTGCATTCAATGCCACCCCAATATTGTCCTTAGTACCCTTCGTTGGCGAGGGAGCTTTACCGAACATTGAGGTTCCTCTACTTGAGGGTGCCGTTGAGGCTTGTGAGGAGATGCACCTGCCCCCAGAAGTCCCCGCCATTGTAGCCTCCATGGTGACTCCCGTTCTTGCTCCAGCCACTGTTGAGGTGCTTCGCTAGTTTCTCTTCGTTTCTTATTATTTGTCCTTTATTCTTGACATTGTACAATCTAGAAGAGTCTCATTTTTTAAATATTCACACTCCATTGGTAACGGTGACTTAATAATGAAAACACTTGTTAAGATTTTCCCTTTTGTAAAATTCAACCAATAAAGGTGACACCCATAATGGTGACTTAGAAATGATAACCACTTGTTAGATTTTTCATCAAACTCCACCAGTAACGGTGACTTAATAATGGTAAACACTTGTTAAGATTTTTTGTCAAACTCTACCAGTAACGGTGACTTAACAATGATAAACACTTGTTAAGATTTTTCGTCAAACTCCACCAATAACGGTGACTTAATAATAATAAACACTTGTTAAGATTTTTCGTCAACCTCTGCCAGTAGCGGTGACTTACCAATGATAAACACTTGTTAAAAAATTTCATCAACCTCCACTAATAATGGTGACTTAACAATGATAAACACTTGTTAATATTTTTCGTCAACCTCCACCAGTAACGGTGACTTAACAATGATAAACACTCGTTAAGATTTTTTCACTTAACTCAATATTTTATTGATCTGTCTTTAGGTTGCTGGCGCATCCCTTCTAGCGGGAGAGAGACCTCTGTCACTCCCTTCGCCTATCGCGTTGCCCCATCGTGAATAGGCTATTTTGGAAGAATCTAGTCACAACGACCAAGGTTTCATAATAGGTGCTGCAGTCGATAGCTAATCTAGTTGTGAGTTTCCTCTGCCTAACTTGGTTCCTCATGAATTTTATCTCATGTTCGTTCAACGATATCCCCAAATGTCTGCCAGCCATCATTTGGTAGTTGAGCAGATTGCAAACCATCACCCTGATACTTTTACTATCGATTGTCTTCGTACAAACATTACGGTGATGAGATACAGGCTTCAAGGCATGGCCATGGTTATCAGTGATCTCGTCAGTACTCCAAATGCAAATGTTACCAAGCCCTTTCTTAATCAATTTTTGGGTTAACTAAATGAGTTAAGTAGAGATGTCTTTTATTTTAACTGGCTGATTAGACTTTGAAAAGCCAGCAATTAGTAAGCCAGAGGAAACTGCTGCAGAAGCATCGGAAGGTTCAATGAGTTGAGGAAGCAAGGTTGGCCGAGATAGCACCTCTACTTGAAACTGTCAATAAGGAGGTAGAGGATATCGAAGAAGCTTTGCGTCTGGCGAAGCTAAAATGGGAGAAACTCCTTATTGATCATGCACAAATTCAAACAAGGCTAGAGGTTTCTATTAATGCCCAACAATTGTGCCTAGCAGCTTCTTCGGGCCTGCCTGGAGATTTTTTCTCTGCTCCAGACTTGTGGTTCCTCTTAGGCCAATAATCCTTTCCACACTTGTATGCATTTTCTTTTTTTTCTCTTATGTAATTATCGGGCAATAATTCCCAATTTTTTAATGCCTCGAAATTTATGAATGAAAAAAAGTTATATTTTTTTTCGTGTCACTTCTTCGTGCTACAACTACTTGCATAAAATGCAAACTCTGCAATCTTTCATTTCACTCAAGTTGCAGCAAAAGACATCTTTTCAGAAAGAAAATATTTATATACTCATAACAAAACAACTAGATACAACAATGATCTAAAGTTAATTACTTATACATGATAGACTTTAAACCATTTATTGTTAATCTTGAATGCTTTATCTTCTTCCATCTTAGAAATTAAGCAATAATCTGAATCATGAGCCTCCTTTACAATGAAAGGTCCTTCCCAATTTACTGTAAACTTAGGCTGAGGAAGCCCCCTGATGTTCTTCACAACTGCCTTCAAAATGAGGTCTCCCTTCATGAACTTCCTTGGTCTCACCAAGTTATCATACGCCCTGGAAAGCTGCCTCGCGTACATTTAAAAGTGTTGCATCACATTATCTCTGTGCTCGTCCAACTCTTCCAACTGCACATGTATGTTCTGAGGGAGCATGCTACTTCGCAAGTCATATCGAGCATAGAGAACTTCCAACTCCATCGGGAGGATCGCTTCAGCTCTATATACAAAGGAGAATGAGGTATATCCTAAGGGATTCCTTTTAGTTGTTCGATAGGCCCACAATACAGCTGGTATTTTATCATCCCATGATCCTCGAAAATCCTCCATCATCTTGGCTAAAATGTTAACCAATGTTTTGTTAGTTGCTTCGATTTAATCGTTTCCCTTTGGGTAAGCCACCGTTGAAGTGTGATGAAAAATGGAATACTTAACTGTGAGCATTATTACCTCAGAATTAACGAAGGGGGTTTCGTTATCAGAGAGAATAACCTTTAGGATCCTAAAATGGCAAATGATATATTCTCTGATGAAGTTGCTCACCACCCCTGCTGTTGCCCTTTTTAGTAGTATCACTTCAGCCCACTTTTTAAAGCACTCCGTTACCACTATTATCCAGATCTTTCCCCTCAAAGAAGGATGTATTACCCCTACTAAGTCAAATGCCCAAGTGTAAAAAGGATAAGGTGTTACTAAAGAGTGTAGATTCACCGATGGAGCATGGATCATATTTGTATGCAATTGGTAAGCTTTACATTTTCAAATGAACTCAGCAGAGTCTTTCTCCATCGTCGGCCAATAATACCCCAACGTCATCAGATAATCATACAACTTTTCCCCTCCTATGTGAGCTAGGTTGTGAGCTTGTTTGAGGACTTTGACGGCTTCTTCATTTATGATGCAACGCAATGACCTGTTGAAGTAGCCCCTTCAATAAAGCTTCCCCTCCTGAACGTAGAACCTTGGGCCCTTCTATTGAGTCCCATCGCATCAATCTTCTCTATTGGGACAACTCCATCTTTAATAAAGTCAATATAGGGTTGCCTCCAATCTGATTGAGCTTCAACGAAATGGCATTTAGCTGTGTCAAAGAATAGTTGGCACTTATCACACTTATGTTGTAGCTCTACTACAACCTGCTTCATTCTAGGCCAGAAGTATCCCTCCCTTTGAATTATTCTGTAAATAGGTATCTCAGTTGTTTCGTAGTGCTCTTCATGTGTTTTCTTTATTCTTCGCTCTGCCTCTTCTGGGCCGATGCATCTTGACATCCATCTACCTGTATTTCTGAAGTATAGGTTTCCCTGATTTGTAAAGTAATGGGCTAATTCTCTTAGTTCCATCACTCCTTCCCTGGACTCCAATTATTTTCTAATCTCTCCCCTCTAGTCAAAGTCATCCTCCATCGGTGGAATTGACTGTACCATCGAGGTAGCTGTTCTTCATTGAATCATAATCGTAGTTGTATCGTCCCTTGTGATCATCTTCTAAGCGATGGTGGTGTAGGCGTCTAGATGGAAATTCATCGTTTGGGGATGCCTTTTGATCTGGGTTCGATGGAACTGGATGAGAAGCCTCTGAATGATTGTTCTGTAAGGCGCCAGATTGAGGTGTTTCAATGCATATTCTCCATTCACTTGCTCGATCACCAAGTTCAAATAAACTTTGATGTAAAGTGAATGAATCTCCCTTCGAAGGCACCTAGCAGCCCCAGTACCCATGCCTCATATTCTGCTTCAATGTTGGAGCAAGGAAAGTCTAATTTTTAGGAAAGACAAATTTCTTCCGTTCCTCTTGACAAAATAACCCCTGCTCCTCCTTTCTTTTCTGCTGAAGATCCATCGAACTGTATTGTCCATTCTTCATCACTTGCGTTTAAGTGATTGGCCTGCAAGTCATCTCCCAGAATGCTCTCTTGTGGTGGTTTAGATATCCTAGATGGGAATATTGCCAAGAGGTCTGCATATGCCTGGCTCTTGATTTCATGAGGGACTACGCATTTCAACTCATACTCTGAGAGAATGAGAAACCACCTATCTTCCCTACCAATCAATATAGTCCTTGCCAACAAAAACTTAATGGGATCATATCTTGTTATAATATGGAATGTAAAAGACAGCATATAATGCCTAAGTTTTTGTGCTACAAAGACTAAGGCTAAATAATGCCTTTCCAAGCTACTATACCTGACCTCTGGACCATTTATGATTCTTTCCCATCAAAGACTAGTCATTTTTTCCCATCAACCTCCTGTGCCAATAGAGCTCCCACGTACCTCATGGTGGATGTGAGGTACAGCTACAAAGGTACTCCTGCCCTTAAAGGGACCATGGTCTGAGGCAAAACGAGCAGCTTCTTCAGCCTGGTGAAAGATTCTTAGTGAACTTCCTCCCATTTGAACTTTGTGTTCTTTCGTAAAAGCAGCATCTACGGGTGTGTTGTTTCGGCCAATCCAGGCACAAATCTCCTAAGGTAGGAAACTTTACCGAGGAAACTCTTGAGCTCCTTAGCCGTTCTTAGACCTGGCATCTTTAAGTCGCTCATTGTTTGTGGTCCATCTGCACCCACAAAGCTTATAAACTTTCCACCGGTTACTTCAAAAATTCATTTCAGTGGATTCATCTTTAGTTTGTACTTCCTGCATCTGGAAAATACTTTTCTTAAATCGCTCAGGTGAGACTCCTCCTTCTTCGACTTTATGACCAAATCGTCCACATAAAACTCCACAATTTTATGAATAAAGTCATGGAAAATGGCCATCCTTGTTCTTTGATAAGTAGACATAGCATTTTTTAGTCCAAACGGCATTACCTTATACATGAAGTTACCCAACAGGGTTCTAAATGCTATTTTCTCTGCATCTGTGGGGTCCATCTTGATCTGGTTGTACCCTACGTACCCATCCATGAAGCTATACATCTCATGTCCAGCGGTTACATCTATCAAGCTATCAATGGAGGGCAGAGGGAACTCATTTTTTGGACAAGCCCAATTCAAGTCTCTGAAGTCCACACAGATCATCTTTAATTATTGTCTTTCTTACCCACTAGGACAATGTTAGAAATCCAGAGTGGGTGCTGTATCGATTTGATGAATCTTGATGTCAATAGGTGTTGAACCTCTTCTTTGATCTTTAAGTCCAATTCAGGCTTGTAGGTCCTTGTTGCTTACTTGATCGGAATAGCTGAAGGCATCACGTTCAATTTGTGGTAACTTACTTTTTCATTTATCCCCTCCATCTTCGAATACTTCCACGCAAAAACGTCTATAAACTCTCGAATTACCTCAATCAAAGCCTCCCATTTCTCCATGCTGAGATCCTTCAAGAGAAAAATGGGTCTTGGCTCCTACCCTTCTTTTGCCAAATTTAGCTACTCTAGTTCTTGTGCTTGTGGCTTTGGCTGGTTCGTCATGTAGTCTGGTTCTTCGGCGACTTCCTCTATAAAATCTTGTATATTAGAATTATCTATGATCATACATTGTCCCTATTGATCCACTAAAAAACATTCATATATCGGGTCAGCCCCCTCATCGGCCTCTGCCATAGCTCATTCGGCTACCCATTCACACCCTCATAGGCGATAAACCGCCTTCCCTTCCTGAGTAACAATCTTCTTGCATTATTTGTTGGCCGCTACAAGTGCCTTTCTTTTCTTTTCCCTTGAAGCCTCTTCCCTTCTTCCTTCAGAGAATCGACTCAGCACACTTTGTCGTGTGACCTTGTGTTCCATCGGGTCCATTCTAGGTTGCGTCTTATTTTTTAGCTTCTTTGAGATTTTCTCAGGTTGAGGGACCACTTGATGGGCTTCTTCTGTTACTCCTCTATCGCTTGCAGTTTTATCATTCTAACCGTTCACAGGTTCCATCCTTTCTCTGATCGAGGGAACCCAAGCTCCCTCCATTCTTCTCATCAGGGTTCTGACGTCCTCTTCTAACTCGGTATAAAATGATGCATCCACTAGGTGAGATTCTTCAACAGTGAAGGGCCTCTTTGTAGCTCTTATAGTGATCTCAGTTCCCTTGACATTTGCCTTGGCACATTGGTGATACGTCAAGGGAACTAGTCCTTAGTTATGCATCCACACTCTTCCTATCAACAGATGGTAGGAAGTTTCACTGTCTATCACGTGGAACTTGATGTGGGAACTCATATTTCCCATTACAATCCCAACATTCACATAACCAATGGACTTGGAAGACTGGTTGTCATAACCTGAAATCACCAAAGGCATGGGGACCAATATTTCTCCTGGGATATTAGCTGCGTGGAAAGAGCTAATTGGCATGATGTTGATGGATGCCCCCCATCCATAAGAGCCCTTGATAAGTTAATCCCATTAATGTTGGCAGTCACATATGATGATCGATTGTGAGGGAATCTCGCGGCCTTATCTAGATCGCTGAATGTTATTTTTGATAGAAATTTCCTCACCAGTCTGGCCATGGGTCCCTTCCATCTCAGTGAAGGGACTGCATTCTTCCTTGCAATATCCAGGATTGCTTGAGTTATCTCCAACCTACTTTCTTTTGGCATTCCCACCTGATCGAAGAACCAGGTGAACTTTAGGGACCGTGAAACCGCGCAGTACTCCAAACTTTGGTCCATTTCCTCACCTCCAACATTGTGTACGTCCTCTATATCCTTGGCACTTACTTCATCATAGGTTAACACCGCATTATCCATTCCTTTGATACACTCCTCCAAAGCCTCCTATAACTCCCCCTACTCTTTTGTCAGCTCACTCTCTTATCTTTCTGCCTCATCGTCATAGGACACCACCAGATTGGCCCCATGAGCTAGGAGTGGGTTGTCATTAACAATTTGCGAAGATATTTGCAGTGTCCCTGCCTTTACATGTTTATCTATGATTCTCCTTAACGTAAAACAACTTCCCGTTGGATTCTAAATCTTTCGATGGATCTGGAAATACTTGGGATCCACTCTGGTCACTGCATCTGGTTCCACGACGGGAATGCCCTTAGGTTCATACATTGTTCCTCCTTAAACCAGGGTGTTGTAATAACTAACAGCCTCATTTACTGTACAGGTTAACGGTGGTGGGTCTTCCCTATCACTCCCAAACTTTCTCTTGTCCTTCTTCACTAGTTTTCCCACGCCTTCTCCTTCGGTATATCCCACCCATGGGGACTGAGACCTTCCTCCCACAAGTTGTATCGGCTGCCTAAACATCATGGGCACCACCACCGGGTTTGGTCGTACCACCAATGAAATATTCCTTGCTGCTTTTAGGAATGCCACAAAAGTCCCCTCGTGTGTCTCGTTAATGAGATGGAAGATGTACTCAGGAAGTAGTCCTTCCACACAGATCTACAGCATTTTGGACTCTTTGGCTTCCTCCGTGACATCGAGGGACCTTTCCCTGAACCTTCGGATGTACGCCACCATATTGTAACACCCCGTAATTTTGAGGGATTAATATTTAATTATTTTTGGGAGTTATAAAAAATATTTAAATTGGAGAAACTTAAATTTATGATTTGAAGAATTTATTTGAGTGGTAAGAATTATTTATAATTGGCGATTTTTAAGTTTAATGGTTCAAAATCTCGTGTGTCGCATTTTGAGGTCGTAATTTGGAAATGACAAAAAGTATTTTGGATGACAATTTCGAGTGCGCAGTTGCGTTCGGATGGGTCGAGATAGTCAAAAAAGAGTACCCGGGGGTAGTAAATTGGTCTCGGGGTATTTTTGGGCATAGTCGGGCCCACACGGGGTGAGTTGGGCCATTTTAATTAGGCCCAGATGGCCAAAAACGGGATTAAAGGGTTTTAACCTAATTTGGGGAAGTGTTAAACGGCAGTAAACACAAACTCTAAACCTAGGGTTTGAGAGGAAATTTGGGGGAAAGCAAATCAAGAGCCAATTTGGGGATTTTGGAGCCAAATTAAGGGACTACACCAACGGATCAGACACTACGAACAATTCCAGGCAAGTGGTTAACTGTTGTGATTTCTAAATTGATGATAATCAATTCATATCATAGTGATGTGTAAATCAAAATTCGTTTTTGGGATAAATGGGTACAGAAATGGGGTTTTTGTTCATGGAACCTTTGAATAAGATTAAAAGTAAGAACTTAGGTGTATTATATATCTCTGAGTATAGATATCTGATATGACTGAGAAACCCAGAATATAGAAGGGTAGTATTTAAATCTGGAACTGTAATTGTAGAACAAAGTTCATCGAAATTTATGGAAAAACCCAATTTGTGAGTCAATGAATTGTGGTGGGGATAAAGGGTAGTTATGGTTGTTTCCCTGTTGTAAATTAGTTTAATAAAGGGGTTTAAAGATTATGTTATGTTTGGTCAAGTATGGAAGGGAAAAACGGAGCTTGAAAGCTCGTTAATGGTGTAAATTTTCGTGGGGAAGAAGAACTGCCAAGGGACGATCGATCGATCGACGATGGGGAAATTCTGGCAGGTCAGATTGGTTATTATATATGCCCTTATTTTCTGTTTGGATTTTTGGGGTATAATTTTAATTGGTGAAAAATTATAAAGAGTTTAATATCTAGGGGCTCAAAAGATAACTATTAGGAATTGACAATTTAAGTTAAGAGTTGGGACTTAAAGTAAGAATTTTGGGTGAAACATATTCAACTTAATTATGGACCAAGTGGGCGAGTCCGGGTATGTTGGTAATTATAGGTAAATATAATTAGGAAATTTATGGAGATGAATGTGTGACACATTGTGGGTGAATATGTGGGAATGAAATTATGAGATGTAAAAATGGACCAAGTGAGTGAGTCCGGGTATGTTGGTTAAGTGACACCATAGTATTGAATTAATTATTGAGAGAGTAAATTAATTTGGAGTCGGAACATACACTCGGGAAATATTAAGTTACGGGCTAAGTGAGCGAGTTCGGGGATAATGGTTGGGTGACACCAAGTTATTAAATTAATGGTAGTGTTAATTAATGAAGGTAGAGTCAGAAGGTAGACTCGGAAAAGTATTTAAATTAATTGATGTTGTAATTAATTAATTTAGAGTCGGATTGTAGACTAGGGATTGGTATAAATTAATTAATGTGTAAAATTAATTAAATTAGAGTCGTACCACAGACTCGGTTTAGTATAAATTAATTAATGTGTAAATTAATTAAATGAGAGTCGTACCACAGACTCGGTTTAGTATAAATTAGTTAATGTGTAAAATTAATTAAATGAGACTCGTACCACAAGCTCGGTTTAGTATAAATTAATTAATGTATAATTTAATTAACTGGGAGTCGGACCACAGACTCGGGAAGGTATTAAATTAATAGGTGGGTTAATTAATTTAATTAGAGTCGGACAATAGACTCGGGAAGGTATTAAATTAATAGGTGTGTTAATTAATTTAATTAGAGTCAGACGATAGACTCGGGAAGGTATTAAATTAATAGGTATGTTAATTAATTTAATTAGAGTCGGACCACAGACTCGGGGAAAAATATTATATTAATTGAGTGTGAATTAAATATATTAGAGTCGGACCACAGACTCGGGATAATGATAATTTTATAAGTGAGAAAATTAATTAAGTTGAGTTGGGCTAGAGACTCGGGAAATTATAGGCTAGTGTTACGGGTTTTTGAGCACACGGTAAAGCCGAGGTTTATAATATATATATATATATATATATATATATATATATATATATATATATATATATATATATATATATATGTGTGTGTGTGTGTGTGTGTGTGTGTGTGTGTGTGTGTGTGTGTGTGTGTGTGTGTGTGTGTATTTATTGTGTGTACTATTAAATATCAGTGATTAGATATTTATTTAATTTATATACTCTAGTGCTATCAAGGGAGGTTGCGTGATGTGGGTGAATCCCCTAGCTTGAGGAGTAGGGTGAGTATATCCCCAGGTCATAGCGTCCGGTATATGGGTGAGGAGATTATCTCACTTTCAGGGAAGGAATATGATAGCCTCCACTTCGTTTATGTTTTAGGCCAGGTTGGTGAGAGAATCCAACTTGGGTAACTAGGTTATGTGAGCACACCCAGTGGGATAGCACTTTAGAGGGAATCATCCGGCGAGGGTATACTCGGAGGGATGGATATACGTATGCTATATGTGTGGATGTTTAGTAAAGGTACGTATATAATGGTATTCAATATTATATACGGGTAATAATACAGTGTGTGGTGTATTTACTTTATATAACTTGTGACACAGTTATATGTTATTCTTTAAGAAGGAATTAATTAAGTTAATTGGTGAAACAACTTATAATTCATGAATAATTACACTCGGGTCAGAGTAGTATGGCAAGGGGAGGTTATACCAGGACTAGTTGGACGGGGTAGTGCAACTAGGCGAGGGTCAAGGTGACCGTTAGGTGTGCACATTAGTGGAGGGGTGAGAATGTCCACAAGGGAGTGCGACACTAACTTAAATATGAAGCGCATTCATGCATTTTAAATTACTGCAGTTAATTCACTTACTAAATATTTTCAAAATATTTTGGGTTCTAACCCTTGCTATAAAACTATTTTCAAAACCTTTTAGGTGTCCAGCCACAGGAACGCCAGGATTGATATTCTATTCCAGGGATACGGAGCTGTGGCATATGTGGATGCCAGCAGGAGTTTGGATTAGACGCATCGTTCATTCATTCCTAGAGTAGGAATCATCTATCAGTTTCAGTTTTATTTAGGGCTTGTCGCCCAGTCTTCTCAGTACAGATTTGAGATGTATTTATTCAGGTGTTGGATATTTGTATTGGACTATTTATTTGTTGGCCGATGGTTTATTCGGCATGTCGTCTTATTATTTGTTTAATTCATTTAATTCAGTTGTGTGAATGGATTATATTTATTTTCGCATGTATTGTTTCGTTTAATTAAAAAGATTAAATTTGACACCAGCTTTTGGAATACTAGGTGGTTAGTAAGTTTAAAAAAAACGTTTTTCGACAGTGATGCTAAGGATGATCCAAATGGGATTCCTATTTTAATTTGGTATAGGACTGATCACCCAGTATTTTATTAGGCGGGGTGTCACACATATCTTCCCTTGGTCGTTGCTTCTCTCTCCCCAGTTGGGTCAAGATGAACTCATCTTCTGCCAGAAAGAACTTCTGGACGAACAAAACATGCATCTCCTCCCACGTGGAAACCCTCTTAAGAGCTAGGTAAGAATACTAGGTATACGCCTTATCGCTTAAGGATTTGGAAAACTCCTTTAACCTGAGTTTTTTATTATTATTGTGAGCCCCCAAATGTTCAACGAAGAGTTTAACGTGCTCGTTCGGGTTCCCACCCTTTCCTGTGTACTTTTCAAAGATGGGAGGAATATAATATTTTAGGTAAGGGTCATCATTATATTCCTGAGGGTAAGGCATTAAAAAGTCGTCATAAATCGAAGCTACCTCGCCAGCAGATTGTGAGGAAGCTTGCATGAACTTGAGCATCTCCTCTATAGCCGATATCGGTGAAGGAACGACCAGAGGGAACATAGGTGGTATGCCCGTTGCATACAGATCAATCACCGTAGTTGGAATGCTTGTTACTCCTGGAGTTCCCACCATCGGAATCGCAACAGGGGGCATGCTTGCTGGGGCAGTTCCTGTTAGAACTGTGCTTAGTGGGGCCGTTGGGGCTGCCCCTAGTCTTACGAAGGAGTTGACCTCAAATCCTCCCAATACCGTTGAAGCTACAGGAGTTTGAAACAACTCATAAAATTTATTCATGAGGAGTGCCACTTGGGCTGGTCCCAATCCGGCGCTCGTGGAAGCTTGTGTCACCCCTAGAACACGTGTCACCGTTTAAACTAGAGGTACCTCCACCCGAGGGGCTCCATCTCTCGACGCCTCCAGTTCTCTCGCTGCTTGTTCTTGATTGTGTTGAATATCAACAAAGTTAAGTCTTCGATTAACATTATCCTGCGCCATACTCTTTTCTTAGAAGAATACCTCCCTAACGGAGTTGCCAAATGTAAGAGGGTAATTTAGATTAATTGGAGGCGTAACACCTTTTAAGCATAGTAATGATAAGTTAATCAGCAGCACCATTGATTAATTATAAGACACGCAATCACAACTTAGTGAAGATAAACTCAGTTTGAACTCACAAATCACTAGTGTATAACTCAAAAGATAATAATGAACTCAGAAGTAACTCATTTAAAGGGAGAGAGAAGTAAGCATCCTAGATATACCTTGGCAGGCAGCCAAACACCCCAACCATCCTAAAAGATCTTTGTTAAGTATTAAAAGCTCTGTAATAATGGCAATGGTGGGTGAGTGAACTCTGTATTGTAATAAATCTCCCTTCCTGATGTATCTTTTCTTTCTAACAATAACTTCTAAACTCTCAAAAGAACATCACTTCCTCAGAGGTGGTTGGAGCCCTTAAATAGCCCTCACACCACTCCCGAGATGACTCAGTCATTCATAAATGTGAAAGACATCCCTCATACTTTATGTCATAAACATTAAATGCCTGATGTAGTAGTTAGCTCCACGTCATAAACATTAAATGCCAGGACATGCCTTTTGCCAAACCACTGTGTCAGGGGCTGTCGTCGCAGAGGTGGCTCACCAACTGTCTGACAGACCCAAATACCACTTTGGTTTACTCAAGTGCAGATTTGACATTGTCTATCTGGCTAGTGACATCACATAAAGTAGATTTGACACTAAGTAGAGGGTTGTTTAGTTTATAACTCAACGCCCAATGGAACTCAAGGCTGCCCTACCCAAGGTTCCACGGTGAAGGTCCTTTGGTGTTTTACCAGGTATATCTAAGATGGTCAAGACAAGCCCCAAAGGTGCCTCACTTATCAATCCTCCAAACCAATTCCCTCTGAAGTTCCCACAGTGAGGTCGTTCGATAGAGCATAAAAGCTCTTCCAGGTCCTGCCAAGCCTAATCTCTCGCGAGTACCGTTCGACCTCACACTGAATGCCATTATAATATTTATATTATTACAATCGTTATAGCTCGTGGTCAATATAAACAAAAGATACAACATGACTAAGTAACGCAACAAAGCTAAAGAATGATCTACCACGTTGAGCCATCACGCTAAGCTGCCTCGCTTGAGCTGCCACGCTGGGCTGCCTTGCCTGAGCCGCCTCGCTATCTTAATCCCAAACACTGTTGTTAATGGGGGGTTATCTCTAATCTCGAGATTACCTTCAATCCCCTTCTACATTAATCATAGCAATGTGTCATATTAGGTGTCTCCTCCATAAAATAGATAGAGGAGGCATCTTTTATCATTTGAGAATCGACCATAGCCTAAATCCTCAAAGACAGATTATAAGCATGATATAGAGAGGAGGATGTGACTAATAAGGTAAAAAATTAATATCACACAACTATCCCAATGGATTTCCTTAAAGACTCAAATATCTTGTTATCCATGGTCTTAGTAAACATATCTGCCAATTATTTCTCAATTTGCAAATATTCGATAAGCAGTTCTTTAGATTCTACCAAATCACGAATGAAGTTATATCTAATTTTAATGTGCTTAGTTCTAGAGTGTTGTATAGGATTTTAGAGATATTAATGGCACTTTGATTATCACATAATAAGGTCAATTGGTTCTTAATAATACCATAATCATACAACATTTGTTTGATCCATAATAATTGATCACGATAGTTACTACCAGCTATATATTCAGACTCAGTACTTGATAATGATATATAATTTTATTTCTTACTACTCCAACTAACTAGGTTATTCCCTACGTAGTAATAAGCACTAGAGGTACTCTTACTATCGTCGATGGACCCGACCTATTCAACATCAATGTAACCAACTATAGTGTTAGATGTATCCTTAATGTACCAAATACCACACTCTAGAGTGCCCTTAGCATATCTAACGATACATTTAACACAGTAAATGGGATTCTTTAGGTTCACAATGATAACGTGCACATACACATACAACATACATAATATCATGTCTTGCAGTTAGATAGAGCAGGCTACCTACCATGCTTCTATATTAGGTCAGATCAACATTTTTCCATTATTATCTTCAAATATCTGACCCATGGGAGTTCATGCAATTTTTGCACTACCTAAACCAAATTTCTTAACCAAATCATTCACATATTTAGTTTGATAAATAAACAAAACATCACTCATTTATTTTACTTATAAATCTAGAAAGTATTGTAACTCCCCCATAAGTGACATTTGGAACTCCACATGCATAATTTTAAAAAAATCACCAACTTGTTGCCAGGAAGTTGAACCAAAAATGATGTCATCAACGTAAATTCGTGCAATCAAAACCTCATTATTTATTGTACACACAAATAATGTCTAGTTATTACCACAATGATCAAACCCTTTATTAACTAAAGATATTGAAAGGCATTCGTACCAGGGCTGAGGGGCTTACTTTAAGCTATATAAAGCCTTCTTCAATCATAAGACGTGATTCGGGTGAGACGGATCAATAAATCCCTTAGGTTGTTCTATGTATACATCCTCAGTTAAAATACCATTCAAAAAAGTAGACTTAACATCCATTTGAAAATTATTGAATTACAAATAACATGCTATTGCAAGGAGGAGGCGAATAAACTCGAGCCTTGTTACCAGAGTAAAAGTCTCTTCAAAGTTTATTCCCTTACTCTGAGAATATCCTTACGAACCAATCTGGCCTTGTTTCTAATGATTACCCCTAATTTATCTGTTTCTCTTCCTTTGTAAGCTCATTAAGCATTTTTCTATTCTTATTGTGCTTCCTTCACTCGTAGGTCTAATGACGTGAATAATCATTTTATATCGTCTCCTGGACATTATACCCTAGAATGCCTTGGATGAACGCAATCATCCCTACTTTCCAGCAAGAAAAATTGTATCCACCAAATACAGAAGGTCTGGACAGGTTACCAAGTTTCTCAAACTTCCCATCCATTTTTAAAAGATAAAAAATAGTTTTAGAAGCTTTAGGATCAAATACTTTTAAAAATCGCTATAATACAATTTGAAATAACTCAATCTATTTTTTCAACAAAGTTAAAGGCAAGATTAAGAATACAAATAGCATGTTGAAGAAACTCTTATTTGTAAAATAAGATTTGACACAAGCATCAAAATAGTAATATGTATTTTATATTTAAAACCATTAGTAACAAAGTTTTAAGAAATTAAACTCTAATAAACCTAGTTCGGGTTAAGGAAGCAAGTAAGAGTTAAGACCATCCAGAGTTTGTTCACAGACTCACATATTGTAACGTGATAAAACCCAAAAGTTAAGGAAAACAACCATGATGACCTCTGCGCCATTAAAAATCCACTAAA
Source organism: Sambucus nigra (assembly GCA_949130495.1). NCBI lineage: Eukaryota > Viridiplantae > Streptophyta > Magnoliopsida > Dipsacales > Adoxaceae > Sambucus > Sambucus nigra. The sequence continues at coordinate 384,968,780 of OX422217.1, forward strand.
TGTTGGAACAAGGTTACCAATTACAAGAATGCAACATGACCAAATAAAATGAAAGAAATTATACCTAAACTCTGAGCTGCACCTTTCAGGTAATCCTACTAATCTAGTAAGCCTATGAACCTCCAATTCAATGGCATTATGTACTTCAACTTATTAGTCAAGTTCCCTAATAAACAAACCACACTCAAACAACGTGAAGTGTGTGAGGCAGTGTAAGTGGTGTGTAATGATCTATATGAACATGCAAGAGTACTCACACACATATTTAGATTATAAATAATCCTAACAAATTACAATAGTTGTTTAAATGAACAGATCTAAACACTATATACCAAAATGTCTCTTAAAACTCTAGATCTGGTAAGATCGTTTAAAAATATATCTAAAAGGATATATATAAGGGAAAAATTTCACAAAATATAAAATCATGTTTTCAAAACAGTCCAGATCTAAAATCAAAGTGATATTCTGATATATGTTGCCTTTGATGTAAAAAAAATATGGATCTAAAAGAATCTATAACATGCAAAGCAAGACCCGCCCAAAAATATCAGACATGTAAAAAAATTATTTCAAAAAAGTTTCGAGACTGATATTTCTACACAATATTAACACTACGTGTATGCAAATATTCCGCTTTATTATATTCTTAATTTTATAAGAAAAATCAAGACTCAAACACTTGTGAAGGCTATTTGAGGGAGAATAAGACTGCTAAGGAGTTTAAATGGCTAAACTCACAACTCAGACGTGTGTTTGAAAAAACTATAAACTTCTAATCTCTCAAAAAGATTCTTATCTCTGTTTTTCAAACTTTCTCAATCAAGAAAACATTTTCTCTCAAAATTTTCTTTCTCGTTTTCTCTCGAAAAATATTTTCTCTTTATCTCTTTAACCTATCCTCTCTCTAGACTGAGCTATAAAAATCTCTGATTCAGAGATGTTAAGTCTATTTATAGAGTGAGTGGAAGAGTATGAAAGGATTCGATTGAACCAACGACTAAGATTAAGTTGACCGATTACCAAATGATCTAACGGCTGATAAGGATGCGCAAGGTTTAAGAGTAACTGATTATAGTCGATCAACATGTCAAAGCTTTGATTGGTTCGTTTGGGTATCACATGGATCCCCTAAACTAATAATATCATCCATAGATTAAATTGATCGTATGGTGTGAGATGTGTGCAAAGATGTGAGTATAAACAAACACAAGTTTGGTCAATCAAAATGAGGCAGGTGTGGAACACGTGTTATGCACAGACACATACTTATTAGCGATGGTTTATATCTTTCATTAATTATAATTGCTACCCCAAAGGTTTTGAAATCAATAAAAAAAATATTGAATTAAACGAAAATAATTGATTTAAACCCAAATTAAATCCAAAAAATTATTTAAAAAAATTATAAAATCCAGAAAAATTATTTATACACCTAATATGCATATTGTGCAATTAACATACTAAAAGTGTGAATTTTATAGCTTTGTCACCAATTTGGATATAGACGAATTGTTGACGATGAATGCAGAATACCCATAAAGGAGCTCAAGCCTAAAAATAATTTTTTTGTCTTAATATCCAAACTAGATGAAAGACCTATATAGTGCAGACTCCTAGTAAGTCAACCAAATAGGGTGTGTCAACCAGTACATTGGTTGGACACCGGAGAGACTAAATTATTGGGAACCGAGTTCGTTCAAAAAACTTCAAAGAATATCAGGATGATTTGTGAGTGAATCAAGACAACACATAGTAGACAAAAGAGTTACGCGGACTTGGATGGAAAGGGTGTGGAGTTTCAGTTCGACAATCGGTTTTTTCTCAAGATGTCACTTATAAAGGAGGTGATACTCTTTGGGAAGAAGGGTAAGTTTACCCCACGGTATGTAGGGCCGTGTATGATCACTAATCATGTATGCTCGCTCGCTTATCGTTTAGCGCTCCTAGACCACCTAGCTCGAGTGCACAATGTGTTTCATGTATCGATGCTTCGTAGGTTTTTAAAGGCCTCGTACCAACACATAAACTTAGATGATATCCAGTTAGATGTCGATGTTTCATACACTGAGGAGGTAATTCGTATCTTAGATCATATGGTCTGGACTTTGAGAACTAAGGAGATTCCATTAGTTCTTGTTCAGTGGGGTCACCATAGTGAGGAGGAGTCCACTATGGTGCGAAAGGATGCGATTAAGCAATAATATTACATTTATTCCGATACAGATATGAATTATTTTCTATCAATTCTGAGGACGGAATTCTTTTTGTTAGAGGGGAAGAATCTAATAGCCCATTTTTTAAATCAATTAGTAATTAAAATTAATTGTGCAAAGAATGGGGTTTAACCCTGAGAGATATTATGTGTTAACGAAATAAAATTATGAAGTTTATTAGGGGTGAAATTAGAATTTAAGGATAATTTATTTCATTATCGAAACTTTGATTTAATATGGAAAGATTAGGAATGAATTGATGTTGAATTTTAATGATTAGGTAATTAGGAGCTTTTATTAATGATTGAACTTTTAATTAATAATGGAAATTTAATTAATATTGGGCTTTGATAATTTTGCCAATGAGTTAAACTAATGGGCTAAGTGGGTGTGTGCACGAACTTGAATAGACCAAACGTACTGAAAAAATTGAACCTGACCGAACCCACTTTTGCGATTTTTCTTAATTCGATCTCGATTTTGGGTCGTAAAAAACGGGTTTGAACCGGACCGAACCGCTTTCACTATATATATATATATACACAACAACATAAGCCTTTCTCCTCTCTCTCTCTCTCTCTCTCTCTCTCTCTAAGCCTACGGCCGCACACTCTCTTCTATCTCTCTCCCTTATCTTGTCCCTTCCCAAGCTCCGGCTCTGGCTCCGACTCACTTTTCTGGTGCAGTCCTTCCCTCATCTCGTCTCACTCTTTGATTACGGCTTAGATTTTCAGCAAGAGGGTTTTCAAATCTCCATATCCGACTCACTTTTCAGGTCAATCCAACCACCTATACCCAACTCCGGCGAAACCCACTCGATACAAGTTGTTCTAAGTTCCTAACCGCTGGAAAACCACCAGTCCCTACACCACAACCAAACCCAACTGTCCTAATTTTTTTATGAGGTTTGTTTTCTTTTATACATTATCTCATGAATTTTTTTGTTGGGTATTGTATTGATATAGATCTAATCTTGTTTTTCTTTTAGATCTGATTTTTTTTTTAAATCGGGCCACTACCAAACTGGTTGGGTATTGTATTGATCTAGATCTGATTTTGTATTGTAGTGGTTTTATTCCTCATTTGATCTGCTACTTATATTCTCTTAGTCATATATGAGACTGCACTTCCATGTAAAGCAATTTATATGTTGTGGTTACCAGTTTAGATACACTAACACCTATTTGTAGATGTTGAACTGATTTGAAGCTTTAAAATACATATCAGTGAAGCTTTAAATTATATATTAGTGAGGGAAAAGAAGATGTTTTTAAATAAAAAATTGTGTTATTTTTTTCGGTATGGACCGAATAGGACCAAGACTGAACACGGACTGCTTAAAAACCGAATAGGATCGAGATTGATTATTTCGGTCCAATTTCGGTCCGATCTCGGTCCATAATTTTTTAGGACTAATTGATGCAGTCCGATCCCAAAAATACCTCAAACCCAAATCGGATCGGACCGCGAACACCCCTAGGGCCAAGGAGTAAATTTTTAAACGAATGGGAATTGATTAAAGATGGGTTGGACGAACCTTTTCTACCGCTGAGACTGGTCAGGTGCTTAGTAGGCACTGATTTTAATTAGGGGTGTAGGATGTCGTCAGGTAGTAAAGATAAAAAAGGGAAAATAGAATATATATATATATATATATATATATATATATATATATATATATATAGAGAGAGAGAGAGAGAGAGAGTAGTTGGTGATATCACCTAATTCAAAAAGGAACAAAAGGGGCCCCTTCCCCTGGTCTTATTGAGGCACTAATAACAAGGGAAATAAAAGAGGAAGTTTGGGTGTGTACCATTTTTAACATTTTTTAGCCCGGAACACTTTACCTGTTGAGGGACATTTTATTATTAAACACTACCAATCATTGGTAATAATTGAAACCAGTCATTGTTCCCCGTTATCTTGAAAATTGTTAAACCACACACCAAATTCCAACTTGCACCCCAAAGATTTTCCTACATTTCCAAACAAAACCCTAAAGATATTTTAAAGGAAATTTCAAGACTTTTTTAGGGATGCTTCGAAGTCATGTTTAAAGAATTCTTGGGTCGCATTTTGAGGCAAATAACTTTCTACTCTCCTCCTTTTATATGCGTAGTTCGTAAATTCAACTAAATTAATTTTTATGCTAAAAAATAATAAGTAACCCTTAGGAAATTGTGTATTCCTAAATAAACCATGAATATGTGAATTTAAATAATTTGATATACTTGAAATAACTTGTTGAGTCTTTGCTTTGAGGAAATTATCTTTTTATTAGTCCCCAAAACATGGAAAATTGATATGTAAGATTTGGATCCCATTTGTAGAATTAGACGATTTAGAATTGATGGTATAAGATTTGGACTTAAATTTAGAGTTAGTGATTTCAAAAATTACACATGCTTATTAGGATTGTACCTTATTCTTTGAGAGTAGTACTTTTGATATTTATGACCCAAATTGACAAGATTTAATACAATAACTTTATTCATGTTATAAGAATTAATGTGAATGCATTATTAATGACTTGGGAAACTTGATACATATATGAGACCTTATGATATAACACACTTGTAAGTTAATTATATGTCTATTTTATGCAAGAAAATATATAATCCCTTTCTTCAGACATTGTCATTATCGGTATATGTTTTGTCATGTAGATGATAGAAAGAGTACGGGTTGGTTGTTGGTTGATGGCTTGGATGTTGGATTGGTTTAATTGATAGTATACATAGACTTTTAAACTCTTGTCATAGTCTACCTTAATAAACCTTAGCTAAATGTGTCTTAACAATTATCCTATCTAAACGTAAGTGTATCGGGAGGTTCCTTATTCGGATTTCACTTAGGCAAGACGTCTCGCGCATGGGTTTTAGAGAAGGTTAAATGTGATTACTCAAAAACTTAATCAAACTAATATATCCTTACTTAAAGATTTCACTCTACAAAAGGTTATAGGTAATGATATTGATTCCTTAGCCCCTTATGAAATGGACTAAAATGTATAATATTTTTAAGTGATGTGGCCCGAGGGTGGGATAATAGGGTCTTGAGTAGAATCTTGAAGAGAATAATGATATATCAAAATATCAATGTTAAATGAACATGTGAAATAAAAATGAATGGGTGGGCACCGTAGAGGGAGACCCCAATGTTGTGATTTGAAAATTCCTAGCCATGCAAATACCAGGTGGCATCAGGAGTGAAATGTGATGTTTATAATTTAATATGATGTGTTATTTCGGCAATGCATAACAGGCAATCGATGTTTATGTGATTGTTTAAATTTGGCGTGCTGCATATTTTTTAAGATAGCTGAGACAAAGGGGTGCATGACGGTTACGTGGTTCTTAAATAATGAGAACGAGTAATTAAGTAAAGGAATTGGATAATTATAATACATTGCAAGGTTATGTTTATGTCTTGAGCCATTCATTAAAGTTATAAATTGTGGTTTTATCATCTACTCGTATAACTGCTTTGAGTTGCGTATCTAAGTTACTTGCAAGGGTTTTGACCCGTCTTTTTACATGGATCTCAAGCACTAGGGCATGACCTCCTATATAGCTTCCTTTTCCCTCCACAACTATATCCATCTCTCTAACGCGGGATATTGGGTTCAGAGACAATGCGGGTCTCTACTTTATTTCGTTATCAATTTTACTTTTCAGTCTAGTTTATTTTGAGATATTCTAGTTTACACATTGAGATTCATTAAGGTCATATGATTGAGAGACGCTTTTGGAATTTGTGTTGAGATGTTATTGTTGATACAATTAATGCATATCTTTCATGGGCTATGGGTATTCTATTATGGATTTACATTGAGGATCTTCAAATCCCTTCCACATTTGTAACGCCCCGATCCGAATTTATGGGTTACCCGTGAGTCAACCTGGTCCGACCCGAGCATTAGGTGTGATGTGCAATGGCAAAACCTACATAATGTTGCTAGTCTAGTTTTATTTTAGTTAACATTTCACTTATTAGCATGCGATTCCAGTTTCAAGATAAACTACGTCAGGGACCAATGGGGAGAACGCTGAAGTCCGAGTAAACAGAGATACTAACGTAAACATAAATAAATTATACTTACCTCTATAACGCCCTTGAAATACAAAACCGCTCCCAACCTGGTGTAACAAATTGAGGATGTAAGCCTATGCCCAGTGGGAATATTTAAGTAGTATGGAAACGAATGACATAAAGGACGCTCACACACTGCAACTACATGCATGCAAAAATATATATGTATCTACACACACACACACACGCATATATATATATATATATATATATATATATATATATATATATATATATATATATATATATAGGAGTTTTCAACTATAAATAGAGCATTCAGTCATCCATTCAAGGCAGAGTCCAATTTCCTATCTTTCTTCTGCAAACTCTCTCTCTCTCTCTCCATCTCTCTATTATTCTCTCAGTTTTCATTCTTATCTTGTATTAGACATTATGATTTCAAGTTCATCCAGTTTAACTAACTGTATTAATCAGTAATCTTTGTAAGTTTACTTTCAGTTATTGTAATTTCAGTTTCCCCTTTTCAGTATTAATTTATGTTTTTATTATATGTGCTACTTACCCTTTTGGTATCAGAGCCCGGTTATTGTGTTTGATCTATATTATATGTGCTGCTTCCCCTTTTGGTATCAAAGCCCAGTAATTTCAGGTTATATTACTCGGTGTTCCAAAAAAATGTTTTATTATTGCCAAAATCCACTCTTCATATCAAACTTGGAAAAAATAGTTGCTTGATTTAATCGGTTCATGAGGTCACATTTATTTGGGATTGGATATCTTATCCATTCTAAAAAATTATTAAGTGGTTTGTAATTGATGACTATCCTGGGTGCTCCGCGTTCTAATTCGACATTTTTCTGACATAGAATGCAGGGCGTGACCAAGGAGATTTACTTTTTATTATAATTCCTTTTTGTAATAAACCATTAATTTCATCTTTACATAGCTCTATATCTTCTTGATTCATTTGGCAGTCTTGCTTTGGTAGGGATAATTTTTTCACTAAAATCTTTGGTGTATGGCAAGGTTACTATATGTTTCTTTCTATGTAAAAAGGCATTTGGTAGATCGGAACAGATTTCATTTGTGATTTTTAATTTGAAATTTTATATTTTATCTTGTAGAATCTTGTTAGTAAGTTGGTCTTCAATCCTCTTGTATCTTACTTCTTCGTTTAAAAAATTTAATTGTCTTCTCTCATATTGAAGACGGTTTACTGATATTGAAAAATCTTTGACTGTTTTTAAATCTCTGACTTCTGGTTTTGAAAGAAATTCAAATTTTACTTGTTTACCTAAGTCTAGGGAGGTTATTCAAGTATCACTTATTATGAACGGATATAGAAGGCGAAGAAAAGGGATTCCTAAGATTACCTTGTCAGCCATATTTTTTTAATAAAACAAAAGGAGTTTTGTAACATACATTATTTTGACAAATATATGCTTTGGGTAATTTGTATTTGATTTGCATTTTACTTCCATTGGCTGAGTTTAATCATTCATATGTTTTATGATAATACCTGGTTGGAATTAATCATTCTTGTAGACAATTTAAATCTTCACCTGAATCAATTAATGCTATGACTTTTATCTCATATTCTTTGTTAATAATTAAAGTTACTTGTACATGCCATTTTTGTAAATTAATTTGGTTTATGATATTTAATTGCTTATCAGTTTCTTGCGTTGTTACTATTTTAGGTTCTTGTTCAGTTTCTAGTTCACTTTCATCTAAGGAGATGACTTGTTGCTTTTGTAAAGTTTGGTCTACTTTTAAAACAGTGATATCTTGTTTTAATTCTTTTCTTTTTATTTTGATGTCTTTGATATCCTGTTTAATTATGTTGACTTCTCGTTGGAGATCTTGTAGTGTAACTTCCTTGTGAGTTTTAAATCGTTTTAAAGTATTATCAAGACTTATCTTGTTTTGTGTATTTACACCACTTTATTCTTTGGATAATAATTTTTAAAATTTTGAAAGGTATTGTAATTTTAATTCTCGATTTTCTATTTTTTCCAATTAAATCAATTAATAATTCTTCATGTTCTTCTTATTTAGTGAAAACATTGATAGTTTTACAGCAGTTGTCTTTGCATCCTAATTTGATATCTGGAGAACTAGAGTTTGTACCTGATTCATAGTAACTTGATGATTCGTAATCAGTGTTCTGTTCACCTTCACTAGAAGAATTTTTTAGAGCAAAAATTTTGCATATTTCTTGTGTTACTTCAGATGATAGTTGTACTGGTTAATTTTGGATTTCACTTTACATTCCGATTTGTAATGACCTGTTTTTCCACATTTATAACATTTTACTTTACTTTTGTCATTTTTCTTACATTGTGGATTAGTTTGTGGTTTTTTATGTTTTTTTATAAAATTTCTTATTTTCTTTATTGTAATTTTTTTTTATTTTTGGAATAGTTTTTCTATGTCTCTTGAATTGTTTTGAGTATGACTTGTAATTTTTATTTCTTGATGGTGCAACAGGGTTCAAACCATATTGTTAACAAAAAATTTCCATCTCATATTTTACCTTTAATTTTTTTTATTAGCCTGGTTGCTTATTTTCATATCTATACACATTTTTAATCCCTCTTTCTGGATTGTACTTATTATGTCTCCATATGTAAGATTGTTATAATCAATGTGTCCATTTGTGTTACTTAGAACTTCTCTTACTTTATGAGCAAATAAATTTGGTAAACCATTAATAAATTTTTCTTTCCAAAATGGTTCATTACTATCGTCCCTAAGCATTACTCATGATGTGAAAACATCTTTGTACCATCTAAAATCACTTAATGTTGGTCATCTAAGGTTACTTAGTTGATCATGAATTCTTGAGGTTATATTACTCGGTGTTACTAAAAAATATTTTATTATTGTGAAAACTAGAGTGTTTACTCCATCTGGAATTCCCATTCCAATGCTTTCATCAAAAATTGGGAGTCCATTAGCATCGTGTTGGACAGCAGATTTAATTTGTTCCTTTGATTCTTCGGTAAGATGTCTATCCCACCAATATTTTAATGTTCCGGTGAATCCTCTTGTTAAAAGCTTAACTATTTATGTTTAAGGAATGTTTTGATTGTTTAGGTAATTGTTGGCAACCATATATATGTGTTGCATTTTATTTAAAAAATTTTGTTCAGAAATCCATCTATGTACCATTCATAAAGTCTATCCGATGAAACCGAGAATTGATTGTGTATATTTCTTTTTTCATATTGCATATTTGGGGGTGTTGGTCTGGTGTTCCAATTTTTTGTTAAGGTGGTTGGAGTTACTCTATAGTTTTTTATTCTATTTAATTTAACATTAGTAAATTGTTTATAAAATTTGGTTTTAGTTCTTTGTTGAATGGGTTGTGTAACAAATGGGTCATTGACTAGGTATTGACTAGAAGAAGTCCCAAACTCTGCAGGAGTTGCAAGAGTGGAACTGTAACTAAAATTTGGTCTTGGAATATTTTCGAGGACCAAGTATGTGTTTGTTACTTGGAGAGGGGATGCAATTTTAGTATAAAGTTGGTTTGTGGGTATAGCAAGAGCTCTAGTTGTCTTCTGGGGATTTTTCTCCACCATTGTAATTCTGTAGAAATTCACGTGTGAGAAAATCAGGAATGGAATTCTCAGTTCCTTTAATATACTCAATATTAAAATAAAAAATGCTCAGTATAGATTGCTATCTAGCAAAAATTGTTTAGAAGCAATATTGTGGACATCCGTTTGAGTGGGGGAATGTTGATCTTCGTCATCATTAAAATTTGAGGTCGCTGTATAACAAGGTTTACTTACTTGGAAAGTTATATCAATTTATTTTAACTTAAGATTACATCTAGGTATTACATCATCGTCTTTTCATATTGAATAACTCATTTTGGATTTACTATCATCTCTTATATGGAGATTTTTAAATCGTGGTTGATTAAAGCTTATTCTAACTGATTCGTCAAGGTATTCTTGGATTCATTTAAGATTAATAGCATTGTTTTGTACTTTTCGGGGATGATTTTCATTTTCTAATAACCAATCATTTGGTAAATTAATATCTTTTCAATTTATTGACATAGGGACTTAAGTATTAGCATCATTTGTACTCCTTTGTATAAGTAGAGTTTTGTCTTTTGGATTTTTTACTAAAGCATGGACATTTAGATTTGTCTTTAAATATTTGTAATAAATTCTGTAAATTAAATCAAGTGGTTTACTTCCTTCTAACATTTCATATCCAGCTGTTTTAATAATTAGTGTCATGATTTTTAATATGTGAGGGTCGGTTAAATTTAATGTAAAATCAGGAACACAATTTAATTGATTCCAAGGAATAAAGAATATCCACGTAAAATTTTAAAGTCTTGGCAGGATGGTGGGGAGTGAAGTGCCAAGAGGGAGGAAAATAATTTTTTACTAAATCAATGAGATTTTTAATATGGCTGTGATTTGTCTCAATAGAAAATAAATTTGAAAATTTTGGTTTGAGCACATAATCAGTTTTAGCAGGGTGATTATAAAATTTAGTTTTAGTAATTTGTTGAATGGGCTGTGTAGTAAATGGGTCATTGACTAGGTATTGCCTAGAAGAAGGCCCAAACTCTGCAGAAGTTGCAAGAGTGGAACTGAATACAAGAGGATTGAAGACCAATTTACTAACAAGATTCTCCAAGATAAAACAGAAAATTAAAAATTAAAAATCACAAATCACAAATAAAATTTGTTCCGATCTACCAAATGCCTTTTTACATAAAAAGAAACATATAGTAACCTTGCCATACACAAAAGATTTTAGTGAAAAATTTATCCCTACCAAAGCAAGACCAATCCAAATCAATAAAGAAGATATAGAACTATATAAAGATGAAATTAATGGTGTATTACAAAAAAGAATTATAAGAAAAAGTAAACCTCTTTGGTCATGCCCAGCATTTTATGTCAAAAAAATGCCGAACTAGAACGCGGAGTACCCAGGATAGTCATCAATTACAAACCACTTAATAAAATTTTAGAATGGATAGGATATCCAATCCCAAATAAACGTGACCTCGTGAAACGATTAAATCAAGCAACTATTTTTTCCAAGTTTGATATGAAGAGTGAATTTTGGCAAATACAAATCCACGAAAAAGATAGATACAAAACTGCATTCACAACTCCCTTTGGTCACTATGAATGGTGTGTCATGCCATTTGGGATGAAAAATGCACCTAGTGAATTCTAGAATATCATGAATGAAATATTTAACCATTCATCCCATTTTACGATTGTCTACATTGATGATGTCTTCATCTATTCCCACACGATTGACGAACATTGGAAACACTTAAATTTATTTTTTGAACTAATAAAAATTAATGGTTTAGTGGTTTCAGCCTCGAAAGTCAATCTATTCCAAACAAAAGTTAGATTTTTAGGTCATGATATTTATCAAGGAAAAATTAGTCCCATAGATAGGGTCATCCAATTCGCTGATAAATTTCCTAATGAAATTCTCGAGAAAATGCAACTTCAAAGATTTCTAGCATCATTGAACTACATTGTTGAATTTTATCCAAATCTTCGTAAACAATGCAAACCATTATTTGAACGGCTACAAAAGAACCCCCCCTGGACTATAGAACATACCTCAATAGTTCAAAATGTCAAGAAACATGTTAAAACCCTACCTTGTCTTGGTCTTTCTACACCAAATTCATTCAAAATCATTGAAACAGATGCCTCTAACATTGGCTACGGAGGTATTCTTAAACAGAAAATCAACCCTCATTCCCCTGAAAAAATTATTCGATTCTATTCCGGAGTCTGGAATAAAGCCCAAAGTAATTATAGTACTATTAAAAAAGAAACATTATCTATTGTTCTATACGTTTCGAAATTTCAAAGTGACATTTTAAATCAAAATTTTTTAGTCCGTTTGGATTGTAAAAGTGAAAAATATGTTTTAGAAAAGGATGTCCACAATATTAATTCTAAACAAACTTTTTTCTAAATGGCAATCTATACTGAGCATTTTTTATTTTGATATTGAGTATATTAAAGGAAGTGAGAATTCCATTCCTGATTTTCTCACACGTCAATTTCTACAGAATAACAATAACGGAGAAAAATCTACAGAAGACAACTAGATCTCTTGCTCTACACACAAGCCAAAATTCTACTAAAATTGCATCCCCTCTCCAAGTAACAAATAGATACCAGGTCCTTGGAAACATTCCAAGACCAAATTTTAGTTACAGTTCCACTCTTGCAACTCCTGCAGAGTTTGGGACTTCTTCTAGTCAATACCTAGTCAATGACCCATTTGCTACACAGTCCATTCAACAAATTACTAAAACCAAATTTTATAATCACCCTACTAAAACTGATTATGTGCTCAAACTAAATTTTTCAAATTTATTTTCTATTGAAGCAAATCACAGCCATATTAAAAATCCCATTAATTTAGTAAAAAAACTATTTTCCTCCCTCTTGGTACTTCACTCCCCACCATCCTGCCAAGACTTTAAAATCTTACATGGATATTCTTTATTCCTCGGAATCAGTTCGTATTAAAGCAATTACCGATCGCAATAATTCGTTAAGGATTCTTTACCATTCCTTACACATTAATCATATAATCTCTCTTCAAGATTTGGGATCCTATCCTTCCATTCTAAAAACCCTCCCAAGTCATCAAATTCAGTTTAGTTATTGTGATTATATTGAAGCATGGTTTAAAGTTCTCTTTTACCAAAATGAGTTATTCACTCATTCTTGGTTTCTTTGCTTTGATCAAAAATTTAAAAGTCAAATTCCATCTTGGTTTTCCCGGTAGTGGACACAACATGGTTCTATCCTAAAAATCCTACCCGCGTACCTCCAAGAACAAGTTAAATATTTTTTCACAGTCTTTAAAGTAAATGAACACAATTCCCAGTTCGCAGGTTTACATTTGTTCTGTAGTAAATACAAAGTTCCATGGATATTCAAATGGCAATATGCAATACAGTAGTCAATAATTGTCTGGCAATTTTATGTTAAATGGTGGGACTCTTTCAATCAACGAAGGATTATTAATGTTGTCCAAATGGAGTTTCCTTGCCAACCAGTCATTCTAGTCCAAGCAGTTAAGAAATTTAGTCAAAGTTTTATGGATACAGAATTCGCCAAGTCAAAAAAGTCCCAGCAGCTCAAAGATTTAGCAAAACAGCTTCTTGTTCAAGCTGAAGTCGAAGAGGAAAATTATTGTTCTCCCACCTCTTCTGCCGAGTCAACAAATAGTCACCAAGTTAACACATCGGATCCATATTCGAGTTAATTATTCCAAGATGCCCAAGAACCTTACAGTTTGTAATAAAATTTATCATATTTTTACAAGATAATATTTGGTCAAAATTTAATAATGATTTACTATTCATGATCAGTAAAAATATTCCTCGACATGTTACTATTCATTAACAGTGTCGAATGATTAAAATATTCGTCGATAAGTTACTATTCATGAATAGTGTCGCCGCACGGGTTTATATTCTATCAGCTAGAAGTTTACCCAAAGTTAAAATCAGTTACCCAAGGTTAAAACAGTTTATCCGAAGTTAAAATCAGTTACTTAAGGTTAAAATAGTTTACCTGAAGTTAAAATTAGTTACCCAAGGTTACAGCAGTTTACTCAAAGTTAAAGTCAATTACCCAAGGTTAAAGAAGTTCACCCGAAGTTAAAGTCAGTTACCCAAGGTTAAAGCAGTTCACCCGAAGTTAAATTCAGTTACCCAAGGTTAAAGCAGTTCACCCGAAGTAAAAGCAAAGAAGTTTTCAACTATAAATAGAGCATTCAGTCATCCGTTCAAGGCAAAGTGCAATTTCCTATCTCTCTTCTACAAACTTTCTCTCTCTCTCCATCTCTCTATTATTCTCTCAGTTTTCTTTCTTATCATGTATTAAACATTATGCTTTCAAGTTCATCCGGTTCAACCAACTGTATTAATCAGTAATCTTTGTAAGTTTACTTTCAGTTATTGTAATTTCAGTTTCCCCTTTTCAGTATTAATTTCTGTTTTTATTATATGCGTTGCTTCCCTCTCTGGTATCAGAGCCCAGTTATTGTGTTTGATTTATATTTCCAGTTCTCCTTTAAAGCCAATTTCTGACCGATTTGATTCTTACACCCTTTGTGTTTTCACATCCCAACTTGTTAGATCACCTTAACAGTAAATTCGGTATCCAAACAATAAGACCCAAGAGAGTGGCTTGAGCGGATAGGTATAAGAGGGTATATATTGAAACATTTTGAGAAAACAAACATGAAAACTGTAAGAAGAAAATAGGTTCATTTAAAAGCTTTAAAATGAATAGATTATTTAGATCAAATTCTTTGTCTAGTTCTAGCTTTATGTCTTCTTTAGCTTTTCCCCCAGACATAATAAATGAAGAAGAACATGTTTATGAAGAAGTAAATTTATATTTAAATGATTGGAATATTCCCAAAGTCCCAACAAAAGAAATTTACAAAACTAGTTTCCTAAAGTCATCCTTTAGTATTAATTACAATGTTAAAACTGTTGAACATGTTTATGCTTTAAATAAAGAACACGATAGAATTCAACTATTAACTAGTGAAGCTATTATAAAACAAAGAAAAAACGGATTCAATTTCCTACACATAGGATTAATACAAGTAGCAGTCAAACCATTAACGAGAAAAGAAATAAATGCCTCTATCCTCTTATGTCTTAGAGATGCTAGACATACTAATTACAACACTAGTATTTTAAGAATGATGGAATCAAGCCTTTTTAATGGTCCAATGCATTTTAATTATTTTCCTGATTTTACATTAAGTTTAACCGACCCTCACAAATTAAAAACCATGACACTAAATATTAAAACATCTGGATATGAAATTTTATAAGGAAGTAAAGCACTTGCTTTAATTTACAGAATTTATTACAAATGTTTAAGGACAAATCTAAATGTCCAAGCTTTAGTAAAAAGTCCAAAAGACAAAACTCTACTAAAACAAAGCGGTACAAGTGATGCTAATATTCAAGTCCCTAGGTCAATAAATTGGAAAGATGTTAATTTACCAAATGATTGGTTATTAGAAAATGAAAATCATCCCCGAAAAGTACAAAATAATGCTATTAATCTTGAACGAATCCAAGAATACCTTGACGGATCAATTAGAATAAGTTTTGATCAACCACGATTTAAAAATCTCCATATTACAGATGATAGTAAATACCAAACGAGTTATTCAATAAAAAAAGACGATGATCTAATACCTAGACGTAATCTTAAGTTAAAATAAATTCATACAACTTCCCAAGTAAGTAAACCTTATTATACAGCGACCTCAAATTTTAATGGTAATGAAGATCAATATTCCCCCACTCAAACATATTTTAAAATAGGTTCAGTAAATCACCAATTATTAACAATCAGTAAATAATATAAAATTGACATGATTAAATTAGGAGAAGATTTTGAGTTAAAAGAAAACCATACTAAACGATAAGCATATCGAGAAAAGTACTCCCCAAGAGAAAAGGATAAAATAATAAGAAAGTGAAAAACTTTAATGAATGAAATAAGAACCGAGATAAAGTTATTTGACTATTTAGATAACTATTATCACAAAATAAATGTCCTAACAAAAGTAAAATGGACAAAACAAGACAAAACTACAGTCTCGTCTAGTCACCCTCCACTAGAAACCATTTTAGTAAATCATATGGATACAGAAGTAGTTGCTACACCCTTTAAAGTCACTTTTACTAATGATGAAATCAAAAACGTTATTGAACAAAATAATTACACTAACCAATACCTGAATACTTTAGGAAAACAACTAGAATCCATTGAAAATAAGTTAGACAAACCAAACCTACCATATAAAAGAGAAATACCTTTAATTCTACTTCCGGAGGTCCGAAAAGGAATAAATTTACAAACAAAGTCTGAGAAAACTCTAGATCAAATAGAAAAAATGCTTAAAGATATCAAAGCAGGGTCATCAAAGACTATCACAACTATCAACAAAAATACCTATATTAACCAAACAGACTCATCCCAAGAATCTACTACAGATGAAGATATCCAAACTATTGAAAAATAATTTACTAATGTTGAATTAAATAGAATAAAAAACTCCAAAGTAACTCCAACCACCTTAACAAAAAATTGGTATACAAGACCAACACCCCAAGATATGAAATATGAAGAAAGAAATATATATATATATATATATATATATATATATATATATATATATATCTTTGAAAATACATGTTCCAATGTATTAACCGTTTTACTTTCGAAGACCTTACCTGTCCAGATTAATTTACCTTAATCTCGTAAAGAGCTTCCTTTACACAGACTTAGCATTTCCCACTTTATTTAACGCACACGGTTCAACACTTAAAACCATCACGTTGATTTATTCGAACTGATTTCTTTGCCGAAATTACTCTTTTTATTTATTTCAATATGCTTTAGTATTTTTGTTGAAAATCACCCTTTCAACACACGCAAGCATCGTGTAGAAAATACTTATTTAATCTTTGAGAATCCTTTTAGATCACATTCTTGTGTTAAATATGGGTATTGATGTCAAAAATCGACTAGATCCAATTTTCTAATCACAGATAAAATATAAAATGCAATGAAATAAATCACACAAGAGGCAAAGAGTTTTTAAAGTGGTTCGGTTGTGAAAGAAAGCCTAGATCCACTATTATTATATTAATTTGAGTGATTACAGAAAGCTAGGTACTCTTGTTAAGAAGAATAACCTACAATTCATTTTATCTTGCCTTTTGTGAAAGGAATACAATGTATTTATAGTGACCAAAAGATCAAGGGTAGAATGCCTTTATATATTCAAGCATTTACACCCATACATAATGAATGTGATGGTTAAGAGTCTAGACCATGTGTGGAAAGACCTTTAGTCTCCTTCCAAGTGGTGACTGTTTATCTACCTTGATGACCTGAATTCTTCATATTGGTCGACCTGCCTGCTGAGCAACTATCTTCTGGGTTAATTAAGTGGCAGCTGACTAGGATTGTTGCCACGTGAAGAGACAAGTGCACATTCTTGATTGGTCCACATATATGGATAATTTTTGGTATCAACAGCTGCCCCCAATACTTCATTCTTAATGTTTTTATTGAAATGATGGAGTATGTTTTCTTCAAAGTTGGTCGGCATAAGCCGACTTGTGGGACTTGTAAAATTTTTCCATGCCTTGATTATGTTGTGGATATTTTGTGAATAATTTGAAAGGAAATGAACTACCAAAGGGTATATTGGTATTTTCATGCTTTTAGAGCTGTGTAGCCGTTAGAACGTCAATTGTCGATACAAGTAATCATTTATTACGCACTTCTCTAGGTAAACTATAAGAGACGAAAGTTTTGCCAATGTTTTTCCACAACTTTTCAAACTTTCAAACTCTCTTTATTCTCTAAGCTTTCTTTCTTTGACCTTTCCTCTGCGTCCTACCTTTGCTTCTGCTACCATTTTCTCTGTAAGCTTTTTTCTTCCCTTTCTTTTCGATTTCTATCTTTCTTTATTGTAATCGTGTTTACATAGTTCATGGGCATTCCTTAGACCAATTTAGGCAGGAAAGGAGCATCCATGAATGGGTAGAGTTAGAAATGTCGATACCACTAGTTGAAGTGTTATCACTACCAGAGGGTCACTAGATTCCCTCATTGTTCATTGATGAGTGTGGTTTCACTTTTCCCCCAATCGTTTTTATCCTGAGTTTTGTCAATATTTTGACGTCGTCCTTGCTAGAGTAGCCCCCAATACTTGGTGAGTAGTGAATGGGATGCATAGGCTTAACCAAATACATGAAGCCCTCATTGGAATCCCCGAGTTGATGTTTTATTACAAATGGGTTACTAATGACACTACCTATTATATGAAAAATAGGTCTACTTGATTCTAACAAAGATTATTTTTTATTATGGGTAATTGCAAACAATTGGCAACTTGCACCTCTTCAAAGAGGAGAAGTGTATGATGGGCCTAGATGCCCTCAAGTAGGACATGGAATAGGTTGTTAATTTTGATTATTGTACCTTTATCTTTTTTACTAACTAGCTATTTAATAATATGTTAGCAAGGTTTCTTGTCCCATTTTTCACAGTTGAGAGCAAGAAAAAGTGTCCTAAAGAAGAGGATATCAATCTTCAAGAGTTAAAATTCTTATGGAGCATTCATCATAGGATTAGCGAGGAAAACCCCAGATCAACCTCTTACCAATTGTAATATAGGAGCTCGATTACCTCTTTTGTTGCTAGGCCTACCAATACACCAGCTTTAGCTCCCATTAATCTAGAAAAGGAACCAGTTCCCACTTCTTCGACTGAGGAGTCTATAGGAGTAGAGAAGGATTTTGGTACCTCATCTTATTTCGAATCTTTGGATATTTCTACTATTCCCACGTCCCCACTTTTGGTCATGATAAAAAGGAAAATTCCTAACTTGATGACTGGAGCTTTGTCTCCCACTGCCAAGAGGGTTGCCAAGAAAACTATCAAGGCTGTTGATGCCAAGAAGTCACAGTGAAAACATCTAAAGCTGTTGAAAAAGATCCTTAGGTCATTAGTACTAAGAAAATTGATATTGTTGCACCTAAATTTAAGAGGTTAATAAAAGATCTTTTTTAGAAGCAAGCTAAAAAGAGTGCTGCCGACCAAGAGTTAGTCTAGAAAATTTAAGAGGACATGGCTATTGTAGGGTCATCATTTGTTGTTATTAATCCTGGCATGGCTAGGAAATTGATAAAAACTGGTACTCGCTCTGCTGACAGAGAAATTGTTGCTTCATTACCACGATTAAAGTTAGCAAAAAATGCTTGTTAGAGTTTTTCTTTGGTAACTCTTTCACCTCTGTTACTTGTCGTTACTACCTTATTTCTCTTTTTGTAATCTGATACTTTTTCTTCAACCAAATAATGGAGAAGTATGATCAACTACGTTCTTCTATAGGAGATGTGGAGGAAGCCTTTAAAGGTTTAAGGCAATGTGTAGAGACTTCGAGTCGTAATAAAAATCTTAGGAAGGGGAACTAAAGAAGGCTAATGATATAGCGACTACTGCTGAAGGAAAGTTGGTAACGACGAAGACTAGTCTGACAGTTGCTAAAAATAGGGCCAAGGTGGCCAAAGATAAGTAGGTTAAAAATCAAGCCCTCCTCAAGTCTGCCGAGGAGAAAGTAGTTGGTCTGACTGCTGATCTGGTTGTAGAGAAGGCAACGAATAAGGAAATAAAGGAAGACTCCTTTAATAAAGGTTGGGACAAGGCATTTTTGGCTGCCTCTACACAAATTGATTGCGTTAGGATGAAATCGTTCAAAGATGGTTGGTCGGAGGCCCTCAAGGAGGTCGACACCGCTGAAGACTCTGAGTTGTTTCGGAGGCATGATATAGGCTCTCCTCTAAATTTGGAGGAAGAGTTTGATGATGAGGAAGGGTCTGGAGAATCTTCCATTCACCCACAGAGACTGCCTTGAAGCCAATTGATGAAACCATCCCTTCTGTAAAGTTTCCTTCTGGGACTAATGTTCAGGAAAAAGAGAAGGTTTAACTCCTTTATTTTTCTTTTTGTTCTTTTGCCTTGTAATGGGATAGTTATTATGTAACACCGTTTGGTTTATTAATGAAAACATTTCTTTTTTAGCTGAATGTGTTAAATTTACCATACTTAAGCCTTGTTGCTTGGTTGATTTATATTCATGAAGTCACACACCTTGTCTTATATTTGCTCAGTAATCACACTTGTGTTCTTACATATGCAATTTTCTGTTTGATGCTAGGAAAAAGGCCATAGTTTCTGCTGAATCCGACCTGCTCAGGCGGAGTAAAAATCTTCTGAAAGCTTATCATATTCCTTTATCCGAAGAAGACTTAGTCAACTTTCTTGGTCC
Organism: Sambucus nigra; assembly: GCA_949130495.1. Taxonomy (NCBI): domain Eukaryota; kingdom Viridiplantae; phylum Streptophyta; class Magnoliopsida; order Dipsacales; family Adoxaceae; genus Sambucus; species Sambucus nigra. Next base: position 384,988,963 of record OX422217.1, read on the forward strand.
AGATGTGTCCAACCAAGTTAAGGAGTTATACATCAATAATCACTATTTGTTGGATAGGGTTGTGGCAAATAATACTGCTTATTATGGGATGATTGAAGATCTGCAAAAGACCACAAGTTTTCTTTGGCTTCACTCTATACCGACTATGAAGCTAAGTATAAAGCATTGAGTGAAGGATGTGGCTTTGAGAAGAGCTTGAAGAGTATGCCTCCATGTATAGAAGGAAAGAGTTCATGTTGAACCGAGAAGTAGATAAAGATTAGGAGGTAGCCAAACTTCTTAGAGAGGAAAATAATCAGATCAGAAATGAGTTAGACATCCTGAAGAAGTCGTCTGCTAGTGGTGCTGATGAGGGTGCTTCTTTGTTAAAAACTAAAAATGCCAAATTAGTAGAAAGGCCTTGAATCACTATAGAAAGCTAAACCTGGGTAAACTTTCAGGAAACAAAAGGTTCTCTGACCAACTATAGAAGAGACGAGAACTATAAAAACACTAGTCGACCAAGCTGCCCAGCTAAAAGTGAAGAGTCGGGCCATTGTTGATTTGTCCATCCAGCTAGAAGCTAGGGATAAAGCCATCGCCAATCAATACGTCTAGTTGAAAGTGAAGAATAATGTCTTGAAGAAATTTCAACATCATGTTAAAAGGCTAACATTTTAATTTCACAAGTAACCCAGGGAGGTCTGGATGGAAGGCTACAATGAGTCCTTAGCCATGTTGATGATCATCTTGCCCAGAGCCATCGTGAAGGTTACAGATGGGGATGGACCAACTTGCTGACCTTGCTGAAATATGACCAAAAAAGTGAGCTATGATACTGGAATGATCCTAGTTTGCTAGATTGTGACAATCCCCCATTTAAGTTGGACATATCATGGATTCCTCCTGATGTTATTCCTGAGTGTTTAATCATCAAATACCTGGGAGATCACGGTCTTCATGATGTGCATGAAATAATTTGTCCTCCTTAAATGATCGATGTCCCAACCAATAATAGCAAAATACTGAGGGATTCTAACTTCATCAATTACCCTTATAAACTGGATAATCCTCCTGCTGGGATGGAGAGAGTGCAACAAGAGAGAGTACCACAAACTTCCAAAGCTCAAGGAAAACATCCAACTGAATAACTCTTCTGTATTTTATATTTATTTGATATTGAATGTAATACTGTTAGTATTTGAATAAAAATACCTGTTTTTCTGTTTTCAACTTATGATTAGTTAATCAATTAGTCAACTAATTTATCATTTAATAATGAATTATTAAACTATGATTGTACAGCCTTAGATTCTACCAATGCACTTGAATGAAACTATAAATATTTTTATTGATCCAAGTTTAGCATCAGTTATCAGTGGCGACCAAGTTTATGAGGAATATATGTGTGTATTCTAGTATTTAGGAATGCATACATGTCTTCATGAAATTAACTTAGTCGGGTAAAACTTATTTTTAACTGTTTGAGTTGTATATGAAGTTTTACAGACTTCTTGTTCTTGACTTGTCAAAGACGAAGTCATACATAAAGTAACTTATAAATTACGACCAAGTGTGTTAGGAATATGTTATTGTATTTAACTTGGTTGGGGAATACTTCTTGTTCGTCACTTGTTGATACGAAGTCATACATGAGGTAAAATTAGTCCGGCGAGACACGAATGTGCATGAAGTTGTTGGTGCATCTCGAATTTAATAAGTTCAACATGATGATCGGCAAGAGCTGAAGACCAAGAAACATTGTTTGTATGTTGTTTTGGGGGATGTATGTCAACGTACTCCGAAAAAAATTGAAAAAATTGAGGGAACTAAAATCAAGATTTTTATTGAACTTAAAAGAGAGTTGTGTTGAACATAAAGTAAAAAATAAATATAATATGTCAATGCCTTCATTCACTGATAATATTTGAGGAGGTGCTCAGCGTTCCGAGGGTTCTTGAATTCCTCCCCATCAAGTGTCTCAAGTCTAAAAGTCCCTGGTCCGATTACTGCTGAAATATGATATGGGCCATGCTAATTAGCCTCAATCTTGTTGCCATTCTGGATGAATTTTTTGAGGACATAGTCATCTTCTTTTAAGTTGGTCGACTTAACCCTTTTGTTATAAAAGCGAACATTCCTTTATTGGTAGGCAACATTTCTAAGGGCGGCATCTTCTCAAACTTCTTCCAGCATGTACAAATCCAATCTTCTCATTAAGTACTCCTAGGAGAATCAAAGTTCAGCACTCTACGAGTTGCTAGGCCTATCTCAACTGGCACCATGGCTCTGTCCCAAATGCAAGCATATAAGGTTTTTTTCCAGTTGTTGTCCTTAGTGTTGTTCTATAAGCCCAAAGAACAGAGTGCAATTCATTAATCCAGTTTCCCTTAGCAATATCAAGTGTTTTCCTCAGTCCATTGAGCAAGGTTTTATTTGTCACTTTCGACTGATCATTGTTTTGTGGATGACCCGGTGCATAATGGAGTTTCTGGATCTTGGATTGAACACAATATGCTTCGAATTCATCATTATCGAACTGGGTTCCATAGTCTGTAATGAAGGCATAAGGCATGCCATACCTACATATGATGTTCTTCCGAATAAATTGGTACACCTTATCATAAGGCATATCTATTAACGGCTCTACTTCCAACCATTTTGTGAAATAATCAATAGCAACTACCAAGTACTTGAACCTGCCTTTGGTGGTCAGTAGTGGGCCGACAAAGTCAATTCCCCAAATGGTGAACGACGAAGGATAAGTAAGCGATGCCAGAGCAGCGTTGGGTGCTTTATGAAATATAAAAATCCTCTGACACTTATCACACTTTCTTGCGAAGGCCCTACAGTCTGCCCTCATAATTGGCCAGTAGTATCATTGTGTGTTGATTCTCTTGAGCAATGACCAACTAGTTGAATGAGCTCCACAAGAGCCTTCATGCACCTCCTTGATCAAATCCTCAACTTTCAATGGATGAACATAGTGTAACAAGGAAATGGTAAAGCCCCTTTTGTATAAGACTCCTTCATTCGACACATATCTAGCTGCTTTGTATCGGAGCTTCTTTGCCTCTTTTCGATCAACCGATAAGGTTCCTTCTTCGATGTAGGTTCTGATCGAATCCATCCAGGATGGTCCCAAATCTACTGTAATGAAACTGACCATTAGATCCTCATTTATACTCCTGCTTGCCAAGATCTTAATTGGAATGCTTCTCCTGAATTCTATTCTTATTGCTGAAGCTAGGCGAACAAGTGCATCAGCTCGGGCGTTAGCTATCCTTGGTATTTTGTTCAGTTGTACGCCTAAAAATTTGGAAATGGCTTTCATTGCCTTGGTCAAGTATCTGGTCATCAACTCTTCCTTGACTCCATATAGATGAAGCACTTGGTTAATAACCAACTGTGAATCACTGTGCGCCACTACTTACTCGGTGCCTAATGAATGGGCAAATTCCAGTTCAACTATCAAAGCCTCGTACTCAACTTCATTATTTGACGCCTTGAATTAAAATCTAAGGGAATATTCAACATCAATATTGTTAGGAGTATTAAGTATGATACCCGCTCCACTTCCAGTTGCACATGAGGATCCATCCACATAAAAATTCCATAGGGGAACATCATTGCTAAAGCTTTCTGTAGATAGAAATCCATGGAGGAATATCTTCTTACTTGCCTCTACATACTTCTGAGATATCTCTTGAGTGATGGATGATTCAAGTAGGTCGTCTACGACTTTGGCTTACTTTTTAGTTGAGCTCTCTTCTGAAGAAGTCTGCTCGGCAGCAAGTTTTATTGGTTGGTAACCTCAGGATAGGTGAATTTTGTAATAAAATCTACTAAAGCTTGTCCTTTCAACGTGACCTTGGATCTTAGATAATGTCATATTCTACCACATCTACTGCCCAATACATTAACCTGCCTTCCTTTTATGTTTATAAAGTTCTTGCCGAAGAGGTAGATAAGTGTACACAATGATGGTGTGTGCATGAAAATAACGCTTTATATTCCTGGAGGCTTCAATAAGTGCTAAGGCCAAATTTTCCAAGCATGGATACCTAATTTTCGCTTCCTGAAATGTTTTGCCGGTGTAGCAGACTGGTTTCTGGATCCCATTCTCCAACTGACGTAATACCTAGCTAATTGCGAACTCAGAAACAGCTAAATATAAGTATAATTTTTCTCCCAATACTGGTCGGGACAACAATGGTGGAGATTCCAAATACTTCTTCAACTCCTGAAATGCTTCTTCACACTCTGTATTCCACTTAAAGGTCTTTCTAAGCACCTTGAAGAATGGCAAACACTTATTTGTTGCTCGAGAAATAAATCGGTTTAAGGCTGCCACTCTACTAGTAAGCTTTTGAACATATTTTTTGCAGGTCGGCGACTGCATATCTATCAGGGCTTTAATTTTGGTAGGATTAGCTTCGATTCCTATTTGGTTTACTATGAAGCCGAGGAACATTCCCTCTTGCACACCAAACACACACTTGGTCGAATTTAACACCATCTGATGCTTTTCTAGCTGATCGAAAGTTTGATTGAGGTCCTTTATATGATCTGAAACTTTTTTACTTTTGGTCAACATATCATCTAGTCAACATATCATTCAAATAAACCTCCATATTTTTCCCCATTTTCTCTTCAAACACCTTAATGACCAACCTCTGGTACATTACTCCAGCATTTTTGTACCCGAAGGGAATTACTTAGTAACAATAAGTACATTGGTTGGTGATGAAAGAGGCTCTTTCTCTATCCTCTGATTTCATTTTGATTTGATTATAGCCGGAATAAGTGTCCATGAAGCTCAACAACTCATGTCCAGTTACTAATTGATCAATTTTGGGTAGATGAAAGTGGTCTTTTCGGCAAGCTTTATTAAGATTAGTAAAATCTACACACATTCGCCATTTATCATTTTTCTTTTTTACCATCACAACATTGGCCAACTATGTTGGATATCTTCTATCTTCAATGAATTGGTCTTTTTGTAGTTTTTCCACCTCTGCTTACATGGATTGGTTTTTCTCTGTACTAAACACCCTACGCCTTTGCTTGATCGTCTTGGCATCCTTATTAATGTTGAGCTCGTGATAGAGGAAGCTGGGATCAATCCCTGGCATATCCTCAAAGCTCCAAGAGAATACATTCCTTTGCTCTCTTAAGAACACGATTAATTCTTATTAGGAGTGGATCCAGTGTGGATTCGATATGGGTGGTTCTCTTCGGCTTATCATCATTCAAGATTATGCTTTTGGTGGTTCTATAATCTGCCCTTTGTCTAGCCTCATTTCATCTCGGGGATCCAGAGTATCAAATTTTGATTCACTGTTGGGCTCCGTAGTGTCTACCTGGTAGGTGGTGATCTTCTTCTTCAAATCCACCAAATCTTCTCTCTCGGATGAAGAATAATAACATTTTGTGGTAACCTTTTGATCACATTTCACGACACTAACCCCAAAGTGAGTAGGGAACTTCAAACACTGATGGATTGTGGATGGTACAGCTTCAAATTTCTTTAGTCCTACCCTGCCAAAGATCACATTGTAAGCAGGTTGAACATTCTTGTCCATAACAAAGAAGCGTATATTTTCGATATGACTTGCTGGCCAAGTGTTGAACAACACTTCTAGTTTGACTGTCCCAAAGCGATAGACTTTTTCTCCTGAAAAACCTATCAGGAGCCTGTGGTATGGTTCCACTTGACTAAGTTTCAATCCTAAACTCTGAAAGTAGGTGTTAAACATGATATCAGCCAAGCTCCCATCATCAATCAGAACCCTGACGATGATGGCTTCTTAAATTCTAAACTTAACGACCAACGGATCATCATGGGGATATAGTACCATAAAGAGATCATTTTTTAAAAAGTCGATAACTAATTTGTCTTTGTTGACTTTCCTGGGCCGATCATCTTCATTCAGATTGATTCGTTGTATGTAGGAGCATGCTTGCACTTCATTCAGGTAGTCCTTTCTCTCTACAGTTTGATCTCCCCTCCTGCATCTCCACATGTAATGACATGACAATCAAAAGAGCTAAAACATACCATATCTACTTTAAGATCTGGCTCCTTGGGCTTCTTTGTCAGCTCGGTATCATCTTCATAACCATCTCTATGGTTTTGCTTCCCGTCATATCTAGGTTTGTAAGGAAAATTTGACCTTCCTTCGATTTCTTGGCTTTCACGCCGATCAATAAATTTATTCATTTTTCCTCAACGGATGAGGGATTCCACTTTGTTCTTAAGAGCGATACCTTTATCGATCGTGTGGCCATGATCCTTATCGAACTCATAATATTTAGATTTATCCCTCTTGTTAGGTGGTGCCCTCAGCTTCTCGGGCCATCATGAATCTTTATTGTGCTTAATTTCCTCTAGGATATGGTGCATACTGACCATCAATGGAGTATAAGTTCCATACTTTTTTATCTTATCATTCTTATTTTATTTCTGCTCCTTCTTTTTAGGCTTGGTGGCAGGACTTTATTTTTTAGCCATTACTTCTTTGGCATTCATAATTTTTCCTACCTTGGCCATAAGCTCAGTCATGGTTTTAGGAGGATTTTTTTCCAAAGCGTAGTATAACTTCTTTGGAAATAATCCACTCATTAAAGTGGTGATGGTTTTCTTCTCCTCATAATCAACCACTTCAAGTTTCTAATTGTTAAAATGAGTGATGTATTTTTTGATGGTTTTCCCTGGTCGCTACCTGACACTCAAGAGATGGGATACTCTTAATGGCTTGGCCCCCAAATAGAAGTTGATGATGAACATCTCGACAAGTTTATTAAAGTTGGAAATTTGTCCTCGGGACAAGTTCTTGTACCATATTTGGGTTGAACTAGTAAGGGTGCTTGAAAAAGCTCTACATCTCATTTCATCAGGAACAGAATATATGTCGGTTGCAGCCTGATATCATATTTGAGGGTAACCACTGGGGTTTTAAACTTGGATGGAGTTGGGAAATCAATAATTGCCTCGATGAAGGGAGATCCTTTAACAAAATTTCATTGCAACAGATTCTTTGCCTTGACCATTTCTCCCAACCGATATTTTAACTGTTGGATTGATCCTTTCCATGAAGGATTGCCTGCATTGGATTTTTTTGACACAGCTCGGCTATCCTGACCATGTGTTTGTGATGACATAACATCAAATCCTGCGAATGGTCATCCCGATGGGGTCACAGCCCAAAGCCCTGACCAACTAGTCAAGACCCAAAGACGTGACCACATAAAATTTGGCGTGGCCATAGATGCTCTTGGAAGTAGTCACAGACCAAATCCCTGGCCAGTATGGGTCACGGCCTTAGGCCATGACCAGGTCGTGACCATCGTGGCACCAAATTCGTGCCAACGTTCCTTCTAAGTTTGGTCACGGTAGGGTCACAGACAAGGGCCATGACCAAAGCCACAATGCACACCTAACGGGTCACGACGTTGGGTCGTGACCATCTCAATTTGTTCAGGCGTGTGGGTCACGATTGAGGGCCGTGACCACATGGTTGCCTACACGCTGATGTAGAAAAAAATTAAGGGTCATGGTAATGGGTCACGGCTCTAGGTTGTGACAAATGTCCATATACTAAAAACATTTTGCCTCTCTCTCTTTCTCAAACCCTAATTTCGGCCCAAATCTCTCTCTCAATCTCAAAGGTAAACCCTATTTTTTGTATTTCTGCTTTAAACCCTAAAGTATATGTGTGTCAATGTGTGTGTATTTCTGTGTATGTGTGTGTACGTGTGTATATATGTATGTGTGTGTGTGAATATGTATATATTTTTGTGTACGTGTGTATATGTGTGTGTATGTGCATGTACGTGTGTATATATGTGTGTATATGTATGTATGTATGTGTGTGTATGTGTGTATACTTTTTTTCCAAGAAAAGGGAATGTTTTATAATTTTATATTTTGATTGGGTATGTTATATTTAGGGAGTGAAATTTATTGGGTATTGTTAACATTGATTGGGAATTGTTATTTAGAGTTTGAAAGTAATTGCATTATTTAAGGGTATTGTCATTATTAGTATTGACTGAATGTGGTTACTTATGGATTAAAATAAATTGCAAAATTTAAGGGTATTGTCATTTAGGGCTTGAAATTTATTTAGAGTTTGAAATTAATTGAGTATTATTAGTATTGGCTGAATGTGGTTACTTAGGGATTAAAATAAATTTCATTATTTAAGGGTATTGTCATTTCGAGCTTCGTATTTATTTAGAGTTTAAAATTAATTGAGTATTTTAAGTTCCGTACCGCCTAATCAAACTAATATGCTCAAAATCCTTTCCATTCTCAAATCCTTAATCAAAATAATATATACCCTTATACCTTAACCGTAGGACTCATATTCACGTCCTCGTATATTTTTCTCTGGAAAAATGAGGCACGGTGATAATCACTAGCAACAAGAGTTGGAGAGGTTGCAATTGGACCGCACACGTAACTCTTTTATTAGTGAGTGTCATGTAGAGGGTATTACTATTTATAGGTATGGAAATAAAAAGATTGAATAATTTAATTACCTTATAAATCGTGGAGTTAATCGTTAGCAAGATCATTTGTTCGATCGTATTCTATTTTCCCTACCAGAAAACTAGGATGATGCTAAACAAAATATATTTCACACATATAATCCCGATGTAGCCCGTACCTTGGTTACGCTGTTAGAGAAGGTGGAAAAAAATCCACTCGTTATGGATACAATTACGTACGGAGAGCATTGACATAGACTATGATGTCTCGCGCTATATGCACACTAAATTGAATCTTGCTAACAAGTTGAAAAGGATGGGATTCTGAGTTTATGTCACGGATATCTACACATTAATTATAGATACCCTTCCTCCTAGTTGGCAGCGTGCACCCGTTGTATGAACGAAAAATGTCATTAGAATACGTTGAGTTGCATTTAATAAAGTAGTGAATTTGTTAAGACTATAAAATATGGACGTACCATTGTGAAAAATATATACCTTATGTTCCGAAAGAATTGCCAGTATCCGATCGTGTAACGTAACCCCAATGAGTGGAAGTTGTACATGATTCACCAACACACCGTCCATTGGCCGACTTAATTGATGATGCTTATGGACTCCACAAACTTCAAAACCACCAACCTATGGATACAAATAATGCTCATTATGGCCAACTAAATGAAAATTTTGATGTTAAACTTCCAGGAGATTGGGAATACAAACGGTTGAAAGCCGACGCGATTAAACTATTGTATAAAGATTGTGATGAAGATCACTCGGTATTATATGCAATGATTGGTTCGCATAATTTGAAGAGTCAATTTGGTTTGTCTGGGAACAGCTTAATCAGAATTCTTATGTGGGTTATAGATTTTCTCCCAAAAGAGAACACGTTACCAGATAATTATTGTACCATGAAGAAAAGCTTGAAGGGTTTGGGTTTGAAATACAAATCTATTCATGCATGCAAGTATGATTGCATATTGTATCGCAACGAGTACGAAGAGAAGGATGAATGTCCTATATGCAGCTAGCCTAGATATGTGGATTGTGAGAATGGAAAGGACAAAGCTGCAAAAAATTACAAGTGCTTGCAAGTACCACAAAAGGTTTTGAAGTATTTTCCACTTGGGCCACGGCTAAAATATTTTTTTACTGTACCATGGATAGTGGAGGCCATGACATGGCACGCTCGATGTGAGGTGGGTGGGAATCCAATGCATCAACCAGTTGATTCACCCATCTAGCAAATTTTAAACGCACAACACCATGAATTTGCAAAGGAACTGCACAACGTTCGTCTTGCAATCTCAACCGATGGGTTTAACCTTTTCAGTAACTTAAGTACTAGTCATAGTTATTGGTCAGCTCTCTTAATGCCTTTACGTCTCCTTCTAACACTATGCATGAGAAAGGAATTCACATTATTATCTTTGTTGATACCCGGCTGAAGGCTCCCAGTGGTGATATTGATATATTCTTAGCACCATTAATCGAAGAACTTAAAGAGTTATAGGATAAAGGCATGACGGAGTTCGACTCTCATAAGGGTGAAGAGTTCACACTTAAAACAATGGTGATGTGGGAGATCCACGACCTTTCAGCTTATGGGACCTTATCTGGTTGTAATGTTCATGGTTATTATGGATGTCCCATATGTGGGGAGGAAACTCAAGCCTGTTGGCTAAAACATAGTAGTAAGATGAGTTACACGGGTCATCATATATTTCTGTCGACCAACCACCCTTTTAGGAATGACAAGTCTAACTTTTTGCTTGTCGGTCACAAGCATAGAACGCCACATGCTCAGTTTTCTGGTCAGTAGATTGAGGAGAAGGCGAGGACTTCAACTGTAGGGAAAATTTACATTGGTAAATACCCCCAGTTTATAAACCTAAAGCATAAAGCTGGGGGATCCGAACGACCCTAGTAAAGCAAAGTCGTGGTCTCCAGGCGATCAATATTTTTTTATTTGACATATTGGAAAGATCGTCGTGTAAGGCATATAGTTGATGTGATGCACACTGAGAAGAAGGTTGTAGAATATCTGATAGGAACATGTCTGGGTGGACCTCATTCCAAAGATGGAGAGCGGTCCCGCATAGATCGACAGGAGATGAAAATAAAAAAAAAATCGTGGTTAAAAATAATCCTACAATGGGAAGAATTTCTACCCCTCGAGTTGCTTTCACTTTACTACTAGTGAGAAGAAGATCCTCTTCGACACGTTCTTCAACTTGAAGACTCCAACCGATTATTCTGCTAATTTATGTATGGTAGTAAGTTATCAAGCAAACGACTTGAAATAGTGCAAGTCTCACGACTGGCACGTAATCATCCAATTAATCCCTCTGTTATTTTGGCATTGATTTTCTGAACACAAAGATCTTCGTCAGGCAATTATGCAAATTAGTTTATGTTTTACTCTACTTTGTGTTATGCCCGGTGTGATAAAAGAAGCTTCCCATGTACTGGATCTTCGGTTTGACTCCCTATCTGTGGAGTAGCCAATGCCTATGATTCACCGGTGACGGAGGTGTGCATTTGCGGTGGCGTGTATCTCAAGGCCAATAAGGAGAAACTTTTAAGATGGAAGATTGCATAAAGTTCCACCTTACAAATCTCTCTCCACTCAATCATCTTTCGAAAAGCCCAAAGAGGATGGCCGATAAAGTCTCTTGCTATCGCAACCCCTATATTATTCAAAGGCAACTGCCCTAAAAAAATAAAAGAGTGCGTTTCTTCCTCAAATTGGATTAATGGATCGACCAACTGGAAATGATAACATGATGCATAGGTCATTAGAAGGAGTTCTAATAAGCGCTCAACCAAAGGGGCACGGCGTGCACACAATTCTTTGATTTCATTTCATAATTGTCAAATGGCGGGTGCGCACACAAAATTCTTATATTTTTTCTTGCATGATAATCGATTTCACTTGTTTATTGCATTCGATTTTCTTTGATTTCGACCCTGATTCCCCTAGCACCTCTCTTCCAGAAAGCCAAAAAGAAGAAGCTAAGGAAAAGTCATTTTAAGGGATGACTCTATCTACGGGCCCAAATGCCACTCAATTTCAAAGGTGAGTAGTGTAGACACTTGACCGATAGGTTGTGGAGCATGAAGCCAAAGACATTCAAAGTACCAAAATGACAAGCGTATTTCTGTGAATGTGTGTGTATTTTTGTATACGAGTGTATATGAATGCTTAGTTACTTTTACGAATGTTTAATATTATTTATGTAAGTTAACTTTCGATAATATGTTTTTTTCAGTTAAATTTTTAGTTACTTTCACAAGATGCTCGGTTTGAGAATAGAGTCATTTGAGTTTATGATTGGATCAAATTGACCTGCTCAATTTCCACATGGTCTTGTATATATACATTTGGTGATTAGTTTCATTGATGCAATGTTCATAAAATGAAGTTGAATTAGATTGATTTTATTAAGATTGTATTAAAGAAACTAATCACAAATGTTAATGTAAAAGAATACGTTGGGGACTCCAGGATCAATTTAGTTTAATCACACATTCAGAAGACTCAATTTAATGTCATTCTTGAATCGCAGGAATCGGGTACACTTTACTTTAAGTGAAGTAGTTATATAACTGATATGCATTATCTTTTAAATCTTTTAGATGATAGAAGGAGTATGGCATACTTATTGGTTATGCTTTGTTTGGATGTTGGATAAATATTGGTTGTTGGCTTGTTGTTAAATAGTATGTTAAAAGGAGTACGAGATAATTATTGGTTTTGTTTGGTTTGGTTGTTGGATAATTATTAGTTATTGGATAGAATATTAGAATGAGTACGGGATAATTATTAATTTTTTTCGGTTTGGTTATTGGATAATTATTGGTTATTGTCTTATTATTGGATAGTATATTGGAAGGAGTACGGGATAATTATTGGTTTTTGGCTTGTTGTTAGTTTTTGGCTGTTGGCGTCATGCGAGGGGTTCGCGCCTCTCACGGGGCGTGATGATGCTAAGATTCAGCACCACCAGATAAGAGGTGTTGAGCTCAAACAGTTAACAACAATGGCAGCGATAAAGTATATATGTATATAAGTATATAGAAGGGGATGAGTAGAAGAGGAATGAAGACAATGATGTATAGTGGTTCAGCCAATCAGGCCTACATCCACTGTAAGTGTGTGATCCACTAAATAGGGGCACTAATGGTCTTGGATATAATGCACATAAGCTCTCTCTCTCTACTGTGTGTACAAGCAGAGTTTTCGCTAGGGTTACAATTATCTATCCCTTTACAAGGTTCAAGATGATAAGTATATATAGGGCTTGGGGGGAGTAGTGTATCCCCCAAGCATGCATTGAGCATGTGAATAATGATCTAGCCAATCCCCTGCTGACACCTGGCTGGGCCACGTGTGGTTAATGATGACCTAATATTCCCTCACATGAGGGGATGATATTATTATAATGGTTTTGTCCACGTGCCATATGAATTCCACGCGCACTGTCCCACGCGTCTCCCGAATCACGCGCCATAATGGCGTCACCCTCGGCTTATGGTGATAGGACAAGGCTGAGGTTAGATGCTGGTATATTTGATCCAGACTGCCGGATGCAAGATCTTCGTGCTGTAGGCCTCCATAGGGTCAGCCAATCATCGGGTCATCCGAACAACCCCTAAGTCGAGGCTCTTATCTCCACAGGCTTGGGCTGATTTGGGTCATAAGAGTTAATAGTGAGGTCGGCCTCCATAAGGTTGTCCGATTGTACTGTCTCCCAAACATTATCACCGATGATAGGGTCAGCCTGTCTGACCCCTTATCTTCAGTATGACCCCTAGGGGTAGCTGAATTGAGCCCTCGTCCTAAGCGAGGCTACCCACGGCCTGGTCGAGGGTGTACTTTGGTATATCAATCACCCCTATCCCTTAGTCATCGATGCTGTTAAGATGGCTGAGGGGTAATATTGCCTTTGGATGTCGAGTTAATGAGTGTTCAGGTTGATGAGTGACATTTTTCAGGTGTCAATCATCATTTTGTGTTCCCCAAAAAATGACGGTTGCACACCACACTTGGGACTTTGTGCCCTAATAATGATTCTCCTCATGGGTTGTGCACCGCTTTAGTTAGTGGGCCCACTAATGATAAGAGATTTGACCCTTTTTTAAACAATTCTCTCTATTTTTTCTTCTTCTTCGCGAGCACGTTCTCTCTCTAAATTTGGCGACTAAACCTCCATTCTTGTGTTTTTGTGAAAGCTTCAAGTTCTCTTCCAGTTTTGGTCTTCTCTTCCAGGTAATTCCTTCATTATTCTCTCCATTTTTCTTTCTCTTTCTTCAAGTTTTCTTTTGGTTTTTGTCTTAAATACTTTTTGTGAAATTTCCTTTAACCGGTTTGTCTTTTTTCGACGTATTTCCACCTTTCTCCGGTGGTTTTAGGGCTAGAATCAGAGTAGTAGGCCTTCCTAAGTCCCCACCACCACCTTTTTATGGTGGTTTAGTGTCGATTTGTAGCATTTCTTAGGTTTATCGACGACTCTCTGGCCTTCTTCTCCGGTGAATTTCACTGGTTCTGTTCTTGTGTGTTCATTCCCAAAACCCTTTGTTTCTCTAGTTTCGATCCAAAAGTCAACTTATTTAACTTGTTTGTAGTTTGTTTGAGAAAATTCCTTGAAGTGTGGGGTCTTCCTCTTAATGATCCAAAGGCTTTATGATTTAGCCGAGGAGTTTCCAACTTTGAGATAGAGGTGATTTTCAGAGATTAGGAGAATAGAGGAAGAGTACGAGTGTAGACGTAGGGCCAACCCTATCTGGGTATGACCCATTTTCCCAACTCCCTTAACCACAGTTTTACCATCGTCCTCTGAGCCCTTCGGGTCGTCCTCTCATCCAGCCGAGAGTCAGAGGCAAGAGGAAGAAATGGACGCCAGAGCATCGTCTCCTACGAGTGCTGGGACTTCTAGGAGGATAGACTCACTAACACTTAGCCAAAACTGATAGATCAAGGGAACAGTTCATCATGAGGTTATCCCTGTGACGGCCATATCCCCCCTTGCTTTCTAAGCCGCTTTTCCTGATGGCGCTCCAATAAATGATGAGGCCGAGAGGTCAGGGGATGAGAGGGCTGAGGATGAGGGAAATGGGGACGAGGATGATAGTGAGGATTCTAATAATGATTGAGTTAACACCTCAGGAGCCTTATCTTTTGTCTCGTCTATTAGGGATCGTGACCTCTTACTATGGAGGCACTTCTTTAGTATAAAGCCCAACGTAAATATGAGGATCCCGGATGAAGATGAGACGGTCTTCCAGGGGAGAAAAGGAGAAGTTATCATGTATGAGCAGATGTTTAGGGCCGGAGTTAGGTTCCCTCTTCATCCTGCGACAGTTGACATACTTTCTCCCCTCGGGGTTGCTCCTACCCAACTTCTTCCTAACTCTTGGAGGATCATCCTCGTCTACATCTCCCTTTGGAAGAACACCTTTACTGACGAGCCCTCGACGGATCTATTCCTGGCTTGTTACAACATAACCTCCTCGTCCAAGCAACTTGGATACTTCCATATAAGGGCTAGGAAGTCAGACAAGAAACTTCTCCATATCATACAAACCTTCAATCATGATTGGAAGAAGAAGTTCTTTTTCATTTTTGGGGATTGGGAATTCCCTACCGAGGTTAATCATTCTGAAGACAGCCTGAGGGTCCCTAAAGACTGGTCCAACCCCTCCATGAAAGCAAGGTCAGACCCTGGACTTATCTTGGATGAAAGGGCTATAGACGACTACCTGAGGGATCAGGGGAAAGAGGGTGAGATTCCAAGTTTGAAGATGTAATGACCCCTCGTTTCCTCAAAGAAGCTAGTCTGAGGGTCGGACCATTGACAGAATTATGTGAATTAACTTTTTTTTCAATTACTTCCAAGTGTTTCCTCATTATTATTACTTGTATCTGACGCATTATCTCATTTTTTCAGGTTGGCCTTCAAACGTATCTGATCAACTTCGTGAAATAACTGTCCCTAGCTTGATGTCTTGCCTGGGCAAGAAGAAGGGTAAGGAGCCTCAGCTGACACATAAGAAAACAAAGGCATGGGGACGACCCCAGTGGATCCGACCATTGAGACCCACAAGCGAAAGGAGCCAGAAGCCCCTATTGGCACTCGACCTGATTCTTGTGCAAGGGCAAGGGTGGAGGTCCCACAGATAAATACCGAGGGAACTAGTTCTTCCTCATGCATGGGATCCTACTGGTCGTCTAATCTGGCCTTCCTAAAGGCAACCCTTCCTCTTTAATTGCCAACCTCAAAGCAGCCAAGACTTCCATGTTCTCAGCACCATCAGCTTCAGACTATGACTTTTTGGCCAAGATGCCCCCGGCCAAAGTTTACGATTTGGAGCATCACACTCTGGCTCGGGTATTTCTTTTATCCCTTCAATTTTGATTCACTATAATTTTACAAATTGTGCCATCGTCCCTTCAATATGAACTTTCTCTTGTCTTTTACAATATGTGTGCACCTTCACCTCTGCCACCAATTGGATGGCTGAGAACCAACGAAAGTTTCACGAGGCCAACATAGCTATTCAACATGAGGCCGACTTGAAGACTGAGTTGGATAATCTCAAGACCAAGATGGAAAATGTGAAGGCCAAGCATACGAGGGTTCTGGGCGAGCTTACCAAGGAGCATGTTGCTCAACTAAAACTTAAGAATGACCCCCTTACATCCAAGGATGAGGCTTTGACGCGTTAGGGCACCCAGTTCCAGAATGATCTTGATGTAGCTGTCCAAAGGGCAGCGGCTGATGCTGTGGAGGTGATAAGCAGTCAAAACTATACATTTTATACCCCGAATATACGTACTTTAGTTGCTAATTCTTGACAATTTGGGTCTTATGTGCTTTATTGTGTATTTTGTAGGTCGAATGCATGTTGCGGTGTTCAAACGCGCATTTCAAGGATTATGGAGCTAATTACCAATCCCATAACCCAAGCCTACCCTAACCTAGCCTAAACTCTGTCCCGAGCCGTGTATGTTTAATTTGTTCCCTTTCGTATTTTTGTATTTTTTAGATTTATAATTGAGTTGTTTTTATTTTTAGGGGTTATTTTAAATTTATTTAGAATTTTCTAGGAATCATTTCCTATTTTTTTATATTTTTTTTATTTTGATTTTGATTTTGATTTTGATTTTGATTAGTTTTTAGTTTTTAGTTTTTTTTTATTTTATCTTATTTTATTAAGATTTGTTTTTAGGAGTTTATTTTTAATTTTATTATATATTACCTTTTTTAGATATTTAGTTTTTACATTTTTATTAGGTTTTTAGTTTTATTTCTTTAATTTTAGTTTCATTTATAGATTAGAAGTTTTATTTTATTTTAATTTTAGTTTTTAGAGATTTTATTATTTTAGGATTTTAGTTATTTTCATTTTCATTTTTTTAGGGTCAAATTAAACACACACACACACACACACACACACACAAATAAATAAATCCCATACACTATCCTACACCTAAACACTACCTCACTCACCCTCACCTTACAACCATACTCCCTCCCACACCCAATCCTTTCCACTTCATCTTCCCCACCAAACCCATCTTCACTCTCTCTCCAACCACCATTAACACCAAGACCCAACTCAATCATTATCACCATACCAAACCACCATAAACCCCCTGTCCACCTCTGCCCGAAAACACGCCGAAGATACCCCATTCTTGTACCAGCTCCGGCGCAACCCAAACTCCGGTCGACCTAAACTGCGACCCGGGCATCCCTTACCCGTGCCCAGAAACCTACTGACCTAGCCCCAGACCCATCTCTCTCCTTTCCGATCCAAACCCCGGCGCTGAGCTCCCAAAACCCGAACCTCCGTCGCCCGACACCCTTCTGTCGATCCACCTCTGGCGGACCACCACGCAACCCGGTCGGAGCTCCTAACCCATTCCACTACCAAACCACCACGAACCAGATCCAACTCCACAACCCATTACCCATGTCCATACCCATTTACACCCATTTTCCTCTTCCAAGACCCACATCCCATTTCTCCCAAAAGCCACGATGTGTACCTGTATCAAGCCAAACTAAACCAAATGCAAATCAAAACCCATTTACCCCACATGTTAATTAAACCTCTTTTAACCCCAATTCCAAAAATACTCTCCTATGCAAATCTCATTTTATTCCCTCACCTCACTTCCCACATGACCTCACACAACCCATGCACATGTGTGCATAATTCCCTGGATACCCTCACCCAAATACCTTCCACATCCCATTCACCTGTGTCTTCTCATTTTTACCCCCATGCTCTACACCAACTATTTAAAGAAGAAGAAGACCCATTTTCAAAAGATCTCAAATTTAGTTTTAAGCTTTGTGTGATAAAATTCTCACCACCCCTCTATTTTGAGTATTTGCATTTTTAGCAAATACCTCAATATAGAGGTGTGTAGTGAAATTTATCTCTAGGATAAATTTCACCCCACCCATCTATTATGAATTTTTACATTTTTAGCAATTATTTCAAAATAGATTGATGTAGTTGAATTTATCCCTCATGGTTGGTAAATTCTAATCCATTCCTTTATGTTGAGATTTTGCATTTTTAGCAATTATCTCAATATAAAGTAATGATCTACAATTTATTTCTTTGGATTAGTTCTAATGTACAATTTTATAATGTTAGGATTTGCATTTTTAGCAAATCTCTTTTATTATTTAATTGTCCATTATGAATTCCTCCACTATCCTTTTTATTTTTATTTTGTAGTTTTTAGTTTAGATTCAATAAATACATGAGTGAGGGATTGTAATTGCGATATTGTTGATGTAATTGAAGTTTCCATTTCAATTCAAGGATTAAATGGGTTTGATCTATTCCTCTCTTATTACTTTTAGTTTAATCCTCACATGCTTTCGGTTGTTTATCTTATATTTTTTGGATGATGATTATTGAGGGCTAATCTCCCATTTATGGGATGAAATTTTGAAGCCCTCATGAGTCCAATTTTGTTAGTTTACTTATTAGGACGATTTTATTTATATCACTTTTCTTAAATTAGCTTTTACTTCTTAATTAGTAGTTATAAAAATTAGTATAGTTAATTAGTTAAAAAAATCCCTTGAAAAATCCATAAAAAAATATAAATAGCAAAAATATAAATATAATAATAAAATGCAAATGAATCTATATATGTCCTCTCCAATTTTGTGTTTCATCATTTGATGTGGATTGATACCTCACTTACTGCTATATTCTAGTTTTGTTCTACTTTTATAGGTTTGTGAAGATTTTTTATGGATAGAGGAATTGCACAATGACACATACAATAGAGAAACAATTTTCTTTCTATCAAATGGCGTCGTTGCCGATCTTTAGAGCTTGAAGAATTTGCAATGATTACCTATTTGTGATTCATTTGTATCTCACTTTTTATTTTTTTAGTACCATTTTTTTATTTGAGAAGGCTTGTATTAGGCTTATTTTATCATTAATTGTATTGCGGTGCATAGAGACACATTTATTTTATTTTTCATTTTAAAATTGTAATAATCGAAGAGAAGCATGATAGGAAAACCGGACAAGGTAGAGACAGGTTGTCCAAAGGCGACGAAACGAAGCCTCTCTACCTTGGGTCGGTAGGACTCCCGAGGCCGAATGAGATAGGTGTGATCTTCCCCCGATCGACTCAAATTTTTCGGCACCCCATGACCTAAAAACCGTGGGAGGTATATTTCTCAAACCCTCGCGGCTCTCCTGTTAGCGAGTCATTTATTGTGTGTGCTCTTATTTTAATTTCTTCTCGCATTTATTTTCGAATGGTGTGATGAATTAATTGACTAAGACCTACACCCGGTCACTCACGAGAAAGGATTTCATCACCCGACTCACTCGCTTACCATTTTGTGCAACCCTAGCCATCACTAAATTTAAAATCAATTAACTAGGTAGCCCAATAGGAGAATAATTTGCAAAGGCGATCACTAAAAAAATTTAGTGAATTTTTATCGCCCGCGGACTTAATTAAAATTTGACTACCCCTTTCACTAAATTTAAAGATAAAAATTGGCTATGTGCTAGTTAGGAATTCTCCTTAACTTGTGTATGTCCAATTCATTTTTCGGTAGTAGGTTTTAATTAGTTCGTCCAATTCAAAGAGTCCACCTATTTTTCCCACTCTTTTCTTCCAAAAAAATCCAAAATTATTTTTTTCCCACTATTTTCTTCTAAAAAAATCAAAAAACATTTTCTTCCTTTAGTTTTTTTAGAAAAATCCAAAAATATTTTTTCCCCACTATTTTCTTTCAAAAAAAAATCCAAAAACAGTTTCTTCCTTTCATTCTCTAAAAATCCCAAAAATATTTCCTTTCTTTTTCAAATTATTCAAAAACCACAAAAAAAACATCTTGAAAATAAAAAATAAGGTCGTGATCGATATTTCTTCACCCTCACCTTTGTCAAATTATTCAACAAGACTGACGCTTCAGTTTTGTTTGGGCGTGATTCTCATCACCTAATTTTTATGTCGCCCCGTGCTTTCATAGATCTTATCTTTAGGGTTAGATTCCATCGGTCTGGCTGAAGACATTAAACTTAGCGCTACGGGGAGGCATACCGTGTTTCTTGTACTAGTTTCATCCGGTCTGCGGGTGGTGTTTCACATCACCCTATATTTTGCCATGTTTATAGACTTCTACATTTTTTTTCTCTAATTTCATTCAGGTTTATTCTTGGCTACATCTTTTCACTTCATTAGCGGTTGATTCTTGTAATCTCTTTCCTACTTTATGCTCTCAATTTAAAAATTATTTTACTTAACATCGAGGAGGATGTTCCTTTTTGTTTGGGGGTGGGGAATTTTATCAAAATTGTACATCTTTTGAAAAATTTTGATTTTGAAACCTGATTTTTAAAATTTTGCGCAGTTTCTTTCATCTCACTCATTGATGTGAATTTTCAACCATCCATCTTTCAAAGTCTAGGAATTAAGCTGGAATATATTGTTTCTTCTAAATTGCTTATATAATACGTCCCAAGGCATGTTGCACCATGAATTTCTAGACTCAACCAATTTGCGCACTTATCACGTCACTGCGGTTTAGAGTTGAAGAGTATTACAATTCTCAAGAAAACCTTAAGGATCACTAGTGGAGACTTTAGCTTGTGAGATTCGTGCCTTTCAACCTTTCAGAGAGTTTTACACAATCTCCGAGTCACAAGTTGATTCAACTTCTTTTGGGTCCGCACTTAAATTGTTGCATGATCTCATTATTCTTCATTAAAAAATTTGAGTTGATCACTGAGAATGATATCACTTTCGAGTTGTAAGAAACACGTGTCTTGAAATTTGTCCCGATCACCATACTTTCACCCATACACCAACCAAATTCCATTTTATCATACATCCATACACCTTCCATTTTTCATATCATCACCATATATCATACCACCCATTTCCATATCAATTCCATTTTCCACCCACCATGTTGAAAAATGGAAGAGTGTTGAAGATAAAAGGAGAAGATCCGTCAAAGGGAGTGTTTGCATTTTTAGCGAATATCTCTCCCCAAAGTTCGATTCAGATGGAGAAAAATTAAATACAAATCTATGTTGGGGTTATTTGTATTTTTAGCAGATTTATATCATACATTGATGAGTATTTGGAAAAGAAGAAAACTAGGAAGTTGCAGTCAAGAAATAAATACATTTGTTCGTCAAAGTGTAGAACACTCCTCTCACACATCGCATATCCATCCATCATTTCACACATCCATCCTATCCTACCCACATCATCATATCCTTCCCATTTCATTTCCCCCTCACCCAATCATACATGTTTTTCCCTAGATGTTCGGGCAAATGAAAGTAAACGTGGTGAATAACTCGACATTCTCACTATAGTGATTAGCATTCTTTCATGAGATCATTTTTCTTTCTATATGTTCTTTCTTTCTTATGTGTGTGTGAGACGTTTGAACTTGCTTACATTTACTCACCTCCTCACACACAAGTGCGATACACTTACCCTAATCTCGAGAGTTCATTTGAGAGAGCTATATCTAGTGAGATTTGAGGTTGAAGAGTTAATTCAGAAAAGGCAATCTAGGAATTATTCTTGTGATACTCGACCCGTTTTGACTGATTTACACCACACACGTTGAGATCTAGGAAGGATGTGCCTTGAGTATTTACTTAGCAAAACTTTTTACAAATTCTAGCTTGTATTTTTCAAAATATTTCTCATATGATGGATTGTGTGATTATTCTACGTCTAATAAGAGATTGACTGCTTTTCAATAAATTTTTGCAAATAAAGACTTTTGTGGGTATATTCATTGCAAACCCTCACGAGATATAGGTTTAAAGGCTTGTTGCACATGCTAAGTGCAATCGCAAGTGCATGCGAAAGTGGTACACTTTTGGTTACTCATCTTTCACTTTCTCTCTATCATATTGCTCGAGAACTAGCAACGCTCTGTTTGGGGGTGGAGTGATAAGCACCCAAAACTGTACATTTTATACCACGAATAGACGTACTTTAGTTGCTAATTTTCGACAATTTGGGTCTTATGTGCTTTATTGTGTATTTTGTAGGTCGAATGTACGTTGCGGTGTTTAAATGCGTATTTCAAGACAATTGTGAAGATTATGGAGCTAATTACCAATCCCGTAACCCTATCCTACCCTAACCTAGCCTAAACTGTGTCCCGATCCGTGTGTGTTTGATTTGTTCCCTTTCCTATTTTTTATATTTTTTAGATTTATAAACGAGTTGTTTTTATTTTTAGGGTTTATTTTAAATTTATTTAGAATTTTCTAGGATTCATTTTCTATTTTTTATATTTTTTATTTTGATTTTGATTTTGATTAGTTTTTAGTTTTTATTTTATTTTATCTTATTTTATTAAGATTTGTTTTTAGGAGTTTATTTTTAATTTTATTATATATTACTTTTTTTTAGATATTTAGTTTTTATATTTTTATTAGGTTTTTAGTTTTATTTCTTTTAATTCTTTTATTTTAGTTTTATTTTATAGATTATAAGTTTTATTTTATTTTAATTTTATTTTTTAGAGATTTAATTTTTTTAGGATTTTAGTTATTTTAATTTTCATTTTTTAGGGTCAAATTAAACACACACACACAAACAAATCCCATACACTATCCTACACCTAAACACTACCTCACTCACCCTCACCTTACAACCATACTCCCTCACACACCCAATCCTTTCCGCTTCATCTTCCCCACCAAACCCATATTCACTCTCTCTCCAACCACCATTAACACCAAGACCCAACTCAATCAACATCACCAAACCAAACCACCATAAACCCCTTGTCAACCTCCGCCCGAGAATACGCCGGAGATATCCCATGCTCGTACCAGCTTCGGTGAAACCCAAACTCCGGCCGACCTGAACCGCGACTCGGGCATCCATTACCCGCACCCAAAAACCCGCTGACCTAGCCCCAGACCCGTCTCTCTCTGCTCCAATCCAAACCCCAGCGCTGATCTCCCAAAACCCGGACCTCCGTCGCCCGGCACCCTTCTGTCGATCCACCTCTGGCGGAGCGCCATGCAACCCGGTCGGAGCTCCTACCCCATTCCACTACCAAACCACAATGAACCAGATCCAACTCCACAACCCATTACCCATGTCCATACCCATTTACACCCATTTTCCTCTTCCAAGACCCACATCATATTTCTCCCAAAAGCCACGTTGTGTACCTGTATCAAGCCAAACTAAACCAAATGCAAACCAAAACCCATTTAGCCCACATGTTAATTAAACCTCTTTTAACACCAATTCTAAAATTACCCTCATATGCAAATCTCATTTTATTCCCTCACCTCACTTCCCACATGACCCCACACAACCCATGCACATGTGTGCATAATTCCCTGGATACCCTCACCCAAATACCTTCCATATCCCATTCACCCGTATCTTCTCATTTTTACCCCCATGCTCCATACCTACTATTTAAAGAAGAAGAAGAAGACCCATTTTCAAAGGATCTCAAATTTAGTTTTAAGCTTTGTATGATAAAATTATCTCCACCCCTCTATGTTGAGTATTTGCATTTTTAGTAAATACCTCAATATAGAGGTGTGTAGTGAAATTTATCTCTAGGATAAATTTCACCCCACCCATCTATTATGAATTTTTGCATTTTCAGCAATTATTTCAAAATAGATTGATGTAGTTGAATTTATCCCTTATGGTTGGTAAATTCTAATCCATTCCTTTATGTTGAGATTTTGCATTTTTAGCAATTATCTTAATATAAAGTAATGATCTAGAATTTATTTCTTTGGATGAGTTCTAATGTACAATTTTATAATGTTAGGATTTGCATTTTTAGCAAATCTCTTTTATTATTTAATTATCTATTATGAATTCATCCACTATCCTTTTTATTTTTATTTTTTGTTTTTAGTTTAAATTCAACAAATACATGAGTGAGGGATTGTAATTGAGAGATTGTTGATGTAATTGAAGTTTTCATTTCAATTCAAGGCTTAAATGGGTTTGATCTATTCCTCTCTTATTACTTTTAGTTTAGTCCTCACATGCTTTCGGTTGTTTATCTTATATTTTTTGGATGATGATTATTGAAGGCTAATCTCCTATTTATGGGATGAAATTTTGAAGTCCTCATGAGTCCAATTTCGTTAGTTTACTTATTAGGACAATTTTGTTTATTTCACTTTTCTTAAATTAGCTTTTACTTCTTAATTAGTAGTTATAAAAATTAGTATAGTTAATTAGTTAAAAAAATACCGTGAAAAATACATATAAAATATAAATAGCAAAAATATAAATATAATAATAAAATACAAATGAATCTGTATATGTCCTCTCCAATTTTGTGTTTCATCCTTTGATGTGGATTGATATCTCACTTACCTCTATATTCTAGTTTTGTTCTACTTTTATAGGTTTGTGAAGATTTTTTATGGATAGAGGAATTGCACAACGACACATACAATAGAGAAGCAATTTTCTTTCTATCAAATGGCGCCGTTGCCGATCTTTGGAACTTGAAGCACTTGCGATGATTACCTATTTGTGATTCATTTGTATCGCACTTTTTATTGTTTTAGTACCATTTTTTTAATTTTAGAAGGCTTGTATTAGGTTTATTTTATCATTGATTGTATTGCAGTGCATAGAGACACATTTATTTAATTCTTCATTTTAAAAATTATAATAATCGAAGACAAGCGTGATAGGAAAATCGGACAAGGTAGAGAGAGGTGTCCAAAGGCGAGGAAACGAAGCCTCTCTACCTTGGGTCGGTAGGACTCCCGGGGCCGACTGAGATAGGTGTGATCTCCCCCCGATCGACTCAAATTTTTCGACACCCCACGGCCTAAAAGTCGTGGGAGGTACATTTCTCAAACCCTCGCGCCTCTCCTGTTAGCAATTCATTTATTGTGTGTGTTTGTGTGCTCTTATTTGAATTTCTTCTCGCATTTATTTTTGAATGGCGTGATGAATTAATTGACTAAGACCTACACCCGGTCACTCACAAGAAGGGATTTCATCACCCGACTCACTCGCTTACCATTGTGTGCTACCTAGCCATTACTAAATTTAAAATCAATTAACTAGGTAGCCCAATAGGAGAATAATTAGCAAAGGCGATCACTAAGAAAATTCCGTGAATTTTTATCTCCCGCGGACTGAATTAAAATTTGACTACCCATTTCACTAAATTTAAAGATAAAAATTGGCTATGTGCTAGTTAGGAATTCTCCTTAACTTGTGTATGTCCAATTCATTTTTCGGTAGTCGATTTTAATTAGTTCCTCCAATTCAAAGAATCCACCTATTTTTCGCACTCTTTTCTTCCAAAAAAATCCAAAAAAATCCAAAAATATTTTTTTTCCCACTATTTTCTTCTAAAAAATCCAAAAACATTTTCTTCCTTTATTTTTTTTAGAAAAATCCAAAAATATTTTTTTTTCCCACTGTTTTCTTTCAAAAAAAAAATCCAAAAACATTTTCTGCCTTTCATTCTCTAAAAATCCCAAAAATATTTCCTTTCTTTTTCAAATTATTCAAAAATCACAAAAAAAAGAACATCTTGAAAAAAAAATAAGGTCGTGATCGATATTTCTTCACCCTCACCTTTGTCAAATTATTCAACAAGACTGACGCTTCAGTTTTGTTTGGGGGTGATTCTCATCACCTAATTTTTCTGTCACCCCGTGCTTTTATAGATCTTATCTTTAGGGTGAGATTCCATCGGTTTAGCTGAAGACATTAAACTTAGCGCTACCGGGAGGCATACCGTGTTTCTTGTACTAGTCTCATCCTGTTTGCGGGTGGTGTTTCACATCACCCTATATTTTGCCATGTTTATAGACTTGTACATTTTTTTTCTCTCATTTCATTCAGGTTTATTCTTGGCTACATCTTTCCACTTCATTAGCGGTTGATTCTGGTAATCTCTTTCCTACCTTATGCTCTCAATTTTAAAAATCATTTTACTTAACATCGAGGACGATGTTCCTTTTTGTTTGGGGGTGGGGAATTTTATCAAAATTGTACCTCTTTTGAAAAATTTTGATTTTGAAACCTGATTTTTAAAAGTTTGCGCAGTTTCTTTCATCTCACTCATTGATGTGAATTTTCAATCATCCATCTTTCAAAGTCTAGGAATTAAGCTAGAATATATTGTTTCTTCTAAATAGCTTATAGAATACGTCCCAACGCATGTTGCACCATGAATTTCTAGACTCAACAAATTTGCGCACTTATCACGTCACTACGGTTTAGAGTTGAAGAGTATTACAATTCTCAAGAAAACCTTAAGGATCACTAGTGGAGACTTTAGCTTGTGAGATTCGTGCCTTTCAACCTTTCAGAGGATTTTATGCAATCTCCGACTCACAAGTTGATTCAACTTCTTTTGGATCCGCACTTAAATTGTTGCATGATCTCATTATTCTTCATTAAAAATTTTGAGTTGATCACTGAGAACGACATCACTTTCGAGTTGTAAGAAACATATGTCTTGAAGTTTGTCCCGATCACCATACTTTCACCCATACACCAACCAAATTCCATTTTATCATACATCCATACACCTTCCATTTTCCATATCATCACCATATATCATACCACCCATTTCCATATCAATTCCATTTTCCACCCACCATATTGAAAAATGGAAAAGTGTTGAAGGTAAAAGGAGAAGATCCATCAAAGAGAGTGTTTGCATTTTTAGCGAATATCTCTCCCCAAAATTCGATTCAGATGGAGAAAAATTAAATACAAATCTATGTTGGGGTTATTTGTATTTTTAGCAGATTTATCTCATACATTGATGAGTATTTGGAAAAGAAGAAAAATAGAAAGTTGCAGTCAAGAAATAAAGACATTTGTTCGTCAAAGTGTAGAACACTCCTCTCACACATCGCATATCCATCCATCATTTCACACATCCATCCTATCCTACCCACATCATCATATCCTTCTCATTTCATTTCCCCCTCACCCAATCATACATGTTTTTCCCTAGATGTTCGGGCAAATGAAAGTCAACGTGGTGAATAACTCGACGTTCTCACTATAGTGATTAGCATTCTTTCATGAGATCATTTTTCTTTCTATATGTTCGTTCTTTCTTATGTGTGTGTGAGACGTTTGAACTTGCTTACATTTACTCACCTCCTCACACACAAGTGCGATACACTTACCCTAATCTCGAGAGTTCGTTTGGGAGAGCTATATCTAGTGAGATTTGAAGTTGAAGAGTTGATTTCGAAAAGGCAATCTAGGAATTACTCTTGTGATACTCGACCCATTTTGACTGATTTAAACCACACACATTGAGTTCTAGGGAGGATGTGCCTTGAGTATTTACTAAACAAAACTTTTTACAAATTCTAGCTTGTATTTCTCAAAATATTTCTCTTATGATGGATTGTACGATTATTCTACGTCTAATAAGAGATTGACTGCTTTTCAATAATTTTTTGCAAATAAAAAATTTTGTGGGTATATTCCCTGCAAACCCTCACGAGACATAACTCGTCCTGTAAGGCAACCTACAGGTTTAAAGTCTTGTTGCACATGCTAAGTGCAATCGCAAGTGCACGCGAAAGTGATACACTTTTGTTTACTTATCTTTCTCTTTCTCTCTATCATATTGCTCGAGAACTAGCAACGCTCTGATTGGGGTGGAGTGATAAGCACCCAAAACTGTACATTTTATACCCCGAATAGACGTACTTTAGGTTCTAATTCTCGACAATTTGGATCTTATGTGCTTTATTGTGTATTTTGTAGGTCGAATGCACGTTGCGGCGTTCAAACGCGTATTTCAAGGCAATTGTACATATTATGGAGCTAATTACCAATCCCGTAACCCTAGCCTACCCTAACCTAGCCTAAACTCTGTCCCGAGTCGTGTGTGTTTGATTTGTTCCCTTTCGTATTTTTTATATTTTTAATTGTGTCGTTTTTATTTTTAGGGTTTATTTTAAATTTATTTAGAATTTTCTAGTATTCATTTTCTATTTTTTATATTTTTTTATTTTGATTTTGATTTTGCTTTTGATTTTGATTAGTTTTTAGTTTTTATTTTATTTTATCTAATTTTATTAAGATTTGTTTTTAGGAGTTTATTTTTAATTTTATTATATATTACTTTTTTTAGATATTTAGTTTTTATATTTTTATTAGGTTTTTAGTTTTATTTCTTTTATTTTAGTTTTATTTTACAGATTAGAAGTTTTATTTTATTTTAATTTTAGTTTTTAGAGATTTTATTTTTTTAGGATTTTAGTTATTTTAATTTTCATTTTTTAGGGTCAAATTAAACACACACACACAAACAAATCCCATACACTATCCTACACCTAAACACTACCTCACTCACCCTCACCTTACAACCATACTCCCTCACACACCCAATCCTTTCCACTTCATCTTCCCCAACAAACCCATATTCACTCTCTCTCCAACCACCGCTAACACCAAGACCCAACTCAATCAACATCACCATACCAAACCACCATAAACCCCCTGTCAACCTCCGCCCGAGAACACGCCGAAGATACCCCATGCTCGTACCAGCTTCGGTGCTACCCAAACTCCGGCCGACCTGAACCGCGACCCGGGTATCCCTTACCCGCGCCTAGAAACCCACTGACCTAGCCCCAGACCCGTCTCTCTCCTCTCCAATCCAAACCTCGGTGCCGATCTCCCAAAACCAGGACCTCCGTCGCCCGGCACTCTTCTGTCGATCCACCTCTGGCGGACCACCACGCAACCCGATTGGAGCTCCTACCCCATTCCACTACCAAACCACCACGAACCAGATCTAACTCCACAACCCATTACCCATGTCCATACCCATTTACACCCATTTTTCTCTTCCAAGACCCACATCCCATTTCTCCCAAAAGCCACGATGTGTACCTGTATCAAGCCAAACTAAACCAAATGCAAACCAAAACCCATTTACCCCACACGTTAATTAAACCTCTTTTAACCCCAATTCCAAAATTACCCTCATATGCAAATGTCATTTTATTCCCTCACCTCACTTCCCACATGACCTCACACAACCCATGCACATGCACTACACCAAATCTGCCTAATTGTCATGGTCATTGACCTTGACAAGTTAGACTTGTCAAGGTCAATGACCGTGACAATTCAGGGCGAGACAACTTTTTTTGTCACGGACGTGTCACGGTCATTGACCGTGACAAGTTCGTTAGAAATGTCACGGTCGTGTCACGATCATGGCCCGTGACAAGTTTAGTCACGGTTCATAACCGTGACAAATCCTTGACCCTTTTTTATAAAAAAAAATTGTCATGGTCAATGACCGTGACAAGTCCGTGACAACCATATTTGTCAAGTACTTGTTACGGTCAATGACCGTGACAATTCTGGACAGAATTTTAAAAAAATCTGTTGGGCAGTATGACCACTGCCACTGCCCAGCAGTATATTTGTACCTGTTATAGCAACGTTGTACCTGTTTAAACATCATATATCCAAACAAACTAAAGATAATGCAAATATATATTCAAAATAGAAACAATATACATGACGATATAATCCAAATATAATTAAAATGTACCAACTTAAAAATAATGTCACTATATGTCTGGGGTAAATGTGAGGAGCTGAGTAGGCCACACGATATAAGAATTGACACACCCACTAATATACATTGTGCCTCATTGTTCGCGAAACCACAATAGGGAGTTCTCCTTCCCGGGTATCACATGCGTGACGAGCACTTTGGACTCGATCTCTTGAAGCGCACGTCCATGAACTATTCCACCCTGGATGATATTCGGGTTCCTCAAACCCCGCCCTATCCACTGGCCATCAAATACGTCCAATATGAACACGCTCAGCCAACTAATTGTCGACATCGGTCTGGGGAAGGGAGCCAAATAAGGAAGTGGATCATCGAAGTACGCACGTGTCGGTGATGAAGCAGCAAGGTCCACATCCTCGTCATCCTGCGCCTCGTTCTCCCGCACCTCCTCCTCCTCCTCCTCCACCGCCTTCTCCTTCCCTTTCCCCTTACAGTCTTCGCCCAACGTACGCTTCATGAATGAGTATATATCTTGGACCGTCGCCTCCAAACGGGACAGCTTCGCGTCATGTGAAGCCACCGTTCGAGCCAACCTGGTGTCGCTCGTCTCCAATCCGATGATCCTAGATTTGGCCACCCGCGAGCTCACCCCCTTGTCCTCCCCTTGCGATCAGAGCCAAGCACTTGGCTGAGAGCGTCTGTGGACAAAGACGCCTTGTCGGCATCAGACTGCGACTCATGCACTTCCTTAAGCTTTGCCTGAAACGATAAAAAGCACATGATTAGTAAAATAAGTAAACTAAAAAATTATAACGTAAAAAATAAACTGTCGGATTACTTATAATCGTGTCCGCGACGCTCGAGGACACCTCCTTGTCCTTCCCCTTCTTCGTCCGAAGAGCCACATAAGTATCGAGCCTATGTGGCTTACCCCCTGGGCCACTCCCTACCCCCTGAAATAAAATAAAGTAAAATTAGTATCGGCCCCGCAAAGTAAAATAATGAAGAATAATATATTTCTGTAGTTATAGAAAAATTAAATCTTACCTTCATCCTATGCTCCACCTCGGCGTAAGACGTCCGGCCGGAGTAGTGCACGTCCGTCTTTTTTGCCCGATTTTCCCTCCCCGATTGGCGAGATGTCAATTGTCGATCCTCGATCTCATTGTCAATGAACTTTTGCCATTGTGCCAATGAGATCGGCTCCTTGGGCGGGACGGATCCACCCCATTGGATAACGGACTCTCGTGTTTTTCCAAAGTACCGTGTCCGCATATTTTTCTTCCACGTCTTGTGTTGCTCCCTCAACTGCTCCAAGACGGAATCGCGTAGCTTTGGATCCAAGTTGAATTGTTCATGTCCAACAAATACAATATTAGTTGCGAATAAATATAAATATAAATATAAATATAAATATAAATATAAATATAAATATAAATATAAATATAAATATAAATATAAATATAAAATGAAATTGAAATTGAAATATTCATATAAATATAAATATATTACCTATAGTGCCGCCCAAACAGCTAACTTGAGCTCATATGGCGCCTCCTTCCAACTCATAAACCCCGGGCCGATGACCGTCTTTAGCAGCTCGAGGGATCTCGCTAATAGCTCCGATTTTTTCTCGATGATAATCCCAAATTTGCCATATTTGGGGAGCCTAGGGGCCGAGGAGCCCTCGTCGCCTTCGCTACCACCGAGCCCAGACGACATCATCATAAACAGCATCATCATCTTCGCCTTAATACCTGAAGGAGACATTTGCTGTAAAAAAATGTTATTAGTACAAATAAAAAAAAATTGTTATTAGTCACATAGACACACACCCCTACCCCACCCCCATCCCTACCCCCACCTCCTCCCCCCCACACCCCACCCCCACCACACACACGCACACGTACCCCCACCACCACCCCACCCCCTCCCCCCACCACACCCCCTCCCCCACCACACACCACCACACACATATACACATACACACATAAATATGTCTAAATGAGTTGAAAACATCTAACGTGGATACATGTATCGAGATTTTATGTCATCTATTGGAACTATTAAAAAAAATCTTCTTTGTTTAAGGTAATTGACACTTAATAAATCTTATTGCAAGTGAAAACATTTTTTGGACAAAAAAAATCATTGAAGTCATTTTGTTGGAGGTCATATGCTTCAAGATCGCAGGTTTACTTCGGTGATATCATTTTATGTTAGGAGTAGATGGGTTTTATGTATTTTTTCTATTGGGACGAGTGAAATATTTGAAAAACTTATTATTACCATTAATGTTTTGATTGAAGTAACTTTGATTTTGGTTGGTGGATATGATGTTAGAATTGTTGATTGTGTAGAGAGATTTTACTTATATTTGAAAAACTTATTATTACCATTATTGTATGTTATATATGTTACAATGGTATGATGTTATATATTATTTATAAGAGGTTTTGTTTATTATTATATATATTATATATGTCGGAATATATGTAAAGCATGGAATAAATGTTATATATTATGTCCGTTCGAATGCCTCAAAATAAAAAATTCCAAAATTATTTTTAAAACTTGTTCCTAGATCCCAATACTTCAAAAGGTAAATACACAACTCAAAAAAATTCTTCAATACTTCAAAAGGTTTTTAAAACACATTTTATGAAAAAATTCTCTCAATTTAAAAAACATCTTAGTGTGTGCAATTAGCCAATATTATATCAAACTTCTCGAAAGGATATAGTCATCATATTCAATCATGGAAGGCTCCAATGAGAGATAGTGCATGATCTTCAATCTTTAGTCCTTAAGGTTCATTTGACCTAAACTAGATTATGTCTCACTCATAACGAACCAAGTCTATTTAACTTGATAGACTCAAACGTTTTGATACATGAGAGAGCCAATTTATATATAATACAAATGTTTACATTTTCAGTAAGACTTTTGACAACATTTAGTGAACAATAATGGTTCTTTCGCTTTTGTTTGTTAAATACTAATCTACTAAGAATTTGGCGACATCCACGATGAAAAAAATTGGTAGGAGAAAAATGCTACCAATTTAATGTTTTAATGGTGAAGGAAAGTTCAAAATAACCTGCATTATTAAAAAATAAACATCTTTCAACAGAAAGAATGCATTGATTTCTTTAACTCCAAGAATACAAATTCTAGAATCACTTAGAAATAAAATCACAACGAATTATTTTGTATCTTTAACCATAGTCAAAATATCGTAATCTTCCCTTTGAAATTAAAATTAGACACAAATATACAAGTACAAATATCTTCAATGTGGAATTAAGTCGATAACACTAATATTCTAAAGTTCATGAACTATATCTAACCTAAGACAAAAGTATAGGTTAAGCAACAACATATTAACATGTGAATTGTCTAATTCGAATGAAAATGAGTTAATCTTTATATACATAATCATCAATATTAATCTAAATTAGCTTATACCCATACAAGGCTAATTTTATATACATAATCATCAATGTTTTGCCTCTAATATAACAACCCCCTATTTTCCACATACTCACCCACCACATACACACACACACACACACATATATATATATACACACAAACATATATATAAATGGAAGAGAGAGAGAGAGAGAGAGAGAGAGAGAGAGAGAGAGAGAACAGCGTAGAGAGAGAGAGAGAGTTGTAAAAAGGAGGGAACGGCGGGGGGGAAAAAAGAAGGGGAAAGGGTTTTTTCTGAAGAAGTTGTCACGATCGTGTCAAGGTCCTTGACCGTGATAAATATTTAAAGAATTATCACGGTCATTGACCGTGACAAGTAAATTTGTCACGGACTTGTCACGGTCAATGACCGTGACAATTCTTTGTCACAGTCGTGTCAAGGTCAATGACCATGACACAAAACGCGTGTTTTTTGTCACGATCAATGACCTTGACAAGGGTGGCCGGCTGAAAGCTGACAATTTTGTCATTTTGGTGTAGTGATGTGTGCATAATTCCCTAGATACCCTCACCCAAATACCTTCCATATCCCATTCACCCATGTCTTCTCATTTTTACCCCCATGCTCCATACCTACTATTTAAAGAAGAAGAAGAAGACCCATTTTCAAAGGATCTCAAATTTAGTTTTAATCTTTGTGTGATAAAATTATCTCCACCCCTCTATGTTGAGTATTTACATTTTTAGCAAATACCTCAATATAAAGGTGTGTAGTGAAATTTATTTTCACCCCACCCATCTATTATGAATTTTTGCATTTTTAGCAATTATTTCAAAATAGATTGATGTAGTTGAATTTATCCCTTATGGTTGGTAAATTCTAATCCATTCCTTTATGTTGAGATTTTGCATTTTTAGCAATTATCTCAATATAAAGTAATGATGTAGAATTTATTTCTTTGGATGAGTTCTAATGTACAATTTTATAATGTTAGGATTTTCATTTTTAGCAAATCTCTTTTATTATTTAATTGCCCATTATGAATTCATCCACTATCTTTTTTTGTTTTTTGTAGTTTTTAGTTTAGATTCAATAAATACATGAGTGAGAGATTGTTAATATAATTGAAGTTTCTATTTCAATTCAAGGCTTAAATGGGCTTGATCTATTCCTATCTTATTACTTTTAGTTTAATCCTCACATGCTTTCAATTGTTTATCTTATATTTTTTGGATGATGATTATTGAGGGCTAATCTTCCATTTATGGGATGAAATTTTTAAGTCCTCATGAGTCCAATTTTGTTAGTTTACTTATTAGGACAATTTTGTTTATCTCACTTTTCTTAAATTAACTTTTACTTCTTAATTAGTAGTTATAAAAATTAGTATAGTTAATTAGTTAAAAAAATCCCTTAAAAAATCCATAAAAAAATATAAATAGCAAAAATATAAATATAATAATAAAATGCAAATGAATCTATATATGTCCTCTCCAATTTTGTGTTTCATCCTTTGATGTAGATTGATACCTCAATTACCGCTATATTCTAGTTTTGTTCTACTTTTATAGGTTTGTGAAGATTTTTGATGGATAGAGGAATTGCACAATGACACACATAATAGAGAAGCAATTTTTTTTCTATCAGGAGGCCTATAAACTCTCTGACGAATTCCAAGGTTTTGGTCTTGAATACTTGGAGAGTGGAATCAAGACGTCCTATCGGTGGGTCATCTTGAAATTTGCTGACGCAGTGTATTTGTCCTTCTCTAGAGGCAATAGAGCTAGACGACCCTCTGATATCTGAGTCTCTAGCCCATGTGGAGTCTCAGGTAAATGTTGAAGGCAACGGTACGTCTGAGGATCGACCTTCTGCTGCGGTTGTCGATAGGACTCTAACCTGACGATGCTAGGCCTCTACCTTCTGATGTTGCTCATTAGGGTAGCCGTTTGTGGCCTATACCCTCTACTTGTAAAGCTTATGTCTTTTACTTTCTTTTAAACATGTACTGTAACTCTTCATATTTGTAATGAAAATGCCCTATTTTTCATTTAATCTTCTATTTTGCCTCTTTTATGATTTGTGCTAATGTGCCTCCAAGTCCTCCCTAGTCTTTCTTGAGAGTGAATGGAGAGTCGTCCCTACCATTCACACTCATCCTAGCCGAGGGTAGCTATTCACCAAATTAATGGTGTTTTAAAACATTAAGTCCCCCCTCGTCTTTCTTGAGAGTGAATGGAGGGTCGTCCCTACCATTCACTCTCATCCTAGCCGAGGGTAGTTATCCATCAAATTAATGGTGTTTTAAAATATTATGTCCTCCCTCGTCTTTCTTGAGAGTGAATGGAGGGTTGTACTTACCATTCACCCTCATCTTAGCCGAGGGTAGTTATCCACTAAATTAATGGTGTTTTAAAACATTAAGTCCTCCCTCGTTTTTCTTGAGAGTGAATGGAGGATCGTCCCTACCATTCACCCTCATCCTAGCCGAGGGTAGTTATCCACCAAATTAATGGTGTTTTAAAACATTGTCCTCCCTCGTCTTTCTTGGGAGTGAGTGGAGGGTCATCCCTACTATTCACTCTCATCTTAGCCAAGGGAGATAATCCACCAAGTTAATGATGTTTTCAGATATTAAGTGCTCCCTCGTCTTTCTTGAGAGTGAATGGAGTTCGTCCCCACCATTCACCCTCATCCTAGTCGAGGGTAGTTAATCCACCAAGTTAATGATGTTTTCTGATATTAAGTGCTCCCTCGTCTTTATTGAGAGTGAATGGAGGGTTGTCCCTACCATTCACCCTCATCCTAGCCGAGGGTAGTTATCCACCAAATTAATGGTGTTTTAAAACATTAAGTCCTCCCTCATCTTTCTTGAGAGTTAATGGAGGGTCATCCCTACCATTCACCCTCATCCTAGACGAGGGTAGTTATCCACCAAATTAATGGTGTTTTAAAACATTAAGTCATCCCTCGTCTTTCTTGAGAGTGAATGGAGGGTCGTCCTTACCATTCACCCTCATCCTAGTCAAGGGTAGTTATCCACCAAATTAATGGTGTTTTAAAACATTAAGTCCTCCCTCGTCTTTCTTGAGAGTGAATGGAGGGTCCTCCCTACCATTCACCCTCATACTAGCCGAGGGTAGTTATCCACCAAATTAATGGTGTTTTAAGACTAAATGCTCCCCGATGTTATTGACAGCGTGTGGATGAGGTTGTTCCCATTCATGTTGTCATATCACCAAAGAGCATTTAAGACTACTTCACCACGAATGATGTATTGAAACTTATCATGGATTACCCCAACAGATATCTAAATTAACAAACATAAGATGAGGGGCCAATAGGATATTCTCATTAACATTGTAAGTGTTTTATGAAACAAAACATTCATTACAACTATGAGCCAGTAGGACATTAACTACAACATTATTGATAGTATTTCTTTAGATGATCTGTGTTCCAGGGGTTCGAAAAGGGTTCCCTTTCAAGGTTCTCTAGTCTATAGGTTCCATGGATAACTTCATCAATGACCCTATATGGTCCATGCCAATTTGGGTGGAGCTTGTTAGGTTTTTGCCATGTCTTTTTTAGGAATAGGTCTTCTATAGCGATCGGCCTTTGTTTTACCCTCTGATTGTAAAACCTACCAGTCCTCTGCTGGTAGGCTGCTTATCTTATCTCAGCGTCTTCTCTTCTTTCCTCAATCAAGTCTAGATTGAGTCTCCTTTCTTCCATATTTCTCTAAGGACCATACATTTGTACTCTGTGAGTAGGAAACCCAATTTCGGTGGGGATGACGGCTTCTGAGCCATATGCCAATATAAAAGGGGTTTCCCCTGTAGGAGTTTTTGGCGTTGTCCTGTAGGCCCATAGCACAGCGTATACCTCCTCAACCCATCTTCATTTTTCCTCCTTGAGTTTTTTCTTGATCCCGTCTAGGATTTTTCTGTTTGTAACCTTAGTTTTCCTATTAGCCTGAGGTTGGCCTGGGGTAAAGAAGAATTATTTAACCCACACTCTTTCGCAGTATTTCTCCAGGGATACATTCTTGAACTGATTCCCGTTATCTGAGATGAGAGTGTTCGGGAGACCATACCTGCATATGATGTTCTTCCAGATGAACTGGAAGGTCTTCTTCTCAGTGATTGTTACCAATGTCTCCGCTTTCACCCATTTTAAAAAATAATCAATTGCTGTAATCAAGTATCAATAGTTATTAATAGCCCCAGGAAAGGGTCCTACCAAATTGATTCCCCATACTGCAAATGTCCATGGGGATGTAATGGAGGTAAGAGGCTGATGGGGCTGATGAGGGATGGTGGCGAATATCTGACATTTATCACACTTCCTCACATATACCGTAGCATCTTTTGCTAAGATGGGCCACCAGTACCCTTGTGTGACTATTCTCTTTACTAACGACCTACCCCCAATATGGTTTGAATAAGACCATTCGTACACATCTTGCAAGATATATGGAACCTCAGGCGGGTGCACACATCTGAGCAAAGGGAGTAAGAATCCCTTTTTGTACAAGGTGTCTTCGATGACACTGAATTTCGTAGCTCTGTACCTTAACTTCTTCCTTTCTTGCTTTGCCTCTAGCATCTCCCCCTCTTTAATGTATCTGACTAGGGGGTCCATCCATGAAGCTTCCCTTTTTATATTTAAACAAGGGCCCAACGTTCCATCTACGCCTTCAATCGTTGGCTCAAGCAAAATTTCCACTGGGATTGTTCTCCTGATATTTGTCCTAGTTGCTGAGGCTAGCCTAGCAAGTGCATCAGCTCGACCATTATCCAATCGAGGTATCCTCTTTAACTTTACTTCCCTGAAGCTCTTAAACAGCGACTTTACTCTCTCAAGGTATTTGTCCATCCTCTCATCTTTAGCCTCATATGCCCCTAGTATTTGATTAACAACCAAACTTGAATCACTATGCACCAAGATCTATCCAACACTAAGAGACCTATCTAAGGAGAGGCCTGTTATGAGTGCCTCATATTCAGACTCATTATTGGAGGCTTTAAATTTGAACCTCAGGGCGTACTCAATGTCCGTACCATTGGGTGCTAACACTATTAATCCAGCTCCACTTCCACTCTCGCAGGAGGAACCATCAACAAAGAGATTCCACACGACCTGTTCTTCTGAGAAATTTTTTTCAGTGAGGGATCCCTGTCTAAAGAGGTATCTCCCCTCTTCATTTTCGATAACTTTTTCTCTGACGGTGCTTGTCTCAGCCTTATCTGTGGACGGGTCAATAATTCTGTCTTGCTGGATATCTGTCTTCTCGAGGTTCTCATTTTCAGCCTCATCCTCTTCTTAAGTAAATTCAGCCACGAAATCTGCTAATGCTTGCCCCTTGATGGCCATCCTAGGTTGATACACAATATCAAACTCTCCTAACTCTATAGCCCAGGCCATTAGCCTCCCTGATTTTTCTGGCTTGTGTATAACCTGCCTAAGAGGGGAATCGATGAGGATGACCATTGTATGGGACTGGAAGTACAACTTCATCTTCCTTGAGGCGTGAATCAAAGCATAGGCCAACTTCTCCATCCTAGGGTACCTTTGCTCTGCCCCTTGGAGTGCTTTACTATTGAAATAAACTAGCTTTTGCACTCCGTCTTCTTCTCTCACAATAGCAGTGCTGATGGCTGACTCTGAGACGGTTAGGTACACGTATAATCTTTCGCCTTGCACTGGACGGGATAAGAGTAAAGGGGACCCTAGATAGGACTTTAGCTCTTTAAAAGCCTTATCGTACTCTTCGCTCCATTCAAAATCTTTTTTGAGAACCTTGAAGAACGGTAGAAACTTGTCTGTGGCTCTGGATACGAACCTGTTCAAAGCAGCCACTCGTCTTGTGAGCCTCTGAACATCTTTAATGGCCTTGGGGGTCTTCATTTCTATCAGGGCTTTTATCTTCTCAGGATTGGCCTCGATACCCCTTTGATTGACGATATATCCTAAGAACTTTCCTGCACCAACCCCAAAAACGCATTTGGTTGGGTTGAGATTCATCTGGTACTTGTCCATCGTGTCAAAGGTCCTATCAAGGTCGGCCATATGATCTTTGTGTTTCAAGCTCTTGGTCAACATGTCATCCACATAGACTTCCCAATTTGGTCTTCGAACATTTTATTCACAAGGCGCTGATACGTTGCCCCTCATTTTTTAGGCCAAAGGGCATGACCCTATAATAGTATGTCCCCTTGTCGGTGATGAAGGCCATTTTTTTTTAGTCTTCAGGGTTCATGAAGATCTGGTTGTAGCCCGAATATGCATCCATGAAGCTCATTATCTCATGGTCTGTAGTAGCGTCCACCATCTGATTAATGCGGGGAAGAGGGAAATTATCTATGGGGCAATGTTTGTTGAGGTTAGTGAAGTCCACACACATCCTCCATTTCCCATTGGCTTTAGGGACTATGACCGCGTTAGACAACCATTCGGGATAGATGACCTCCCTGATAAACTCAGCCTCTTCTAGCTTCTTGACCTCATCCCTTATGACCTCATACTTTTCTGGAGAATAAATTCTCCTCTTTTATTTTATCGGCTTTACGTCCTCTATCACGTTGAGCTTGTGACACATGATCTCAGGGTCAATTCCCGGCATGTCTGCATGACTCCATACAAAGACGTTTTGTCTTCTCCTTAACATCTTGGTGAGATCTTCTTTTATATCTGGCCTTAGAGCTTTCCCAACTTGGATGATTTTTTCCAGCACATCCTCATTGAGGATGATGGATTCTACCTCTTTCGCGGCTTCTCCTTTCTTCAGCTTTGTCTTATCCCTGGGGTCAAGGGTATCAATATTGTAAGTAGTTATTGCCTTCTTTTGTGCCTTTCTTTCCTCGGTAGAGTTGAAGTAGCATTCTCGTGCCGTCGTCTGGTCTCCCTGAACTTCCGCTACCCCTTAAGGGGTTGGGAATTTTATCATCTAGTGAACCATAGAAGGCACAACCTCAAATTTCTTCAGGGACATTCACCCCAGTATAATGTTGTAGGCTGAGAAGACATGTTCGTTCATCACAAAAAAGTTAACCTTCTTGGTAAGCCATCTCGGCTACTCGTCCCCCATTCTAACATCTGCCTCATACACTCCTAAAGGATTAACTTTTTCCCCACTGAAATCAATCAAGGGATGATGGTATGGGACGAGCCTAGCACGGCTGAGTCACAAGGCTTTAAAGCATGCCCAAAACATCACATCTGCAGAACTACCCCCATCTACCAAGATCCTAGGTACCTCACATCTGTGAACCCTGGTGGTTATGACGAGAGGGTCATCATGTGGGGCTAAGAGGCCCTTGAAGTCCATCTTTGAGAAACCCACTATTATAGTGTCCATATCAATTTTCTTCCTCTTTTATGGCTTGGCTTCAATAGAGGTTGAGTGTATAGCTTTTGTTACTTCCTTGGCTTCAGCTACATGGGTCTTCCTATTGGTGACTTCTGATCCTCCTCCTGCTAGACCCCTAGAGATCATTCCAACACCGAGCGAGATCATATTAATTCTTTTCACAGGGTCGTGGTCATCTCTCGGTGGGAGGTAAGGATCATCCTCATTCTCTGAAGGGTCGTCTCATCTATTGGGGGATCTACTTTACATGCCTCATATATTTTCTTCCTAGGGTCGGCCCCTCGGCCGCTCTTGAAGGCACCCTTGTCCACGTATTTTCTTAACTTCCCTTCTTTTAACATTTTTTCAATTTTGTCTTTCAGAGCAAAAAACTTATCGGTTAAATGGCCATGCTCTTGGTGGAATTCACACCATAGGTTTTTGTTCCTCTTTTGAGGGGGTGCTCTTAACTTCTCAGGCCATTTTAAGGATCGGGCGCTCTTTATCTCATTCAGAATGTGTTCACAGCTGACCGTCTGAGGGGTGTAATCAGTAAATTTGTCATCTGCTAGTCTTTTCTTCCCCTCCTTACTCTTTTTCTGGTACTTACCCCCACTAATGCCTCCTTTTTCATCTTCGTATTTGGCGGCCATTGCCTCTTTGACGTTCATCACCTTCCCCATTATTACCAGTAACTCCGCCATTGACTTCGGGGGGTCTTCAGCAAGCTTCCATAATAGCTTCCCCTTTTGGAGTCCTCCAATGAGGGTTGTCATGGCTATACTTTCCTCGTAGTCTTTGACCTCCAACTTTTCTTTGTTAAACCTGGCTATGTAGTCTCTGAGGCTCTCGTTCTTCCCCTGCTTAACATAGAGTAGGTGAGTGGTCTTCTTCTATGGCCTCACTCCAAAGCAAAAGTTGTGGATGAACCGGTCAGCTAGCTGCTTAAACCTTTCAATGGAATTCTTTAGAAGAGAGGTATACCAGACATGTGTGGCCCCAGTTAAAGTGCTGGAAAAAGCACAACACCTCATCTCATCTGAGATAGAGTATATTTCCACTGTTGATTAGTACATCTCGATATAATGGACTAGGTTGGTACTCCCGTCATACCTTGGGGTTACCACAGGTGGTTTAAACTTGAATGGCATTGGGAAGTTGACTATCTTCGCCACAAAGGGTGAGCCTATGGAATATCCTCTTTGAAGAGGGTCTCTGCTTTTCAGGATATCACCAATTTTATCCTCCAACCTTTGAATCGGGTCATTCCATGACCTCACAGGGTCGGCTTGGCCGATGTTATCCCCTGTCGCTTATCTGGGGTAAACTGAGGGCTCTGCTGTGATCGGTCTGTGTCGGATGCTCACCTTTCCCTGACCGTCATCATGTCCGTGGGGTCGGCCCCCGTGGGGTCGGCCATCTACTACCTCTCTTTTGGACCTTGCAAGACTTCTCGATCTGGACAATCTTTCCCTCAGGTCATTGACTGGGCCAGCCTCTTAAAGGCCGGCCCTCTACTCAAACGATCAAAAGCTGAGCCTCTCGAGCGTTCGTCAGGATTCTGCCTCCTAAACTTCACTCGGCTCTCCTGGACAGGTCGTACAGTATTGTTAGAGACCTCATACGGCTCCCAGCAATCTATGGGAGCTTTTTCCACTTCCACATCATCATACCTATCCTCCGGGCAAGGGTTTTCTTACCTCCCTAGGCATAGACATCGAGGGTCAGTAATACCCCTCCACCGTTGTGGAGGTGGCAGGTCTTTGCATGGTGCCTGGGGTGGTCCCCTAGCCTCATGTTTTCCTCGTGTGGCTGCCGGACTAATCATCTCCGGTGAGACTCCTGCTGGTCTCAGTATGTTTTGGCTAGGAGCTGCAAATTTCTTTTGCATAACCTGTTGACTTGCTGCGAGAGACTTCAGGGCAGCAGCCACTTCAGTCATCTTTGACTGAGGTGGCATATGGCTAGAACTAGGTCCTACTCCACTAGCCGGTAGAGGATGTGGTGGTGGTATCTCCGGTGCCATATGTTTGAGATGTGATGAGCTGGATGATCAAAAGAGCTTAAGAACCTTAATGGATCTCTTTCAATGGTGAAATAGCTCCTCGTAAATGGGGGGAGAACTGGTTCACCACCAGAGTCTCCGATGAGGTCAAGCTGTAAAAAAGAAGAGACAGCTTCTTGTTCCCACAAACGGCGCCAAACTGATGATGCTAAGATTTAACACCACCAGATAAGAGGTGTTGAGCTCAAGCAGTTAAGAACAATGGCAGCAATAAAGTATGTATGTATATAAGTATATAAAAAGGGATGAGTAGAAGATGAATGAAGACAATGATGTATAGTGGTTCAGCCAATCAGACCTACATCCACTGTGAGTGTGTGATCCACTAAATAAGGGCACTAATGGCCTTAGATACAATTCACATAAGCTCTCTCTCTCTCTCTATTGTGTGTACAAGCAGAGTTTTCGCTAGGGTTATAATTATCCATCCCTTTACAAGGTTCAATATGACAAGTATATATAGGTCTTGGGGGGAGTAGTGTACCCCCCAAGCATGCATTGAGCATGTGAATGATGATCTAGCCAATCCCCTGTTGACACCTGGCTAGGCCACCTGTGGTTAATGATGACCTAATATTCCCTCACGTGAGGGGATGATATTGTTATAACGGTTTTGTGCACGTGCCATATGAATTCCACACGCATTATCCCACGCATCTCCCGAATTCACGTGCCATGATGGCGTCACCCTCGGCTTATGGTGACAGGCCGAGGCTGAGGTTAGATGCT
Organism: Sambucus nigra; assembly: GCA_949130495.1. Taxonomy (NCBI): domain Eukaryota; kingdom Viridiplantae; phylum Streptophyta; class Magnoliopsida; order Dipsacales; family Adoxaceae; genus Sambucus; species Sambucus nigra. The sequence continues at coordinate 385,032,099 of OX422217.1, forward strand.
GACATATTTGGTCCTGACTGCCGTATGCAAGATCTTTGTGCTGCAGGCCTCCATAGAGTCGACCAGTCATCGGGTCGTCCGAACATCCCCTAAGTCGAGGCTCCTATCACCACGGGCTTGGGATAGTTTGGGTCATCAGAGTTAATAGTGAGATCGGCCTCCATAAGGTCAGCCGGTTGTACTGTCGGCCGAATTGTGTCACCGATGATAGGGTCATCCTGTCTGGACCCCTATCTTTAGTATGACCCCATGGGGGTAGCTGAATTGAGCCCTCGTCCTGGGCGGGGCTACCCTCGCCCTGGCCGAGGGTGTACTTTGGTATATTAGGGCCGTTTGGGGGGTGTTTTAATTTTTCGCCATCTAACGGCATGTTTTTAAGCTGAAGTCTAGATATTTTCAAATTATTATCATATTCTCAAATCGGGAGTCCCATGACCACGCAAAAATATAATTTCGCAACCGACAGAGCTTGTAATTCCATAATAATATAATTCTGCAACTGACATAGCTTGTAATTGAAGCAGAGAACGGTACGCCCCATGTCTCGAAAATCTTTGTGACCTAACCTTTGATTTCCTTCACATAATGGTCACTTTCTCGCTCATATTAAGTCTTCGCTTTACAATTGAATTTCCCACCACAATATGGCATTTGAGAAGGAGAGCGTGGAATCATACTATAGTTGAATAACAAGCCTTACTTCCCCTCACTCTCCTCAACAAAATCAAACTCCACAATCTAAAATCAGTAATGCTATACTATAGTTGTAAAAATCCGGGGCTTTGGACCAAAGACTCTCCAGAAAAAACTCCAAAGAAACCAGCGGTAACTCGTAAGAACCGACCGCGTGGTCACGAGACCCCCAGTCCGAGAGCACGGCCCAATTTTCAGAATATCTACACTTAAGCGTGAAAACATGCCATTAGAGAACGAAACCCTGAAACACCCCCCAAACAGTCCCATGAGCGGTGCCAACACCTCGCACGGGACCAATGTAACTCGTAAGAATCGATCGCATGGTCACGGGAACCCCGGTCCGAGAGCACGGACCAATTTTCAGAATATCTACACTTAGGCTTGAAAACATGCCTTTATAGGGAGAAATCCTGAAACACCCCCCAAATGGCCCCATGAGTGGTGCCAATACCTCGTACGAGACCAATTTAACTCGTAGGAACTGACATCATGGTCACGGGACCCTCAGTCCGAGACCAGGGACCAATTTTTAGAATATCTACACTTAGACTTGAAAACATGTCGTTAGAGGGAGAAACTCCAAAATACCCCTCAAATGACCCCGTATGGAGCCAACACCTCGCACGGGACTAATGTAACTCGTAGGAACCAATCGTGTGCTTACGGGACCCCCTATCCAAGAGCACAAACCAATTTTCAGAATATCTACACTTAGTCTTAAAAATATGCTGTTAGAGGGCGAAATCCCGAAACACCCCCCAAACAGCCTTGTGAACGGCGTCAACACCTCGCACGAGATCAATGTAACTCGTAAGAACCGAACGCATGATCACGGGACCCCCGATCCGAGAGCACGACCCAATTTTTGGAATATCTACACTTAGGCTTGAAAAAATATTGTTAGAGGGCGAAACCTCGAAACACCCCCCAAATGTCCCCATGAGTGGCGTCAATACTTCACACGGGACCAATGTAACTCGTAGGAACCGACTGCATGGTCATGGGACCCTCGGTCCGAGAGCACGGACCAATTTTTAGAATATCTACACTTAGGCTTGAAAACATGTCATTAGAGGGTGAAACCCCAAAACACCCCCTCTAAACGGCCCCATGAGCGGTGCCAACACCTCACACAAGATCAATAGAACTCGTAGAAACCGACCATGTATTCACGGGACCACTAGTCCGAGAGCACGACCTAATTTTTAGAATATCTACACTTAGGCTTAAAAACATGTCGTTAGAGGGCGAAATCCCGAAACACCCCCAAAATGTCCCTGTGAGCGATGCCAACACCTCGTACAAGACCAATGTAACTCGTAGAAATCAATCGCGTGGTCACGGGTCCCCCGGTTCGAGAGCACGGACCAATTTTCAGAATATCTACACTTAAACTTGAAAATATGTCGTTAGAGGACGAAAACTCGAAACACCCCCCAAACGGTCCCGTGAGCGATGCCAACATCTCGCATGAGACAACTATAACTCGTAGGAACCGATTATATGGTCACAGGACCCCCGGTCTGAGAGCACGCCCCAATTTTTAGAATATCTACACTTAGGCTTGAAAGCATATCGTTAGAGGGTGAAACTCTGAAACACACCCCAAACGGCCCCGTGAGTGGCGCCAACACCTCGCACGGGACCAATGTAACTCATAGGAATCAGTCACGTGGTCACGGGACCCTTGGTCCAAGAGCACGACAATAATTTGAGAATATCGTTGTGCTCTCAAATCGGGGGTCCCATGACCACGCGATCTTTTGTAATTTATTGTTTAGCATTATGGTCGTGCGGTGTTTACATTACGCGGGTTTTTCTAAAAAATAGAGGAAAATCTTCCCAATTTTTTAAAAATATATTTAAAACTGGTCACGGATCTAAGTCATGACCATATCTATTTGTTATCACGCATAAACAGGATCACAACTTAGGGTCGTGACTATTTTGGTAAGGTTAAAGCGTGGATCATGGCCTTGAGCCGTGAACATTGTGGTGACCATTTTCATATAATGAAGGATGGGTCACGGACATGGGCCATGACCAGATCTGTGACCATTCTCATATATTAAATAATGGTTCACGACCATTGGTCGTGACTAGATGTATGTATGGGTCACGGCTAAATTCCGTGACCATCTAACGTGAGCCCCAAGGTCCGTGACCCATCATTTGGTCAGGGGTTTAGGCCGTGACCCATGAAAATGGTCATACCTAAAATGTTCACGGCCCTTGGCTGCAACCTATAGTCCTAGTCAGGGTCTTTGGCCGTGACAATTCGCCTAATATGGTATAGTGTGAGCTCTTTTCCTGAGAAGTCTGCTCGGCATGCACAGATCGTCGAATGCTTGATCAAAACTTGATTGAGGCTTCGTGATGTTTGGCTGAATGCTCATTTGACGATTTAGAATTGCTAGTATAATATTTGGACTTAAATTTAGAGTTAGTGATTTTAAAAATTACACATGCTTATTATGATTAGACTTTATGCTTTGAGAGTAGTACTTTTGATATTTATGACCCAAATTGACGAGATTTACTACAATAACTTTATTCATGTTATAAGAATTAATGTGAATGCATTATTAATGACTTGGGACACTTGATACATATATGAGACCTTATGATATAACACACTTGTAAGTTAATTATATGTCTCTTTTATGCAAAAACATATATAAGCCCTCTCTTCAGACGTTGTTATTATCGGTATATGTTTTGTCATATAGATAATAGAAGGAGTACGGGATGGTTGTTGGTTGATGGCTTGGATGTTAGATAGTGATGTTGGATTGATTTAATTGATAGTATACATAGACCTTCAAACTCTTGGCATACTCTCCCGTAATAAACCTTAGTTAAATGCGTCTTAACAATTATCCTATCTAAACGTAAGTGTATCGGGGGGTTCTTTGTTCGGGTTTCACTTCGGTGAGACGTCTCACGCATGAGGTTTAGAGAAGGGTAATTGTGATGACTCAAAAACTTAATCAAACTAATATATCCTTACTTAAAGATTTCATTTTACAAAAGGTTATAGGTAATGATATTGATTCCATAGCACCTTATGAAATGGACTAAAATGTATAATATATTTATGTGATGTGGCCCGAGGGTGGGCTAATTGGGTCTTGAGTAGAATCTCGAAGAGAATAAAGATATATATAAATATTAATGTTAAATGAACATGTGAAATAGATATGAATGGGTAGGCACCGTGGAGGGACACCCTGATGTTGTGATTTGAAAATTCATGGCCATGCAAATACCAGGTGGCATCGAGAGTGAAGTGTGATGTTTATAATTTAATATGATGTGTTATTCCGACACTGTATAATGGGAGATCGAGGTTTATGTGATTGTTAAAATTTTACGTGTCGCATATTTTTTAAGATAGCCGAGACAAAGGGGTGCATGCCGGTTACGTGGTGCTTAAATAATTAGAACGAGTAATTAAGTAAAGGAAGTGGATAATTCTAATACATCGCAAGGTTATGTATATGGGTTGAGCCGTTCATTAAAGTTATAAATTATGGTTTTATCATTTACTCATATAACTGCTTTGAGTTGCGTATCTAAGTTACTTGCTAGGGTTTTAACCCATCTTTTTACGTGGATCTCAGGCACTAAGGCAGGACCTCGTGTATAGCTTCCTTGTTCCCTCCAAAACTATATCCATCTCTCTAACACAGGATATCAGGTTCAGAGACATTGTGGGTCTCTACTTTATTTTGTTATCAATTTTACTTTTCAGTCTAGAATATTTTAAGACATTCTAGTTTGTACATTTAGACTCAATTAGCTCATATGATTGAGAGACTCTTTTGGGAATTGTGTTGAGATGTTATTGTTGAGACATTAATGCATATCTTTCATGGACTATGGGTATTCTATAATGGATTTACATTGAGGATCATCATATCGCTTCCACATTTGTAACGCCCCGACCCGAATTTATGGATTACTCGTGAGTCAACCCTGTCCGACCCGAGCATTAGGTGTGAAGTGCAATGGAACAGCCTACATAATGTTGCTAGTCGAGTTTTATTTTAGTTAACATGTCACTTATTACCATGCGATTCCACTTTCAAGATAAACTACGTGAGGGACCCATGGGGAGAACCCCGAAGTCCAAGTAAACAGAGATATTAACGTAAATATAAATAAATTATGCTGACATGCATAATGCCGTCAAAATACATAATCGCTCCCAACCTGTCATAACAAAGCAAGGATGTAAGCCTATGCCCAGTGGGAATATATAAGCAGTGTAGAAATGAACGGCAGAAAGAACACTCACGCGCTACAACTATATGAATGAAAAAATACATATGTATCTACACGCGCGCGCACACACACACACATGTATATATGTATATATATATATATATATATATATATGTTGCCCAGATTATACTCAAGAGGGGGGGTGAATTGAGTATTTACAAACTTTAATGTCAAATTTATGTTTCGGAAAAATATTAAATTTAAATCACTTAAACAAATATCAGATTAATAAATCTATAAAGAATAAATCCAATAATATCAAATAAATGCAACTAACTAATTTAAACTACTAGAGATGCAGATTTTAACACTCTAGAAATATTAAATTAATTTTCGTATTTAATTTAAAGTAATATTCTGAAATTAATTATTTAATTCAAAAATAAATATTTTAACCTTAAAATAAATTTTGTCAAATTTCGGAGTTAATTTATTTGCAAGGTAGTGTGCTGAAAATATTAACTCAAGCATGCATGTGCAAATAAATAAATAAGAGTGCGGAAAATAAATGACACCGAAATTTAACGTGGTTCGGCCAAATCCCGGCCTACGTCCACGCGCCTAGAGCCCTCGTCTCCTTTGCGCTTCACTAAACCTGATCCACTTGCGGGTAGGATCAAACCACCGTGTACAACTGTTTGCAAGCTAACTCCGAGCTTCAAACCCCGTGGCCCACTTACGGGTAGGAACCAATTACCGGTACAAACCGAAGCTTCAACAAAGCTTCACAATAAATCTGAATTTTTGTAGTGCAGAATAAAATACTGAAACTCCTTAAAATACAATTTTTAATCTGAGTTTCTCCTTCTTGAATCAGACTTCAATAAATGTTGAAGTAGGCACAAGTCTTCTTCTTCAATGATTGAGCAGATGATAAAATTTATTGCTCTCTTGAATGTGTAGCTGAGTAGTAAAATAAATTGCTCTGAATAGATTTCAAGTCTTGCTTATACTCTGTCTAGTTTTTCTCTGTGTTTGATGCAGAACTTGAATTCCCTTTTTAAATGTGTCTGTCAAAAACTAGCTGTTTAGACACATGCATCTTGAGCATTAAATGCTCCAGATTTTCTGAGATAGAGTAGCAAAAAAAAATCTTCCTATCTGATATGCAAATCTGTATTTTGCTTCTCAATAAAAAATGTGGCTGTTGTAGCATAAGAATGGCAACTTCAAAAGATTCGAAGTCTGAAAGTGTATCTCTCACAGTCCTCATATTGTATATTTTGATCTGTAAAATATTAGTCTATAACAGGCAAACGAGATATCCAATGTGTAAAAGAAATATACATTCTCGAACAGATATAAAAAGAATTTGGACTGAAATATATATATATAAATGGATTTCCGAATAGATATAAAACTTAAAAAAAATTCGGACAGATATTAACGAAAGTAAGATAGGACTTTGTACGAAAACTGTGCTGTCAATTTTTTGTAACAGTTGGTAAGGTCACATGACCTTTTGGTCATGACGTTGGCGGACGAATTGTTCAAACCGTGAACAGTCCAGTTCAAACCATGAGAGGACGTATGCATCGTCAGACGATGACAGCTAATATGGGTATGTCTCAAAAGATGTAAAGCCTGGTAAAGATCAGATGGGTACCAAAAAAAACGAAGACAGCTACTGAACATATCTTTACACGGATGTGACCATTCTTGGCTTTATAAGAAGCTGTATAGGCCAAGCCACTTGCGTGTGGCAGTGACCATGGAACAGATGAAAAAAAATATTAACTCTCTATTGTCACATCAATGGACATGTGGCGGAAAGAAAAAAATATTAAAACATATTTCGAATTTTGGTCAAAAAAAAATATTAACAGATTTCGTATATAAAAATTTTTGGATAAAAAATTATAACCGACTTCACAAATAACAGATTTCGTTGTAAAAGAAATTTTTTGGATAAAGAAAGAGTAATAGATTTCGTACAAAGCAATATAGATATAAGAGACTTTAAGGCTCATAAATGAGCTGACATTTGTGGGGGCCAATGGAAGACCCTTTGAATACACTTCCTTCGTACAAAAAAAAGACACGCAAACTTTGCAATTAATGAAGCCTTTGTACAAAGAAGATGTAACTGATAGCATTTCAAAACAAAATTTTCGGATAAAGCCAAAACAGATATTAATGTTTCAAACAGGTAACCTACCTAAGGCATCTCCCACCTAAGGCATCTCCTAAAGCAGGCAATAGCTAATGATTACTTCTACCAAAACAAATGGCAAGGCATAAGAAATGAAATCAAAGCAAAAAAAAATATCGAAAATACATTTCAGTAAAACAAATATTCCGAAAATTTTTTGAATAAAAAATTTATATTAAACAAAGTTGCACCAATTTTACTAAAAACTTGTTTTAAAAAAAATGTTTAGGCTCACAATTATTAAGTCACACAATAGAAGTTATATATTAAGATATATGCATGTGTGTCTAATGTGTCAAGTGCAAAAGTGCAACATGCGTGAATACCTTTACTCGAATATGTCGTTGTGTAAAGTCGAGGTATGTTGAGTCGTGAATAAACAAGATAATACCATAATAAATATTTATAAAATGACCTAATAAAAATATGTTTGGAATCATCAAAATCAATATATTAAGTTAAACTAAAATGTACATTAATTACACTAATATAATTAATTAGGGATAAAATACATTTTCGTTAACAATCTCCCCCTTTTTGATGATGACAAACAATGATTCACATATATTCATAAAATGAATAAATTAAGCACAAATAGTGAATCATAAATATTTATCCCCCTTTGACATTATCAAAAAGATATTTCAAATAAATTCAGTGTCACGGATAAAATTGGGCGAAGCTCCCCCTATCAAAAATAATTCGTGCATGGGATATAACCATAAATCGCAAAGGGCATAAAAATTTTCAATACGCACATGTGTCAACATAAATTTTTCATATCATGTATTTGAATGTGTAGATAGACAATAAAATCATCAAATAATGCATAAGTAAAAAAAAAATGATAAATGATACCAATAGTTGTCTCATACCAATTGTTGTAGTCACACAAACCGTGCGTTGCACATAATAGTTCCTCGGAACAACTTTTTATGTAAAAATAGAAATCATAACTCAATGTTCTCAAATAATGTAAATACGAGAGATATATCAATTAGCTCAATCATCTTTCTTAATAATAAAATTTCAGCGTATAAATTTTTAATAAGCGCAATATCAATTTTTGTATACATCCTCATGATAGAATAAGCTTTTAAGCACACAACAAGAAACATTTCATAACTCGAAGTTTTCAAAAAAATTTGAATAAAGCGTACATGAGTTAGAAGATAGCGGCATAAATATAAAAAATATGTCATACTTTGCCGTTACCAAGATACGAGCTTAAATTTTGGAAAATTCAATCATATTGCAATAAAAATTTTGATCAAACATTTTTCTATGAATAATTTTCAATAGACATTTATCTCCCCCTAAGGGATACCAATGAAGGTATATATGCATATAACAAATATGGTGCATCTATTTCAAGAGATAAAATATTTTTTAAAAAATTGGCTTCATAAAATCATTTTTGAAAAATCACACAAGTGATATCAATTGTTGATCAAGTGGTTTCTCAATAAAAAAATTCATCGTGAATAAATATTCCAACAATGACATTAATCAAGTAGTATGCAATAAGACTAACTCATAGAGATTAATATGTTCATATCATCAAAATCAACAAGTGAATGTTACATGTATCACATATAACTAATATACTAAAATGTACTCAAATGACATTTTCGTTTCAGATTTCTATTCAACAAAAACATGAATTTATCCAATCTTATTATACATAAAAAAATATATCAAGATGTAAATAAAAAATTATGAATATTTACCAACGAATAATTTATCATCAAACTCAAGTGTAAGTTCATATAAAATCATCAAGAATAATAAATATACAACTTTACATATGTGAATACTAAATAATCAATCAACACGCTCATGTGTTGTAACAAATATTCTATGCATGGAAATATATCAATTATGAAATGAATCATTAATAAACATGTGATATTAATTTTCAAGAAAGGTGTTCCTTACCACCTTACCAATACCAAAGATATATTCAAGCAACTACTTCCAAGTGTGGCATTTCCAACATTAGGCAATGATACTTCAAATTTGTAATATGACCAAATCATATGCCTTGAAAATCCACATTCCATCTCAAAATGCAACCTACACAATTTTGAAAATTTTCTCTTTTGGTACCCAAAATGTGTTAGGTCCATAGGGGTTAGTATACATCTTGGTTCCTTTAGGAATCCATGCCAAATTTCTTTTTCTAAATTTATATGGACACAAATCTGAAAAATGTGTGTGTCTTCCACAATAAGAGCATAAATAATTAGGTAGACTAGATGAAGCATCAAATTTCAATAAATTTGAATAAGCCTTTTTCTCATTTCCTTCATCATATCCAATACCATTATTATTAAATCGAATCCTTTGTGTCTCAATAATTTTATGAAAATACTCATTTCCTTTTGTAAAATTATCTAATGATTTCTTTAAATATTCAATCTCCCTTTTTAATTCAATATTTTCAATTTCAAGAGGAGAAGTGACAATAACAGATTTTTCCTTTTTCAAAGATTTAATTTCATTTTTCAAATATTCATTTTCTAATTTCAACTCATCAAAATCATTTGACATATAATCATATTTAGTTGAAACTAATGAATGAGACTTCTTAAGTTTAATATATTTATTTTTAAGTTCTTCAAAACTTTCACATAATTCATCAAAAACGTTTTGTAAAACTTCATAATCATCAACTTCATCATTATCACTATCACTAGAGTTAGGGTTAGAATGTACCCCATTTTCCATAGCCATGTAACATAGATGAGCAGTTTCATTTTCATTTGAATCTTCATCGGAAGAGCTTGTGTCGGAGTCACTCCATGTTGTAGCTTTCAATGCCTTCTTCCCTTTCTTATATTTTGGACAATTAGGCTTAATGTGTCCAACTTCATCACAATGATAGCATCTTGGTTCAGATTTGGATTGATGATCATCATTGAACTCTTTTGAAAAATATTTCTTTCTCCTTTCCTTGGCTTTCTTTTTAGAATTGAGATATTTTTTGAAATTTTTAGCCAATAGGGAAATTTCATCATCATCATCATCGTCATCTTCACTTTCTATATTTTTGCTTGAAGATTTGAGAGCAATAATTTTGTTTGCTTTTGGTTTCTCAACTTCAACAAATTCCTTAAGTTCCATTTCATGAGTAATTAAGGAACCCAATAACTCATCAAGAGAAATAGGTCTTTCTCTAATCGCTTCCTTGATAGCCAGCTTCTTTGTCATATAAGCAGATGGCAGTGACCTGAGAATCTTGCTCACTAATTCAGAATCAGTATAGGATTTACCAAGAGATTTCAATCCATTTATAATATTTGAAAATCTAGTAAACATATCAGAAATAGATTCATCAGACATCATCTTAAATAACTCATAATTATGAACAAGCATACTAATTTTATCTTCTTTAACTTGACTAGTTCCTTCATAAGTAACTTCTAGTCTATCCCAAATTTCTTTAGCAGATTCACAACAACAAATTCTGTTATACTCATTTACATCAAGTGCACAATGCAGAATATTCATAGCTTTAGCATTTATTTGAATTTTTCTAATATCAGCATCATTCCATTCATTTTCTTCTTTAGGAACATTTTCATCATTAACAACTTTCATGGGGATATTAGGACCATTTATAATAACTCTCCAAACAGCATAATCATTTGATTGAATAAAATTTTTCATTCTATTTTTCCAATAGCTATAATTATTTCCTGAAAATAAAGGAGGTCTATTTATAGATTGACCCTCACCAAGAGATGAAACAGTAAAGTTTTCCATGGATCTTTAACTCTAAGATTGTTAAATCTAAAAATAAATAAGAAGAGCACTAGCTCTGATACCAATTTTTGCCCAGATTATACTCAAGAGGGGGGGTGAATTGAGTATTTACAAACTTTAATGTCAAATTTATGTTTCAGAAAAATATTAAATTTAAATCACTTAAACAAATATCAGATTAATAAATCTATAAAGAATAAATCCAATAATATCAAATAAATGCAACTAACTAATTTAAACTACTAGAGATGCAGATTTTAACACTCTAGAAATATTAAATTAATTTTCGTATTTAATTTAAAGTAATATTCTGAAATTAATTATTTAATTCAAAAATAAATATTTTAACCTTAAAATAAATTTTGTCAAATTTCGGAGTTAATTTATTTGCAAGGTAGTGTGCTGAAAATATTAACTCAAGCATGCATGTGCAAATAAATAAATAAGAGTGCGGAAAATAAATGACACCGAAATTTAACGTGGTTCGGCCAAATCCCGGCCTACGTCCACGCGCCTAGAGCCCTCGTCTCCTTTGCGCTTCACTAAACCTGATCCACTTGCGGGTAGGATCAAACCACCGTGTACAACTGTTTACAAGCTAACTCCGAGCTTCAAACCCCGTGGCCCACTTACGGGTAGGAACCAATTACCGGTACAAACCGAAGCTTCAACAAAGCTTCACAATAAATCTGAATTTTTGTAGTGCAGAATAAAATACTGAAACTCCTTAAAATACAATTTTTAATCTGAGTTTCTCCTTCTTGAATCAGACTTCAATAAATGTTGAAGTAGGCACAAGTCTTCTTCTTCAATGATTGAGCAGATGATAAAATTTATTGCTCTCTTGAATGTGTAGCTGAGTAGTAAAATAAATTGCTCTGAATAGATTTCAAGTCTTGCTTATACTCTGTCTAGTTTTTCTCTGTGTTTGATGCAGAACTTGAATTCCCTTTTTAAATGTGTCTGTCAAAAACTAGCTGTTTAGACACATGCATCTTGAGCATTAAATGCTCCAGATTTTCTGAGATAGAGTAGCAAAAAAAAATCTTCCTATCTGATATGCAAATCTGTATTTTGCTTCTCAATAAAAAATGTGGCTGTTGTAGCATAAGAATGGCAACTTCAAAAGATTCGAAGTCTGAAAGTGTATCTCTCACAGTCCTCATATTGTATATTTTGATCTGTAAAATATTAGTCTATAACAGGCAAACGAGATATCCAATGTGTAAAAGAAATATACATTCTCGAACAGATATAAAAAGAATTTGGACTGAAATATATATATATAAATGGATTTCCGAATAGATATAAAACTTAAAAAAAATTCGGACAGATATTAACGAAAGTAAGATAGGACTTTGTACGAAAACTGTGTTGTCAATTTTTTGTAACAGTTGGTAAGGTCACATGACCTTTTGGTCATGACGTTGGCGGACGAATTGTTCAAACCGTGAACAGTCCAGTTCAAACCATGAGAGGACGTATGCATCGTCAGACGATGACAGCTAATATGGGTATGTCTCAAAAGATGTAAAGCCTGGTAAAGATCAGATGGGTACCAAAAAAAACGAAGACAGCTACTGAACATATCTTTACACGGATGTGACCATTCTTGGCTTTATAAGAAGCTGTATAGGCCAAGCCACTTGCGTGTGGCAGTGACCATGGAACAGATGAAAAAAAATATTAACTCTCTATTGTCACATCAATGGACATGTGGCGGAAAGAAAAAAATATTAAAACATATTTCGAATTTTGGTCAAAAAAAAATATTAACAGATTTCGTATATAAAAATTTTTGGATAAAAAATTATAACCGACTTCACAAATAACAGATTTCGTTGTAAAAGAAATTTTTCGGATAAAGAAAGAGTAATAGATTTCGTACAAAGCAATATAGATATAAGAGACTTTAAGGCTCATAAATGAGATGACATTTGTGGGGCCCAATGGAAGACCCTTTGAATACACTTCCTTCGTACAAAAAAAAGACACGCAAACTTTGCAATTAATGAAGCCTTTGTACAAAGAAGATGTAACTGATAGCATTTCAAAACAAAATTTTCGGATAAAGCCAAAACAGATATTAATGTTTCAAACAGGTAACCTACCTAAGGCATCTCCCACCTAAGGCATCTCCTAAAGCAGGCAATAGCTAATGATTACTTCTACCAAAACAAATGGCAAAGCATAAGAAATGAAATCAAAGCAAAAAAAAAATATCGAAAATACATTTCAGTAAAACAAATATTCCGAAAATTTTTTGAATAAAAAATTTATATTAAACAAAGTTGCACCAATTTTACTAAAAACTTGTTTTAAAAAAAATGTTTAGGCTCACAATTATTAAGTCACACAATAGAAGTTATATATTAAGATATATGCATGTGTGTCTAATGTGTCAAGTGCAAAAGTGCAACATGCGTGAATACCTTTACTCGAATATGTCGTTGTGTAAAGTCGAGGTATGTTGAGTCGTGAATAAACAAGATAATACCATAATAAATATTTATAAAATGACCTAATAAAAATATGTTTGGAATCATCAAAATCAATATATTAAGTTAAACTAAAATGTACATTAATTACACTAATATAATTAATTAGGGATAAAATACATTTTCGTTAACAATATATATATATATATATATATCCGTTTTACTTTCGAAGACCTTACTTGTCTAGATTAATTTACCTTAATCTCGTAAAGAGCTTCCTTTACTCACACTTAGTATTTCTCACTTTATTTAACGCACTCGATTCAACACTTGAAATCATCACGTTGATTTATCCAAACCCATTTCTTTACCGGAATTGCTCTTTCTATTTAATTCAATATGCTTTAGTATTTTTGTTGAAACTCGCCATTTTAACACATTTAAGCATCGTGTGGAAAATACTTATTTAATCTTTGAGAATCCTTTTACAACACATTCTTGGGTTTAATATGGGTGTTGATGTCAAAAAATGGACTAGATTCAATTTTCTAATCATAAATAAAATAAAAAATACAATGAAATAAATCACACAAGCGATAGAGTTTTTAAAGTGGTTTAGCTATGAAAGAAAGCCTACGTCCACTGTTATTGTATCGATTTGAGTGATTACAGAAAGCTAGGTACTCTTGTTAAGAAGAATAACTTGGAATCCATTATATCTTGCCTTTTGTGAAAGGAATACAATGTATTTATAGTAACTCGGAGATCAAGGGTTGGAATGCCTTTATATATTCAAACATTGCACCCATACACAATGAATGTGATGGTTGAGAGTCTAGACCGTGTGTGGAAAGACCTTTAGCCGCCTTCCAAGTGGTGACTATTTATCGACCTTGATGACCTGCATTCTTCATGTTAGTCTGCCTGCCGAGCAACTATCTTTGGGGCTAATTAAGTGGCAGCTGACTAGGATTGTTGCCACGTAAGGAGATAAGTGTTCGTTCCTGATTGGTCCACATAGATGGATAATTATTTGTATCAACATTGGGTTTAACCATTTAGGTTGATTAACCACCCATTTACCCACTCACTTTACCTTTTTATCTATCTTATGGACATTAATAGCTTTATGCATTTACTTGTCCATTTTAACCTTTATCAGAACATTCATTACATTCATTCAAGTTAGGTTGTATTAACGCATTTTACCACACAACCCATTTCTTGACATGTTCCAAATTTTCTTTATCTTTTCTCGAAATCTTTCTATACCACATACTTCCATGGGCTCCACACTACCAGCTATGTGCACCATATGCTCTGGCCAGTGTTTAGGAATTTTTACCCAAGGGCTCCGGGCCCTTTTTGCCTTTTCCTGGTGTCATCCGAGTTCCCTTTTATGTGTTTAACATTTTACAAATGTCCACATTACAGTTTCCCTTTTTACCTCGCTGAAGCCAAAATCGGGGACTTTACCGCCCCATTTGTATTACACTTTGAAATCTTACCATTTCATGTCCTTTATCCTTTAACCTTGATTTTTATTCATAAAAATCACATTCGTTTAGGACTTTCTTGTGTAACATCTTTCTAACACTTTTATTTCATAAAAATGTTCCACTTTAAGTAAAATTACCATTTTTTCTATTTGTTTCCAAAATCACATTTTACTCCATTTTCGCAAGTGTTAATTTTCGAAACACTATTAGGTTATTCATACCAACTTTTTAAGTGTTTAACACTTTAACACCTTCTTACACTTGGAATAACATTCCTTTTTATTGGAAACACTTTTACACCTTTAATCCATTTTAATTCCATAAGTTTTAATCCTTTGCAACATTACTTAATTACACACTAACTTTTTCATGTTTATCCATTAACACTTAATGAATACTTTTCTCAACATTTTCCAAAACACACAATTCTTTACTTTCTTCATTGAAGAATTCTATTTACACTTAAGACTACTTTTATAAGAAAATACTATTTCTTTTTATCAACATATGTAGTCTTATAATTTCATATTCATTATACCTTTTAGTCTCAATTCCACACACTATGAGGACTAAATTTCTAATTATTCTTATTTTATATTTAACCCAACAAAACCTTCTCTAAACTTGTTTATACACTTAATATCCAAATACTACAAGTTTATATGCATGAGAAAAAATGATTTTAAACCCAAAAATCCTACTACATGGTTTAAACACATTTTTTATTCTAAAATTCATTGCACTTGCAAAAATTGCATTCTTAAGACATAAAAGACATTTAATTTATTCAAACTCAACAAATGTCTATTTTCATAAAATCATCATCTTCAAACATTTAATTTCATAAATCTTTTTCATCAATATTTTAGAAAACACACCATTTCCATAAATACCCACTTTTATATTACTAAACTTTGAAATAATCATTCATTCACTATTTTCAACAAAATATCCTTTTGCCAACATTTTTATTTCATAAAAATATTTATTATTTTCTACACATCTATTTCTATCATTTAACAAATGTACCCTACTCAATAATCTAACTACAAGGCTACAAATGCAAAATAACATTTTACACTAAGAATAAGGTTTTTCCCACCTCAAATGAAGCTCTAACAATGGATGACATAAAAGATCAAGGAATATGACAACTCCCACCTCCTAATGTATCCTTAAGAGGGGTTTTCTAGCACCACCAAGTTTGCCTCCAAAACATTCCCATCAAAAATCTCTTCATTCTCCATGAACACTCATTTTCATCCCCTTTGAAACTCCCAATAATCACTCTAAAATTCGTGGTTCTTCTTTGTCAATGGTGAAAATGGGTATTTTTAGTTCAAATGTGAAGAAATACATTATTAAATTGGTGGTTTATGAGGGGGGTACGGTAGAGGAGTGGTGGCTTAGTGGTGGGTGGTGGTGGAAGACCAACCACCTATCACCTTCTCTCTCTCATTCTTCCATTTTCTCCCAGCACAATAAACCCCAAACAAACCAAAAATAAAACCTCCCTAAGACTCCAAATACCTATTTTACCCTTCCAGAGATGATTTGGGTTCGATATCTCAACAATCCAACGCTCCCAATTATGACAATGCACAAGGGCAATCAGCTCTAAAAACTCGACCAATGTCATTCGAACGACTTGACCTATGTCATTTGAACGACTTAGACTATGTCCTTCGATCTATGTATCGCGTGACCCTTCGTGCGACCTGCTACTGTAAGTCAGTAGCACATCGTTGGAATCCCTGTATCTCGCGACCTTCATTCTGTCATTCGAACGACAGTCCCTTGTCGTTTGAACGACACTGCTTAATCATTTTATTTCTTCTCTAATTCCACCCACAATTCTTCTATAATTACAATTAGCTCCTCTTTAATATAATCAATATATATTTTAATCAATTTACCGGGCCAGGATATTACACTATGTTATTGTTTCATTTGATCTCTCCATGATGAGAATGATATTTGATTGTTTTAAATATTTCTTATAATGTTATATTTAGACTCGATCATATGAGTGTTTTATTACACGTGTATTACATTAAGAAAATTAGCTTCGAGAAAATAGATCAGCTTGTAAGAGAATAATGGAAGATAATTTGAATCAACTTACCACAAACACATTACGAGAACCAAAATTCCAAAGATTATCCACATCCAAAGTCCGCATAAACTGAAAGTCAAGAGTATAGCCCACATAGCCTAAGTCTTCAGGTGTGTTAGCGGCATTTAGAATAATATAATTTTGGTCTACAAGGAGTTTCTCCTTGGTAATTAGAGGGTTGAGATCATAAGTCTCAGCATGACCATAAGTAGATGGAGATCCCCCCCCCCCCCCCTTACAGCCTCTGAGTAGGTTGACAATCAATGAAAATCCTTTCTTTGGCCTTAAACTTGAGTAATTTGTGATCTTTGATAAATGGATCATCTAAAGGCCTCTTATTGTTGCTTTTCCTCTCCTTAGATACCTTGCATTTACCTTTGTCAACAACTTTTTTCTTCTATCAGTAACTAATTTTACTATCACAACATTTATAAGCCGACTTCTGCCATTAATTCTTTGTTTGGTACAATCCTCCTCCTTGGCCTTTTTAGCAGCTTCCGGTTGGGCAAGTTCTTCGAGTTGTTTAGCTCGAATTTCCTTCAATTTATTCCGAGAAACATTAGTTAAAGCTATGACAAATGAGCTTGAATTTGGATTCGAAGTTATAAAAAAAATGAACAAAGCCTGTTAAATAATTAAGTTGATACGAAATATAAAACCACATGAAAGAGAAGGACGAGCTAAGGCTTGATGAAATTTCCCACCTTCTTCGACCTTTTGATCATCTAATCCTCCTTTCCATCCTCTTCCTTAGAATTTTTCTCATCATCACCAGCCGATTTTGGTGGCCTATAAGTGCAAGTCAATAGTAATAATGCTCAGGTAGTTCGTCATGGCCCCAAACTTCTTAGGATAGTATACATCCTCAAAGTGCTTAAGGTCCGAGGTGAAAACTTGCCTAATCAGCTTCACCAACCCTTTGTCTAATGATGGCGCTTTATTGACAATCAAGTATGAGGAGAACCAGTCATTGGGAATGCTAATCCCTCTCTATGGATCATTGGGAAAGAACTCCCATGCACAAAAAATATAAAAGAATTTGGTTTTCCAGTTGTGGTTGTTACTTTGGGTGACTTGGACTATTTTTGTATTGGAATTCTGAGGAGAAAAATAGTAATGCCCAGGAATTTTTATATTGTCCTTTAAATCATACACAAACCAATATATTCCCATTAATACCAAACCTCCACATTTTTTTTCTAGTAGATCATAAATCCTATTATAGGCTTATAGACATTTGGAGGAAGTTGGGTAAGGGACACTCCATACCCGTTTAATATTGATCTTATTGAGGGATGGAGGGGAAGATGAACTCCAACTATTGCATATATTGGTTGTGATCCATTAAGATAATGATCTTACCCAATCCATGCTTTGGTCCTGACAGACATTATATCATTCTCATTCACTGTAAAATGAGAGATCCTCCATTGGGATCTGGACCGGTAGAGAGACATTCTAACATTATAACTGCCAAATCAGAGAGTGAGCAGAGATTGAGTAATTTGTATTGTTCTTAGAACTGAGGTCAATTGAAACCTAGTACTAAAAGTTACCATATGGATGTAGGCTCATTTTTTAGAGCTGAACTGCCTAATTCCTGGTGTAATTTTTCTTATTCTCACCTCTATCTTTACATATCCGTATTTTACTGCTTATTAATTGTTTGTTATCTCGAATTGGATCTCAACTTGCTAAGACGAAACCTTGATACCAATTTTAGACAATTACAATTACAACTCTCGCAAGCTCACAATCCTCTTAATGTATATACAAGAACAAAAGCAATCGATTATGATTAATGGATGCTCTAAATTAGGTCAAACCCCCTAAAATATTATATTTACACAATGGAGAACCGATAGGATAAATACCCAAAATAACATTCACTTAAAACCCACATTAGCACAGTCTGACGTTTGTTCCCTGTAGTGAACATTGGCCTTCGATGGTCTCGAGTTTACATATAAAAAATCTCAAAATGCTAGTCTCATTCGCGCCCTGCGAAGCCTGTGACACCCCCCTAATTAAATACCCGGTGATCAGTCCTTTATAAAATTAAACCAGAATATCCGATTGGTTCAGATTACGCATCACTGTCGAAAATCATCAATTTTATTTAATTAAGACTAACCACCTAATATTTAAAAAGGTTGATGTCAAAATTTTATCTTGTTATTAACCATCATCATTAAAGGGAAACGATTAATCATCACCATCCATCACAATAGCATCAGGAAAAAACTAACTGAATTTAAATAAAGAACTGGAGTAAACACTTCCAGTCAAAATCCCATACAATAATCCAGTAACATGAACTCAAAGTCTAATGATAGAATAAAATAACTCTAAATCTCTGAATGTAAAATAGGGGGGACAACATGTCCAACAGAAGTAAATAACTGATAAATGAGGATAAATAGACTCATAAGAGTTTACTAGCAACATCCTTTAGCTTCCACAGCAGTTACAACTCGGCAAATGGATGGAATCTCCTAAGCCTGGTGTCCCTGTGGCTGAGCAGCTAAAATAATGTAACAAGAAAAGAGTTTTGCAGAAAATGGGTCAGAGCCCGAGTAGAAAATAGTTTAAATATAGCAAGTGCTTAAATTGGATTAATTAACACAAATATTATTCATGTTAACTTAGCGCACTCACTTGAGATGCTCACCTCTCATCTAATGTGCACGCCTAACGAGCCTAACTACCCATACTAGTCATGACACTCTACCTGACTATACGTAGTATAACCACTATGCCGGATAAAATATCTAAATAACCCAAAGACATATTTCTATTATTTAGGAATAGGTTTAAAGATGTCTTAACTCATTCTCATAGCATTCTTAATTCTCAACTGGTGACCCAATAAGTATATACTTTATGAAACAGAGAATATGAACTCAGTATATATATAAAATCTCACTATATATACATACTAATACATATATATATATATCAATACTGTATCCATGGTTAAGAAACCCTTGGTGCTAGGCATACTCGGCTATCTAGTCCCATTGCAACGCTCATGCATAAAGGACAACGGGTTCAATTTCTCAAGAACCAATAAAACATATGCACATATTGGAGGTGAACATAGTTCCAAGCCGATGGGCTATGCACATACCTACGCACCCATACGGTCGTTATCACTATCGTTCTCACAGATAACCCATACCTAGGTTCCATACTCTAGTGGTACGACTTAAAATCCCCCGAAGGCACACAAGATATGGTCGTCCACAACGCATTAACCTCCGTTCGATAGCCAGTAACAAGGTATGTCATACACATAATATTCCAAGTAATAAGCATGCACACCACTACACCAAATCTATCGAATTGTCACGGTCATTGACCGTGATAAGTCCAACTTGTCAAGGTCAATAACCGTGACAATTCTTGGGGTGACAACTTTTGTTGTCACGGATGACCGTGACAAGTTCATTAGACTTGTCACGATCATGTCATGGTTTATGACCTTGACAAGTTTTGTCACGATTAATAATTGTGACAAACCCGAGGCAATGTTTAAAAAATTATCACGGCCAATGACCGTGACAATGTTGGGCAGAATTGAAAATTTTGACCATTTTGGTGTAGTAATAAAGTATAAGGATTATATATAAATGGATATAGTGGGGAGTAGAAATGTTAATATTACCTACGTACTATGGGAATTGGGTTACGTGAACGCCTATTAAGTTATATAAGTTGTGTGCATGCTTATTACTTGAAATATTATGTGTATGACATACCTAGCTACTAGCTATCGAACGGAGGTTAACGCGTTGTGGACGACCATATCTTGTGTGCCTTCGGGGGATTTTGAGTCATATCACTAGAGCATGGAACCTAGGTACGAGCTATCTGTGAGAATGATAGTGATGACGGTCGTATGGGTGCGTAGCCCATCGGCTTGGAACTATGTTCGCCTTCAATATGTGCATATATTTTATTGGTTCTTGAGAGATTGAACCCGTTGTCCTTTATGCGTGAGCATTGCAATGTGACTAGATAACCGAGTATGCCTAGCACCGGGGGTTTCTTAACCATGGGTGCAGTGTTGATACATATGTATTAGTATGTATACATAGTGAGATTTTATATGTATACTGAGTTCATATTCTGTGTTTCATGTTGGCAACTTTATTAAAGTATATACTATTGGGTCACCAGTTGAGAATTAAGAATGCTATGAGAATGAGTTAAGACATCTTTAAACCTATTCCTAAATAATAGAAATATGTCTTCGGGTTATTTAGATTTTTTATCCGACATAGTGGTTATACTACGTATAGTCAGGTAGAGCATCATGACTAGTGTTGATGTAAAAAACTAGATTGCTCTAATTATTCAATCACAGATAAATAAATAAGACAAAGATTTTTAAAGTGGTTCGGCTAGGAATAAAGCCTACGTCCACTGTTATGTTATTGCTGAGTATTTGCAGAATTCTTGATTACAAGTTCTCTTAAGAAATTCCGGTTCCCCCTGAATGAGGATGATACAAGGTATTTATAGCCTTGAGGTTGTACATGAAAGGTTCGATACATTAAATGGTATACATGTGAAAGGGTAATACATTTAATGCAGCGTGCGCGTCAAGAATATAAGCATTCAATGAATATTTGAGCTGTTGATTATCTGGCAATTAACGATACGACCGAGGTGCAGCTCGGACCGCCATAGTTGCTCGTTGATCAGGAGTTCCTCGGAGCATTAGAGTTCCTCGGAGCGCTAGAGTTCCTCGGTGCGCTAGAGTTCCTCGGTGTATCCTCGTTGCTCGGAAAGAAGCATGGTTGGTCGGGAAATGAACTTCCTCGCTGCTATCGTGCCACGTAGATTGACACGTGTCTTCGTATTATTCGTCCACATCAGCATATTAATTTTGGTATCAACAGAAGCCCCCAATGTTTCATATTTCGAACTTTGAGGAGTATAGAACATTCTTTCTCGGTATATGGCAATATTAAATGACTTTTCCTGGGTTTCAGGAACATCGTGTTCAAATTTCTTTCTTATTTCGCAGCTTCCGCCCTTTTTTTGAATTTTTTATAAGCGCTTCGATCTCCGTGCAGTTTTTGTCCTTTTAGCCGCCGGAAGTTCAGTAGTTTCTTTTTGGTAATCATTTCTTTCGCCGCTTCCCAATGCAAAGTATTTAAACTTCTTGGGTAATCATACCGTCTTCTACGTTTTCCAATTTTTTGCATTCAAGCTTTCTATTCTCTCCTTCTCTCTTGTGCGTTCATCCTTGTTTTCGTTCGTTGTCAACATTCCTCCTTTCTTCCTGTAAGATCTTCTTCCTTTCTTCTGTATCTCTTTTATTCAATATGGTTTATATTGTAAAATCTGTTGAAAAATTTCGTTCTGATTTTTCCGTTCCTTCGTGGGTAACTCTAGAGGTTCTTTCTGAGCCTCTAGATTACTTTCGATTGGCTGAGGGACATTGGTTCCCCAGTCTTTTTGTTGCTGAATGTGGATTTTTTTTCCACCAAACCCATTGTGTCTTGAGTTTTGTCAGTATTTCGATCTTGTCCCTGCAAAAATAGCCCCCAATTCATGGAGAATAATTAATGGGGTACACAAATTAAATCTAACTCATGGGACTCGTATTGGGATCCCTGAGATTATGTACTGCTATAAGTGGTCCACTCTAGATAATATTTATTACTTAAAAACTAGGTTTCTGAATAGGGCTCTTGTAGTTAACCTCCCTGACTCAAATAGAGATTATTTTGAACATGGGTTGGTTATAAAAAATTGGCAATATGCCCCTTTAGCTGGAAATGAAGTATACAACGGTCCCAGATGCCCCCCATATGGCAATGGGATAGGTTTATTTTTCATTTTATTTTACTTATGAAATTATGCTTTCATCATGTTTGACAAAATGTATGACTGATATCTCATTATGTATTTATTTGCAGTTGATAGCAAAAGAAGAACTCCAAAAGAATCAGAGGTTAATATCAAGCATCTGAAACTTATCTGGGGTTTGCACAAGAACATTGCAGACGAACACATCAGGTCTGCCTCATATCTGCTACAGTATAAGAGTTACACAACCTCTTATACTGCTCGTCCTGTTGAACCAGCTTCAACTCCAGAAGGTTCATCTTCAGATTCTCATCTTCCTTTAAGTCAAAGGATGGGTAAGAAAAGAGCTCCTCCTGCTCTCTTTGATGATGTTACTTCTGTTGTTGGGGCCAAGAAAAGCAAAGCTGATGTCCCAGAGGGGACTAAAAAGGTGGATGTTGGGTCTTCTAAAGCTACCGAGAAGCCCCCAATGGTTCCGAGCAAGAAAAATGCTCCTGTAGATGTAATTACAATCTCTCCGACCAAGACCTCTTTGGTTGAAGGTTCTGACCGCCCGTTGAAGAGATTGAGGAAATCATCCTTAGTTACTCCGGCTGAAACTGCCTCCTCCCTACCTGCTGGTGGTACTGATGTTCCAAACATCATTCTTCCAAGTTCTGCAATGAGCTCGGTAGTACCCGAGGTCCATGGTATTGATGAAAGAATTCCTAGGGATATGCTGACATCCTTAGCTGCTCGTCACCTTGCTTCAGTAAATTTCTCATACTTCTAGTTTTTCTTTCTTTCTCTGAAAGCTTGCATTTTGTATTGACTTTGCTATTTTTCTCATCTTTCAGTTGGTGAACTGTTTTAATAATATTGTGAAGAAGGATGAAGCTATTAAAGCTTCAAGCTCCTCGTCAGGTGTAGAGGATGCTTTGTTGGGTTTGACCCAGTCTTTAAAGGAATCTCGTCAACGGTATGTTGACGAAAAAGCCGTTTGGGAGAAGAAATTAGCTGTGGCTGAAGCTGAGAAGGTGAAAATGGCCAAAACCTCCAAGAATTTGGAGGAGAAGGTAAAAGGTTTAGAGGTTAAACATCAGGAATATGATGGCCAGCTGAAAAAGGCAGAGGAAGAGTTATCTACCCTGCGAGATATCAAGGTCAAAAAAGAGGAATTAGATGTGAAGCTCTCCTCGGTGAAGTTAAGGAGAAAGGTCGCAATCAAGAAACATTTCAGTGCTGGTTGGGAGAAAGGATGGGATAAAGGGATTGCTGCAATGACATCCCAAGTCCAATATGGGAAGTTGAAATACTTCTACGATGGCTGGGTAGCTGCTCTGCAAGAGTTGAAGGTCCAAGATGATTCTGAGCTATTCCAACAACACCTCCCTGGTCCTCCTCCAGCAATTGTGGAAGAAGAAGAAGATGAGCCTGTCTCAGATGAATCTTCTATAGCTACGGGTGACCCAGTCTCTGCTTCTCAACCCTCTGTCAACGAGGACATTTCTTCCATGCCTCCTCCTGCTGATCAAACCGTTGTTACCACCGAGCAACCGAGCTCCTCGTCCCAGCCTCCCGAGAAAGTCTTGGGGGACAAGGAAAAGGTGTGAAGTTGTTCGGTATCATTTCTTTTATTACTTGTAATCGAACAATGTAACTTTTTGATGATCTAATAAAACACATCTTTGCTTCTCTTCATTGTTGATCCTCTATTTGCTTTTATTTAACTGCTGCTTTCTCTTCGTTATTAGTTTTTGGCCAGAATGGAATTGATATCTGCTCCCGATACTGAGTTGATGCGACAATGCAATGGATATTATAAAGCTGGTCATACAGACCTAAGTGTATCAGATATTGTTGACATTCTTGGTCACGATGCCTCAGAACAAGCAGTTGAGGCTTACCGGTACCTGAAAGATTTACTTGATAGATCTGTGGCCAACAATGTGGCATACTACGAGTTGATCGAGGAACTTCATGGTTCCATAGAGGATCTCCAAGGTCAGCACAATGAATCAATGGCTTTGTTACACAAAGATTATGAAAATAGATACCAACAACTTTCTTCTGAAACAGGCCATAAGAAGATCATTGCTGGATATGATATTAGGGAAAGGACCCTAAAAGGTGAAGTTGAAGCTTGCAGACAGATTGCCGAGATCCTGGAACAAGAAAATAATAATTTACAGAAAAAATTGGCTCAATATGAATCTGCAGCGTCATCTTCCGCTGCTCTAGTGCCCGTTACTGATGAAGGTTTCTCTTTCTTAGAGGTCGAAAATGCCAAATTAAGGCAAGAACTGGATGATTTAAGAAGATCTGCTGTTTCTGGGACTGCTCGTGGACGAGGAAGAGGTTCTCGGGGGCGAGGAAGAGCTGCTCAAAATGTTGCCGAGGAGCAAAGTTCTCCAGTCGCTTCTCGGAGCCGATCAAGAGTTCTTAGTCGCAATGTTGAAGAGGCTCGTACCCAATCTACTTTGGAAACTCAAGCATTCCAATTAAACGTCAAAGATCGAGCTCTATCAGAAATGTCCAAGAAAAATCTATCCTTGGAGGATCAACTTACTGCAACGAAGTCTGCTCTACATACTAAGGATCTCTTTGCCAAAAACCTTCTCGAACAGTTGGATAGATTAACCTTTCAATTTCACAAGCAGCCCAGGGAATTCTGGATGGCAGGTTATAATGAAGCTCTTGTTCACTTGGACACTCGCATTGAACATGCCAACAATGAAGGTTATAAGCAAGGGTGGTTGAACGCACTGGGCGTGTTAAAATTAGAGCGAGGGCATTTTTTATGGGATTATCATGCTCCAGGATTACTAGACTTGCCTGTGCCACCTTTCAAATTGGATATGGCTTGGATCCCAGCTCGTTCCATTCCTCGTAGCCTAATTTCAAAATACCTCGGTGATTATAGCCTTCACTCCCAAATCGAAGTATCTCGTCCAGAGCATCTAATGGATACACCTTTAATAATGAATGTCAGAATGCTGAAGGACTTGAACTTTATTAATTCTCCTCTTTGCTTGGAAGATCCTCCTGCTGGCGAAGAGCCTGTCTCAAAAGCAAAGGGCAAGAAACCAATAGAATAGGAATCTTAATGTAATAGTTAGCACATACATGTAATATGTAACTTATTTTGAATTTTTAATGAAAGACTTCATTTTTGTTTGTAAATCTGTATTGGTATTATCTCGTGTTTATCAAACACTTTACACTTATGCATATGTATCTGTTAAAAAGATAACAATAATATTGTTCATTGAGCAACTTAATAAAAAGTTACAAGTATCAAGGTTGTCCAATCACTTAATAATACAGTAATGAGTATAAATTGTTCAAACTGTTTCCAACCAACCAATGTGGATAAATAATGTTTGTCGACCAACTACAGTTGATGGATTTTCATCCCTGACCAGCCATACTTGGTTCAATTTCAAATATAAAAATGTGTCCGACCAACTAAGGTCAATAATTTGTCCTCGTCGACCAACTACAGTCAGTGGGTCTTTATCCCCGACCAACTATACTTGGTGTATTTTTGAATATTTTGTTTTTCCTAACCAAAGGAGTATTTTTTGGCTCCTTAGAGCTTTTGGCTCCTTAGAGCGCCTCCTAACCAAAGGAGTATTTTTTGGCTCCTTAGAGCATTTGGCTCCTTAGAGCGCCTCCTAACCAAAGGAGTATTTTTTGGCTCCTTAGAGCTTTTGGCTCCTTAGAGCGCTTTATGGCTCCTTAGAGCTTTTGGCTCCTTAGAGCACTTTTTGGCTCCTTAGAGCACTTTTTGGCTCCTTAGAGCTTTTGGCTCCTTATAGCACTTTTTGGCTCCTTAGAGCACTTTTTGGCTCCTTAGAGCTTTTGGCTCCTTAGAGCACTTTTTGGCTCCTTAGATCACTTTTTGGCTCCTTAGAGCATTTTTTGTGCGTAGTGTATTACAATAGTATTCCCCGAAAAACTTTCAACAGAAAGAAAATGGTGAAACATCCTCGTTTTATTCATACTGAAGGAAAAGATTTACATTTTACATTACTGATAATACTTGCGTAGGTGTTCAGCATTCCACGCATTCTTAAATTCTTCTCCTTCTAGAGTTGCTATTCTGTAAGTTCCTGGACGAACAACCTCTGTAACTCGGTAAGGTCCATGCCAGTTTGCTTCCAATTTATTTTGCTTCTGAACGACTTTCTTTAGCACATAATCCCCTTCTTTTAAGTCACATTTCTTCACCTTTTTGTTGTAGAACAGAGATGTACGTTGTTGGTAAGCAGCATTCCTAATGGCTGCCTCTTCTCTAACCTCCTCGAGCATATCCAAATCCAGTCTTCTCATCAAATCGCTGACTGGGGAGTTGAAATTCAGCACTCTATGAGTTGGGAGACCCAACTCGGCAGGTATCACAGCTTCACTTCCAAATGCTAACATATATGGTGATTCTCCAGTTGTTGCTCGGGGAGTTATTCGGTAAGCCCATAGTACTGATTGGAGCTCATTGATCCAATTTGCTTTAGCTTCACTTAACCTCTTCTTCAAACCATTTAGTAATGTTCTGTTTGTCACCTCAGTCTGTCCATTGCTTTGGGGATGGCCTGGTGCTGAATGATACTTCAAAATGTTCGACTGATAACAATAGGCAGCAAATTCTTCATTATCGAATTGTGTTCCATGGTCTGTGATGAAAGCATGGGGGAGACCATATCGACAAATGATGTTCTTCCAAATGAACTGATATACCTTCTCATACGTCATATCAATTAGTGGTTCAGCTTCCACCCACTTAGTAAAATAATCCACTGCCACGACGAGATACTTGAACCTTCCTCGGGTCGTCGGCAATGGTCCAACCAGATCAACCCCCCACATGGCAAATGGCCAAGGTGAAGTTATGGGTGTCAATAATGCTTGTGGAGTTCTTCGGATGGAGGAAAAACTTTGGCACTTGTCACACTTCTTGGCATAGGCTATACAATCAGCCCTCATCGTCGGCCAGTAATATCCCTGTGTCATTACCCTTTGCAAAAGTGTCCGACCTGCTACATGAGCTCCACAAGATCCTTCATGGATTTCTTCAATCAATTCTCTGACGTCTGATGGATGCACACATCTTTTTAAACCTGCCATAATTCCTCGTCTATACAAAACACCATTAGTTAACACATATCGAGCAACTTTATACTTTAATTTCTTGGCAGCTAGTTTGTCCTCCGGTAATTCTCCTTCTTCAATGTATGCCCTGATAGGATCCATCCAAGATGGTCCCAAATCAAGGGTAATTATATTTACCATCAGATTTTCCTCTATACTCCGATTTTCTAATACTTCAATTGGTATCGTTCTTCGCAGCTCGGTGCGCGTAGCTGACGCTAATCGGGCCAATGCGTCTGCTCTAGCATTCTCCATCCTCGGTATTCTCACCAATTTAATAGCATCAAATTCTGCCAATAACTCCATCGCCTTTGCATGGTACTTTACCATTAATTCTCCCTTAACTGCATATACTCCCATCATTTGATTCACAATTAATTGAGAATCACTGAAAACAATTATTTGCCGTGCCTCCATAACTTTCGCCAAATGAAAACCTGCTATCATAGCCTCATACTCAGCCTCATTATTGGAGGCTTTGAATTGGAATCTCAAGGCATACTCCATGTCAATATCATCTGGGGTGTTTAAAATAATTCCTGGTCCACAACCAGCTGTGCACGATGATCCATCTACATATAATTTCCATGTAGGTACCTAGTCTTCAAATTTCTTGTCCGTCAGAGTTCCTCGGTGAAATATCTGTTGTTTTATTTCATCATCCCCGGGTATCCTTCGTTCCTCGTCGATCAGTTGTTCGCGCCCTTTTACCAACCGTAGTTGGTCTGGGTATGATGATTTTTCTACATCCACAAGTCCTTTTACCAACCTTGGTTGGTCTGGATCTGTGTCTGTTGATCCTGTATCGTCCACAGGTAGGTCAGCAAGTACCTTTTGTTCCTCGGGGGTATCAGGGTATGTGAACTCTGCTATAAAATCTGCTATAGCTTGCCCTTTTAAGGATGATCTGGGTTCATACACAATATCATATTCACCAAGTTCTATCGCCCAATACATCAGTCTTCCTGATTTTTCCGGCTTATGGAGGGCTTGTCTCAGCGGCATATCGGTGTACACAATGATGGTATGGGCCTGGAAATATGGCCTCATTCTTCTACTTGCTTTGATTAGTGCCAGTGCCAATTTTTCTAGCTTTGGGTATCTGATTTCTGCACCTCGAAAAGCTTTACTTGTGTAATAGATAGGTTTCTGGACTCCATTCTCCAATCTGATCAATGCTGAACTAACTGCATTCTCAGATACTGCCAGATACAAGTACAATATCTCTACGTTTATTGGCCTGGACAACAATGGTGGTGCTCCCAAATATTTCTTCAAGTCTTGAAAAGCCTTTTCACATTCGTCAGTCCACTCAAAACTTTTTCGCAGTGTTTTGAAAAATGGGAGGCATTTATCAGTTGCTCGGGATACAAATCTGTTGAGCGCTGCAACTCGTCCTGTAAGACTCTGTACTTCTTTCCTCGTCGTTGGGGATCGCATCCCTAAAAGAGCTTTGATCTTTTCTGGATTTGCCTCAATACCTCGTTGATTGACGATGTATCCGAGAAACATTCCTTCTCGTACTCCAAAGGTACACTTCGTCGGGTTGAGCTTCATTTGGTATTTATCCAGTTGATCAAAGGTCTGGCCTAAGTCAACTAGATGATCAGTAGCTCTCTTGCTTTTGGTGAGCATGTCGTCGACATAGACTTCCATATTGCAACTGATTTGTTCGGTAAAAACCTTGTTCATCAGCCGCTGATATGTTGCACCTGCATTTTTTAAACCAAAAGGCATAACATTATAACAATAAGTTCCCCTTGGGGTAATAAAAGAAGTACTTTCCCTGTCTTCAGGCTTCATTTTGATCTGATTGTAGCCAGAATATGCGTCCATAAAGCTGAGTAGCTCATGTCCCGAGGTAGCATCCACCAGTTGATCAATTCTGGGCAATGGAAAATGATCTTTTGGGCATGCCTTGTTAAGATCAGTGAAATCAACACACATTCTCCATTTGTTGTTCTTCTTCTTTACCATCACCACATTCGCCAACCAATCTGGATATTTCACATCTTCAATGAATTGGGCTTTCTGGAGTTTCTCTACCTCCTCTTGTATGGCCCGGTTCTTCTCGGGACTAAACACTCTTCTTCTCTGCTTCACAGGCTTGATCTCCTTATTCACATTGAGCTCATGACATAAGAAGTTTGGATCTATTCCTGGCATGTCTTCATGACTCCAAGCAAAAGTATTCTTCCTGTTTCTCAAGAAAGTTATCAACTCCTGTTTTATTGAAACATCCAACGACGATCCTATCTGGGTTACTCGTTCAGGATGCTCGTCGTCCAGAATAACATTTTCTGTAGATTCCACCACCTGCCCTTTTACGAGTTGAGATTCATCTCTAGGGTCAAGAGTTTCAATTTCTGTACCTTCCTCCACTTGGTAAGTAGTAGTCTTTTTCCTTGACTCTTCAAGTTCCTCTTGCTCGGCAGACGAATAATAGCATTCCCGAGCTACTTTTTGATCACCTTTCATAATTCCGACTCCAAAATTCGTTGGGAATTTCAAACACTGATGTACTGTAGATGGAACTGCCTCGAACTTCTTCAATCCAACTCTTCCCATGATGATGTTGTAGGCTGACTGCACATTCTTATCCATCACAAAGAAGCGTATTCTTTCTGTTCGACAAGCAGGCTAAGTTCCGATGAGTATATCCAACTTGATCGTCCCAAGTGGAAAAACTTTCTCGCCAGCAAAACCCAAAAGGGGTCTGTGATAAGGTTCCAATTGAGATAATTTTAAATTCAAGCTATCAAAGCATGAATAGTACATGATGTCTGCCGAACTACCATTGTCTACTAACACCCTTGAAATGACCACATCCTTCATCCTCATTTTGATCACCAAAGGATCATCATGAGGGTAAAGAACACCTGCCAGGTCGTTTTTTGAAAAACCAATCATTAGCTTCTCTTTGTTTACCTTCCTCGGACGCTCATCCTCGGCCAGGTTTATTCGCTGAATATATGAACAAGCTTGAGCCTCTCCGAGGTAAGCTTTTCTTTCTGCAGTAAGGTCTCCTCCTCCTGCATCTCCTCCTGTAATAACATTACAATCAAATGACCCAAAACGAATGGAAAATACCTCTCGTTCAGGCTGCCTTGGTTTCTTGGGAAGATCAGGGTCATCATCTAGATCATCTTCATGATCCCTCTTCTTTTTCTCCTCTGCACGACGAGGAGATCTAGATCTCTCTCTGGTTCTGTCATCATTCTTCCTTTCACCTCTACGATCTACATACTTTGACAACTTTCCTCTTCGGATGAGTGTTTCAATCTCGTTCTGAAGGGCTATGCAATTTTTAGTCATATGGACACGATCTTTGTGAAACTCGCAATATTTGGCCTTATTCCTCAGATCGGGATTTGTCTTCAGTTTCTCTGGCCACTTGATTTCCTCGCTGTTCTTGATTTCTTCCAAAACATGATTAATACCCATTTTCAATGGGGTATAATTATCGTACTTCTTTAGGACTTCCAACGTTGTCCTATTATTCCTGTAATGCGTGTCACCACCATTACCTTTCTGATATTTCTTCTTAGACTTGTTGACCTCCACTTTTACTTCTTTATCCATATTCTTCTTCACAGCCATAGCCTCCTCGGCATTCATAATTTTGGTTGCTTTTGCCATCAACTCGGACATAGTTTTAGGTGGATCTTTGGCCAAGGTGTAGTACAGCTTATTAGGCAGCAAACCACTCATCAAAGCAGTGATTGCTGTCTTTTCTTCGTAATCTACGACTTCCAACTTCTCGTTATTAAAACGAGTTATGTAGTCTCTAGTACTTTCACCTGATTTTTGTCTAACACTTAACAAATGTGCTACTCGCTTTATCGGCTTCGCCCCAAAACAAAAATTCCCAATGAACAACTCGGCTAATTGAATAAAAGTTGAAATCTTACCCCGAGGAAGATTGTTATACCATATCTGTGCAGATCCGGTAAGAGTTCCCGAGAATGCTCTACACCTCATCTCGTCGGGGACGGCATATATGTCGGCGGTAGCTTGGTATTGTTCTATATGAAGTACCAGATCTGTCTTTCCATCATACTTGGGGGTCACCAGAGGTGCTTTGAATTTCGATGGTGTAGGAAAATCCACAATGGCTTGCACAAAAGGTGTCCCTTGAACAAAAGTTCTCTGTAAGGGGTTTCTTACCTTAGCCATTTCGCCCAGTCTATCCTCCAACCGCTGAATGGAACCTTTCCATGCTTCATTTCCTTCCTCAGGCCGCTTAGTCCGAGCAACTGATTGTTCTGACGTAGCTTCCTGAGATTTATCTCGACTAGTAGCTGGTCGTGATTGTGCTGATCCTTCTCTCAAACCTGATGGTGGCCGAAAACTTCTCGATGGAGCTCTAGGTGGACTCTTATTCCTCCTTGGTCCTAATCGACTGAAAGGAGACGCCCTGCTTAATCTTTCCAAAGTGCTGGTTCTCTCCGGAGAGAGAGATATAGGTTGATTTGTATCCGTAGCCTGTATCGATGAAGTTCGCCCAGGTTGATAAGAAGAATCATTAGATTCCCCATTGCGATATGACGCAGTACGTCTGGATTGTGATTGCCCACGATCACTCCGTTGTCCTGAATAGGTAGGTGCACCGCCTTGAAGAGTTTGAATGAGTTGCTTCATAGATTCTTGCATGGCGGTTTGTCCTTGAGCCAGATTTGTCATAATTCCAGCCAGATCTGGAGTTGCAGATGGATTTGGAGGATTTCCAGCATTTCCAGCATTTCGATTACTGGATTCTGGATTATCTGCCATTGATAACAAATTATTTTTGGTGAAAAACGATTGCAACAGTCGCTTCCCACAGACGGCGCCAATCTGTTGATGTAAAAAACTAGATTGCTCTAATTATTCAATCACAGATAAATAAATAAGACAAAGATTTTTAAAGTGGTTCGGCTAGGAATAAAGCCTACGTCCACTGTTATGTTATTGCTGAGTATTTGCAGAATTCTTGATTACAAGTTCTCTCAAGAAATTTCGGTTCCCCCTGAATGAGGATGATACAAGGTATTTATAGCCTTGAGGCTGTACATGAAAGGTTCGATACATTAAATGGTATACATGTGAAAGGGTAATACATTTAATGCAGCGTGCGCGTCAAGAATATAAGCATTCAATGAATATTTGAGCTGTTGATTATCTGGCAATTAACGATACGACCGAGGTGCAGCTCGGACCGCCATAGTTGCTCGTTGATCAGGAGTTCCTCGGAGCATTAGAGTACCTCGGAGCGCTAGAGTTCCTCGGTGCGCTAGAGTTCCTCGGTGCGCTAGAGTTCCTCGGTGTATCCTCGTTGCTCGGAAAGAAGCATGGTTGGTCGGGAAATGAACTTCCTCGCTGCTATCGTGCCACGTAGATTGACACGTGTCTTCGTATTATTCGTCCACATCAGCATATTAATTTTGGTATCAACAACTAGTATGGGTAGTTAGGCTCGTTAGGCCTGCACATTAGATGAGAAGAGAGCATCTCAAGTGAGTACACTAAGTTAACATGAATAATATTTGTGCCAATTAATCTAATTTAAGCACTTGCTATATTTAAATTGTTTTCTACTTTGGGTCTGACCCGTTTTTCGCAAAACTCTTTTCTTGTTATATTATTTTAGGTGCTTAACCACAAAGACACCAGGCTTAGGAGATTCCATCCATTTGCCGAGTTGTAGTTGTTGTGAAAGCTACAGGATGTTGCTAGTAGACGCTTCTGAGTCCATTTCTCCTCATTTATCAGTTATTTACTTTTGTTGACATGTCGTCCCCCCTATTTTACATTAAGGGATTTAGAGTTAATTTATTCTATAATTAGACTTTGAGTTCATGTTACTGGATTATTGTATGGGATTTTGACTGGAAGTGTTTACTCCAGTTCTTTATTTAAATCCAGTTAGTTCTTTCCTTATGCTATTGTGATGGATGGTGATGATTAATCATTTCCTTTTAATGATGATGGTTAATAACAAGATAAAATTTTGACATCAACCTTTTTAAATATTAAGTGGTTAGTCTTAATTAAATAAAATTAATGATTTTCAACAATGATGCATAATCTGAACCAACTGGATATTCTGAATTAATTTTATAAAAGACTGATCATCCGGTATTTAATTAGACGGGGTGTCACAAAAGCTCAGCTTTCGCTAGTGGCAGAAACTTTGGGCAACAAGATTTCTGAGCCAAACTCCACATCGTTTTCATAAGCCACCACACTTTCATAACTATAATAGTACTCCATCCGTTCCAAACTAAAAGTCCACTATTTTATTTTGGATTGTCCCAAATTAATAGTCCTCTTTCATTTTTTTAGACATAATCAACGAACTAAATTTCACGATAGTGAATAAGTATTAATCTTGACCATTGATTGCGTGTATTCTTAATGTATGTTAAAAATGAACAAACTCTTAATTTAAAACGAAAATAATATAAAATAGAAATATTAGAGAGCTTTACTTAAAAAAAAAAAAAAAGAACTCTTGCGCGCTTTTGCTTCATTTGTTTGTATACGATATAGAAAGTCAAAATTCAGATTAGGAATATATATTATCCTAAAAAATCCTTTGCAGCCCTTTGACTAGGAACGCTATTCCATTACACAACATTGAACAATTGCAACATAAATGATGGATAAACTCTACCTACTGTTTGACAATCATATAATATGAGGTGGGTCTTTGGGGTGGTTTGGCCATCAGCCATCACTTTAGCATCATTAATATGAAAACACGAAGATACTCACCTTCTCATTAGGTGGTTGCGTCCATTAATCCCAGATTTCTACCCAGAGAGAGACGCTCAGCAGATACCAGAAAGTCAATATTTGCCAACCAAACACATCATTAATTAACAATGGGGTCGACAATATTGTTCCAGGAGTATTCAAATTCAATATTTTAAATAGTTAAAAGAAAAAGATGGCTGCCCTTAGCCCAAACCTTACCGTCATCACCAGCATCATTTTCTATTCGTCTTACCACAACACCTGTAATGCTGACCCAGTCAATTTAATTTCTTGTTTTTCTTCTTCTTTCATCAAGAAACAGTCCATAATCCTACCCACTATCCTTCTCTCACTCTCAAGAACCTTCTATGCGTGTATGTATTTCTTTATATGTTAAGTACATAGTAACAACCCTTTTTCTTTTGGCAAGATCCGATTTTTATATATTTCTTTTTTGTTGTTGTTTTGCTGTATCAGTTGAACAATCTGGGTATTTGAGAAATTTACAGCTTGTGTGAATTTGGTATTCTTGGGATGTCGGGGAGAGGAATTTATCAAAGAGTGGTTTTGATCGTGTGGACGTGTTGGTCTTTATTGCTTATTGTAGCAGAGAGCAATTATACCCACCCTAGTGAAGGTAATTTTGCTTGTTCTAGTATGTTCAAGTATTCTTAATCTATGTGTGGATGTGTTGGTCTTTATTGCTTATTCCGTTGGAACTGATGAATTGCTTTAATATGATTTATAAATTCTCAAATTGTTAAGTTTTTTAAGGTTGCAGGTTTCCTTGAGCATTACTTCATAAATATTAGGGTCTCATAATATGGTATAATGTTGTGAATTCTAAGTTGACATTGATTTTTCTTTCTTTTTCAGAAAGGTAACAAAGTGTGTGATATATATATATATATATATATATATATATACTAGGGTATGCCCGTGCCTGAAGGCACGTCGCTAATTTTCAAAAACCACATCGTTGATAGTACCATATGTTATATTTAGTTTGCAAGAGAGAAATATTTTTTGAAATAACTTATTCTACAAACGTATTAGTTTTAAAAAAAACGGGGTAATTTTTTAATCTTGTATAATTAAGTCAATGTTTTTTACAATATATAATTGTAAACAATTTTTAAAAGTTGAGAAAATATTCATGTGTTTAGTCCCTGCATCAGGTCGCGCATCAAAGGGTTCTATCTCACAGTTGATCAAATTGTATTTGGACATGAATCAATGTCACCCATAAGTTTAGACTAACATCATTGGGCAGAAAGTCATCCAAAAGTCAAAATCGCCAGAAAGTATCAAATTATCATCAACAAAAGATAGTTGAAACCAACTATCAAATTATCTTCACAATGATACCAAAAGGTCAACAAAAGATATCTGCCTTTTTTTGCATTCTACAACATGATATGTCTTCTGATTTCAGCCAATCATGAAATATGTTCAGAGAATAAGATACAATAGCAATCCAGAAAAGTCGCACAACAAATATAATCTCAGTTTAAAAGGAAAATAAATAACTATTTTCATGAGGAATAGAATAAATTTAATTAACAATTTAGCATATCAATTGAAGGCAACATCGGCTATCCTTTAGCAACCATGTCTGACCGAGAGTGATTGTAAATTTCCCATTGTACAACAACAGACTTCATTCTAGATCACGGGAACCACCAGCGAAAGTATCCAATGCCTTTTGTATTGAAGCCTTTTTGAGGTTGGACTTTTGCAAAAAATCAGCTATATTTTGGGAATTCAACGGTATATTTTTCTCGTTGATGAAGTTGAGTATGATATCTTCGGCGCTATCGGCTTTGGGGGCCATTGATCAAAGAACGCAGAAGATGAAGTGTGTCGGTTGCAATCTATTTAATAAGGGTGTCACAACAAAATAACATGCACGGCGCAGACCTGTCCCATCTCTGCAAAATAACAAACTAATCAAAATAATCCAATTCACAAAGTTGAAATAAGTTTAATCGAATGAACTATTTTATGAACATCCACACCTTTATCCAAGATCAACCTGTCCTTTCCACTGCTACAGTTGGGTTGTTTTCCAACAATGCATACATGGAGGTTGTAAAGTCTGTGCCTTAAATTCCATGCCCTGCCACCAATGATATTAACCCAACGATGCTACACCACCGCGCCGCTTGAGTATACATATTTCTTTGCTTCCCAAATCAGATAATATACTCTCAGATGAGTTAAGTTTCTTCATTCCACACAATTTCTTTACATCTTACAAAGCTGCAGAAGTAGTTACCTTTTGAAGACAAACTCTAATTATACAAATGTAGCTGAAAGTAAAAGTAGTTGATAGCTTATACAAATATAGCTAAAAGTAAAAGTAGTTGATAGATAATTCCCAAACCTCCATCCTCTATAAGAAAACACAATTCCCTCTTTTTAAGACACTAAAACTTCTTGCCATGATATTTGTTATTACACAATTCCCACATACACACATAAAACTGCAACTCTTATATAAAAAATATATTGAATACTTTGACAGATAAGGGGAAAAAAACCATGCTAAGCAGCTCCGGACAACAGAACCACTATGTCTCAACAATTTTTGGAAAGATAATGAAGGGGAGACATTTCAAAAGAAAGCAAATGGTTTGTTCAAAATTTCATAAACATTATGACTGTGGCTCTGAGCCTTAATTCAGTACAATGACTAATTGATTTTTTTCTAAAATAGTACACAACTACAACTGGAATGTGGGATTAAGAATAACTTAGAACTCAAAACTCAAACCAAGCTCCCAAAATAAATAAAAAAATATATAGAAATATGTAAAATAATCAATTTGGCATCATTTAATATTGCCATTATTGATACATGTTAGTAGAGGATCATTCAAAATAACTATGAAAGTGAATGTATCGAGATTTTCTCAAAAATTTCAAATAGCTTACCAAGTAGTGAACTGCAATGACTGGAGGGAGAATAGGAGAGTTCAGCTTCCTATTGTTGGTTAACTTCTGTGTGGCTTCAATCCGTTGGATGATTTGGTCTGCTGATAAAGCGCCCTCAACGCAAGAACAAATCTAGGTGCTACAATTAGCAGTTTGAGTTTCGACCACACGGTAGTTACTGCCAATTGCAGTGGGTGTGTATAAAATTGCTGCAGATGGTTTAGATCGGCAAATAACATCTCTAATATGCACCTTTTAAAGGTCTTAGGCAACGTTAGAATGAAAAAGGAGACATCAAATGAAATTATAACAATAAAATATTATGATTTAAAGGAGTAAGAGAAAACCTACCCCGACGTTGGACTGAAATATGCAAACTAAAATAACATAATATGCAGATGTAATAAGCAGCTTAGAACAAATTTCTACATTCTATGGAAATCAGGTAGTAGTAATAAGAAGCTTAGTTTTTGTAATATACACCATGTTGGTTGGCACTCCTGCCACTGGAGGAAAGTGGTCTCAGGATTATTTTCCACCAAATTATTTGTTAGAACCCCATAAGAAAGAGTTGCACATTTTGTCTCTCTGTCTCAAAGTCAAGTCATTTGTATGTTCATTACCATTAAAAACTAAAGGTCATGAAAAAATTATATATATATATATATATATATATATATATATATATATATATATATATATATATATATATATATATATATATATATATATATATTTCTTACAATTCGCAATATAAAATATCACTCTTGATTTTTTAAAGCATAAACATAGATGGGTGAGATTTCAACTTTTACTTCACATTGCAACCTTTGTATACTCAGATTTCACATTTTGAACTTTTATTTCACATTTTAATAGCAGAGTACTTCATTAGTTCAGATTTCACATTTTGAACTTTTATTTCACAATCGCAATCAACAATATTTGTATGCTCAGTTTGTATATGGTTACTTCATTAGTTACTCAGATTTGTATACTCAGATCTGCCATATTTGTATATGGTTATACGGTTATACAAATCTGAAGTATACAAATTTGAAATATTTGCAAAATTTGTATATGGTTATAAGGATTTCAAACCATATACAAATGATGATTACTTCATTAGTTATGAGGATTACTGAAATCTGTAATTTTATATGAGGAAATAAGATTTGTATACTTCATTAGTTACCAAATCATATTATTTAATCTTGTCGTAACAACATCTAAATGTTTTATTTAGCAAGGGTTGGCAGAGCAGAGGGATAGCGTCAAGGTTCTAAAAGGCGCGAGGCGTGGTCGAGGCGTAGAGGTCAAGCCTCAAGCCTTAGGAGCCTAGGCGCGCCTAGGCGGAGCCTAGGCGTAAAAAGGCGTTTTTCCTTTTTTTATTATTTTAATTATTTTAAGGCTAGTAATATAATAAAATAATACATACC
Organism: Sambucus nigra; assembly: GCA_949130495.1. Lineage (NCBI taxonomy): Eukaryota > Viridiplantae > Streptophyta > Magnoliopsida > Dipsacales > Adoxaceae > Sambucus > Sambucus nigra. The sequence goes on from OX422217.1 coordinate 385,071,119, forward strand.
TTGAATTTTGAAAATATATTCATATGTTTGGTAGCCATCTTTCTCATATTCATGCTCCATAACCAATATTTGTCAACTAATCCTTCGTTTTTTTAAAAAAAAGTGTGCCTTAAGCCTTTTACCAAGAATAAGGCGTAATAAGGCGTGGGCGATGCGTTTCTCCCAAGCCTCAAGCCTAGGCGGGCCTTTTAGAACACAGGATAGCGTGATACCATGAACAATGGATACCCCAGTGCTTCATAATGTTTACCGAATGGCAGTAGCATGGAAGTAGGCAACAACAAAGCGGCAGCGTGGGGTGTACTGTGCAGATTCAAAGAGTTAGAATTAGAAAACTTACACAAATTCAAAGAGTTAGAATTAGAGAACTTCAATATCTAAATAAAAAACCAGACACATTTTGAAGGTTGTGGGCTGTACAGTGCAGATTTCTGAAGCACTGTAGATTTCTAAAACTAAGAAATAAGTTATACTGTGAAAATTTCAAATCAATTCTCACGTTCAGGTACAAAAATAAACAAAATTAAAAATTATATACAAAATACAAAAAAAATGTTACTGAAAAGAAACTACAAAATAGAGAAAACACCATCAATGAGAATGTGAGAAATTAATACACCTAAGCTTAGATACATTCAACCCCATTTATTATTTGATACATTAGACCCCATTGCTTAGAAGTTAATTGATGTCGACTCTTTTGGGGGTTAATTGTTTCAAAGTAATTGAAAACCATGAATAGTTAATGAATAATAACAATAGTCAAGCATTGGGAACTCAACGTTGACCCTCGCTTCTCTCCCTCCCTCCACTATTGCAGTTTGTCCACTCAACATTACCATATGTTCATATGAATAGTGTATTGTTCCACATGAACCCTGCAAAATTCATATACAAACATTCGTATCAATAACCGTTAATCAAAAGATGACATGTTTACAATACTATATACATATTAGTCCTAACGTACCATGTTATCAGGCCAACAATCATTGGGGTCAAACTTCAGCCGGTCACCAGTGGTCCATGGAGACCTTTGATCAGCCCATTCTGCAATGACTCCCTCATAATCAAGCTCCAATAAAACCTTCTTATTCTTTTTCAAATAACTCCCTTCATATTATTTACCCTCCCTCATAATTGAATGTCTAGCCCTAGTTTTATAATATTCCTTATAATTAGGACCAGAATTATAATCAAGATTTAGTTCAAATTGTTCTCGTGACATGTTTATTTTCTATATGAAGTCGATTTTAATCTTCCTGTTATTCAACCTTCACTTAAGACCCTTTCGTAAAAAAATCATTGTTTCTACAATCTAATAGATCCAAACCCTACATATCAAATGATTCTTCATTAAGAATCTTACCGAGTAGTCTCCACATCAGCTGCAAAATCTGCAAGATCCATATCAGATGGAAGAAACCCCTGTAAATAATTAACATTATGATACCTCTCATGGAATGAATAAATGAATGCCATTATATAAAGACAATACCTGATATAGTCATGTATGTCTAATAGGAAAACTCTTAATATTGCAGAAAATCAAAACCCCAAAACGATTTCTGAAATCAAAACAACAAATGTCAATAACGATTAAACATCTGAGTCGATTAAACAACTTCATTAAGAAAATGTGTGCATGTGAATGTCAATTTTATAAGCAATAACATCCAATTTTGTACAACCTAAAAACTTATTTACACATTAGTGTTAGATGTGTTGCTATTGAGATCAACGACCCTTCACATGTCCCAGTCCGACGTGGAATTTTCTAAAATACCCCCGAGGCGAATTGAAAATGATACAATCATTCAACATATTGATGAAGAACCACCAATTCTAATAAAAATATTGATACGTGCAACGAAACGATCACTGCTAATATACCAAGGCCAACATATAAATTAAGCATAACATACCCATTTTCAGCATAAGTCACATTTTTAGCACGAACATAATTCTTAAAATGTCTTACAAATGTCAACATGTGGAAAAAAAATTAGCGGTAACACTGTCAGATCTCATAAAAAATTCAGCAAAAGTCACATTTTCAGCACCAACATAATTATTAAATGTCAGATCTCATAAAATAAAATACAAAATTGGTGAACACAACAGGAAGTAATCATCTTCTAGAATGTAAAGATACAACGGTGAAATGCACTTCCTTATCTTCTATATTGTGATTAAACAGGTCATCCAACAGAACCATCCCAGATACATTGTAGTCATCCATCTCAAAAAAGCGAGAAGCTACAGTGTAAAGTAAATAATAGATGACAATATTGTTATGTAAATAAGTATTTTTCGATAACAAAAAATTGGATTAAGCTCCCCATTAAGTGAATCCAAAAGAGGTATAATGTATGTTCTTCAGTACTTCATGTTTAAGCCCAAACATGATAGATTACAAACAAAAAAAATTCAATAAAAGGGTGAGAATAATTGATGAAAGTCAAGTCCTCAAAATGAAGTTTAAATTACAGATCATGTGACAAAATTTTGTTCGTCGCAGTATGCCTGGAAGATATCATGACAAAGAAATTAACCACGTTAGCAATTTTAACCTAAACTCCTACTTAATGTATTCTTTAATAACTTTTACATTTTCAGCAACATCAAGAAAAAATTGAATAAAATAAAAAAAGATATAATATAACTAAAGAAATATACCGATTCAACCAAACATAATCTTAATGCTATCTTTTTTGTTGGGTTAAATCTCAAGCTAACATGTATGAAGAACACGTGATGCTTTTTTATGTTAAGCACATAGCTTTCAATAGCATCATCTCAATACCACACATTAAACGAACAATATGGATCCCAATATTCTTATTCAGCATGTCCATTACCTCATGTTCCAAATATTTGACGGATTATAAAAGAAGAGAATCACACTCCACAATAAGCACAAATACATGAGGTATTAAGGATACATAAAGAGAAAGAAGAAGGCAATTGAAGTTCACACTTCAAAACTACTAATTCAAAACTAAATTTGCTACTTACAAAAAGAGACTTGGTCACCTAAAACATTGGGTTACCTGCCATGTAACTACAGTGCAAACCTGGATAACAAACAAACAAATCTTATGAGTATGTTGATTTTGAACACCATGTTTTGAAAAAACACAACTGGATTAGTATTTTCTTGAAATGTGAACTTCTTACCTGATATAAATAGATAAGGAAATTTCAGGAGCTATATCTTCAAATAAGATGGCTCAGATCTTAAAAAATTGAAATACACGAGTACCTCCAACATTCTAAAATAAACACAAAGATTCATACAAAAGATTCATACAAAGATTCATACAAATCGATTAGAATAACAAATTAGAAAAAGCGTTATTTTTTATGTTTCCTCAATCGATTCCAAAATTTCAAAAAACCCTAAAATCGCATCTCAAACCATGAAACTCCACTAACCCAAACCCCATAATCATAGCAACGGAACTCCCTTTGCAAACAATTACCAAACAAATCTATATTACACGAACATCTAGGAGGAAGAAAAAAACACTAAAAACAATGAACATGTTTGAATTATAAATCGAATATAATTTGAGAGAAAGAAAATACAGCATACCGTAAGAGAGAGACTGGGTTAATCATAGGGGATAGAGAGGGGTTTGAGATGATGGATGGATTGATGATGGGTTGATGATAGGGGGGAGAGAGAGAGAGAGACATGAACTCTTGGGGTTAATCGTAGGGGGGAGAGAGAGAGTGAATTCTGAAAGGAATTCAAATTAAAGTGAATCTTAGTGTGTGGTTGAAGAGTGTGAGAGAGAGTTTGGGTAAGTTTACTACTTTACCCTCAATTTTGAATTTTAAAGAGAAGGGGGAACAAAATTGGAGTGTGTCAAAAGAGGGGGAATCCAAATTTATAAGGGGCAAAATAGGTAGTGTAGAAAAACTCATAAAGATGACATCATCTTTTGATCTTATGACATACATAAGTTTTGTAACTTATTATATAGATATATATATATATATAGATATATATATATATATATATATATATATATATATATATATAGAGAGAGAGAGAGAGAGAGAGCGCTCATGTGCACACTAAATTTGCACACGTGCTGACGCACACCAATTTTTTTAAAGTATTTAAAAAAATATTTTTGAGTTGATTTTGTTTATATGATATTTAAAGATTTCAACGGACCCATATAAAAAAATTCCGCTCAAATAAACTTTTTTTGCTATTTTTAAAAAATCGGTCAAACTTTGGCAGCTTTTAAAGTGCTTAAAAGCAATAAAAGTTTGACCCATTTTTTAAAAATAGCAAAAAAAATTATTTTGAACTGATTTTTTTTTATACGAGTCTCTTGAAATGTTTAAATATCATATAAAAAAAATCAACTCAAAAATATTTTTTTTACTATTTTAAAAAAATGATGTGCAAACTTAGTGTCTACAGAAGTCTGACTCTCTCTCTCTCTCTCTCTATATATATATATATATATATATATATATATATATATGTATATGTGTGTGCGCGCGCCCGCGCCAGCGAGGCAATCTCTAAACGAATTAGATAAAGCCTCCACAAAAAGGGATTGAGCATTATTATGGAAATATTTTCTATACCATTCCATGTTACAGAACACTTTTTTTCTGATAGATCACATACCTAAGTTTGGAGAAGAGGAAACCAGGTTCACCAAGATAGACTGTTGTCATGCCATATGCAGTATCTGCAAAGGCCTCTTTTTATGGCAAGTAAAATAGGGGTTTCCCTTGGATCTGGAGAATTTGAAAGCCAATCAGGACTAATTTTATGGTTTAAGAGATTTGTAAAATATGTCTTGAGAGTCCGTTTGGCAACCCAATTCCAAGGCTTGGAATTGGAATTGGAAGGCCAATTTCAATTCCGTGGAATTAAAATTGGCCTTCGAATTCCATTTCCATGGCTCGGAATTGGGTTGCCAAACGGACCATGAGGGTTCTATAACTGTAACTTTTTTATTTTCCAAAAACTTTCTGAAAAATATTAGAAGCCTATTTCACTTGTTTTCTTAAAGGGCATGATATATGTTGTTTTGTTTCATTCCCTAAAATTTAACCTTTTAGACCACCAAGTAATTCAACATGGTATCAGAGCCGATCGTTTTATTTATGTGTTGGGCCCAATATGCCAATACTCGTCATCATCTAGTATGATTTTTCATGGGTATGGCTTAATCCGATTGCACGTGAGAGCATGTTTGCTAAGTTTGTGGTTGAAGTCTTCCCATGTGCATTTGGCTCCGCATTATATCAGTGTAGATGGCAATTGTTATGTTGGTTGACTTGGTGTGTTCTTTGGTTGGTCTGTCTCTTTACATGCGGACATGGTTGTCTGAGTAGTGTAAAAGCACCAATGCATAGTTAATCTTCCGATTTCTAAAAATCAAGTTCTTAGAGCTACTGTAATTTAACACTCAAAAGGTTATGATGCCACATGCCGCACACCCATATTTTTCAGATCAATCATCTTATTTCTCGGATTTGGTAAAAACTTCTTTACCATGCTTCCCTTTTCTGATGCACACATATACATGTGTATATAATGTGGTTAATCAAGTACAAGTGGTTATAGGGTTTGGACCCCTTGGGGGACTTTGTATAAGTAATTTTCTCTTAACAATATGAAAAGGCTTGTTTTAATGCTGGAAATGGTAGACAACTAATTGAGCTTGTAAGAGGGTTGTTGTCTAGCTTGAATTTGATATTATTACAATTATGATTGTCTTATATATGGAGTTCTGAACGTATATTTTTTTTGGGGGGGGGGGAGGAGAAGTGGAAACACAGTTAGATGGAGATTGTGCCCAATGTAAATAAGGATGAATATTCTCTGAAGAGCATGGAGCGCCGTGTCTGAAAGTCATGTTCTGTGTCAAATGCAAAACCATGATTTTGTCTTGTGTTATGTTTTGGTCTTCGTATTTCGTATCGTTTAATGTCAGGTAAAGAAATGACAAAAAATATGTGAATTTCTGCCCCTATGATATGATATGATCGATACAAGTAGATCCAACTGAAGCATGTATGTAGCAGGCTTCTTTACAACTATAGATAATAGACCATGTTTGACTGTTAGTGTCTATAACATTCCATCTAACAAGGTACAGAGGATTTTGGAATTAATTTTACTTCAATTCAACATGTATATCCTAGACTCCTAGTAAATAAGCTATGTAGAAATGCAATTATATAGAGAGGTTTGGGTTAATCATGATGATTTTTTTCCTATAATATGCAGTGACAGCATTGAGGGCAATTAGGAGGAGTTTGATTGATCCAAATGGAAATCTCAATAACTGGAATCGGGGAGATCCATGTACATCTAATTGGACTGGGGTTTGGTGCTTCAATAGAACAATGGATGATAGCTATCTGCATGTCAGCGAACTGTATGCTTTCAGTATTTTTCAATCTTTGATCATGTGCTGGAGCATCATATTACATGAATTTGTTGACATGTTGTCCAGTTATGGAAAAGATAAACCCAACCCGCTCATTAATAATTCGACCCAACCCATTAAGGAAATGGGACTTATTGGTTCTACCCAATAAAACCCATTTACTTAATGAATTGGGTTGGTTTTTTATTGGGTTACCCATTATTAACCCAACATATATCTTGTGAATTAACTCGTTATAACTATTATCTCATTCAATCTCTAAAAATTTCTCTCTCTAAAATGGTAATACCTTTATTTCTCTAAAATTGTAGTTTCTTTCACTCTCTAAACTAATTTCTCACTCTAAAATGTTAATTTCTTCTTTCTTTATAATTGTAGTCTCTTTGTCCCTCTAAACTAACTTCTCTCTTTAAGTTTCTATCCCTTTTGTCTCTCTAGAAAAGTTTCCCTAATAAAATTGTAATATCTTTCTCTCCCTAAATTACAATTTTATAGAGAAAGTAATTAAAATTTTGAAGAGAGAACGAGGTTAGAATTTTTTAGAGATGCATTTTTTGATAGATAAAGTAATTGGACTTTTGGAGAGAGAAAGATGTTTACCTTTAGAGATCAACAATTTTTTTAAGAATACATGTTAGAATTTGAGAGTCAAATTTTCATAAACAGAAAAATGACGTTAACTATATGTCAAAAGTCTCCAACAAAAATCACATACACACTTTTAGAGAGAGAAATATTATCGTCTATTTCAAAATTCAAGTCTACCTCAAATGAGGTTTACATGGGGGTATTTAAAGGGGAGGAGTAGATTAGGCTCTAGGCTAAGGCCCTAATAACAAAAATGCCATTACTACTTCTTACCCTTGAAATACTAAAACAAAACAAAAGAAAATAGTATACCAAAAATAAAGGGAAAATAATAAAAAGAAATAAAACTACTAATTTGCACAAAAATGTCCTCGATTCACATCAATCTCCCCTCCTTGAAAAGAGTTCATCCTCGAACTCAAAGGAGAAGATCAACGGAATCACCTTCCAAGACGGTGATCAAGGCGTGCACGGGGAGCTCCTCGGACGCGTCCAAATAGTCAGGTGGGTGATCCATTGCCAATAATGTGTGGCGTCGCGGGAGAGAGCAATCAGAAGCCCGGTGCCCAACATTGCCACAGTTGTAGCAGCGGAATGTAGGAGGTCTTGGATGTGGAGTAGCAGGAGTAGTAGAAGTAGGAACTGAAGATGCCACTGGAGGAGTAGCTGAGGCTGTAATTGGTGTAGGCAGAGTCCGTGAGGTCGGGAGAGCTGCGGGCGCCGAGTGGTAAACCTCGACCTTGGCCGCGTATTCGACCGCCTTCAGGAAAGTCGGTATTCCCTCAGACCGAGATCGTGCTGAATATGCAGCTGCAATCCCAATATATAGCAGTTGATCCGCTGATCCTCCGTTTCGGGAAGGCGAGTTCTGGTGCACAAAAGTTGAAACTGCTCCATGTACTCCACTACCGATAACGTGCCCTGTCTGAGAGATTGAACGCGAGCAAAGAGGTCGCGCTCGTAAGTTGGTGGAATGAAGGACACCTGGAGAGTGGCCTTCAGCTCAGGCCAGGTCTGAATAAGAGGCAATCCGGCCGTCGTGCGGCGGTAGCAGAGGTTGTTCCACCAAACCCGAGCAAATTCCTGGAATTTGGTGGCTGGAAGGAGAACACAGGAGCGGCCTTGAACCCGCTTGTACTAAAAAACTGTTTCCATCGAAGCTAACCAATCGACCATGGCATCTGGGGAGAATCTCCCGTCAAACATGGGCACGTCTGTGCGGATATCCCCGTGGAGGGTCCGGAAAGCACCTGAATGGCCATAAATAGTGGACCCTCGTCCTGATGAGCATCTAGGCTCATCAGGTCACTCGGCACAGGAGAAACAACATTAGCAAGAGGGGGTGGCATCCGTGTTGGTGGTGGATGAAGAGGTTGGCCATACTGGGGCCCGGGAGCAGCTGGGGATAGTGAGGGCACGTGCCTATTAAGTGGTTCGTTCGCCGCAATAAAACAGTATCGGTCTCGAAGTGGAGCATGGCGGTGGGCATCGGGTGGGGGTGGAGGTATCTACTCTAAAATACTGGGGTGGCTACCCCCGAACTCGGAAGAGGAAGAGGAGGAATCAGAATGGAGTAGTGAGAAGGTGTGGTGGGAGGACATATGATGCAAAGGTGGAGGGTTAGGGAATATGGTTATCCGGGGGTTAAGGGGAATGGTGGGATCGTGCGGGTAGTGTGAACCGGGATCGAGAGGGTGGTCGGGAGTCCCAAAATGATGGCCCAGGCTCCCAGGGCAATCAAACAACCCAAAGGGGTGCGGAGATGACTCGGGTGGCCTGGTGAGTGGGTAAAATAGGCTCGGGGGCTTAAACGAGGTGGAGGCACTAAAAAAATCAGGCTGGTTGGGGTATGGACATGGTAGGGGCTGGTTTTGACTAGGGTGTGGGTTTAAATCGGGTTGGGGACCTTTTTTGGGGTTGCCGAGGGGTTGGGGATGAATGTCGGCACTTGGGGGATCGGGGAATGGGCGGTAGGGCGTCGGTCGGCATAGGGATGGGTCAGATGGAGCCTGAGTGGCTTGGGGTTGAATTTCGAGGTAGCGGGTAGGAGAAATGGGTCTTCCCGGGGCCGAACAGGGATGATCGGGAGGGTTGAGGGGGCTGGAAAGCAGGTCGGTTGGGGTAGGGGCTGATTCCGGGGGTGCGCTGGGCTGGGAGTGTGCGGCTGGGTTTGGGAGGCTGGCTGCCGCACAGGGGAGGGCAATGGCAGTGGCAGCAGCAGGCTGGTCGGAAGGGTGGGGAATAGTGGTGGGAGGTTTTTTGTAGAGAAGAGTTGAAAGAGGGCCTTAAACTTTTGATTGAATTCTTGGGTTAGGGTTAGGGTTAGTGTTTTTGTTGTAGAGCCATTTCTTCCATTTGTTACTTGAGTTCTTGAATCTTTTTCAATGGTTGTTTTGATTTCTTGGGAGCCATTGATTGTAGCGTACGATTTTTTTGATACAAATACACCGATACACCAACACCAATGTGGAGCGACACCCGTTTTGATACCAATTTGACGTAAAGTACACTTCAAAAGTCTCCAACAAAAATCACACACACTTTTAGAGAGAGAAATACTCTTGTCTATTTCAAAATTCAAGTCTACCTCAAATGAGGCTTACATGAGGGTATTTAAAGGGGAGGAGTAGCTTAGGCTCCAAGCTAAGGCCCTAATTATAAAAATGCTATACTACTCCTTACCCTTGAAATACTAAAACAAAACAAAACAAAAGAAAATATTATACCAAAAATAAAGGAAAAATAATAAAAAGAAATAAAACTACTAATATGCCCAAAAATGACAAAAATGTCCTCGATTCACATCAAAAAGTGTTATGAGTTTTGGAGGGATAAAGATGTTGAGAAATATTAAATAGATTAAGTGGTTAGGGTTTTAGAAAGAGAATTTTTATAGATAGAAAAAGTTTGAGTTTTTTAATGGTAAACGGGTCAAATGGGTTGACCTAGGCCTGACCCATCATAACCCGATTATTTTAGTGGATGGGTTTTGGACCCAACCAGTTAAGTATTGACTCATTAGTGACTCACCCATAACCCGCCCATTTGCCACCTCGGTTGTCCTTCGTTTGCTTTTTATGTTTTATGTTAGGGGTGAGACGATTAATTATGTTTTTTAATGTCTTTGACTCATAGTCTAGCTGGTATAAGAATATATAATTTCCTTAATTGTTACAATACATCCTTTTGTGTCGAGGACTGTCTTATTTTATAAGTTATCTGCATTTTGAATTTAGAAAGGTGCTAAGTTGCAAGTTTGATAATTTTCCTAGAAACGAGATAATTGCCAATGCAATGGGACAATAAATAAATCTTTGCCTAATGATTAATTTACATTTTTTTATTGCACCTACAAACTAGGCCTGGAAAAATGAGGCACGACACGAAATTATAAGTTAATGGGTTTAGTCTTATCGGGTTTGGGTCATTAACGGGTCAACACGGTAGATCCATTATCATAATGGGTCGTGTTTGGGTTTGTACTCTTACACGATTAAACCCGTTTATACCCATTATCACCCGTTAGTGGTAACGGGTTTTATTGGGTCGTGTGACCCGAACTAATATTACACCCATGAAGACTAACGGGTATTAACAGGTACTAACGGGTATTAACGGGTAATATAGGGTCACCTAATCCGTTACCCGTTTAGACCCGTTAATATTAATGGGTGTTAACGGTTCGGGTGTACCCGTTAAGATTAACGGGTCGTGTACGGGTTAAGGGTGTTTTCACCCATTAACCCATTAACACGACCCGTTAATCCGTTAACACGACCCGTTGACAGCTACAAACATTTGTGATTTCGGACTTCCAGTTGCTGTAATTTTGGGAAATGAAGTGCTGTATGGTTGAACCATTGTCGTTGGTGTTTTATGACTCAACTTCTTGCACTAATATAAAAATGATATGTATTCTAGTTTTATCATTTTTATATAAAATTGTATCTGTTGTGTTAGTTCTGCCATTTCAAGTGCATAAATTTACGGAACGTACAATTTTGGGATTTGAAAAGTATTATTACAATCCTTTGAAAAGGATTGGTGTAATGATGAAAGCAGGTAGTGTCCTCTGGTAACCTATAAAACTTATGTATTCTAAGTTCTTTAACCTCTTTCACAAGAAGCTACCTCATTTTCATAAAGTACTCCAAATCTGGTATATTTTCATGTGCTCTGAGTGTACGCTGTGCGAATCATTCCTCCCCAGCTCTATCGATGTCGAAGGAATATATAGAAGAATATCTATTGGAAACTCTTGAGTACTTTTGTTTGTTTTTTCTTTTGTTTTGTTTTAAACCAAACAAACATAGAACATGTACTCCCTCTGTACCAAATTAAGAGTTCACTATTCCTTTTTGGCCCATCCCAAATTAAGAGTCTACTTTCTTATATTGGACATATTCAACGGACCAAATTCCAATAAACAAGTCTATTTCAAAAATATCTAACACACTTTTTGAGAGAGAAATACTATTGTCTATTTCAAAAGTCAAGTCTACCTCAAGTGAGGCTTACAAGTGGGTATTTAAAGGGGAGGAGTAGCTTAGGCTCCAAGCTAAGGCGCAAATTACGAAAATGCCATTACTATTTCTTACCTCTAAATAATTAAGGAAAAGAAAGAAAAATACAATAATAAAAGAAAAGAAAATACAAAAGAAAATAAAATGACTACTATAACCCTAAAATAGGGCCCATTCCCATCAGTTGATCTTCGCCGTTGATTGGGGTGTTTTCATAATTTATACAAAAAGAGGATAAGGACTCTTAATTTGGGACGGGGGGAGTATTGGATATAGTGTAGAGGAAATTACTTACGGGATAGGAAGGAATAGTACAACATGACTTGCTGACTGGGATAGGAAGGAATAGTACAATATGACTTGCTAGCTTATCCCAGATGATTTAGAGAAGACATGGTTGACCTCACACAAGTTTCCAAAAATTACAAGTGTGCATATATATATATATATATATATGAGAATTCTCACCTACATCATCCATACATCACACCTAGTTGAATGGCCCTAAAAAACTTTTTTTTTCAAATTTTTTATTTTTTCCTTGAAATTAACCTTCCAATAAACCCATGTTCAAAAAATTAGGTCAAAATACATTTTGTAGCTATTTTTACAAAATCCACAAAAAATTGCTCAAAATACCGGAGACAATTTTTTGTTGATTTTTTAAAAATAGCTACAAAATGTATTTTGACCTAGTTTTTTGAATATGGGTTGATTGGAAGGTTAATTTCAAGAGAAAAGTAAAAAATTTGAAAAAGGGGTTTTTGAGGGAATAGAACTAGGTGTGATGTTATACATCATGATGTAGGTGAGCCTTCCTCTCTCTCTCTCTCTCTCTCTCTCTCTCTCTATATATATATATATATATATATATATATATATATATATATGAATGTGTATGTGTGTATATATATGTATACTCATTTTTGCTTGATGGTATCGGTCAATGTATGGCTTCACCTTAGACATCCAAGCATTCCCAGGATTTTATGAATCTCATTTAGGCCAAAGGGATTTAGGTATCAACTGTTAAATTTAAGGAAAGTTTGATGCCTCAAGGCTTTTAGGCCTTGTATAGGCAGTTGGATACTAGTATATCTAATCCTAGCATTCATGTATATAGTCCCTTTGTCCAAAATAAAGAGTCCTATTTTCCTGTTATGTATTCCCCAAATTAAGAGCCTACTTTGAAAATCAATGACCAAAATTCCATTATATTCAAGTAAGTTTTAATCTTAGCCATTAATTATGTTAAAAGGTCAATTTTCATTTAAAAAAGTAGACTCTTATTTGGGATAGGGAGGGATTATGATTTTTCTATGGTACGAAGTACAAACAAGATTTTAGTTGCTCTTCTGACAACCAGTATTCCCAGTACCATTCTGGAAATGTTGGATGCATTACTCTTGTGATTTACAAACTAATAGGAGTTTGTGATTCTTACATGGATGAACCATTAGCTGTCATCCAATGACAATTAGAAACATCTGTTAAAGTTATTTGAGACAAAAAGTATATGTTAATTGGAGTTTGCGATTCTTACATGGATGAACCTTAAGTTGTCATTTGTCACAGTTAGAAGCATCATGTTGTGAGTTATTTGATACAAAAAGTATATGTTAATTGGAGTTTGTGATTCCTGTTAGGGATTGATATACGCGGAATAAAAAATTTCAGTCATGGATCTTCGATTAATCAAACATAAGAAAGAGGTAAAACCAAAATTAGGTTTGAGGAACAAGTCTAGAGTTTAGAACTAAATGCCTTTGGGGATCTGGTTGCAATCCAATGGGGAGAAAAGTATTTGTTGATGATTAAGTGCTGGCTTCTTTTGGATTTCCAAAACCTTGCTTAACCTTCTGTAAAGCTCGGATCTTCTAGTGTATGATCCTCCCAAAAATTAGGTAGGCGTGTGGGCAACTTTTGAAATGAAAACCCGGTGTGTGGGTACCTTTTGAAATGAAAACCCTTGCTTATGATTGAGATATGGTGGTCTTTCTCTAGTCCTTTTTATAAAAACATGAATAGTTTTTTCCCGCACCCCTCTCAAACCCTAATGATGAATAATAATGATTAAAACCCCTTATCACACCTTTATATACAAGTACAAAATGTGGGCTTGGGTCAAACTGGGTTGCTTGAGAGTCTGGGCCTAACTACTTGAGTATATGGGCAAATAATTAAATTAGTTTCCAAATAAATACTCGAAAATCACAAATTACATTTACTGTAATTTATTTCCTTTCTTTATTTAATCATAATTAATTCCACTAAATAATTATGACTGCACTCCAATTTAATTATCTAAAAAATCACTCGGATATAATGAAGTCTTATTTGCAAAGTCAATAATGGTACATAATATGATTCCCAATGTTAAGCTTTCAATACCCATTTGGTCAAATCAATTTGTCGCTAATTGACTTTAACCAACATCTAATCAATTCCTTGTATCTCAGACTTAACTTATTTTGCTACTCCACCGGATTATAAATAATCCACTGATCAAGTTTACTGGTGGAAGCAAATCTTGCAAGTCTGTAAATGGGATATCACAATCCAAGGTATCCCCGAACACGGATTCTTTTGAATTAAGATATGAGGCCTACTTATATTACTGTCACCCAATATGAGGGGATCATTTGATTCAATCTAAGATTGAATCACACCCATAACAATCAAAGCAACAATTACATAATCATTCCAATCCTCATAATTCTTTGGATTAAGAATTTATACACCCTTTGCAAATGGTGTGAGATTGTCCGAGTCTAATCAAGACAGTCCTTAGAGTCAAATCTCATGGGTGATAGTTTAATACATTTCTGGAATGTAGCGATCACAATCCTCTGTTGAACTATCGTATAAGTTCTCGAACCATCATACAGGTTCTGTAGTTTGAGATAAACTACTAGGATTGCATCTCAACCGTTCCAATAGGATGTCAAATCCCTATCTAGGTTTTGAACTTTTCAATAGTGCTAAAAACGGAATTCCAATCTCCTTGTGATCAACCTGAATTCGACTCACTAGCCTACGAAGCTCTATTGACCGACATGTATATGAAACAATATATTTAAACAAATATAAAGCATTCTCACAAACTTGATTCTCATTTCAAAATGAATAAAACAATCGTTTATTAATCAATAATAAAATGTTTTACACATGCTTTTAAGAATAAACCCCAACAATTCCTACATGGATGAACCTTTTAGCTATCATTCGATGACAATTAGAAACATTATGTTGTGAGTTAATTGCGATAAGTATATGTTAAATTGCTAAATATGGAAAAAATTTACTTCTTTGTGTAATTTAGGGCTTGAAAATATGTACAATCCACTTGATTAGCTAGATCTGTATGTTGTATACATTTCCGAATTCCTTGAACCCAGGACTGAATATATTACAGTGGATAGGTAAAGACTGACATTTCACCTCTTGTTATATAATTCCTGTAATTTTTTTTCCTACCTTCAAACTTCATTATAATGACTTACTGATATCATTCTTCCTTGTAGGCAACTACTTAATATGAATCTCTCAGGAAATTTATCACCAGAGCTGGGCCGTTTATCCTATATGAGAATACTGTTAGTCAATTTGAACTTATCCTACTGTACATTGGCTTCTAATTCAATGTATCTTCTGATTTATTTCTCTTCATTATATTTGTTCTTTAAGGGATTTTATGTGGAACAAGATAAGTGGGAGTATACCGAATGAGATCGGCAATATTACGTCATTGGAACTCTTGTAAGTTGAAGCAGATCTTTGTTGGATTGGTTGGATATTATACATTTTGGATTCCTCATTATATTGTGACATTATGTTCATCCAGGCTCCTGAACGGGAATCAACTAACAGGTTCGTTGCCTGAAGAGATTGGTTATCTTCCTAACTTGGACAGGATACAAATTGATGAGAACCACATATCTGGATCGATACCTGCGTCATTTGCCAACTTGCAAAATACAAAGCACTTGTACTATTTTCCGTTTCTATATAATTTTTTTTGGCATTGTCTAGCATAAAAGTTGGTGCTTTTGGATATAACTTTGTGCTTCTTGTTAATATTGTTTCTATTTTTCAAAGTTAAATAACTTGTGTAATCTGTATTATTAATTATTATTGTTGTTATTTTATCCTTTGAACAGCCACATGAACAACAATTCAATTAGTGGGCAAATCCCCCCTGAGCTGTCTACATTGCGAAGTCTTGTTCACTTGTATGTGGGTGATTATGATCTGTTCGCTTATACTGGATTTTGAACATCTGGGTTGTTTATAACAATGTAAAACATTGCAGGCTGCTTGATAATAACAATTTATCAGGATATCTTCCACCGGAGCTTGCTGCAATGCCAACTCTATTTATACTGTATGGATCCTTTCTTCAGTAGATAATGTGAAATATAAATGCCACTTTTTCACTTTTAAGCCAGAATCAAAGTTCAGTAGTGTTCTGTTTGCATACCCGGTTTTCTTCTATAGTTGGTATTAAAGGGCTTTAGTTGTTCAAAAGATATCCTACTTTGATTATCTAGAATAATTGTTTCAGCTGGATTAGAAAGGTCTTGTATTGTTACCAAGTTCGAATAAACGTTAAACATCTTGCGTATCAATCCAATATCGAAAGATGTAGAGACCCATACAGTATTTAAGTTGGTTAGTGTCACCCTTTAACTAGCACCAAGACCTTTTGGGTTAAAACCCACTCTGGGCTAGGCCCAAATAGGTAATTTGGGGACAATATCGGTGCCTAGTTATGGGTCTGAGAATCAATAGTGGTTCGATCAGAACCATCAATGGGAAGCACCCAAACTCCGATTTGAGCGTGCCAAATAGTCGATCAAGGTGGAGTAAGCACTAGCTGGCAGCCAGCAGACTCAAGATAGAGTCGTAGTGCACCATGGTGGAGCTCAAAATTGGATGATTACGATTGTACGTTGATGTTGTGGAGCCTTAAACATCTTGCGTGTCAAACAATTGTCTCCCATATCGATATCGAAAGATGTAAATTCCAACATACAGTACTTAAGTGGGGTGTGACCCTTTGACTAACACCGAGGACTTTTGAGTTAAAATGACGTAAACTATACGTTCAAGGCCCAAAACAAAACAAATACAAATTCTAGAGAGAGAAACTAAGAATGTCTTATATTCAAAAATGGAGAAGTTTCCTCAAATGAAGAGTACATGGGGTATTTATATGGAAGAATTACTTGCTATCCAAGTAATTACCTAATGGGCAATTTACAATTAGGTCCCTTGGTAACAATTTTTAAACATTTAAGGACAATTTACTGTTAGGTCCACTTGTTATGCCACTAGCGTGGACTCCTGCAAGAAGAGAATTAGTGGACCTAAGTGTTTAAAATTTGTCAAAATTCCTTTAGTGTTTAAAATTTGTTTGTGAGGGACCTAAGAGTACTTTCCTCTTACCTAATTGACTAAAAAGGACAAGCATTAATAAAAATATACCTAATTAGTCCCAAACATGCTTGGAGAGTAATTAAAAGAGATAAAAGAAAATAAAAGGACAACTAATAAGAAATATTAAAATGACTAGTATGTCCTAATATGAAACCCATTCCTATCACTCTCCCTGGTGACCTCATACGCGACTCGCGTACCTACTTGCAAGAAACCCAAAAAAACTAGACAAGAAATGCGAGGATTTAGGGTCGGAATTCATTCTGGAGCTGAGGGGGTCGAAAATTTTGGGTTTTCTTGAGGAGGCCGGAATTGCCTTCTTGGCTGAAGAGTTTGGTCCTTGCGCTGAAGGCAGGAAAGCCGGGGTTGCCTGACGAGGTGGGTAGGGCGAGTTTGCCGGTCCTTCTGCCAGAGAAGTAAGAATCTGGAACTTAATCTTGTTGGCCGGAAATATGAGGGTTTCCGAGAATTTCAGAATCTCCAGGCAGAGTGGGAAGGGCGGAATTTCCGTTTGGGGGTTGCCTTCCGGTGGACTGTCCAACTGCCTCTGTTTGTTTCCCGGTGCTAATCTCTTTTTCGGGTCGGTGGGAGAATGGTTCTTTTGGTTCGTTCACGGTGGAGAGGAGGCGGAAAATGGTGTCAAATTTTTTATTGAAGTCTAGGGTTCGTTGATCAATCTTGTGTATTAATTCTTGAATCCCTTCTTGATATTGATTCGATTTCTTCGGGGTCATTGAGAATGTAGTGTACGATTTGTTGATAATCTACACACCAATACACCAATACACTAATGTTGGAGCGACACCCGCTCTGATACCAATATGACGTAAACTGCACGTCAAAGGTCCAAGCAAAACAAATACAAATTCTAGAGAGAGAAACTAAAAATGTCTTATATTAAAAAATGTAGAAGTTTCCTCAAATGAGGAGTACATGGGGTATTTATATGGGGAAAATTAATTGCGAACCAAGTAATTACCTAAATGACTAAAAAGGACAAGCATTAACAAAAATATACCTAATTAGTCCCAAACATGCTTGGAGACCAATTAAAAGAGATAGAAAAAATAAATAAATAAAATGACAACTGATAAGAAATATTAAAATGACTAATATGTCCTAATATGAAACCCATTCCCATCATTAAAGCTCACACTGCGCTAGGCTCAAATGGTTAAGTTGGGGACAATATCCGTGGCTAGTTGTGAATTTGGGCAAACCCTTGAGGCAAAAACGATATTTGTCACATCTAGTTGATAGTGGCCAACTATGAGGAATCGAAAGTCATTAGTGGTGCTATAGGACAACACTTGGAATGTTTCCACCTAAGGTTGATATTATGGTGGGATAAGGTTAATAGAACTTTTGGATTAGGGTTAGAAAGATTGTAGGTTGGGGGAATTAAAATGGTTGGGATTGTCTTGAATATAAAGGGTGGCAGGTTGCAGCAGATGTGAATATTCTTATCAGCAAGTATTTTACGATTTCTCATGTTAAATCAACATCCAAAGATAAGCAAAAACGTTAGGGTTGGTACTGTGGAAGTGTCTCTGTGAAGATTCCCTTTACGTATGTCCCATAAGACTCTCCAGGGCCGTCGGCATATTTGCAAAAGTTGTTCGGGTTACCAAAATTGGTTGCAAGCCCGGAAGTGGTAAAACTAGACTCCCTCGACACTTCACTTGCCTCGTGAGCCTTGCTTGTTTTGTCTTTTAGCGTCTTTTGATATTTTTAATTTTTTTCCACTCTTCCTGCGACAAGTGAATTGCTGCAGGAACACTGTTTTGCTTACGGAGCCAATCAACTTTTGGGGGGAAAAATGCATTTGAGCATGCAAAAATGCACAAATGCCTTGGAGATGGTCTAAGCCCACAAATAGGCCCGAAACAATACCCTCTACAATTGCCTATTTGTTAGCTTATCACTTCCCATTTACGTCCCCTTCAATGCATAGTACCGTTCAGTCTTTAGATCAGTGGTCCAGACCACTATATAAACAACCCTTTATATAACTCTCAGCCTCATTTATTAGGATTGAACAGCTTCACCTACCTAGAACTATAATGAACTCTTTGCACCTTAGTTACCCCCATTAAAAGACCATTGACTCATCTCACTCCTAACCATAACCTACCACCTTGTTCATTACTTCACTTATAACCAAAAACCTCGGTGCTAAAGTTGTATTCCTTCTCTCTCTCTCTCTCTCTCCTCTCTCTCTCTCTCTCTCTCTCTCTGAGGAGGTGCCTATTTTCTCACCATTTTTCCCATTACTCTTGGTGCCCTCTGTTTTATCGTGGCGCAGGTTCCCCAAGATGGGTGCTGTCTCGGTCTTTGAGGGACAATTAGAGTAGATTGCATGTATTATGTATAAATAAAGGGCTGATTACATATTGTTCCCCTTGGGACCATCCCCTAGGGATTATCAGCTAATTGTTTAATGTTTGTTGGTTGGGGGAACTACATGTGTTTCTTTGGCTTATTCGGGTTATGAAAGAGTCCCGGATACCTCTTTGATAGGGGGAAAAGCTGTGTTATATACATTGAAGGCCAACCTCAAGTAGTTGGGATCGAAAACTTTGTTAATTTGAGTATCTGCCATAAATCTACACAAAAAGATATATACATGTGTGTCTCCGTGTGTCATTTATCTATTCTCTCTATTGATGAGACCTGCAATGTTAAGTTTTATTTCATCTTGTTTTTAAAAAAAAATTATTTACTTCATTACTCTCATATCATATATCATAATATATTTCTAATTTTTCATTGGCAGTCAGCTTGATAACAACCACTTTGACGGGAGTGCAATACCTGCTTCTTATGGTAACATGTCTCGGTTGTTGAAGTTGTAAGTGAATACGCTTATTATTTTCTGCTTCTAAGTAGTTTAAAAGGCCGAGGCATGATACAAGGATGAGACATAAGACTAGAGACTTTCGCGTTTAGCTTAACTATTATTGTTTTCATATATCTATATACATATGTGTGTGGAGGAGAGAGAGAGAGAGAGAGAGAGAGAGAGAGAGAGGTTGTATTATTGCTGACAAATGAAAGAGTTGCATTAAGTGGTGTAATCAACTGCATTCTTTTAGAGAGCCATTCCTGATTATTGTCTTCTTGGGCCCCTCTTTCCTCATCAGTGCTTAAAAGGGTCATCATGACTGTTTCATTGCGTTTCTTAAACATGAAAGATCATTCTCTTTCATATAATTTGTCCAATGACATGATTAATGTTTTAATATCAACAGCCACATTATTATTTAACATTTATCGTATTAACATTCTGTTATAAACTAAATTGTCATGTTCTCGAAAGCTGCATGTGATTTTCAGAGGGATCAAGAAGTATTTGTCTGGAGATATTTGAGAAATCTTTGGTCAAGTCATGTTTCGGTTTTGTTGCAGGAGCCTCAGGAACTGCAGCTTGCAAGGACCAATCCCTGACCTTAGCAGGATACCTAACCTTGCTTATATGTAAGTTTATGAGTAATTATTGGATGTTATGAAGCTATGTCTTCATGTCTCCTCTAAATTTCTAGTATGATCTTCTGTTATAATATATATATATATATATAGACAGGCTTCCTGTGCACACGAAGTTTGCATATTATTTTTTTTAAATAGTAAAAAAAATATTTTTGAGCTGATTTTTTTTGTGATATTTAAACATTTCAAAGGACCCATATAAAAAAAATCAGCTCAAAAAAACTTTTTTTGCTATTTTTAAAAAATCGGTCAAACTTTCACTGCTTTTAAGCACTTTAAAAGCTGCGAAAGTTTGACCAATTTTTTAAAAATAGCAAAAAAAGTTTTTTTGAGCTGAATTTTTTTATGTGTCCGTTGAAATGTTTAAATATCACATAAAAAAAACAACTCAATTTTTTTTTTTTTAATATTCTAAAAAAATTGGTGTGCGCCAGCACGTGTGCAAACTTCGTGTGCACAGGAGCCTGCCTCTATATATATATGTATGTATGTATGCAACACATCTTGTTTTTAATATTGGCTATGTCTATTCTAACTAACGGCATTATATTTCAGAGACCTTAGTTCAAACCATCTTAACGGATCCATACCACCAAATAGACTTTCTGAGGATATCACAACTATGTAAGAACACTTGATCGATTATTAATTTGATGTCTAACCTGGAACGAATAAAATATTTTATCTCGGTTGTACTCTACTACTCTCTAAAAGTCTTTGGAATTCCGTTAATAAATGCTACTGATGAATCTCTGAACTTTTGAAATGGTAAATTTTGCAGTGATTTATCAAACAACGACCTTACTGGAACTATTCCATCCAACTTTTCCCGCCTTCCTCGTCTTCAGAGATTGTGAGCATTATTCAACTTTTCTTTTTACTTTTTCTATGTCTTACCTTGATGGTAATGTCTGAAAGTGGATGTATGTTTCATTTATGTTCCATATTCATGCTCATTTATTCAAATTATGCACTGAAATTTCCTTGCTTATATGTTAAGTCATTCCCTGATTGCAGGTCACTTTCAAACAATTCATTGAATGGTTCTCTTCCATCCACTATTTGGCAGAGTAGGACTTTAAACGAAACTGAGACACTTATCTTGTAAGAGGCATCATGTCCCTTCTTCTCTCTCTCTCTCTCTCTCTCTCTCTCTCCACACACACACACGTTTGTTGTGATTGCACTTATATGCACTCTCAAGCAATTGATATTTATTGCTAATGACAAAGTGAGAAATTCAATTTTCTCCTTTTGCAATCTAAGTTGTCACTTTCTCTGTTTTGACTTTAAAAACAGCATTTAAGTGTGAGGTTTGATTAGTATTTTTTTAGTGAAACACTTCTGCGCTTTGATATTGCAGGGATTTGCAGAACAATGAGCTTTCAAATATTTCAGGCAGTCTTAGTCTCCCTTCAAATGTCACTGTTAGGTTTGCGAAATCACTTTACTGTGTCATTTCCAGTGTTTCTTCACATTAATACATTTCTTGAGAGACAAATGTAATATATATATTTCTAATTCAGCTATAAACAACTTTCAGGCTTCAAGGAAATCCCATATGCTCAAATGCCAGCTTAGTCCAGTTCTGTGAATCTCCTAGTGAGAATGTCAGTAATATCCAAATATCAAGGATCTCCACTGGTGTTTGTCTCCCTCAGTCATGCCCCACTCCTTATGAATATGCTCCTAATTCTTCTCTATTGTGCTTTTGTGCGGCACCTCTGCTTGTTGGGTATCGATTGAAAAGTCCTGGTTTCTCAAATTTTCCGCCCTATATCAACCCATTTGAGGTGTACATAAGCTCTGGTCTTGAAATAAACCTCCATCAGCTTGACCTTGATACATATGAATGGGAAAATGGCCCTCGACTAAGGATGCACTTGAAATTATTTCCAGTATACAATGGCAATAACTCTAACAACCTCTTCAATAGGAGTGAGGTCCTTCGAATATGGCAAATGTTCACATCGTGGACAATTCCTGATAGTGCAATTTTCGGACCTTACGAAGTTCTCAACTTCACACTATTGGACCCTTACAGAGATGGTTCGTCCCCTAAACCTTAAGTGGCACGCTTTCCGTGAGGATTTTGATGAAGTTAATATAATGCTAATATAAATTTTGATATTTGATATTTCCTTGTTCTTTATTTTTTTATTTTTTCTGGGAGTGGGTTGTGAAATCTACCTCAAAGACAGCCACAAAGTCATAACCATATATCATTAAAATAATGATTATTTTGACTTTATATGCCACTTGTATTGTCACTTTTGAGTTATACCATGAAAATAAATAAATAATTTGCAATACCCCCTCCCCATGAAAGTGTTGCAAAAGATCCTTGTGAGTGTCACTAAAACCATGAATGGTAGGGGCGTATTACAAAGTATCTCAAAATCAGGGGTTTAAATATTACTTGGATCGCGGGTCGCTCCAGTACGTGGTACGGGTACGGGATACGTTGGTTTAGCCGGTACGCGATACGGTGGGGGTATGCTTTTGGGGTTCTTTCAGTATTATAATAACATGTTCTGTCAAGATTCATGTACTCCACCTATATAATAAGTTTCCTATGAATGTATGTAGTTGATAATATCGATATTCTGTAATAGACTAGTAAGATATATAAAGCATTGTGTATATGTATTAGTTGAGAAGCCTTATCCCTTCCCATATATTCTATTATTGAAGTCAAAATCTGCTTTGTAACTAATAATGACTAAAGTAGTTAATGTTAAATTTGGGATGCCATTTTTGGAGATCCAAATCGAGAACCCACCATATTTCGGGTCATACGACCCTGGATTGCGGTACGGAAGGGGATGTAGTGATCCTGGTAACTATGTAACTCAAAACCAGTGATCAAATATGGGGTTAAAGTATAAAAAAACTTCAAATAGTAAGATGCATATCAAAATTGATAATTATTAAATACATTGATGGATTTAGTATTTGGTTTCCTGAGTTTGATTTGGTTGTGCTTTTAATTCTCATTTCTACAGTAGTGATTCCCACCTCTTCAAATTCTGGTATAAGCAAGGGTGCATTAGCTGGCATTGTACTAGGCGTAATCGCTGGTGCAGTTACATTATCTGCAATTGTGTCACTTATTATCGTGAGATTGCATACGAGAAAGTACCATGCAATTTCAAAAAAACGTCAATGTGAGTATCTATCTTATGGTGAAGTTAATAGTGGGATATATGATGAATCTTTATTTTCTTGTCCCACATACATCTTTATTTGTTTAGAGGTCGTACCTTGGTGCGATGGCAAGTGCCCTCGCCCAAGCAACGGTTGGTTTCGGGTTCAAGACATGGGAGCAGCCTCTCCATATATGGGGGTAAAGCCAGCCGACATCTGTCTCGCCCCGATCCTGCAGTTAAGCAAGTGCACCAGTTAAGCGAGAACCTTGTGCACTGGGTACGGCTTTTTTTTACATACACTTTATTTGTTTTTGCAACAAAAGATGCATCATAATACAGAGATATTGAAGTCTCCTTTTCATATGAGGTTTTCCAGTTTATTATTCAAAGATCTGGGACACACACACATATATATATATATATGTGTGTGTGTGTGTGTGTGTGTGTGTGCATAGGGAGAGGTTCAAAAGCGAACCTAAAAGATGAACATTTTAATGAACCTTAACAAAAAACACCTAACACCTAATCAATTTTAATTCCTATATTGTAATTGGTCCGCGCCAGCGGCAACGGACACACATGTCACACGCAAGTCACACGGGTGTATTAAAAAACACGCGTGTCTGTTGCCGCCGGCTCGTACCAATTACAACATAGGAATTAAAATTGATTGGGTGTTAGGTGTTTTTTGTTAAGGTTCATTAAAATATTCATCTTTTATGTTCACTTCTGAACCTCTCCCTGTATATATATGTATATAAGTGGAACCAGCATTGGATTAATTAATCTCTTCCACAGATGACTGGATGTTGCCAAGTTTTCTAATTGCAGCTACCCCATAGATTCTCCATAGTGATAGGGGGTGCATTATATATCTTATGAATTAGTGGAAAGCTATTGTAGTTTTTTTTTATAAAACTGTGTTTGAGTTGTATTTGATTGACTCCAAAATAATCGGGATTCAATTGGTGTGGTTCAACCACAGTTTAATTCTCTTATGATAGATATAGCTGATAATGTGCATTTAAACCATATTTATAAAGGCCTTTTCTGATTCATTAGTTTCTCTTTCTACTTAACATAAAATATGATGTTCCAATGAGATCAATGTTACTTAATGTCTAGGTTGTTTAATAGTGGCTTACACCAGGTCCACCTTATCTCTTATGTAGTGTCTAAGATGTCTATCAATATAGATGGAGTGAAAAGCTTCACTTATGAAGAAATGACAATGGCGACGAACCATTTTAGTACTCAGGTTGGACAAGGAGGTTATGGGAAGGTCTATAAAGGGTACTTAGCTGATGGCACAGTTGTGGCCATAAAACGTGCACTGGAGGGATCATTACAGGGTGAAAAGGAGTTCCTCACAGAAATAGAATTATTATCGAGGTTACATCATCGGAATCTCGTGTCTTTGCTTGGATACTGTGATGAAGAAGGTGAACAGGTACCTTTCTAAATAATTTGAACACAGAATGAGTAAACATATTTCTTGTTTTTTTCCCTGTGTATTTATATAATCATTTATACTATTCAGCAGGAAAGAAGCAGATCCGTGTGCTATTTATTTTTCTTTCTATAATAATCTATATCTGAACTTAGTTATGACACAAATATTCATTGCATATTTTCTTGCAGATGCTAGTTTATGAGTTCATGTCTAACGGCACCTTAAGGGAGCACATATCTGGTATATTTTCTAAGTTTCCTCTGGGTTTACTTTTAGTTAGTTTTATATATATCTATTTGTGTGATCCTGTGGCAACTCTGATTGGGTGATACTGAGTAAAACTTTGATGAATTTAATAATCTAACTGAAACTCTCTCTGTGTGTGTATTTGCGACATTGACTTGATTAGATGGTTTATGTTTGCGATATCACAGAAAACTCTAAAGAGCCTCTGAGTTTTGCTATGAGATCACAAGTTGCATTGGCTTCAGCCAAGGGCATTCTCTACCTACATACAGAAGCCGATCCTCCAATATTCCATCGAGATATCAAGGCTAGCAACATATTACTTGACTCAAAATTCACCGCAAAGGTTGCTGATTTTGGACTTTCACGACTCGCTCCCGTTCCTGATTTTGAAGGGATTGTGCCTAATCATGTATCTACAGTTGTTAAGGGGACTCCGGTAAGCAATATCCTTTATTTGATGTAGTTTTAGAGAATATGGTATTTGCTTTTATAAGTATGGCCCTATAGTTCTTTCAACTAGAAAATGCCCTAGTTATATAGACTAAATAGGCATGTTTAATCTACGTTGAAATTGACTAGGTAGCTTATATTATAGAAAAATATAGAGATCCCTATAACACAGTTAAACTAATTGTAGCATCAAGACCTTATTAAACTTCATAGATTCCAGTGTTTGAAAAACCCCGTTTGCTTTACCATACAGTTAATGTAGTCTTAGGTAGCACTATTGCAATTTACGGTGATAGGGGTATCTACGTTTAAGAATCTGAATGCTTTTGTTGTCTTTTTTAAGGAGCGTTGCCAAGTTTTAATTGCTTCCCAGAATTAGCTTAAGATTGTTGGTCTCACTGCTATCAATGGGGTTGATTAGAATTCACACTTTTAAGGGCAGGTGTGGAATGCAATTTTAAAATGATTTTGACAGATGGGTTGATGGTAAGAGGGAATATTACGAATAGATTGACGGGAAAGATAGCGGAGGGAATGAACATCTATAGTTAATACCCCCTGGCTCTCGAAATGTAATTAAGCTCAGAAGCATTTGTTTTGTTGCAGGGGTACCTTGATCCGGAGTATTTCCTAACTCGTAAGCTGACTGACAAAAGTGATGTGTACAGCCTTGGTGTTGTATTTTTAGAGCTCTTGACAGGAATGCATCCAATCTCACACGGGAAAAACATTGTTCGAGAGGTATTGTTGCCTCGCCACTAACTTTATGGTCTGAATAACATTACTCATATGCAGTTATAATCACGGCCCACCAACTTCACACAAACACTACATGAAAGGCTTGGGTTTAACCTAAGCAGGTTGACATGCTTAAACAAATGGGTGGCATGAATCCAGATTACACGACCTGGAACAAACAGTATATGACCATATATAGACTGGAATGGTTTGCGTTGAGTCAATGTTAATATGGCACCACATGAGATAATTGTTGCCATGGCTATATGAACGTGTTTTTCATGTCTATAGCAACATATATTGCCTAAGATGCTGTCTCATTAATTCAGTTATTCCATCAACTTTGAGTTTCACCTTATGTATACTCTCTCGCTCTCTCTCTCTCTACACGCACACACACACACATATGTATATATATATACAGCACTGCTCTTGTGCGGACCAGTCCGCATTTTAAGAGTGCGGAACGGACCTGTGTCACCTGGCGGTGAGCCCAGAAAAGAGAGAGTATGCGTATAATTTAGCCTATATTTTCTAGGCTCACCGTCAGGCGACACGTGTCCGGTTCGCACTTTTAAAATGCGGACTAGTCCGCACAAGGGCATTATTATATATATATATATATATATATATATATATATATAATATTGAATAATGCTACTATAAGGACCTAAAGTAGGATTTAAAACAAGGACTTTTACTGTTAGATGCATTTAATGATGAGAGGAAAAACATTTTGAAAAAACACGGTCCTTGGTCCTTCTTTTAGGTACTTAAAAGATCATTTCATATATTCGTGTGTGTTGTGCTTAATGTTTTCCTTATGCATCAGGTGAATGCTGCATATCGATCTGGTACAATATTCTCTGTCATCGATCAGCGGATGGGATCTTATCCTTCAGAATGTGTAGAAAGATTCGTAACTTTGGCCCTTAAGTGTTGCAAAGACGAGACAGATGCACGGCCTTCGATGGCTGATGTGGTTCGAGAACTTGAAAGTATATGGCTAATGATGCCAGAGTCCAACACCAAAACAACACAGTCATTCAACTCTACTGACTCTACTATCCAAAAAAGTACAGACTCTAGTGATATTGGGCCACCCCGACCTTCTTCATCCTCTACGGCAAATAATCCTTATATTTCGTCAGATATCTCAGGCAGCGACCTTGTTAGTGGGGCCATTCCCACCATTACACCTAGATAGTTTATCTTCATTTCTTTCGTCTCTCTCCTACCCCCCTCTGGTTGTGCCTATGGGAGGAAGAGTTTCATTTCTGTACAGTTGGTATCATTTTGATTGTTTCCTGTTAAAATATTAGGTTGAGGAATTCATGGTTTGATAGTGTTGGTAATACAGCATAGTTACTAATGTACAATGTAAGAACACAAACCCATATGTTAAATTTACCATATGTTCAATTAAATTACCACATAGATAACGCACTCATATGTTCTTTTCCTGAAGTTCTGTTACGCCATTGGAAGAGCCACATTGATCTGAATCTAAGGTTGTGTGTATATTTCTCTTTCTATTTATGTGCGCATATTTGTATATATAGAATAATGCTAAATGTAAATGATTTAATTTCAATTTAAACCCTTGAGTTTGGGGTCTTTATCAAAGTCTCCCTTGAAAAAATTGAACCGTAGAATATAATTTGTCATGTCAACCTTCTGTTCACGTGGAAAAAATTATTACATTAAAATATTCAAAATCTTATAATTTTAGTTTTTTGGTTTTAGTTTCATTTTCAAAGTTTTGTTGGGTTCCCATCCCTACTTTTTAATTTGTCGAAAATTCCATAACCAGCCAAAACTGCTCTATAAGTGTCTCTAACCATTCATCTTTCTTTTCGTGGACAATTGTGTTTGTTCTATAGTTGTTAAAAGAGGATCAATAATTAAAAAACAAAAATATGAGTGGTTACAAATGAAAATTTAAAAATGGGACTAAATACTTATGATCCCAAGATCTTAAGTATTCAGTCCCCTTTTTTAAAATTCATTTGTAGTCACTCCCGTCATAACAATTATGAGACAAGTGTCATTATGTGCAAAAAGGAAGATAGACGGATAGATTAGGGATAGTTTTTTATGGTTATGGAATTTAATATAATTTAAAAAATGATGTTTCTATATGAACTCGATATTTCAATGTACATCCCCAGTAATTGGAAGCCCCCCATTTTTGGGATGAAACCTTACCACCACCACCACCACCACCCCACCCAAACAAAATCGGGTTTGAGCTATAAAAAGAAAATGGGGTATTTAAGACATAACAAAACCTCATTTCCAGACAGAACATAACCTCAATTTCTCGCTCTCTCACCCATCAACCCTTTGCTCCCCGAAGTTTTCACCCACAATTAATAAGCCATCAAATGTTTTCTTCAAAGGCTGGAAAAATCCCCAAAAGAAGTGGAAAGAATGGGTAGATATAGGTCATTTTCTTCCTCGGGTAGATTAAATTGTTTTTAGAATATATGCGATTTCAGTTTTTGTTGGATTGTTAGGTGTTCATAATATAAGATTTTAGTTTTTGTTTGATTGTTAGTTGTTCAAATTATGCAACCTTTTTCTTTGATTGTGGGTTTGTTTATCAGGGTGTCGGGGTCTACACTTTATGTTTTAAGAAGTTGTAACAATGGTTATCTCATTTCATCCGGTTTAATGGTTTAAATAAGGGTGATCTTGAATCCATCCACAAGGTTTGTAAGTACATCCACTTAAAGGTATTATTAAGTTAATCCACTAAAATGGGACAATGCATCTACTTTGTGGATGTTCCATTTTAGTGGATTAACTTACTAATTATTTTTGAGTGAGTGTACTTACGGAATGCGTGGATGAATCCAAGATTATAAGGTTTTCCTCATTATCATTCGTATTACTATATAACTAATATGGGCATCATCAGTTTGATTTAGTGTATGAGGTGATCTGAATGTTTTATTTAATTGATATGGGTGATCTTTAGTATCATTTTTGGAATGTGTCGTTTGGAGATTCACCTTGTATTCCAAATCATAACTTAATCATTGATGATTGGACTTGTGGGGAGTTTGAGTTTTGGATCTTAACAATATGTTGGACTGTTGGGTTTGATTCTTCTTCTTCTTTGTGACTATTGTAAACTTTCGATTCTCTAAGCCCATGCTATGTACCAACGTGCAGCGGTTGGTGACAGTTTATGCATTACTACCCTGGAAAAAATTGCAGCCACTGATATCCAAGCAGGTGTTATTCATGCGGATGTAGTACAAAATATTGACCATCAAATTATGCATTATTGTTTTTATTTAATTATATATTTTCTCATGGAGATGAGACTGTCCGAAGGGAAAAAGTTTGGTCTCTGATATATCATAATGAAACTTCACTAGTGCCAATTTCTATGGTAAGTATGTACTTAAAAGTTGGTTGCACATGCTATATCTAGGGGTGGGCACGGTCCGGTCTGGTCCTATTTTTGCCTATTTTTTGGACCGGACCGAATATTCGGTCCTAATTTTTTTTAGATCGAGAACGGACCGATTAATTCGGTTAACCTATTAATTCGGTCCTGACTTTTTTCGATTTGATCCGGGTTAAAATTCGGTCCTAGCCCTATTTTTAATATATATATATATATATATATATATATATATATATATATATATTATGAATGTTTTTATTTATTGTTCTCACAAATATATATACAAAATTTTTAAAAATAATAATGCTCGAAACTCCAAGTGATATTTACATCGGTTTTCTTAACCCAAATAAAAAAAATGTTTATACATATCTAAAATGTTCTAAATTAAATTCATAAGTTATATACATTAATTCAAAAACTATATATAAGAAAAACAATAATATTACTTTTGTTATATATATACAGAAATCGGTTCGGTCCGGTCCAAACCGGTCTTTTAATATAACGGACCGCGGACTGCGGACCGGACCGATTTAATCGATTTTTAGTTTGTGTGGATCGATTTTCAGACCGGTTTCAAAATAACCTTAATTTTCAGTTCGAGTCGGTCTATTTTTTGTCCACCCCTAGCTATATCAGATTAAGAGAGGAGAAATGTTATTATATATTGATTGGGTTTTGACCATATGTTTCTTTTTTTTTGGGTAGAAAAGGGAAATATATTAATTAATCAACCAAGATACCATGATAGTACAAGAGGATAACACGGCATATTGCCAAAACATAAATCCTAACAAAAGCTCCACATAGTGGAGACAAGTACATTTTAATTAGATCCGGAGTCTTCGAACTGGGTCTTGTTCTTTTCGTCATCGATAATCTCTCTAAGCTGATCTGGAGGATCCATCAGAATGAAGAAATCTTTCGTATGAGACTTTGCATACGTGGCAATCCAGTCAGCACACCTGTTGGCCTCTCTCGGGATGAATTCCACATCAATGCTCAGTTCGGTCATCATATCTTTGCAGTCGAGGATAATAGCCGAATATAGGTGATTAGTCCAGTCCCCCTCATTGATCATATCCACTGTCGTCTTGCAATCTGATTCGAGGCTGATGTCTTTCAACCCCCTATCCTTTGCCGTGAGTAAATCGTATAAGATTCCTTCGAACTCCGCATGAAGAGGATGAGCCCCAATAATTTTTTCGAAGAAGCCAGAGATCTACTCACCCCTCCAGTCCCACACGATGCCTCCGAATGAACCCACTCTGGTGCTATCATCCAACCCCCCATCAGTGTTTATCTTCAGACTACCTGCACAAGGACAAGACCACAAAATTAGTGTAATAGAAGTAGTGGGCCCTATGCCTGTCAGGTTTAGTGTATGCACGAATGACCTCGTGTGCATAGTTTACACTAAACTTAGCAATCATAGACGGCGGAGAAGAGACACCCTCGAAGATTCCTTGCTTTCCATAGATGCCAGATTATGGAGATAAAGAAAATATCATGTTTATTATTCAACACGTTAATAATGATCCATTCTCCAAAACTCTCCGTGCCCTCACTGATAGGCTTAACCATATATAACATAAGCTCACAAGTTTCCTTGGCCATGGAGCATTCGCGAAAGACATGCTCCATGTCCTTGATCCTGCCGCAGGTGTGACAACCAGGATCGTCAGTCATGTTCCTAGTCACACAGTGTTGGTTAGTGAGCAGTTTCCCATGGAGAATGGTCCACAGGAAAGTTTTTAATTTTTGAGGGATTTGTTTTTTCCAAATAAGATTCCACTCGTTATGCCCCAGAACGTTAAGATCTCTACCCAGCAATAGGTCATAATAGGATTTGATATAGAATTTTCCATTCATTTTGGGGGTCCATATAGGTTTGTCAATTCGGGTTTTGATCCTCGATAGGTCCGTATTAAGGACTACACTCGTTTCCGAAGGGTGTATCCAGTGATGTATAGCATTGTGGTCCCAACGTCCCTGTTGGTCAATCAAGATCTTAACTTGCGTATCCTCACTAGCAGTGATCCCATGGTTTGGTTTAACGGGTTATCCCCACACCACCAATCGTCAAAAAGGTTGATGGTATTCCCATTGCCGATGTTCCACTTGATGTTTTTATTAAGGATAGCCTTATTCTTGAAAATTCCCCGCCAGATATGGGAAGCCTTGCTCTTCTTAAGCCAAGTTCTAGGGTTGGGGTTATTTACATATTTCTTTGTTAAGACTTTGACCCAAAGACTATTCTCTTCATTGATGAGTTTCCATCCAAGTTTGGCCATAATGGTCGTGTTGTTCAACACGACTTTCCTAATTCCCAACCCACCTTGCCTTTTAGGCCAACAGACAATGTCCCATTTCACAAGGTGGACCTTCTTTGTGGTGCTGTGATTTCCCCAAAGGAAGTTGCGGTTTATTTTATCAATCTCTTCGCTAACGCTGACCAAGAAGGGGATCTTCTGTATATTGTAACTAGGTATGGCTGAGGTGGTGGCTTGGATGAGCGTGGCTCTTTCGGCCAAGGAGAGGAGATTGGTCTTCCACCACGCGAGATTTCTCTTCATCTTATTGAGGATACCATTGAAAGTATCCTTACACACATGCCCCATAATAAGAGGCGTGCCCAGGTATCTCTCGAGATCACTAGTGAGACTCATGATGAAAATGTGCGCAAGATCGAGAGATTCTCTCTTAGTAATGTTGGGGGAAACAAACATCTTGGATTTTGCAAAATTAATGGTTTGTCCGGATAGTAGGCAAAAGTCTTTCAGCGACTCCATAACTGCGTAACAAGCAGAACTGGAGGCCTCAGTGAAGAGGATCAAGTCATCAGCAAAGAATAAGTGGGAGATAATAGGGGCCCCAAGGAGAGGCACGAAGACCCTTCCATTCATTGCAATCCACTTTCCTCGAAATACTGCAGGAAAGGTACTCCATGCACAAGACAAACAGGTACGGGGATAAAGGATCCCCCTGTCTGAGTCCCCTAGTTGGGTTGAAGTAAGGGAGAGGGTCTTCGTTCCACAAAATGGCAGTGCTAGTAGTCGTGACACCGTTCATGATCAGATCAATCAGGTTAGAGTCAAAGTTAAAGGCTATGAGGACCTTGTTGAGAAACTTCCAACTGATCTTATCGTAAGCCTTTTCTAAGTCAATCTTGAAAATGATCCCACTCGATTTCCTTCTTTTGTTTTGGAGGGTGTGCAGGATTTCTTGGGTAATGATGATATTATCAGTGGTCTGTCTACCCGGCAGGAAGCTGGCCTGGAAAGGGATAATGATTTTCATGAGGATGGGTCTTATTCTGTTCACAATCACTTTAGCCAGGATTTTGTACGTGACATTATAGAGAGTTATGGGGCGAAATTGACTAATGGTCTCAGGATTATCAATTTTTGAGATAAGGGTAATGTGACTCTTATTCATATGATCAGGCACCCTTCCCTTATCAAAACTATCTCTTATAGTATCCTCTAGGTTCGAGGCAACTGTCTCCCAATACTTTTGGAAAAATAAAGGTTGGAAGCCATTAGGCCTGGGGGCTTTCAGAGGTTTCATGCTAAACAAGGCCCTCCTAATTTCAAATTCGCTAACCTCGTAGTTAGTTCTTTGATTTTCCTCGTGATTAATTTTTGGGAGGAGGGAGGGGTCAAAATAACTATCAATATCGCTAGGGTTAGGCTCCGAGAAAAGGTTAACAAAGTAGTCCAAAATGTGTTTTCCTATTAATTCCCTATCAGCAGACCACTCTCCCTCAATGTTCAATCTGTCTATTTTATTTCTTCTCCTCCTTATAATGGTGGAAGTGTGAAAAAATTTTGTGTTCTTATCCCCTTCCACAAGCCATTGGACTCTCGACTTCTATTTCCAAAAACTTTCCTCCTCACGCAGGATTTTATTATAATCCTGCCTAAGGTTATATTCAAGGCAGTCCAAGCTATGTGAACATTTATGTTGTTGTGCCATTTGAATGCCTTTGATTCTATTGAAAAGCCTCTTTTTTCTTTGAAAAATGTTACCATAAACATATTTATTCCAAAGCATAGCATTCTTTGTAACAAGATTAATATTATTGTCAATATTATAAAAAGGATACCAACTAGTTTTATCAAGATCATCAAAATCCTCCATATCAAACCAACTAGCCAATAGTTGAAAAGGTTTATTATTAGACTTAGGAATAGGTTTACCTTCTGTGAAGATGAGCATCGGGCTATGGTCAGAGGCGGTTCTTGGGATGTTGTCAACGACTGCTTCCGGGAACATAATTCGCCAATCAGCATTAGCTATGGACCGGTCCAGTCTCACCATAGATTTTGCGAAACCTCTTCGGCTATTAGTCCAGGTAAGTCTTTGCCCCATGCCACTAATTTAAGAGAGTTTGCATTTGTCAATATTTCTAGCGAAGGAGGAGCAGTTACCTTTGGCATCTGAGTTAGAGTAGATCTTTTTTTTGCTATTGTCGAGGTGATCATTGAAGTCTATCATGACCAGCCAGGGTATGTTAGATTGATCAGCAAGAATGCAAAGGTTCTCCCAAAGCTTTCTTCTAAGTGTGGAAAGTGGACTTGCGTAGACAGCCGTAAGTAGCCAATAATCGTAGTTTCTCTTTGTGACGAGGAGATGAATGGCTTGTCTGGACACCACTATGGGTTGAATAGATATGGAGGCTTCTTTCCAGAGGACCCAAATGCCACCCGCCCTATCATTCGGATCACATTTCTCCTTCTCATTGAATCCAAGGTCGTCGAAGAAGGTTCCCATATCCGCCAAGGGGATTTGAGATTCTAGGATAACAAGCACTTTCGGGGAGTACATGTTGTTAAGTTCAACTAAGGTAGGTTTAAAAATGGGTTTATGTGCCCCCCTCATATTCCATATGAGCAGTTTCATTGAGTACAATTTAGGGTGTAGAGGCAGTGATTCAGCCTCAGGCCGTGGAAGGTGGTTCTTCACCATTTTTACCATCTCTGCCATTGATATTGTTGGCGTAACCTTTGCCACTACTTTCCGATCCTCTCGTACCTGTAAGGGGTTTACCATTATTTTCAGTCAAACTTGGGCAAATTTCCATGCTATCTTTAGCACTACTACTTCGTCCACCATGGTTTCCACAAAGAAGTTGCCCTCCTCCTCCTCCTCCTGAAGTTCTTTGTGTGATATTTGTATGTCCCCTATCATGGCTAGAGGGATTAAATCTATATCCTTATTTAATTCTATTAGAAGCATTGGAAGCATTTGAGTTGTTAGGCAGGTTGTTGTTTGAAGTCTCAGTGAGTAAGTGATTGAAGTTAGATGTTGAAGAATTTTTTGATGGTTGGGATATGATATGGTTGTGTAGGTTCGCGTTTTGAATTAATTATTGAGCAGTATTTATTTTATTCAAGAACACCTCCGAAGTTATAGGCCCGGTACTTGGTAAAAGGTGGCATATCCTATCTTTGTTTTGGTACGCTTCATTTTCCACGTGGCCAGTGACGGGCTATTTCCCAGCTACCTGCGTAGCTTTTTCATTTTTATTAACCGCCTTTTCCGCTGATTGGGAAGATTTTCCAAGATCTCGAACTCTTTTATTTCGATTAGTCGTAGCGCTGTCAATCAGGTTGCACCATTCCTTCCCATTTTCAATAAGGGTTGTACCCTTGTTTCTTTCATCAGTACGAGGGGTTTGTTGGACACGCAAGCTACCTGCTCCATTGTGGTTTTTTGCAACCACTTTATTATTTTCTTTGTCACTCAAAGCATAAAACCTATTATACTGTTTCTGCATATGCGTGAACCCTGACTTCTGCCAATTGCCAGCTCCATAATTTTTCATAGTTTCTTTTCGATTATTACGTTTGACAAGCATCCATGGTCCATATTTCGAGCTACTATCAACGTCAAGCTTTCTCCTATATTCATTAATGTTGTCAGTGTAGTTACTAGCCGTTGTGTTTCTGGGGTTTGAGTCCCCAGCCATCGTATTGATTTTTTTCGTTTGGTTAGCCGAAATATTAGCCGGAGACTTAAATGTTGAGCAGAATTCTTATCTATGTCCTACCATACTGCATTTAAAGCATAGATAAGGAAGAAACTCATATTCAATGTCATACTCTACCCCATTAATGAGGTATTTAAGTATAAGCGGTTTAGAAATATCAACCACCACACATATGCGTGCAAACTTACCTCTGGAGGATTCAGCAGAGTTAATATCTGTTTTGATGGGTTCCCCAATCAGTTTCCCAATCTTGTGCAGTACTCTCTCTTAGAAGAACTCCAAAGATAAATAAGGGAGTCTCACCCACATTTCCGTATGGGTTTTCGAAGCTTTCTTTGGGTTGAAAAAAGGTTCCCATTTCCTGGTTGTGAGGTAATGGTTGTTGATTATCCAGGGGCCATTTGTGAGAACGTGATTGTAGTCACATTTCATATCAAACTTGAATAAAAAGTGACCTTCTTCAAGGTCTATTACCTCATAATATCCTTGGAGATTCCACAATGAAGGAATTTTGTTAATAAGAGCTTTGTACCCTATAACCTCGTCTAAGAGTCTAACAATAATGCTATCCTTCCATTTACTTTGGAGTTTCTCAAGTCTCTTTGGGGAGATGATCAGTTCGGGTTTCAGCGGGTTATCAATTCTGGGGTTGGCATTAAGGTCAAAGCTTTGAGTTTCATTTATAGGGGTATCTTCATTATCCTCATCATCAGACCAAGTGAGGTTAGCCTCATCAAAATACACATCTTTGTTATCCCTCCTTATGACAGTGCCCCTGTAGGATACTTTGGCTTTGGAGCTGTCAGCGTCATGTTCCATAGGGATGGAGTTAGCAGTTGGGATGGCCATTTCTTCTTATGGTCTCAACGAGTTTGGGTCAGTGTACATAGTGTTCGGTATCTCTTCGTGAGTGTTCTTTTTTTTGTTACTTTGAATGAAGGCTTCTTCTTCCTCAGTAGACAAGGAAGAAGTGTACTGAATGTTGGTGTCATTAATGGAGAGAGAACCTTCATTCTGGGAGATGTTGATGAAACAAAAAAAATGACCATATGTTTCTAGTGACACAGAAAATGCAATGGATCCCAAGTTACTTACATTCCATCCGTGGAGGTTCAGCATCCATGCCTTCTTGGTTCTGTTGGAATATTTTATATATTTCAAATAATTTGATGTGGGTTCACATATTAAAATAGTAATTATATTTGAGCTTCAATTTAAAATAGATAAATGAAGTGATCAAATTAGGTAAGCTCAAAAGACATCAATAGTAAGTATGGAATCTAAAATGTGTGGTTACCCAAAAGTCATCTACTGGTTACTTAAGAGTCGTGTTACTCAAGAACCACCTATTGGTTACTCAAGAGTCACTTAATTAGAATTTATGGGGTTCAAATTAGATGTCTATAAATATAATGAAGGGTTCTGGTCTCCAAGGCTAATGCACTCAAACACTCTCCTTCTCATTCTCATTAATGAGTCCTCATTCTCATCAATGAGAGAGAACTAGTAGAGAGAGGGATTAGTCTATGGAAGACCTCCAACCCCCAAGTCTCAATTACCACTATGGATTCAGGTACACAGTTTCTACAATTATTTTATTGGGTAATCTCGATAATCTAATATGTTGATGAATTTTATTTAATGTTCCAACAAGTGGTATCAGAGCCTCTTCATATTAGATTATTGGGATTGGTACTGTGATTGTAATTTAGAAGTTATTTTATTTTATTTATTATACATATGATCTAGTTAGAACCCATATGACTTTTAGGATTCTATGTAGAATTTATGTATGATTTGAGATAATTTTTATAATCATAGTCTCAAATTGATTAAGGATTGTTAATCCATAGTGATTTTTCGATTTCCCTAAAAAGGGTTTAATTCATAGTGGATTTGGATGGATTAATTTAATTTTTGTTCAAAATTATTTCCAATTCAGTTTTTTTTTTTAATTAATTCTAATTCGGTGTTTGTGGGAATCCTTTCCAAATCAACTTTTTTTTGTGAGAATTATTTCCAAATGCAGTTTTTTGGGGGGAACTAAGACAAGTATCAAAATTAGGTGGACCAAATACTGGCATATTTAATTAAAAATCATTTGGTTTAAGATTTTTAATAAAGTTTAATTCCCATTCGGGTATTTAAAAAAAATACCGAAAATGTATTATATCTGAAATGAATTAATTAAAGTAATACGTTTTCAAAGTAACCTCTATTGCATAGATTAATTTATTTTGAGATATAAAAATGATGTTAATATATTTATTATTCCTGCAGGCAATAATCGACCCAAAGGAAGATTATTATTTGACTGAATAATAAATATACATGCAGAATTAAATATGTGATAATTCTATAGTTTTCATGTGGACAATTAATCGGCCCAAAGGAATATTAGCTGTTTGACTGAATTCTATAGTGTACAATTAATCAGCCTAAAGGACGATTAGTTAACCGAATTTATCATCAATATTTGTTTTCAGGACTGAGAGTACCACTTACAAGTTAATATTTATGTCCAAAGACTAAATGTTAATGTTGTACTAGGTCTCTCATTGATTGGCCCACCATTCCACCATTACAGTTATATAAAATTTATGTCATGCATTTATCAGTTTATTTTATTATAATATGCCATGACATAAATTTAAATTGGAGCTTTTGTAATTTATTTGTTATTTTGGATTAAGTTACTGCTTATTCCGTTAATATTACTGCCAACATGACCTCAATTAATGTGCTTAACGGCACAAACTTTATGAACTGAAAAGAGGACATTTTGATAGTTCTCAGTTGCATAAATTTAGACTATGCGATAAGGATGGAACAACCCGTTCCTCTGAGATAAAGTGAACTTTGAAAAGTGGAATCGTTCTAATCGCTTAAGTCTAATGATGCTAAATCGCAATGTTCTAGAAGATTTCAGGGGCGATATGTCCGATGAGGTAACTACCAAAAGTTTTCTTCAAGATATTGAATTATGTTTTGCAAAGAATGAAAAGGCTAAGACAAGTACGCTGTTAGCTATCCTTATCCAAATAAAGTATAAAGGCGTAGGAAACACGCGGGAGTACATTATGGAGATGTCTAACATCACTTCAAAACTTAAAGTACTAAAGTTAGAGTTGTATGGTAACTTTCTCATGTATCTGTTATTGATATCTCTTCCTGCACACTATGGACAGTTCATAGTGAGTTATAATACTCAAAAGGATAAATGTACTCTTAATGAGCTCATTTCACATTGTGTGCAAGAACAGGAAAGGTTGAAGCGATAAAAGACAACTGAAATTGCTCATATTGCATCTACCTCAAGGAATATAAGAGAGGAGAAGGACCAATGATAAGGGTACTGCATGTAATACCCCGTATTTTTATGGCTTTTAAAATTGGGGATTTATTAAATTTAATTTGAGATATTAATTTAATATTAATCTGAAAATTTATTTTTTATATTTACTAGCGTGATGTGAGTTAGTAATTATTGGAAATTTGTTGAATATTACTGGATGAGTAAATTAATATATGAGATTGATTTTATTAAAATTGTCACGAGTGAATAAAATGGCAATTATGGAAATTTAAGTCGGGACGCCCCTGTGTCGTGTCAAGACTAAATTATTATTATTAAAGTGGATAAATTATAAGTCACTCGTATGGTCATTTTGAGTGCGTCAACGTGTTCGGAAGGGTTGAGATAGTCAGAAAAGTGTACCCGGGGGTTTAGTTTGGGTCTCGGGGCATTTTTAGGCCTAATTGATATCCCGGGAGGGTATTATAGACACTTTGTATTTTTGGGTAATTAAACCCACGAATTTTCTTAGTATATTTTAGCCATTTAGAGTTGTCTCTTAGGGTTAACAAAAACAAAACCTAAGCCTATCCATTAGAGAAGAAGGTGAAGAGATTAGAGAAGAAGGTGAAGAGTTTCCAAGCAATCCAAGGCCTAGAACTCACCCGATTTCATCGCCATCACCACCAAAACGTAGATCGCACGACGAGGAACGCAACCATATATATATTTCATCAACAAATCAGACCTTTGAATCCCAGTCAAGTATCTATCTTGTTGATTTCTAATTGGTATTCCTTCCATGTTAGTCTAGGAATGAAAATCATATGTTTTAATGGAAGAATTATATGTTTTGGAAGAGAATTTATATGTTGTAGGGAGAATCCATGTAGTCTGAGATCTTGACCATATGTAGGGGATTACCCACGAATTTATTATGATATTTGGGAAGAAAATCTGGATTAATATAGAGGTTTGTGATTTTTCATGCAAATTTTGGTTTTATAAAGAAATCTGAGATTTAACCCCTTTTTGATTGATTCGTTGAGGATTTATTTATGTTGTTACGTTAGAACTTATTTATATATATTGATTATACATTTGGATAACTTTGGTGGGAGTTTAGGATAAAATTATAGAGGTTTGGAGGGGTTAGAATGAGTGAACCCGTAAGTTAATATTTGTAGCAAACTGGGCAAGAACTGCTTAATCGATCAATCGACTAAGAGCATTGATCGATCGACCCCATTCATTGATCAATCGATCCCTCCTAAAAAAAGTGCATATTTTTCTCCTTTTTGTTTAATCCGATTAAGATACGTAGGAACCCTTGATTATTATTTATGGAGTATAATGGGTTATGAATATGACCAATAGGGTATAAGTAGACTCCGTTGAGTGAAATTAATATGAGATGAAATAATGGGTTAACGGGGAGTTATTCATACAT
Source organism: Sambucus nigra (assembly GCA_949130495.1). Classification (NCBI taxonomy): domain Eukaryota; kingdom Viridiplantae; phylum Streptophyta; class Magnoliopsida; order Dipsacales; family Adoxaceae; genus Sambucus; species Sambucus nigra. The sequence continues at coordinate 385,111,795 of OX422217.1, forward strand.
TGAAAATTGTGACACTCGTGAAAGATTTAGACTAGAAGGTAAGTGAGGGTATACCTACTGAAATTTATACTTAGTGGGAGAATACTTCGAGAGATGAGGAGTAAGTATGAAGTAAATTATAAATGAGAATAAAAGAGACGAATCTGTTATGCGAGATAATTGAGTAAAATATGTGCTAAGAACGGATGATACTAATTATGGGTCGTGGGTGAACCTAATTTGGAAAATGTGAATATTTATATATATGACTATGTGATTGTGCATATATTCTGTATCTGTGTAAAAATCATACCCGGGCTACTTTCTATCACGGAGGTTTCCGCATTGGGACAGTCTTATCTCGATTGGACCTTTATGGGGGATATTGACTTGTACCCTAGAACATAGGATTCCTTGGTACAGGCTATCTGAGAATGATAGTCAGACGGTCCTAAGAGACGTCAGGGGTATGTGCTGACCTCTTAGTGACTTGGAACTATGCTTCGCCTCTATTTGTATGTGTATTGTGTTAATACAGTTCGAGAGTGATTCCGAACTAGTATTTCCCTTAGTATGAGTGACACGGGGACTTGATAGCAGAGTATGCCAGCACCATAGATTTATGTGGGGTGCCGATAGTATATATATATTATATGAGTGATTGATATATATATATATATATATATATATATATATGGAAACTTTATACTGTGTGTATAAGTAGTTAAATAATGAATGAATGCTTCAGCTTTATAACAAGTGTTCGTGAATTTTGTAACGGTAACTAAGTGATTCTAAGTAACGTAACAATATGGAAGAGAATGATTTTCTAAAACTAAATATTATGGCCTTAGTACTTCTCAGGATAGAACTTTATGGGAGGATAAGTTAGATAGACTTATGTGATCAGTAGTATGGTAGGCGTGCACACTAGATGAGATGTGAGAATTCTCAAGAGAGTGTCGTGCTCTAACATGGTGGTTATATTAGCTAGTAAGCATTTTAAGTACTGGCTAAACTATTTTTAAAATTGTTTTACACTCGGGATTTGACCCGTTTTCTGTCATTTCTTTCTCTCTTGTATATATATGTATGTATTGTAGGTGCCCAGCCGCACGGGCGTCATGCTTAGGCTTTTTGGATTGGACGAGCTACAGCTTATGTGGGAGTTGCAGGCCCTTGCTTTAGACGACCTCATCATTGATTATGTTCTTACCTTAGTTCTTTATAGTTAGGGCATGTGTCGCCCGATTTCCTATTCCGTTTGGGTTTGTCAGAGATTTATGTTTATTTACAGTTCCAGTATTCAGTACTCCTTGGGAGTTAACTATTATCAGGATGATTTCATTTATAGTTCTTAAACGTGGTTTGGTTTATCTAGATGGTCTAATTCTTATGTGTGTTAATTGTAGGGCCGGTAATATGGGCTCTTGAGGATGAAATCGCCCATAATCCATCCAAAATAATGTGTTTGGATCCCATTAATGTAATACCCCGTGTTTTTGCATAGCTAAAATTGAGAAGGAAAATACCTTTTATTTAAATTACGTGAGTAGAGTAATTTAATATGAAAATGCATTTTTATTTAAATTACGTGAGTAGAGTAATTTAATGTGGTACGTTTTAAATTAAATTACATGAGCGGAGTAATTTAATGTGACGTAATAATAATTATGATTATTAATTGATTAATTAATCATTATGGCTATTAGACATAAATTGAGAGTTAGATACTAATTAATATTACGATTAAAATTTACTAAATGTGAATAGTAAAAATGGAAAGTTGTTATGTACGGCCTCTCGACCGAGTGTCGCGTGTAGACAAAATTGAAGGTAAGATGAGAAACATATTTTTAGAGACTCAAACGATAATTTAGAGTCCACGGATGATTCCGAAAGGGTCAAATTAGTCAAAATAGTGTACCCAGGGGTACTAGTTGAGTGCCGAGTCATTTTTGAGCTAAACCGGGACCATACGAGGGCATTTTGGTCTCTTTAGATTTAAGGGTGAGGAGACCTACGAATTTTGCAACCCTAAGTCAGATTATAAGAGTTGGAGTCTAGGGTTAGAGAGGAGGGAAATACACCATAACTATTAGAGAGAAGAGAGAGACAATTTCCTAAGTCAAAAGAAAGAAGTAGGAAGCATTCAAAGGAGATTTCACTACCAACTTGTTGGGAAGAAGGATTTAAGGATCAAAATCATCAATCATCAACAACAACCACGAAATCAGACCCTACAGTACATAAGGCAAGTGGTTATTGGAAAAATAAATTGAGTTATAATGCCCATATATGAGTTTTGGGAAGAACATGATTTTTATGATATTTTTGGAAGCAAACATTTGAATATGATCCATGATTGATAGGGATTGCATGTAGAACGTTTTTGATCTCCAAATAATCTGACATCATAGAAGACTTGATGATTAAATCGAACTAAAAATCTGGACTTATGATGAAAAGATGGAAAGATTGTATTTTTAGGGTTCTTGAATGATAGGAAGATTTTTAGTTAATTTGGACGAGATTTGTAATGATTTTGTTATTTTAAATCGTTAGTAATCATCCCAAAATATGTAGGAATGATTAGAATTCGTTAGTTGAAAGTATGGTGAATTATTATGGGAGATGGTTAAACAAAAATGGTGTAACCCGCATGAAGAAGACGATCTGGGTCTGTCACTGCTCGATCGATCGATCGACCCTTGAATGTCGATCGATCGAGCAGTCGATCGATCGACCATATCCCATCGATCGATCAACCCCGGCTGTACTTTAGAAAATTTTGTGAAAATTTCTTTTCAATTACCGTCACTTAATGGGAACCTCAGTGATGACATTTTACCTATGAAGGGACTGAATAGATACCAGTAGGTGTACCGTAAGATTTCTTCATAAATGATTGAGTGAAATTTGGAGAAATGGACCGACGGGAAAGTAACCGATTGAGTCGGGTGTCGGGAATGTGAGAATTTAGTTACGAAAAGAGTGAGAGTCAATTTCGGAAATATACCAGTAGGTTAGAGATGTCTTAACTACTGAATTAAGGGAGGGGTAACTAGGACCCTTAGAGTTGCGTGAATACTCGAATAAATGCGATAGTGAAATAAATCATAAATTAATAAGTACGGTGAATATAAGTAAAATATATTACGTACGGGCATGATTTGATAGGTCGGGTGTGTACCTACTAAATTATATGAATTTTTGGGATAAGATAATTATACCTAAATTAATTATGTTAGGGTCGATGAGATATTCTGAACTAACATAAATTTACTATATGTTTGGGGTCGATGTAAAATGCCGAACCAAACCTTAAAACTGGTGTCGCGATGAAAGAGTCCCGAACCAGAATATGTGTATATATATAAATAGTTGGGGTCGATGGATCATTCCGAACCAAGAGTCATTTATGTGTGTTAAAAAGATATATTAGTGATAACTAATATTTAATACATGTTGTGTGATAAAATGTATTCCATATGCATAATCTACTGACTTAAGATAGTAGATAATTAGATAAATTGAAAATATCTTAATAATAATTAAGTAGCGTGATACAATTATTACAAGAATAATTAAATAACGATAATGAGAAGTAAGTAAGTTATCTACGTTTATAACATATGAGACATGGACTATTAACTTACTGCGGGTATGTTATGGGGACTTAGCAAGGGAATACGTGCAGTGGGGTATTCTGATCTAGTTAACTTGGGTAGTATAACTAGGTGAACTAAGTACCATCGTTAGGCGTGCATTATAGAAGAGAGGTGAGGAAACTCAAAAGAGTGTGTGAAGTCTTAATATGTGTAGTCTGAGAAGTTTGTGAGTGGCCCGATATGTGTGTTTTAAACAAAACCAATTTTTCTTCGAAAAAGATCCAACTTTTAATTATGCACCAAACCAAATTGTGAAATCCCAATTCTTACTTTAAACCAATTTTATCTTGATTAATCCTAAACGTGCATCTAGTGATTAAAGCAAGTAAAGTAAAGTAAAGAATACTCACAACGCCGGATGTACGAGGAAAAAACCCAAAAATGAGAAAACAACCTCGGACGGCCCAAGCCAGACAATCACTATGAATAATGGTTTTACAAAGACAGATTAGCCTTACACTAAGACTCGATCCCCCGGGGTCTTGATGCTCCTTCTAATCTTCAATTGTTCTTCAATAGTGCCCACGTAGAAATTCGGTCTTCCACGATCTCTGTCCACAACACACGCGTCCACGTATGTCTCGGTGTCCACCGATATGGCTTTGATACATCTACGATGTCGAACACGATGTCCGTCGCTTCTTCACCGCAAAACCCTTTGTGTTCAATGTGTAGAACAAACAACTTTGGTGCAGCAATTCACGTAAACATATAAGAATGATAACTCGGATCTTTCCAAACTCTAAGGATGTGTTTAAGACTTTTAAACCTTAGAAAACATGTGCAAACAAGGTTCTAGTTTGTAAAACTGTTTTCCAGAAAGCACACCTGCGAAATTATGATGCCAACACTGTTTAAATAGTATTTAAACGCTGCCTCGAAAAACGTGTCATTCGAACGACTTAAGCATGTCGTTCGAGCGACCTTGCGAAAGTTTGACTTTCAGATAAAACGTCTCTTAACAAAGAGATACAAATTAATCAAACTCTATTTCGAGCTTATCATCATAAAACAAATTTTAAACCATTAAAACACTTTTAAAACATTTAAAAATATTTTTCTATATAAAAATTACATCCTTATCTTTTATAAAATAATTCCGAGCACCATTAATTATACGCATTCATACCTGAGTGATCTCGGAATGAAATTAACTTTGAAGATGAGTAAACTTGCACCAAATAAACATCGGCATGATTATTTCTTTGAAGCTTTGCCGCAACGTCTTCAATTTCTTCAATACGTCATAGACCAAGTGGGATCGTGACAAAATAAAACTCTCCCTATGACATATTACAAACACAGTTTTGTTCACGAAATTAAGTCAAAACAATACAGGGACTCAATTGGAAATTTGTGTCCTTACATAATCAATAACTCAATTGTGATAACTGCTTGCAAAATATTTTTAAATGTTTTTGAGTACTAACTCTTGCTACGTAAAAATCTTTTAAAAACCTTTTAGGTACCCAGCCACAGGGACACCCAACATGATTTCATTGTAATACCCCATAATTTTATTGATTTTATTTAATGGATTAATTGAATTAAATGAGAATTAATTGGGAATTAATCCGGGTATAAATACTAGCGAGATGTGAGTTGGTATTTGATTATGATGTTAAAATTGAAAATTTCATGAGTATTGAAAATATTAAAATTGTCGCGAAAATTGTCACGAGGCAGAAATGAAAATATTAAAATTGTCGCGAGGCAGAAGTACGATAATTTAGAAATTTAGTTGGGACGCGCGTGTCAGTCGCGTCAGGAATGAAATTATTTGAATTAAAAAGTGAATTATATTTTTATCAATCGAATGGTCATTGTGAGTGCGCCAACGTGTCCGGAAGGGTCGAAATAGTCAGAAAACACTAGCCGGGGGTTTAGTTTGGGTCCCGGGGCATTTTTAGGCCATACCGGCAACCCAAAAGGGTAGTTTGGTAATTTTAAAAATAGGGGAATTAAAACCCACGAATTTTAGAGGTTAATTTTATTATAGTAATGAACCCATTAAGTCCATTATAAGCATTTATCAAGTAGTGGGCTACGGGAGTTAAAGGGAGAGTTCTAAGAGGTTCCAAAAGAAACCCCTAGCCACCATCACCATCTTTGGGAGAAATCTGTAGAGAGAAAGAGGAGAATCAACCTTCATCCTTCAACATCAAATCAGAACATCTAAGGCAAGTGGTTTAATTACATGAATTCAAGTGAATGTTTCCTCTATGCTTAGAATTGAATATATGTCTTATATTGAAAGTTTGATGAAAATCCATAAAATTGGAGATAGAAGTTGTAATCTTATATGAGAATCGCATGTAGAATAGTTATGGACGAATTTTATATCCAAAATATATCTATTGATGATTTTAAAAATGGATTTATAAGAAGTAGTTGTAGACACTAAATTTTGTGTTCATGTTTATAGGGTTTGGGATAAGATTTGGGAATTATGATGATTACATGTTGATTTAGGAGGTATTGTCCCCATATATATTTTAAAGTGACCTAGGAGGACTTAGTGTAGTTTAAACACATTAAAACTTAGTTTGGATGATCATAGGATGGATTTAGAGAAGAGAAGAATGAAGAAAAAATGAATTTGGAGATTTCTGGGCGCAGTCTGCCATCTCGTTAGAAGACCTGCCCAGGTCGTTCGAATGACCTCGTTCGAACGAGCTTCTAACGAGATGACAGTATCCCTTCTAACGAGTTGGTAGTTTGTTTGAAGTCATTCGTTCGAACGAGACTTCTAACGAGTTGACATAATGACATTTTAGGCCTGATTTTATTTCAAATGTCCCATAGACTTAATTAATGGAGAATTAACCATCCCTTATTGATTAATGGGTATAATTGTGAGATTGGGGTACGTTGAGGAGTAGAACTTAGAATCTTGTAGTAAACCGGATGACAATTGTGGATTTGGAAACGAGTACCTAATTACGACGTGAGAAGAGGTGACAACCTTAATGTTTATAAATCGGGGACTTATAAGCGTATAACATTAAATGATGGTATAAGAACGAGAAGTATACTTCTATTAATATTCTGAGATATCTAAGATGTGCGAATTCTTAGTATATGTGGTTATCTGTGTATAACATACCTACCATACTTGCTATCATGGGAGGTCGGCGTTCGATCAGGACCATCTAATCTTTGTGTGCCTACGGAAGGATTTAGATTGGTACCTCAAGGACATAGGTCAGAGAAGGACTTATTGAGAAGTTTATAAGTCTGCTGATCATGGGAGCGTAGGTATGTGCGTGACCCATGTGATGTGAACTATGTTCGCCTCCATTATTTTTTATTGTTGTTATTTGAGAACGATTCCTGAGAGATTCGGAATGCGTGGTCCTTATGTACGCGATGTACCGGGATTGGATATCAGAGTATGTGTGCACCGCAACTTAGTCTCGGGGTGCTAGTATTGTATATCTATGATGAGAATAATATACTATTAATTGAAATGAACTATCATGTATATATGTGAGTATAAATAATAGCAACGTTATGTAAAGATAAGATGGAAGATCTCTAGTAAGTAGTATTACTAATATGGGAAAAATGAGAATAAATGTAAAGCTCTCTATTTAGATGAAGATGCTGGAATTAAATCGTGAATCGTATAGTAATGTTAGATTTTTGCATTGGACTAGTTAGATATGGGAATAACTAAAATGGGTACGGATACGTTAGGAGTGCACATATAGTCGAGAGGTGAGTATTTCATGTGAGAGCACGTCCTAACATGTATTTTGCATTCATTGTTTAATGTCATTAAAACACTTGCTATTTTTTTAAACTATTTTCACAATCGGGCTCTGACCCGTTTGCTTCCAAATCTATTTTTTTTGTAAAAACTTTTAGGTGCCCAGCCACAAGGACACCATGCATAGGAGTTCCATTCCGGTGACGTACTGTAGCTGGTGGAAGTTACAGGACCTTGACAGTAGATGCCTCCACTTCCAATCTTGACTCTATATTATCAGATTTTCTCATTTGTTGGGCGCCACACCATTTCTTTTAGAGACATTTTATCTATTCAGTTATTTCAGATTTTGGGTTATAATTAATTTAGTGATGTAGACTTGGTATTTGTTTATTTCAGTATTCGGATTGTTGTGAGGAGTATTCCTCCAGATTCATTATTATTTTATGGTTATTCTATAGTGACTATGTTGTTGTGGTTATGTTAGCATTTCATAATCTACATATTGCATGATAATCGGATTTTATTAAAATTGACAACTCACTTTTTAAATATTAGGTGGCTAGTAATTGTTAAAATATTTTCGACAGTGATGCTACAAACTGAACCAACTTGACATTTTGAATTAATTTGAATAAAGGAGTAGCTACCCGGTATTTAATTAATCGGGGTGTCACAGGTGGTATCAGAGCATCAGGTTCTAGTGTCCTTAGGATTGTACGGCTTATTATGTTTCCGCTGAGCTTTCTTTGATGTAGAGCCCTATATTTTAGGACTGTTGTATTCTTTTATGTATGTTTCGCTCTTCAGCTATTTTGAGATAATAATTGCGAACTTATAAGACTTTACTCTCATTTCAGATGCCTCCACGACGTGCACAGCGAGTTCCAAGGGATGCTCAGCCCGAGCCACAGCCTGCACCAGTTCAGGGCACCATGAATGCCGCAGAGGTTGCTGCTATAGTAGCCTAAGCGGTAAATGCCGCCCTCGCAGTTGTGCAGCAGGCGCCACCTCAGGCGCCGGTAGTCGCGCCAGTTTAGGCTCATGCATTCCCGTATGCTTGGGAACGTGTTCGTGATGCTTTTCAGAATACACACCCTCTGGAGTTTGCAAGTAGCTCCGACGTTTTTGTGTCCAGTCAGTGGAGGAAGGACATTCAAAGGCACTTAAGGATGTACGAGTGCACGGATGTTCAGAAGAAGATATTGGATACTTTTAAGCTAGTAGGATCAGCGTTGCAGTGGTGGGAGTCCATTACCACCCCGGAGGAGAGAGATGCCCTTTCCATACAGGAGTTCTGGGTGCGGTTCGACTGTAAATATTTTCCATCAGCTGTTCACACTCAAATGAGGAGGAAGTTAATGAACCTCAAGCAGGAGGGGAAGACTGTGGCCGAGTACGAGGCCGAATTCACTAATCTCTTGAACATTGTTCCCGATGAGATTCCGACTGAGGAGAAGAAGATTCAGAAGTTCATGGACGGATTGACTTGGAGGATCCGACAGCACTTATTGGGAAATCTTTCGTTGGCCACTTACTCGGACGTGGTTAACGCAGCACTGCTTCACTGCCAGGATCACTGCTTTCACATGTCTGAGAGTAAGAGATCAGGAGAGTCCAGCCATCAGGGCAGGACAGGGGGAAATGGTGCCAGCGGGGCACAATCTGCTCAGGGTCAGCACAGGCAGGGTGATCAGGGTTCCCAACAGGGGGATCCTAAGAGATTCAGATCTGGGGGTTTCAGGAATGGTCAGGGAGGTTTCAGACATGGCCATCAGGGTCAGAACGACAATTAGGGCCTGCAGGGCCAGAATGGTCAGCAACAACAATTTTAGCAGGGCCAGTATGGTCAAGGTAGGAATGGTAACGGCCTTAGGGACGTGGGAAGTAGGGAAAATGAGGGGAAAACTTCCCGAGGAAGTGTTTCGTTTGTGTCAAGATTGGTCACAAATGCCAGGATTGTCCTGATAGGGGCAGGGCCCCACCACAGCAGCAGCAGGGTTCTCGACACGAACCACAGAGGCCTATGTTTCCCGCCGCCCTCCCAGCACCACCACAGATGGCAGCATTACCACCCATCCCAGTTATCCCAATCCAGCAGGGATAACTTCAGTATGGGAGAGTGTATCAGCTCCAACATGCTGCAGTCCCACAGGATCCACCTGCTATTGAGGGTATGTTCTCTATTCAGGGGACTATGGGGCGTATTTTATTTGATACGGGGGCCACACATTGTTTCATTTCCACGAGATTTGCACGCACTATTGGGTTGTTAGAAACTGCAGAGAGCACGATTACTTGTGTAGATTCATCGTTGAGTAGGGGTTCCGTGATTTCCCTTATTTGTAGAGGTGTGAGTATAGAGATAGGGAGATTTACTTTACCCGCTGATATGCTAGTATTAGAGATGACAGAGTACGATGCGATTATTGGTATGGATTGGTTAGTTGCGTACCGAGCCATGATTGATTGTTTCAGTAGGAGTATTATATTTGCCATTCCCGGGCAGGAGATGTTTTTAGTGGCGATGCCTCGCCCTGAGGGAGGATCGTCCACTCATTTGTACTATATAGAGGAAGATACCTCTAAGGAAGTGGTGATACCACTTGATTCGATTCCAGTAGTTAGAGAGTTCGCTGATGTATTCCAGGATATACCTGGATTACCTCCTAGTAGAGAGATAGATTTTGTTATTGATTTGACACCGAGCACTCGTCCCATTGCCCGCGCACCTTATCGTATGGCTCCAACAAAGATGAGAGAGCTAAGGAATTTGATAAAGCAGTTGTTGGGTCAGGGGTTCATCCGAAAGAGTACTTCGCCGTGGGGTGCCCCTGTGTTGTTTGTAAAGAAGAGGGATGGATCGTTGAGGTTGTGTGTAGATTACCGGGAGTTGAATAAAGTCATGATACGGAATAAGTATTCGTTGCCCCGAATCGATGACTTATTTGACCAGTTGAGAGGAGATTGCTTTTTATCAAAGATTAATTTGCGATCGGAATACCATCAGTTGCGTATCAGGGAACAGGACGTCTCGAAGACTGCTTTCTTGACGAGGTATGGTTCCTACGAATTTTGAGTTATGCTTTTTGGCTTGACCAATGCTCCAGCCGTGTTTATGGACTTAATGAATAGGGTGTTCAGAGAGTTCCTAGACCAGTTCATCATCGTCTTTATTGATGACATCCTAGTTTACTCCCAGACAGAAGAGGAGCACGCCGATCATTTGAGGCGGGTTTTGCAGACGCTACGTCAGAACGAGCTTTATGCAAAGTATGAGAAATGTGGATTTTGGCTGAAGGAGGTTCAGTTTTGGGGGCATATCATTTCAGACCGGGGGATATATGTTGATCCGGGGAAGGTATCCGCGGTGAAGGAGTGGGGACAGCCCACGACACTGACTGAGATTCGTAGTTTCTTGGGCCTAGCAGGATACTACAGGAGGTTTATTCGGGGTTTCTCAAAGATAGCGGGTCCTTTGACACATCTGACTCGCAAAGGTGTGCCATTCATCTGGAGCGATGTCTGTCAGCTGGAATTTGATGAGTTGAAGGACAAGTTGACCTCAGCGCCCGTGTTAGCATTTCCCAGACCGGGAGTTGAGTATTTAGTTTACACCAATGCATCCTTGCAAGGACTTGGAGGTGTGCTGCAACAGGAGAGTCAGGCCATAGCTTATGCTTCCCGTAAGCTTAAGCCTCACGAGAGGAATTACCCCACCCACGACTTGGAGTTAGCGACAGTCGTATTCACTCTTCGGATTTGGAGACACTATCTCCTGGGGGAGAAATTTCGGTTGTTCACAGACTACAAGTCTCTACAATACCTCTTCACGCAGAAGGAGCTGAATATGCGTCAACGTCGGTGGCTTAAGTTTGTGAAGGATTATCAGTTCGATATCCAGTATCACCCAGGGAAGGCTAACATGGTAGCAGACGCGTTGATCCATGCTAGTAGATGAGGTGGTCGAGGTGTGGAAAGCTAAGTGGAAGGAGTTGGGACACTAGGATGTAGTGGCCCGATCGTTCATGTCTGTGATGACTGTTACACCGCATATTGTTACGAGAATGATAAAGGCCCAGACAAATGACTCGTTCTGTCAGGAGAAAATAGTTCGATTACTAGCAGAAGGAGCTGAGTCCTACACCGTTAGTTCATATGGGGGATTACGCTTCAATGGGAGACTGGTCGTTCCATAAGGGTAAGACTTGCTACACGAGATAATGGAAGAGTCGCACGGCTAACGGTTTACGGTACACCCTGGTGGGGATAAGATGTACCAAGACATGAGACGACAGTACTGGTGGAGCGGGATGAAGAGAGATATCGTCGTGTTCGTTTCTAAATGTGCCACTTGTCAGCTAGTAAAGGTGGACCATCAGAAACCGACAGGACTTCTATAGCCATCAGAGGTTCCGACGTGGATATGGGAGAGCATATCCATGGACTTTATCACGGGGTTACCTATGTCACAGAGGGGTCACGACTCTATATGGGTAATTGTGGACCCAACCAATCCTGGATATTTTAATATCCAAACAAATCCTGAATACCGAAGTATTCAAACAAATCCGCTCTTAGAGCTATATTCATATTTATAAATGAAACAAATCATAAGTACACTCACCTTGACAGTTTAACTGGATTTTCCCTTGCCTTTATCCTGTACTTGTTCAATCAGCTCTTCTTCCCTTCCTATCATTCTCACAATATTAGTATCATCATAAGAATATTAATAGTCCAAAGAATAACTTCAATCATAACTCAATTCATAAGCATCATATTATTCAATTCAAATCATTCATTAAAATGAAGTCCCATCTAGACTCAGGTTCTGATATCTAACATATTCAAATTACAGCCCAAACCCTTTTTAATTATTCTTTGCAATCCAATCCTTATTATATCATGTTTCCAAAACAAAAGACGGCACATCATTCCGAGTTTCCTAGAGCAAAATAAGCCTATTTCTTCACTACATACCAAATCTGCCCTATAGGCTCTTTTATCGTTCATTCAACTTCCAGGAATTTTCATGATTTTTCTACATCATAAATTTCTATGATATTTCACCCAACATCAGTAAACACATTGAAAAATATAAGATTAAAGTTTCATAATTTTTAAGGTTCGATTTCTATGTTAAGCAAAACATCGAACACATGGCGGGCATATTTTCACCCTTAGGGCAGATTTCTTACCCGAACTTCAAACCCTCACCAAGGACTCATTTGTTGGTATTTTCACATGATTTTCGGATATGTCATACATATATGAGTCCAGGTTAATATCCAATTGGAATCAATCGATTCCAGTAACTATACAAAAATATATGGAAGTTTGAATAAACAAAGTTTCTAAACAAAGCAATCTTAGGGTTTTGTACATTCAACTTAACTTAAACTTGCATATATCCATACATATGCACCCAAACATGAAAGTTCAATAAAAATCAAGGATTTATATCATATAAATCGTAAATGAAAGAAAAAATAGCAAGATTCATGGTTGGAATTACCTTAGGGGCTTTTTCGTAATTTTCTATGAATTTTCTTCAATTTTCTCCTCACTTTTTCTTCCTAACTTCCAACTTCTCTTTCCTTAGGCTTAAAATCTCTCATGGCTGCATTTTGGCTGAATAAAGAGGTAATTCTAAGGGTTTGAGGTCGGCCAAAGCCACCACCCTTCCCAACCAATGAGAATAAAACATTTGTTGCCATATAAAGACAAAATACTACTTAACGGATGGACTACTTTGCCCTTGTTTCGTAATTTTGGTATAACTTCTCACTCGAACCTCCGTTTCATTCACCGTTTGTTGTGTTACAACCATAACTCACTTGTATACAATTATGTAGTTTTCACCTCAAGTCAATTGTTATGTCATAAAGGTCAAAACTAGCCTTAAACATGGACATTCCTATCGAAACCTTCAAATTTTGTATTTGTAACTAATTCGACATTTCATGCTTTTTGGAGGTAGGATTAGACTAAACATAATAAATTAACATCACATATATTAATAACACACTAATCATATCACACAAGCTAGGCATGATTTACGTATAATTAATCATAATTATATTCGGGTTGTCACAGTTCAAGTTAACTCTACAGTCTTGTGCAATGTGCCCCAGTTTAACACATCTATAGCATTCAGTCTTCTTAAGGTCTCTATTAGGTCTAGTGTGAGAGTCCTTATGATTTTTGTCATGGTTTTTCTCATGAGGCCTATGATTAGAGGAAGTTGGATAATTTGAATTGCCTTGTTTATTTGCCACTTTGTTTCTAAACTTAATAATTTTCTTGAATTGTTTAGTAATTAAGGCAATTTGATTGTCCAAACTCTCTATATTGCATTCCTCATCAGAATCGTAAGTGGGGAATATAAGTTCAGGCTTAGTGATCTTAGAAGACAAGCTAAGATTGGAACTAGTCTGTTTCCTATGGGTTTGAGTCAATTGTTTCTTAAATTCTAGTTCCATTTCCACAGTTCTTAGTTTACTACTGAGTAATTCAGGAGTGAGATTTTGATCACACATTTCCTCAATAACATATCTTTTGTTATCAAATTTCTGTAGTAATGATCTTAGAATTTTAGATACAATTTCATGTCTGTCATAAGTCACCCCATTAGCATGCAGTTTGGTCACAATATCACTCAAGTTCATATAGAAGTCATCAAATGACTCAGTCTCAGACATAATTAAGGAGTTATACTGCTGAATAAGCATTTGGGTTTTAGCAGCCTTAACTCTAGTGTCTCCTTCATGAGCAGTGACTAAGGTGTCCCAAGCTTCCTTAGAAGTGGTACAGGATGAGATTCTTTTGAACTCATGTTCATTTATAGACATAAATATGGCATTCTTTCCTTTATTATTATTTCGAGAAACTTGTTTCTCTTCTTGAGTGAACTCACTTAAAGCTTTCTTAACCCTCTCATTACTTCCTTCGTTGGCTGGTTTAGTAGGAAAAATATAACCATTTTCAACAATGTCCCAGACATCATCTCCCAAAGTTCCTTGAATGAAAGCAATCATCCTTACTTTCCAGTAAGCAAAATTGGTTCCATCAAAGATTGGAGGTCTGGTCAAGTTACCAAATCTTTCATTTTTCTCGTCCATGATTGATTTTCAGAAAACAATTTCAGAAACACAGGATCTCTTTTGAAAGCAGTTTACAAAGCTCTGATACCAATTGAAAAATGTTACTAAAGCCGTTTATTAAAAATAAACTATTTAAGTAACTCCGATCTGTTTTTTTAAGAAACTCTTTTCGTAAAAACCAAACTACTTGAACACAAGATGTGTTTAATAAATCAGTATGTACGAGATCTATTCAAGAATTGAATAACAAGTTTATAAAGAAGTTTAAAAATCTTAAACTCAGCACAACCAAGAGTGAGATGAGGAGATGTAGAAAGATTATGTTCACGATGTTTTTTTACGTGGTAAAACCTCACCAATTGAGGAAACATCCACGACTCCCTCTACGGAGTAAAATGAAAAATCCACTAAAACAAATATATGAGTTACAAACTATATAACTAACATGCAAACAACTCAGTCCTATATAAGTTTAGGAATGTACCCTCTGGTGTCCTTAAACTTCTCTGCAGTTCTGATTGTAGATGTAGTTCTCCCAGTTTGTTAACTTCTGATTTGTTCCAGCACTTTACGTCGACTCTTTGTTCTCAAGATCTTATTACCAACACTTTTCGTGTTTTAGGGTGAAAGTGTTTGTGAAGGTGCTTTCTAACACATGCATGCACACACACACACTTGTTAAGTACAAACAGTCCTAACAAATTACAATAACACTATATGCTGTGATCTTTTATTTTTCTTTCTTCTTACAAAACTTTTCACCTTATTTGACCTTTAAATCATTCCCAGAATCCACGGATACCTTTCTAGGAAGACAGACAAGGTCTTAATCACTCTCAGAATTTAGACAAACTTTTCGAGATTGAAAACCTCCATGTGAGATTCCAAACTAGGTCAAAGGTTTAGTTTTACAAGAACTAGAAATAGAAAGCATTTATTGTTGATTTCAAAGTAAGCAAACGTTTTAGAGAAAATAATCAACAATATATTTCTCAAGATGAGAAATAAAATGAAGCTAAGTGTAATGTAACATGAATAACTCAGATCTGAAATTTCTATGAAATCATAAAGTAGATCTGAGTAAAACGTTTAAGTTGAAAACAAGATCAAGTGAACACGAGGTTGCAGCAACAAAAACAATCTCAGCTCAAACTCTCAAACTCTCAAGAACACTCAGAGAAGTGTTTTGGATATGGAGGTATTTGAATAAGTGTTTGAGTTTGGATGGAAGAGGTTTGACGAATAGGGTTAGGGTTTCTAACTCTCTCTCTTCTCTCTGTTTTCTCTCTTCTCTCTCTTCTCTCTCTTCTCTCTCTTCTCTCTCTACTCTCTCAATTTCTCAGAGGAAATAAAAATGGCAAAAGTCTTCGAAGTCTGAGAGAAGGGTCCCTTTTATAGGGTGAGGAGAAGGTTCAAGAGGCAGGCTCAAAACCAAGGGCCTGGATTAAGTCAAGCCAAGTTGACTTAGATCTAAGGGTTCTAATAAGGCGGTGATTAAACGAATTCTGACTGGTCTAAAGAGTTGTACTGGGATTCACCAAGACAACATGCAGAGTGTTGATAGCTAATGATCCAAGGGCTAAGAACGAACGTTGTTTTAACTCAGTAAAGAAACACAACTTCAGCCAATCAGACGAGGACAGATGTTGGTTATTAACAGGCTAACAAACGCGCGTTCAAAGTTAATTAAGACCCCGCCCTCAAGTTTACTCCGCTTTAGGATTCTACCCAAGGTAACATTAGGCTAATATAACCAACAAATTATATTTACAAATTAACCCCAGAAACTTTTAAAACAAGTTTTAATTAAGAAAACCTAATTTTAAAAATGTTTAAAAAATCCCAAAAAATTATTAAAATTCCAATTTAGGGATTTAAACACACTCAACACATATACACACATTATTATGCAATATGATATGCAATAAATGAATTCTACTATGTGTGAGTGTTGGCAATAGGTTCTTGATCACTACAAGATAGAGAGATGAAGTAGCAAACCAACTTCTGAGGTTCTTTGGATTCTAGGTAGGACACAATTTTGTCACAATTTCCAAACTAGATTAGCACTTATACAATATAGACTCAAGTGAGTCAAAAGTATAAGGGCTTCAGGTTTTTGCACCAATTCTCCAAAGTTTGAGAATTTAGTTTATACACCTCTAAAAGAAAATATTTTTGAGGGAGTTGGTTGGAGAATTAAAACGGGTCTGCACGTCTTTAAAAATCTATAAAAAGTGCTACATAGTTTTAGGCATTATTGGTGTGGAAATCACTTTGATTATGATTTGTTGATTTGTATAAGACGATGTCATCTAAATTCAACAATTTTTACACCTAAGGATACTTTTGATGTTCATTCATTAGGGGTACACGTATGCATCGTGCACATATGATTGATTGAGTTTATTTACCTATCGAATGTGTTCACACCCATACATTTCATTTACATGACTTGGTTGTTTGAGTTTAAATCCATGGTGTGATTTTTGGTATCTTAAGTTTTGTATGAAAAATTTGAAAAATCCAAAAATAGTTTGTGGATGTTTTTGGGACATACCTTTGCATGCACATAGCTTGATTCTTGTTTGTTATGCATTTTTTCGTGACACTCCATGTTTTGATTATTTCTTCTTATTTGTCTATTTTGGGACATCATAAAAAGGGGGAGAAATAATTATCATGTTATGGGGGAGTTTTGATTATATTAATTGATTTATTCTTATATCATTTCAAACTCGATGCGTCACGAAGGTTTTTGCTTTATCTCATGTGTGTAGGTACAAAGATTGATAATCACATGTTGCACACCCTGATGAGAAAAGCTTTGAGATTTGATGAAGACTTTTGAAGTACAGTTTGAGATCTTGCAAATTTATTCATGGGAGGGTAGATTTGTATAGGTTTGGGGGGATTTTTTTAATTCGGATTTTTTTATGTATGTACCGGCATAGACATAGGGGGAGATTTGTAAGGAAATATTTTTTTGAATGTCCGTCACAATTTATTATGTCGTATATTGTTACAACCATCGAAGAAGTTCAAGAGCATCTGCATCAAGACGGATCCGAATGTATCAAGTTCTTCATCAAAAAGACTCCGCAAAGTTTACTTTGGTAAGGTTTTGTTTTAAATACCTTAACTTTACACTTAGAGCTTTTGGGATATTTTTACAAAATATTTTCTAAGTGTTGGAGCGGATTTTTCGTCAAAATTTGAGAATGAGTATTTTTTTCAAGTGTTGGAGCGGATATTAAAATAATAATTTTTTGACGACCAAGTCGTTTAAGCGAGATCAGTATCTCGTTCGAACGAGATTGGTATGTCGCGCTATGTCGTTTGAATGACATGTGTCCTTCGTTTGAGCGGCATGCTTATCTCGTTCGAGCGAGCTCGTATTCGAGGCGGCGCATTTTTATTATAAATACTCATTAAATGGTTTCGTTTTCTTTAAGAAGTCCCAGCGTTTTATAGAACAGAAAAACTGCGAAAGCAGAATACTTTTGGCTTCTTCCTTTTAGGGTTTAATCCCTTTTTATTTACAATTCACAAAAATCCCAATATGCTTTGGTGAATTGTTTTGGGGTTGAAGAACACACTTTTGCTGTGGTTTATTCTTTGTGGGGAGAACTCTACAACCGGAGAGCTACGTGTTATTGTGAAGGGAGTCCTTATAAAGTTCACACTTTTAGAGAAGCCATTTTATTCTTCATTGCTGACCATCTGGAGTTCTTGCGGGAGATTCCAGCCGACGATATTTCTAGCCGTTGCTATGGAGGTTTGACGAAGACATCGTGCGCTACACCTGTGGGCGATTATCAAGTTGTATGTAAGTCAATGGTCTTATGAATTCTTCAAAGTTCTAGAAATAAAAGATTTTGCCCTTCGGGGTTTTTCATGAATATTTGTGTCGCATGCTTTATCTATTCATGGTTTGACACACGCACACACATAGAGGCATGTTTAGAGGCTGAATTATTTTGGTTCAAATTGACTCCAATTATATAAGTGTGCTAAGTAGAAAGTTGCGCATTAATTTTAATTCGGTATCACACACCGCGTTTACGGTTTTGCATACTTTGAAAGTAACAAAGACATATTACAACCATGATAGATGTAATACTATTAAGGTTTATATGAATTTTATAAATATCACGTGTACTTTGTAAAAATCACGTGTACTATAATATTACACGTGATTTTTACAAAGTACACGTGATTATTGGTTTGTATATTTATAAATATCAGGATGTTGTTTTGCTCACCAGTAGGAAAATGACACATCCAGTGGTTATGCTGGGTTTTGAACTTGTTGTTTTGTCAAGTTAATTTATGAGAAACTCATGCATAGCAGATGCCCAATTATATTTATTCATTTCATCAATATTGTTGATGTATTTAACAAAAAATTATGCTAGTGTGAAGTCGGAGTTGGAGAAAAACAACATAGTCAAGAAGTGGAGACAAACAAGTTTTATAAAATCGGCAATGCCTTCATATGTATCTAACTCGATCGATTTCTTCAAACCCTCCAATATTTCTGACTTTCCTATTTTTTTTTAAGTATCGTGCAAGTAATCCAGGTTTTTGAGACATTGTCGGTCTCTTTTTCAGTTCTATTGATTTTTTCCCCTCAACCATTGGTATGCCAAATATTTCACTTATATCTATCGGCCTTATTTCAATCATACTCTTCATATGGAAACTTTTGGTTTCCTTGTTGTATAGCTTGATAATTGATAAAATATTTTTATCGGTCTTCTTGTGGTTCGCTTATACTACTTCCCCATTGTAGTGGGCATTGAAAAGCTCCCAGAATGGAGTCTTCTTAAGCAGTTCAATATGACTATCGTTTATTTTCTCTTTAATCTTACTATAATCATGAAGAAATCTAACAACATTTGATTGATACTGGTCATTCTTCTTTGCAGCACGCGTAGATTTCAATGCAACACTAGAACTAGAATTGAATGAAGAACTTTCTTCATAACTGCTCTTTTTTTGTTCTTTCCTTTTCTTGCCTTCATCTTCATCCCCATTCTATTGATCTATAAACAAAATTTAAATTACTAACCTATAATGATAATTTACATGCACAAAAAATAAAATATATACGAATTAGAATAAAACATAGACTAAAACAATAAAATACAAGTGTATTTAACAAAAGTACATGCAATATTCTCACAAACAATTCATACAAGTCTCAATAAAATACATGCTAAAGGGGGTAATATATATCGCCTGTTTCATGATAATACCTAATAGAGGTTATTAGACAAGTCAAAAACCAAGATTCTCTCTTCCTAACATATTCAGAAAAGAAGTGATACAATATCTCCATGCTAAACGCACCAACATTTTCATAACCTCTTAAGCAATACTGCTCAATTAATTTAGCTAAATCCTTCGCTTTCGATTCAATTACTTAAAGTTGTTGCACGTCAAAAGTGCACTTAATGTCTTCATATTAGTTGTAGAAACCAAGTAATCTTTTAGCTCTATCATTCATGCGAAGGAGAAAATGAATTTCGTCATCATTATTGACTGTCAATGTGAAAGGTTTTGTATTTTTAAGATCTTCAAAGGTGCCAGAAGCAATTTTGTAGTTGAACGTGCTTGATGGTATGATTCCTAAATAATAACACAATAATATAAAAAAGTACACTCATAATACATAATAGTACACGCATATTGGATTGAATAAATTCAATTTCAATATGCGAGTACTTTGTGATTTTTGCTTGTAGTTTAAAAAACTAGAGGCAAAAAAGCAAAAGTACATGCAAAAATCCCAAAGTACACGCAATAATTCAGGGCTTTACAATACAACAACAAATATCATAAAATACATCTAGCCATAAATAAATGCCACTGGCACGGACAACAATTAATATAGGAGATATACAAATACATCATGGCATTATTTATTTAAAATCTGTACAATTTTTTATATAAAATACATATACATTGTTGTGTACAAAAATATAAATAACCCATAGTAACCATCACATTCTCTAAGAAGTATCGCATGTCATACGGTGAATAGGGTATATCTTCGTCTACATACGTTACATGTGCCATATGAGTTAAAGACAAGGAAGAAACTCAACCTATCGTATTTTCTTATCTGTGGGAGTACTTACTACATCTTGAGAGATAGAGAGAACCTAGAAAAGTTTGAATTTCGGAGTGACGAGGGGATATTTTTAGGTTATTTATCATCGAGTATGGCTTATAGGGTGTTTAACCTTGCAAGCTCTGAGGTTATGGAGTAGATAAACGTTACGATTAGAGACAACGAGTCATCGACGTCTATTGATGCTAGCCCCTAGTGCAGGGATGATGCACCCCATGGTGACGATCCCATAATTCCTCATACTATCCCGGTGGACCCTACT
The DNA here is from genome assembly GCA_949130495.1 of Sambucus nigra. Lineage (NCBI taxonomy): Eukaryota > Viridiplantae > Streptophyta > Magnoliopsida > Dipsacales > Adoxaceae > Sambucus > Sambucus nigra. The sequence continues at coordinate 385,132,664 of OX422217.1, forward strand.
CTTGATTTAGAGGATCCAACCTCTTGGATTTGAGATAGTCATGACCCTACCACTATATTTGGTGATGCTACACTAGGTGTTAAGATTCGTTCTCAACTTGAGAATTTGGTAAATTACCTTTGATATACCACATTAGTTGAGCCCGAGAATGTGAAAAAAATACTCAAGGACGAGCATTGCATATCCTCCATGCAAGATGACTTGCTTCAATTTTGACAAGAAGGATGTTTGGGAGTTAGTATCCGACCTAACGAGACTAGTGTGATAGTTACCAAGTGGATTTATAAGAATAAGATGGATGAGAATGGTACCATAGTTCGTAATAAGGCTAGGTTGGTCACTTAAGTCTACATACATATTGAGAGTGTATACTTTGATGAGACACTCACTCTTATTACTAGGATTGAGTCTGTCTGCTTACTACTCGCCATAACATGTCATCTGTGCTTCAAGTTATATCAAATGGATGTCAAGAGTGTCTTCATTAATGGCATTCTACAGGAGAAAGTTTATGTGAAACAACTAAAGGGGTTTGAAGAACCAAAGCAAGTGGGACACGCCTTTTATCTTAAGAAGGCCCTCTATGGTCTGAAGCAAGCACCCTATGCTTGGTAAGAGAGGATCACTTCCTATCTTTTAACTCCTGGATTCAAGAGAGGGGGAGTGGATAAAACACTATTTATGAGGAGACATAATGGTGTTATCTTAGTTATCTAAACCTATATGGACGATATAGTTTTTGGATCCGACATGCTCACACTTGTGAGGAGGTGGTGAGGAGAGAGTTTGAGATGAGCATGGATGGTGAGCTTATGTTCTTCTTAGGTCTCTAGGTGCGTCAGCTTGAGGATGGAATATTCATATCTCAATCCAAATATGCCAGGGACTTAGTGAAGAAGTTTGGTTTAGACTCCGTTATGCACTCATGCACCCCTACGAACACATCGACAAAGCTTAAAAAAGACACTTTAGGTAAGGACATAGAGTAAACCCTTTATAGGAGCATGATAGGTAGTCTTCTCTGTTTGACCGTTAATTATCTTGACATTGCTTTTAACATTGAAGTATGTGCATGATACGCAGCATCCCCGAAAGAGTCTCATTGCTCGCACTTAAATGTATCATCAAATACGTGAGTGGTACTATTTCCTATAGTATTTAGTATTCCTTTGATACCTATGACCATTTATTTGCCTTTTCGAATGTCGATTGGTCCGAGGATGTTGATGGTTATTGGAGCACCTCGGGTGGGTGTTTTTACTTTAAGAGTGCTCTTATCACTTGGTTGAGCAAGAAGAAAAACTCCTTATCTTTGTCCATGTCGGAGGCTAAGTATATTATCGCCGGGAGATGTTACACGGAATTTTATGGATGAAGCAGATGTTAGAAGAATATGGAATTTCTCAAGACACAATGACTATTTCGTGTGATAATACGAGTGCAATCTATATATCCCATAATCTGGTCAAAGATTCCCACACAAAGCACATTAGGATATGTGATCATGTTATTCGTGATCTCATTGAGGAGAAGGTCGTGTCCTTGAGCTTTGCGTGCACTGAATGCCAATTAGCCGATATTTTCACGGAACTTTTAGATGCATATAGATTCAAGAATCTTTGGAAGTCTTTGGGTATTTTCTCTGTTAATTGAGTTTGGGTACTTTATCTAGTGTAGGGAATTTATCGTGATCATATCTTTTATCCCTATTTCTCGATTGTATACCTTTTGTATTATTATGGCTTTTCTTTTTAAAACATTTTAAAAAATCCAAAAAGAATTTATTTTTTTAAGAAAAAGTTTGAAAAAGATTTTATTTTGATAAATTTTTTAAAAACGGCAAAAAGATTTTTGTGTTTTCATTTTTCTTCATATATGGATGCATATTTAAGATATTCGTATCATCCCTACATTCCATCCATTCACGTGATTTTTTTGTAATATTTTGAGAGATGACTTTATTTTTTTAGTGTGCTTAATAATGTGAGGATATAATTACTTAGTTCATTGATTATTATTTTCTTCATGCTAGATTCTTTATCACCTTTATTGCACACTTGCACGAACTTTTTGAACATTATACTTGCTTATTATGTGTCAAATATGGTGTTCTCATCTCAATCCTGCTTAAAAACTGAGAATGGTTAAAATCGAGCTAAAAGCTCTAATACCAATTTGTAAAAGCCAGATGTCATACCAATTCGAGAGTTCGTAAATTTTTAATGGATTTAACTTATTTAATTAGAGGCAATATTTAAACTAACCAATATTCCAATTTTATTAAACCCTAAACATGCATCTATGTGACTGAGAGCATTAAATCATATAAGCATGCAAACAAATAATTTCAGGAAAAATCCCCAAAGGGAAAAACCTTTATTCACTTATAAATTTACTAGATAGTCGACTTACAGACTACTTGATTACCGCCATAAGTATAATGGATAATCTTTGCAAATCTCTAATGAACAACAACTATGATCCTCTTAAGAATCACATGACCGTAGTCCTCCATCAGCCTCAGCCTTCGTCTTCAGCATTGAATCCCCGCAGGTATCACAAGTTAACAATGGAGATCCTCTCCACAAAAGGTGTATGCAAAGATACAAAACTTTCTAGGGTTTAAACAAGTCATAAGGATAATATTACAGGATGTTTTGACATGAATTAAATAAGTGTTTTTCAACACAAAAAGACAAGAACTTTCACAAAAATTAATTAGTTTCAAATCTGGCAAAAGTTTTAAACGTTTTAAACAGGAAATAGGTATTTAAACAAAACTTAAGGTCGTGCGTCGTTCGAACGAGATTAATAGGTTGTTCTAATGACATAAGCATGTCATTTGAACGAGATTTCATCTCGCTTTTAACGACCAAAATAAACTCAAACCAGCGAGCTTCGTTTGATCCATATTAGAAACATTCTTTCAAATTAGGGATCTAATGACCTTAGGATGTCGTTTGAATGACATAAAAAAAAATTTAAGAAAAATCCACCTATAGGTATCTCAGCAAACATTTTTTGAAAATAAAAGTTCCTGTTCGTCTTTTAATAAAAATAAACATCCCAAAACATAATTCTGTATATTAATTCAAACTCTAAATTGTTTAATACCTCATCGGGATGTCGAAAAGTCTTTAAACTTGGAGATGCTTGAGTTCGGTTCATCTTAACGGTGCGTGACAATTTGTAACAGGATACGCCAAACTAGCCTAAAGTCATGCTATGAATAATGCTAGAAAAATTGTTCTTGCAATAACAAATGTTAAAAGAAATAAGTTGCACTTGTAAGAACTATTGCTCGGATTTCGTTTCTCGAAAAATATTGATATATGTTAAGCAAGGAAAGGGGGGTACGAAAGAGCAAAATTCTCTTTTCGTTAAAAGCCACCATTTGCAAAAAGAGACTAAAAAAATTAACGACACACAAAAACACAAGTGCCAAGGCCATTTATTTTATATTCTTTGATGCTTCGCTGCATATAAGCATTATGATATCTTCAAAATGCGAGTGAATTCTTAGATATATGAGATTTTGAGAGTTTTATAAGGTAGAAGATCAATGGGTTTACATAACAGACTCTTTTGGAAAATATTAAGTAGTTTGGCATTATTGATTTGAGAATCATTTAAATTCATAGCATATTGCATAAGTCGAGTCAATTTCTTTTAAATTCAACATTTTACACCTAATGTTGGAATTGAGTTCTTTTTTTTAGAAGTATTTGATGACTTCATGCGCCTATTTATGAATGCTTATATTGATTTGCCTATGAAAAATGTTCACAAACTTACATTCATATTTCACGACTCGTTATTTTACTGTACTTCCACAATGACTATGTGTTTTCGTACCTATATGTACTTTTTACACATATTTATACTTACAAAATTTAAAAAATTTCAAAAATTATTGGTATGCCTTGGATGTTCATCGCATATGTTAATTGATAATTATCTTGGTAATGATATCTTTGCTTTTTCATTTGATGCTTGTTATTCATGCTTAGATTATAACCCTTTGTCTATTATGTGAAAAAAAGGGGAGAACAAATTGAGGGGGAGTTTATTTTTGCTTTAAACTCATACGCATCACTGTATTTTTTTGCTTCATCTATGTAGGACTCTTTTGCTTCGATAATGATTTCTCGGACTACATAAGATGAAGACATGTTTGGCTTAAGGGAGAGCAAATTCAGTTGAAGACAAAGTTTCAAATGTCGTTCCGTTTTTGGGCTTGAGGGGACATTAGGATACATTGCCTTGGGTTTTTTAATTTTAATTCGGTTTTTAATTTTTATTTTGTACCGGAATAGCCAAAGGAGGAGATTTGTAAGAGCAATATTTTATAATTGCTCATATCTTAGGCTTTTTAGTATTTCGTCATATTCTGTTACAAACTGGAGCTTCAAACTAAAACTGCATCCGCATTGTCTCCACGACCATTTGAAGATATGTTAGTGAGCGAGCATAGTTTTTGGATAACAAACCATTAGATTTGTTACTGATACTTTTTAAAGGTATACGACTTATGGTTTTTATTTTCTCATTCAAATTATGTTCTGGGATATTTATTTTTTGAATCGAGGTTTTTTGTTAAAATAAATTTTAAAAATAATTTATATATTTTCTTTTTAATCTCTTTCGAATGAGATTATGATCTCGTTACAATGAAAGCTGCATTTCATTAAAACAAGCTTCGAACGCCATCAGACGATAATCCTCTGTATGCCAGACCCAATGCCGTTGAAATGTCGTTATAAGCCTGTCCAAACGAGAATGGGTTGTCATTCGAACGAGAACTAGTCTCGTAATAACGAAACTCATAGTTTCATTCAAACGAGATGGTATTTTTATTCGAACGAGATCGTCGCCTCCAAATTCATATTTTATCTATTATGTTTAGTCTTTTTCAAGACTTTTATCAAAGAAGAATTTCCAATATCTGAACCAAAAGTTCTCATCTCTGTGTTTTGGAAAAATACTTTTCTTTTCAAAACTATTTATCCCATATATGATTTGTTGAGTTTGTTCAAACCCAAATTTCCATACACTTGCATCAAACCCTTGTAGAGTTTACTCTACTACTGATTTGTGGAGTCGAGGCTCAATTGCTGAATAAGAAAGGATCGTGCATCCCAAAGTTGATCGATGGATACCGAGGGATAATCGCTTCCTGTGGACAATATTGGACTGTGTCGTAGCTCTTGAAAAATTGGAGACTGTGCGTTATACATAGTGAGCTCTAAGTAGTCTGGAAGTCATTGAGTCTGTTAATTTCTTAACAATGGGCTTTTCCTCAATCTGCTTCATGTGTTTGTTTGGTTTGATTATTTGCGTGATTTAGCATAATTAATTTAGACATTATATTACATGCACACCTAGTTGCTAATCAAGACGAAATTTAGTTAAAATTTAAATTTGTGTATGTGTATATACAGACTATACATAAGAACTCGCTTTCTATATATATTTGAAAAATTCTCAAACCATAAGGTTACATTATAAATTTTTTGAAATTATAAAAATAATTAAAAGGGTAAAATCTAAGTGCTCTAGGACACTGTCGTAAAATCTTATTCCTCTAGGAAACGTCCATGATGAAGCGTTAGTGAAGTTTGATCCTAAAATCTTGAACATGAAGCTTCCCTTAGACCTCTTGGTCTAAGAATCGAAATGGATTTTGATCAACTAAAAAATACAAACTAAAAACCTTAAAGGCAATTGAGTATAAATTTACTCTTACAAACTTTGTTTGAATGTAATAAATGTCACTAATGATATAACACTAATCTAAATGATTATAATAATGACTTAATGATTGCAAACGAAACTTTCTCAAACTTTAAAGCTATCTTTTTCATTTTTTTTTAAAATCACAATGGGACTTTTGTTGAATTTAATGGTGTGGAAATGTTTTAATACGAGATTGTTGTTAATGAGCCCCTCTATGTGTAAAAAATATGTTTTGAAAGGTATACATACTATTGCGATAAAATATTATTGTCACAGAAAGTGAAAAGTTTTTTTCTTTCGAATATTAAAAAACTAGTCGTTATTATATTGGTGTTGTGTGACTTAGTTAACTCTTTTGAGAAATAGTCGACTCTTTTACCCAATCTTTTGTTCAAAAGTTGAGTTTATTCGAGATACTTATACATAGTCGACTCATTTGCGATTGAGTCGACCCTTTTAGGGAATCTATATATTTTTTCTCTGAAAAATTACTTTAAAGGCTAGAATAATATTTAAAATGCGTGAAGTGTTTGAGATAATAGTTTGATCATATTTAACAAGTTTTATACCTTACATTATTCCTAATTCTTTAAAGTATCTCAAGACTCTTTTGATTTTTTATTGTTTGATTAGTTGTTAGAGACTTTGTTGATGGAGTTTTGACATTATTTGAGAATCGAATGATGACCAAACATGCTATATGACTTTGTCTTCTTTTAATAGAGTCCAGTTTAATTACCACCGTAACACCGTCATTATTGTCCCACTTTAAGCACCACACAATAATGGTATGTGGTTTATTTCAACTCATATCCACGAACTAGTGTCAACGAGGTTTGAAACTCTAATATCTTATATCACATCCCCTACCATTGGAGTTGATATGCCACAGTTTTATAAAAGTACAAATATACATATACGAACTATTACTTTTCCTCACTTAAGTGATGTGGTATGTGTCTCTCTAACTGCCAAATCAATCATGACACCAATATTTTATATTTATCTTATATGGATGAGTGAACTTGATCTTGATTGATTGATCTTTATTTGTCCTTAATTTGATTATTGTTGTAGTAACGTATCTCCCTTGCATGACGATGTTGAATTTAATTCTGATGTTACCCCTAGTGAGACTTATTCTTAATCTATCTTGACGATTCTTTGATATAGTTCTTTCACCGAGTAACTTTGGTTGCATAGATACTACTTGTTCTCCTTGGGGTTAAGGTGTTTTCCGTCACGTATTTTTCTAGTCTAAATGACATTAAAGAGAAATATAGTGAACTATATGATTGCCAATCGAATTGTTATCATAAAAAATCATTCGCTTATTCTTTTGAAACCATTTGGTTTCACAAACACACACGTACACATAAGATCTAAAATAAAAAGAGAAAAAAATATATAGAAAGGGATATAGACAAAATATGAAATATTTTTTAGAGAAGAAGTTTGGGGGTGGTGGGAGTGTCCTAGATGAAGGTGGTTAAGTGGGTTAGGCGATGGTGTGGTGGTAATGGGGTTGAGGTTGTGACAGTGAGCGGGAGGTGGGGTAATGATGGTTTTGGGGAGAGAGAGAGAGATGACAAATGTGATAATGGAGTTTGAAATGAGAGAATGAGAAGATGAGTTTAATTTTCAATATATATATTAAATTTATAATAAGGGTATATTAGTAACTTAATAAGTAAGTAATGACAAAAGTTAGTCAACCAATAATTTTGTCAAAATTGAGGGCAAATGTTGCATTAATTTTTTTGAGTATTAATTCTCAAACAAACATAATAATGAGACGTCGCCAAAGCCTAAATACCCCAAAAATTTATCGAATCATACTATTATGATCTGTTTAAAGGCATTACAAATCAAAATTTACCAGTATGAAATTTTTTAATTTGCCATCTTTTTAATCTATTTAATAACACTTCATTCTCATGCCAAAAAATTTCAACTTATACTAAAGTAGTATGCACTAATATACATTTTGATGATTCCCCATCACAATTTTTTTTATGGCGAGTGAAGTAAGGGTGTGTTTGATAAATAAGATGGAAAATAAGTGATAAGAGTCAATTTTCATGGAATTGAAAACTTGGAAATATTTTCCATGGAAAAAATTTGTTGGTGTTGTTTGATAGCAATTATTTTCCAGGTGGAAAATGTTATATTTTCCATCTTTTATGTGTTTGATTTCCAATATTTTCCATTGAAAAAAAGTAGAAAATATATATATAAATAATAAAAGTTCCCGACAATTAATAAAAATGCCAGAAAATTAATAAAAATAACCAGAAAATTTAAAACAAAAGACAAAAAATGAATAAAAATCCAAAAAATACAGAAAATGAATAAAAAAACCAGAAAATAAATATTAATCCCCAAATGAATTTTAAAAAAACAAATGTAAAAAAAATGTATTAAGATTATTAAGAAAAAATAAAAAATGAATAAAAACCAAATCCACCAAGCCCCCACCCCCAAATGTTTCGTCTCCCATGTTGCTAGGTCTGTTTTTTTTAAAATTCTTTTTTTTGTAATTTTTTTCAAATATTTGCATTTTTATTAGGTTTCCAGGGTAGTTATTCATTTCCATTTTTTTTTAGTTTTTTGAGCGCTTTTATATATTCTTTTATTTTTTTTCTTAATTAATGTTGATGTAAAAAATTAGATCATCTCTAATTTATCAATCACAGATAAAATAAATAAGACAAAAGATTTTTAAAGTGGTTCAGCCTTATAAGAATGGCCTACGTCCACTGTTTTTGTATTGCTGACTGTTTGACTGGAATTCTCCATAAGTGGTTTACCAAGAGATCCAGAGTCCCCCTGTAATGAGGAGGTTACAATGTATTTATAGCCTTGAGGTTGTACATGTGAAAGGACAATGCGCTGTTATCTAGTAGACCTATACATCTGTACAATAATAATGAGCATTTAATATGCAGTCGTCTCTTTGATTCTCTTGATTTGGATGCTCTGTACGCTAAGTAGCTCGGACCGCTTAAGCTGCTCGGACCGCCTAAGTAGCTCGGCACGCTTGAGTTGCTCAGGGCGCCTAAGTTGTTCGGAGTGTATGAGTTGCTCGTAGAACGTATTCATATTTGCCATGTAGGTTGACACATGTCTTCAAGTGATTGGTCTACACCAGCAGATTAAATTTGGTATCAACAGAACCCCCCAATGTTTCACAGTTGAGGTTGAAGGAGAGTGTGGGATATTTCGCTTGAGAACTGCTCAGGTTATTAGTCTTTATGGATTTTAGGAAAATTTTATAATCCCTTTGTTGAGCGCACAATATCAAGCTTCATAAATATTTTGAAGTTCCACGATCGTTTCGATATGTGTGCCCTTTTATTCTTTTAGCCGCCAAAAATGCAAACGTCTTCCCTTGTAATCATTGTCTTTCTCTATTCCCGAGATAAAGTATTTAAGCGCGACAGAAATCCTATCATCTTTCAATTTTCAAATCTGTATATTTGAACTCTTCATTTACTCTCTATCTTGTGCCTTCGTTCTTTCCATTGTTCGTTGTCAACTGATCTCTCTTTTTCTGTAAGATTTTCTTCCCTTTCTTTTATTTGATTTGTTTATCATGGTTTATCTTGTTGAGTCACTGGGCAAATTTCGATCTGAATTTTCAATCCCCTCGTGGGTTATTTTGGAAAAACTTTCTGAACCTTCTGATTATTTTTCTTTGGCTGAGGGACATTGGTTCCCCAGTCTTTTTGTAGCCGAATGTGGCTTTTCTTTCCCGCCAAATCCCCTATGTTTGGAGTTTTGCCAGTATTTTGATGTTGTACCTGCAAGAATAGCTCCAAATACATGGAGGATAGTTAATGGCGTACACAGGTTAAATCAACTTCATGGAACCCGTTTAGGGATTCCAGAGATTATGTATTTCTACAGATGGGTTATCAGCGATAGTACTTTCTATTTAAAAACTAGGTTTTTTAATAGAGCGTTAGTTGTCAATCTTCCTGATGCCAATAGGGATTACTTTGAACATGGAGTGGTTATGAAAAATTGGCAACACCCTCCCTTAAATGGAGATGATGTATACCACGGTCCCAGATGTCCACCTTATGGCAATGAGATAGTTTTTTTTTTTTTTTTTTTTGAAATCTTATTTTCTTTATGTTTGATAAAATGCATCACTGATATTTGTTTTCGTTTGTTACAGTTGATAGTAAAAGAAAACCTCCCAAAGAAGTTGACGTTAATTTAAAGCATTTAAAACTTATCTAGGATTTGCATCAATCTGTTGCCGAGGAACATATTAGATCTGCCTCTTACTTGTTGCAGTATAAGAGCTATACTTCATCTTTCGCTGCTCGTCCTCGTCCAGTGGTGGTTAATCTTGACCAAATACCTGCCTCTAAGACTAGCGTAGAGGGTTCTTCCTCTGAGTCGAGTATTCCCATCAATGACCTAATGAAGAAAAGAAGAGCTCCTGCCTTCTTTGATAAATCTTCCTATACCAATGTGGAGGCAAAGAAAAGTAAACAAGATGTCCCAGAAGAAGGGACGAGAACCATTGATGCACCTCCTCCTGCTGCTGCCAAGAAAGCTATTGAGAAGCCCCCAATGGCCCCGGGCAAGATTGTTGTTATTTCTCCTCCGAGTGAGGTTATTGTTATTTCACTAACAAAGACAACGTCTTTAGTTAAAAATGTTCCTGCTCCTCTGAGGAGGTTAAAGAAGAGCTCTTCTGAGAGACATGTTGAACCTGTTTCTCAACCTTCAACTGTTGAAGGTAATGTTCCATCTTTTGTTGCTTCGAGCTCTGCTGTGAGTTTGGTGAGATCTTGGACTGTCGCAGAAGTCCAAGGCATTGAAGATTCCCTTTCTCGTGAGAAAATTACTACCCTTGCTGCTCAACACATTGCCTCAGTAAGTATCTTTAACTCGACCCCATTTTTTAATACTATGTTCATATACTGACTTAAAGTTATTTCTTTTTTTTTCCAGCTGGTGACGTGTTTCAATAGCATTCTGAAGAAGGATGAAGCTATCAAGGCTTCAAGTTACTCGGGAGGGGTAGATGAAGCTTTTGTTAGTCTGACCCGGTCTTTAAAAGACTCTCGTCAAAAGTACGAGGAAGATAAAGTTGCTTGGTAGAAGCAACTCAAGTCCATTGAGTTGGACAGGAATCAAGCTGTGAATACCTCCCAGGAATTGGAGAAGAAGTTGAAAGAGTTTGAGCAGAGCAGCAAAGACTTTGAACAAAGCAACAAGGAGCTGGAAGTTAAGCTCAAGTCTGCTGAAAAGGAAGTTGTTAAACTTTAAGATATTGAGCGATAGAAAATGGAGGTGGAAGAGAAGTTGAAGGCTGCCGAGGAGCTCCTTAGGGAAAGGACCTCCTCGGAGAAGGCAAAAAGGAAGAAGGCAGTTAAAAAATTATTTAGTGCTGGTTGGGACAAAGGCTGGAACAAGGGCCTGGCTGCCATGTCCTCTCAAATGGAGTATGCCAGACTCAAATATTTTAGGGATGGATGGGTTGCAGCCTTGCAGGAGCTGCAAGTTGGTGAGAATTCTGAGTTATTCCAGCAGCACACTCATGGCCCTCCTCCCTCTCCTGGAGAAGAAGAAGAGGATGAAGCTTCTTCAGATGAGTCATCTATGATGATTGGAGATCAGGTTCATGTTGTTCCTGTTGTTTAGCCTACCGAGCAACTCCAACCAACCAGTACTTCTGCCGAGCAGCTACCATTATCTTCCGAGTAACCAGCCCATTCATCCAAACCTTCTGAGGAAGTTATAGGGAATAAAGAGAAATTATAAAGTTGCTCGGGTTTTTATTTTGTTGTTCAATTAAATGTAACATCAGACTTTGTATTTTCTCTTATGATGAAATAAAAATTCGAACTTTGGTTGTTCATCTTAACTCTCTCTTTTACTTGCTATATCTGCATCATTATTAATTCTTTTTAGTTTCTCTTTGCTAGTTTATGGCCAGGATGGAGCTCTTATCAGCTCATGACACAGAATTGATGAAGAAATGCAATGACTATTTTAAAGCTGGTCATACAGATCTTAATAAGGCTCAAATCATTGATATCCTTGGTTCAGATACTTCTGAACGAGCAGTCGAAGCTTACCAATACCTGAAATGCTTGCTCGATCGTGCTGTTGCCAACAACGTGACCTACTATGAGATGATTGAAGATCTCCAAGGAACAATCGAGGAACTTCAGCAGCAGTACAAAGAGTCCTCCACACTTTTTCATCAAGGATACGAGAAGAAATATCAGCAATTGAGTGCTGACAAAGGGTATGATAAATTTATTTCTGCTTATAAGAAGAAAAAGTGTGTTCTGAAGCTTGAGGTTGAAGAGCATAGGCATATCGCCAAGTTATTAGAGCAGGAGAACATTGCTTTGCAAGAGAAGATAAAATAACTCAAATCTGTTGCATCCTCCTCAGGAGCCTTGGTCCCTGTTAATGATGAAAGTTTCTCTTTCTTGGAGGTAGAAAATGCCAACTTACGAGATGAGTTGGAAACTTTGAAAAGAGTTAGACCCTCCTCATCTAGTCATGGACGAGCAAGATCTTTTTCTCGTGGACGAGCGAGGGCTGGTCGGGTCACCCTTGAAGAAGATAGAACGTAGTCGGTTTTAGAGAATCAGGCCTTTCAATTGATGGCAAAGAACCAAGCCTTAGCATAAATGTCTAAGAAGATTCTAAACTTTAGCGAACAACTCTCTTCCCAGAGTTCTTCTTTGAAAAATAAAGAAATTTTGGTGAAGAGTCTGTACGAGCAACTGGAGAGGTTAACTTATCAGTTTCATAAATAACCCAAAGAGTTTTGGATGGTTGGGTATAATGAAGCTCTGTACCATTTAGATGCTCGGATACAGCAGTCGAATAATGAAGGGTACAAGCAGGGATGGTTAAATGCTATGTGTGTGCTACAATTGGAGCAGGGGCATTATTTGTGGGATTATTATGAGCCTGGAGTGCTCGATTTACCCGTACCTCTTTTTAAACTTGATTTTAGCTGGATTCCTGCTCGTGCGATTCCTCGATGTCTGATTTTCAAGTATCTTGGTGATTACAGTCTTCATGCCAACTTCGAGATATCTCGCCCAGAACATTTACTTGATCGACCATCTGTAATGAATGTTAGAATGCTGAGAGATGTAAATTTCATAAATTCTCCTTATGCCTTAGATGATCCTCCTGCTGGAGTAGAACCTGTTTCAAAGGCAGAAGGGAAAAAACCAATAGAATAGGATTTTTTATGTAATGAAGTATATTTTTCACAGCATATGTAATTCTACTTGATTTGAATGAAGAAATTTTTAGTCTTTTGCCATTTTATTTTCTTCTAAATAGTTTATAGAATATCCTTGTTTGCTTGTTATTTTGTTTTTGGATAATGGAACTTGTCCCATTTGTTGTTTGATTATAGTGACTTGTCATTCTTTGGGCCTAAGCAATGAAATGATTTGCATCCCATGTTCCTGCTTAGTTTAACCGACCGGAGTTGATTGTATTTGATTTACCGACCAATCGGAGTTGGTGGTAATTGATTCTCGACCAATCGGAGTTGGTGGTAATTGATTTGTCGACCAACCAGAGTTGGTGGTGATTGATTCCCGACCAACCGGAGTTGGTGGTAATTGATTCCCGACCAATCGGAGTTGGTGGTAATTGATTTGCCGACCAATCGGAGTTGGTGGTGGTTGATTCCCGACCAACCGGAGTTGGTGGTAATTGATTCCCGACCAACCGGAGTTGGTGGTAATTGATTCCCGACCAACCGAAGTTGGTGGTAATTAATTCCCGACCAACCGGAGTTGGTGGTAATTGATTCCCGACCAACCGGAGTTGGTGGTAATTGATTTGCCGACCAACCGGAGTTGGTGGTGATTGATTCCTAACCAACCGGAGTTGGTGATTGATTCACCGACCAACCGGAGTTGGTGGTGATTAATTCCCGACTAATCGGAGTTGGTGGTAATTGATTCCCGACCAATCGGAGTTGGTGGTAATTAGTTCCCGACCAACCGGAGTTGGTGGTAATTGATTCTGACCAACCAGAGTTGGTGGTAATTGATTCCCGACCAACCGGAGTTGGTGGTAATTGTTCTGAATTTGATGTGTAGTGTGTAGCACTAATATTCCGAAAAATTTCAACAAAAAGAGAGAAATTGGGTACACTTTATTCATACTGAAGAAATTGCATTACATAGGAATTTCAATTACTGATAATACTTGCGCAGATGCTCTGCATTCCATGCATTCTTGAATTCTTCTCCTTCCAATGTTTCAATCTTGTATGTCCCTGGACGAACAACTTATGTTACTCTGTATGGTCCATGCCAGTTGGCTTCCAATTTGTTATTATTTTGTATTACTTTCTTCAGCACATAATCCCCTTCCTTCAAATCACACTTCTTCACTCTTTTGTTATAAAATAAAGTTGTTCGTTGTTGATATGCTGCATTTCTGATCGCTGCTTCTTCCCTGACTTCTTCGAGCATATCTAGGTCTAATCTTCTCATTAAATCACTAACAGGAGAATTGAAATTAAGCACCCTATGTGTGGGTAGACCCAATTCAGCAGGTATGACAACTTCACTTCCAAACGCCAGCATGTATCGAGACTCTCCTGTTGCTGCTCGTGGTGTGGTACGATAAGCCCACAACACAGAATGTAGCTCGTTAATTCAATTTCCTTTTGCATCATCTAGTCGTTTCTTCAAACCATTCAGCAGCTTTCTGTTTGTCACCTCAGTTTTCCCATTGCTTTGGGGATGTCCTGGTGCAGAGTGGATCTTTAGTACATTGGATTGATGACAATACGCAGTAAACTCCTCATTGTCAAACTGGGTTCCATGGTTAGTAATGAATGCATGTGGGAGACCATATCTGCAAATAATATTCTTCCAAATGAATTGAGAGACTTTGTCATATGTCATATCAATGAGAGGCTCAGCTTCCACCAATTTTATAAAATAATCCACAGCAATCACAAGGTATTTGAATCTTCCCCTGGTCGTTGAAAGTGACCCGACCAAGTCTATTCCTCACATAGTAAATGGCCAAGGGGACGTTATGGGTGTTAACAATGCTTGGGGAGTTCTTCAGATGGATGAGAAGCGCTGGCATTTGTCGTACTTCTTAGCATAAGTTGTGCAATCAGCTCTCATCGTTGGCCAGTAATACCCCTGCGTTGTTATTCTTTGCAAAAGCGTCCGACCTGCTATATGAGCTCCACAGGACCCTTCATGAACCTCTTCGATCAAATCTTTCACTTGGGAGGGATGGACACGTCTTTGTAGCCCTGCTATAATTTCTCATCTATATAAAATGACATTGGTCAATACATAACGAGCAGCTTTGAACTTCAGTTTCTTGGCTGCGAGTTTGTCAGTTGGCAAAGCCCCCTCTTCAATGTAGGCCCTGATAGGGTCCATCCAAGATGGTCCCAAGTCGAGGGAAATGAAGTTCATCATCAAATCTTCGTCTATGCTTCGACCAACCAAGATTTCTATCGGGATTGTTCTTTGTAGCTCGGTGCGTGTGGATGAGGCTAACCGAGCTAAAGCGTCTGCTCTTGCATTCTCCAATCTTGGTATGCTAATCAACTGTACTGCATTAAAACTCGATACAACCTCCATCGCTTTTGCATGATACTTGATCATTAATTCTCCTTTTACTGTATATACCCCCAGAATTTGATTTACGATTAATTATGAATCACTGAATACAACGACTTGCTCTGCCTTTATGGTTCTGGCCAGACTTAGACCCACGATCATTGCTTCATATTCGGCCTCATTATTAGAAGCCTTAAATTGAAAGCGCAGAGCATACTCCACATCAATCTCATTCGGACTGTTTAGAATAATCCCCGCTCCACTGCCTGTAGTGCACGAAGAGCCATCCACATACAAATTCCATATAGGTACTTCATCATAAAATTTTTGATCAGACAGAGTTCCTCGGTGGAATATTTGGTGCTTCCTTTTGTCCTCCTCCAGTACTTCTCACTGCTCGTCCACCGACGTAAGTTGGTCGGGGTTTAAATTTGATGATCTTGTAATTTCCACAGGTTGGTCTGTATTCAACTCCTGTTCTTCAGAGATATTTTCTTGAGTAAACTCTGCAATAAAATCCGCTACTGTCTGCCCCTTGAGTGACGATCTAGGCTCATAAACTATATCATATTCTCCAAGTTCTACTGCCCAGTACATCAATCTTCCTGATTTCTCCAGTTTATGCAGAGCTTGTCTTAATGGCATATCGGTGTACTCCACTATAGTATGGGCTTGGAAGTATGCCCTCATCCTTCTGCTTGCTTCAATCAGTGCTAGTGCCAACTTCTCCAGCCTTGGATATCTGATTTCTGCTCCTCGGAAAGCTTTGCTAGTGTAATAGACTGGTTTTTGTACTCCATCCTCCATCCTTATCAATACCGAACTAACTGCATTCTCTGATACTGCTAGATACAAGTATAATCTTTCTCCCATCATTGGTTTGGACAACAATGGAGGTGTCCCCAGATACTTCTTTAATTCTCGAAATGCCTCCTCGTATTCATCATTCCATTCAAAAGTTTTTCGGAGTGTTTTGAAGAACGGTAGGCATTTGTCAGTTGCTCATGACACAAATCTATTAAGTGCTGCAACTCGCCCTGTGAGACTTTGCACTTCCTCCTTCGTTGTTGGAGATCGTAGCTCTAATAGAGCCTTGAACTTTTCAGGGTTCGCTTTAATTCCTCGTTGGTTAACAATATATCCGAGAAACATGCCTTCTCGTACTCCGAATATGCATTTGGTGGGATTCAGCTTCATTTGATATTTCTCTAGTTGATCGAAGGTCTGACCTAAGTCAACTACATGATCAGCAGCTTTCTTGCTCTTCGTCAGCATATCGTCAACATAAACCTCCATGTTATGACTGATTTGCTCCGCGAACACCTTGTTCATCAGTCGCTGATATGTTGCACCTGTATTTTTAAGTCCAAAAGGCATAACATTATAACAATAAGTTCCCCTTGGGGTGATAAAAGAGGTACTCTCCCTGTCCTCAGGCTTCATTTTAATCTGGTTGTAACTAGAATAAGCATCCATGAAACTCAACAATTCATGCCCCGAGGTAGCATCCACCAGTTGATCGATTCGGGGTAAAGGAAAATGATCCTTTGGGCATGCCTTATTAAGATCAGTGAAGTCTACATACATCCTCCACTTGTTATTTTCTTCTTCACCATCACCACATTTGCTAGCCAATCAGGATATTTAACATCTTTAATAAAAGAGGCTTTTTGTAGTTTCTCTACTTCTTCATGTATAGCTTGGTTCTTCTCAGGACTAAACACTCTTCTTCGCTGCTTTACTGGCTTGACTTCCTTGTTCACGTTGAGTTCGTGACACAGGAAACTCGGGTCTATCCCTGGCATGTTTTCATGACTCCATGTAAAAGTATGCTTTCTGCATCTTAGAAATGCTATCAATTCCTATTTTATCGATATATCCAGTGATGCACCAATTTGAGTTGTTCATTCTGGGTGCTCGTCGTCCAGAATGATATTCTCAGTAGCCTCCATGACCTGGCCTTTTACGAGCTGAGACTCGTCTCTAGGGTCTAACGTCTCAATCTCTGCATCTTCTACTTCATCCACTTGGTAAGTAGTAGTCTTCTTTCTGGATTCTTCGTGTTCCTCCTATTCGGTAGATGAATAGTAACATTCCCGAGCTACTTTCTGGTCGCCTTTCACAACTCCCACTCCAAAATTGGTTGGGAATTTTAAACATTGATGTACAGTAGATGGTACTACTTCGAACTTCTTCGAGCCTACTCTTCCCATGATGATATTGTAAGCTGATTGGACATTTTTATCCATTATGAAAAAGTGTACTCTTTCTGTTCGACAAGCAGGCCATGTACCGATAAGCATATCCAACTTGATCGTCCCAAGTGGAAAAACCTTCTCGCCGATCAAACCAAGAAGGGATCCCAGCGTTTCGATTACTGGATTCTGGATTATCAGCCATTGATGATGAATTGTTTTGGTGAAAAACGCTAATTACAGTCGTTTCCCACAGACGGCGCCAATCTATTGATGTAAAAAATTAGATTATCTCTAATTTATCAATCACAGATAAAATAAATAAGACAAAAGATTTTTAAAGTGGTTCAGCCTTATAAGAATGGCCTACGTCCACTGTTTTTGTATTGCTGACTGTTTGACTGGAATTCTCGATAAGTGGTTTACCAAGAGATCCAGAGTCCCCCTGTAATGAGGAGGTTACAATGTATTTTTAGCGTTGAGGCTGTACATGTGAAAGGACAATGCGTTGTTATCTAGTAGACCTATACATCTGTACGATAATAATGAGTATTTAATGCGCAGTCGTCTCTTTGATTCTCTTGATTTGGATGCTCTGTACGCTAAGTAGCTCGGACCGCTTAAGTTGCTCGGACAACCTAAGTAGCTCGGCACACTTGAGTTGCTCGGGGCACCTAAATTGTTCGGAGTGTATGAGTTGCTCGTAGAACGTATTCATATTTGCCATGTAGGTTGACACGTGTCTTCAAGTGATTGGTCCACGTCAGCAAATTAAATTTGGTATCAACAATTAATAAATTTCTGACTTTAAAATATATATATATATTTTTTTAAATTCATTCAGGGTTAATATTTATTTTCTATTTTCTTACTCATTTTCTGTATTTTTTTCATTATTTTTATTTTTTTTGACCTTATTTTTTTTATTTTTCTGTTTGTTTAAATTAATTATGGGACTAATATTTATTTTATGCATTTCTTTTTATTTTCTGTATTTTTTAAATTTTTTGAGCATTTTTTAAATATTTTGTTATTTGTTTTCTTAATTAATATGTTTATGTCTTTTAAATTTTTTTTGGGGTGTTTTTTTAAATTAATTTTGGGGTTAATATTTATTTTCTTTTTTTATCCACTTTTCGTATTTTGTTAATTATGTTTGGGATTTTATTCACTTTCGGTATTTTTTTTAAATATATTTGGGTTTTATTCACTTTCTGAATTTTTTCATTAAGCGATAGGCCCCCAATTTTTGAAAATCTTGCTACAAAAAGTAATTTCCTTGTTAAATAGATATGCGGAAGCGAGGTGATGGTTCAAATTAAACAAATCAACAAAATTTTAATTTCTTTTCAAATTAAAATTAAACCCAAGTGAAATTAAATTGAACACACACTTATGTTAATTTCACTTAAACCAAATTAACTCAACCCCAGTCCTAGAAATTTGCCTAAGTCATATTTTCAATATTATCAAATCAGGCCAAATCAATTTTATCAAATTAAGCGACGACTTGAATTAAATTAACTAAACATTACCCAAATTAAATTTAGCACCAATTTAATTAAGTAGTGATTAAAACCAAATTTTATCTTGAATTATCTAAGCATGCGTTTTAGGTGATTTTGCAAAAGATAAAATAAACAATAAATCACTACGCCGCGATGTACGAGAAGAAACCCACAACGGGAAAAAACCTCGGACGCTCCTAGCCTTAAGTCCATTAAGTATGGTTTTACAATTACAAGACATATGACTTACTTCCTCGACTCAACCCCTTTCAAGCCTTGACGCATCTTCATGTAAACACCTCTGCCTAGTCGACAACCCCGGAGCTCCACCGGAATCTTGGAATCACCAATGAGACATAGGTACACCGTCAACCACACATGGTGCCTTTCACCATGTGAGAATGCCGCAGCAAAACAAACTCTTCTTCTTTGAGGGATTTAG
Source organism: Sambucus nigra (assembly GCA_949130495.1). Lineage (NCBI taxonomy): Eukaryota > Viridiplantae > Streptophyta > Magnoliopsida > Dipsacales > Adoxaceae > Sambucus > Sambucus nigra. The sequence goes on from OX422217.1 coordinate 385,152,153, forward strand.
AAGGAAACCCAAACAATCTCTTCAATGCGGTAGAGAAAACCCAGTGCCAAACACTCCAAGCAAGATGTATATATATTGAAACTTGAAATAAACAGTATGGGTGAAAATAAGAGTGTTTAATAAAATTTTATTGAAAAATAGACACTCATAAATATGAACTTTTTCTTGGAAGATTGAACTCTCTAAACTCTCTCTAGGAGATGGAGGATAGTGAAAAAGTTAATTGAAAAAAGTTGGTTCCCGCACATATTAAGTTCTGTCAAAAGATAGTGGGGTAAAGTAGTGGGAAGCATGAAAAAACTGCTCAAAACTGTCAATTAAACTGTTCTCGCCAAATCTCGTTCGAACGAAGTCTCGTTCGAACGAGCTTTCTAACGAAGTTCCAGTGTATAAAAGTTGAACTCGTTAGAAATCTCGTTGGAATTCTCGTTCGAACAGCCATCTCGTTCGAGCGACAATTCGAACGATGTTCCAGTGACCAATATGGGAACTCGTTGGCAAACCTCGTTCGAACGACATTCTCGTTTGAACGACAAACTCGTCTGAACGACAACATCGAACGAACTTCCAGAAAGCTGAAAAATTGAGTTTTAGCCCAAAAACTTTATATACTTTATTTTAAAGTTTTAATTAAATCTTTCTGAAAATAAACAACAGTTTAAAATAATTTTACAATAAAAATTCACCCAATGAAAAACGTTCCAAGCTCCTATATATATATTCAAAATGTATTCATACCTTAGGAGCAATGGAACCAATGTTGTTGACGTAGAAACGAGACACATTAAACTCGACATTTGATGAAGCTTTAATATCTTGGCCGCTACGTCTTCAACTATGGTATGTCATAGGCTCGAAGGATGGTCAATAACTCTATCCTATGACTCGAACGTTTTTGTCCGAAATTAAGCCAAAACTACAAAGGACTCAATTGAAAATTTGTGTCCTTACATCTTCATTTCCTCGATTTTTTTTTTATTTTTGGATTTTATTCACTTTCTGTATTTTTTTCATTATTTTTGGGTTTTTATTCATTTTATGGATTTTTTTCATTACTTTTGGGGTTTTATTTACTTTCTGTATTTTTTCATTATTTTTGGGTTTTTATTTACTTTATGGATTTTTTTCTCCTTATTTTTGGGGTTTTATTCATCTTCTGGATTTTTTTTCATGTTTTGGGATTTTTATCCAATTTTTGTATTTTTTTAATTAGTTTTGGGTTTTTATTCACTTTCTGGATTTTTTACATCATTTTTTGGGCTGTTATTCATTTTCTGGATTTTTTTTCATTATTTTTGGATTTTTTTTCATTTTTTGAGGATTTTATTCACTTTCTGTATTTTTTCATTTTTTTGAGTTTTTATTCACTTTCTGTATTTTTTTCATTATTTATGGGTTTTTATTCATTTTCTGGATTTTTTTCATTATTTTTGGGGTTTTATTCACTTTATGTATTTTTTTCATTATTTTTGGGTTTTTATTCATTTTTTAGATTTTTTTTCATTTTTTTTGGGTTTTATTCACTCTATGTATTTTTTTTATTATTTTTGGGTTTTTATTCACTTTCTATATATTTTTATTTTTTATTCATTTTCTGGATTTATTTCATTATTTTCTGGTTTTTATTCACATTCTTTATTTTTTTCATTACTTTTGGGTTTTTATTCGCTTTGTAGATTTTTTTCGTTATCGTTGGGTTTTTATTCATTTTTATCAATTTTTTGGCGTTACAATTCTTTTCCCTAGAAAATGAATAACAAGGTGGGAGGGGATTTTTTAATTCCACTTTTTTATGAAAAAAGTGATTACGTAACTTGTTTTAAGAAAATTAAAAATTTAATGAAAAATTTTGTTTATCAAACATTCAAAAGATAAAAAATGATTCCATAAGTTGATAGACGTTATATAATTGACTTTAATGGTTGTTCGGTCCATCAAGTTATTAGACTTGGGCTCTAGTTAATAAGGTCGGTCTTTATGACGGCCCAGCCCGCCACAGAATGAGGCATGCACACACGTCAGCCCACTCAGTTCACGCAAAAACGAATCCAATTTTCCCATTATATAAACCCATTTCGTCCCCTCAACTAGGGTTTTGTATTCGTTTTCTAAAAGCCGTAGATCAACCACAAAAATTTCGCCATGGGGAGGAGTGAGTCATTTCTTCTTTTCTTTCATGTTTTGTATCCACATATAATCTGAAATGACAAGTTTATATATTCTATGTTTATAAGAATGATATTAGGTTTTAGCTCATGTCTTTTATTCACTTTATTTGTAGATCTGATGGAATAAATATGAGGATTTGATATTCTATATAGATTTACTTTTAAGAATATGAAGAGACTTTTAAGAATAATAGGTTATGGTATCACTTAATCTTTTGTTGGTAAAAAAGATCGGATGTTGCTTATTTCCTGCATAACCAAAAGTATCACCTGAATGATTTCTATGTTGAAGTGCTCTTGTTATGTATTTGTTTGTTTGTGATACTATGGGACTTAATCAAATTCTTTTATTATCACTATATGTAAGAGGAGAATGACAAGAAATATGAGAACAATTACTATATTTAGCTGGTTTTGAAATTCTGTGCCACACTTGTATTTTGGTCAAAGAAAATTTTACAATCTGTGTTGATGTTTTGCAATATACCCACGAAAGTTTTAAACTAAAATTTCAGAAACACAAGGTTTCAACTTAGTTGACCAATTCCTTTTGGACCTAGCATTGGTTGTCTATATCTTATACAAGGGATGCATTATCTTTTCTACTATTGAAAGAATAATTTACTTTTGTGAGATTCAATGGAATATGATGAATTGGTTCCAAGCCCGTTATAATGAATGTTTTGAATGTCTTCTTTTTTCTTTTTTAACTTTGTTTGCTATTAAAAGCCATTTTTTTTTACTTTTGTGAAATGCAATGGATAATGGTGAATCGGGATGTGTTTTGCACGAATTATGTTGTGTGACATATTCCAAATTATTTATACTTTTGCAGGGCCAGCAAGGTGTTATCGCCAGATTAAAAACAAGCCCTACCCCAAGTCACGGTACTGCCGTGGTGTGCCAGATCCTAAGATCAGGATTTATGATGTTGGAATGAAGAGAAAGGGTGTTGACGAGTTCCCATTTTGCGTGCATTTGGTCAGTTGGGAGAAGGAGAATGTCTCAAGTGAGGCACTGGAAGCTGCACGTATTGCATGCAATAAGTACATGACAAAGTTTGCTGGGAAGGATGCGTTCCACTTGAGGGTCAGGGTTCACCCATTCCATGTTTTACGTATCAACAAAATGCTCTCGTGTGCTGGAGCTGATAGGCTTCAGACTGGCATGAGGGGGGCTTTTGGTAAGCCCCTGGGTACATGTGCGCGTGTAAGCATTGGACAGGTCCTCCTTTCAGTCCGTTGTAAAGACACAAATAGCCATCATGCCCAAGAGGCCTTGCGTCGTGCCAAGTTCAAGTTTCCAGGTCGCCAAAAGATCATTGTCAGCAGAAAGTGGTATGTTTATATATATTTTCACGCACTGTATTTTAGTTTTATGACGTTTGATTTTGGGTTTTTAGCGGCAGCCAAAGGAAATTGATCTACTTTATGTCTATATGGTTTATTGTGTTCTCTATATAATATTTTTTTTTCTATTCAAGTACAGCTGGAGATGTGATGCATTCAAGCATCAAATGTTGTGAATAAGTCTTGTAACCAATCTTTGCACCTGCGTAGCGATAACAAAGCACATAGAAACTTCCATCTCAATTGATTCGGCCAGACCAGTGTGAGGCAAAGTAGTGCGTCATCACTATATCTGTTTCTACATCCCTAGGTTAGGATATCGCTAAGATTTAGGGTGTCATATATGTTTCTTTGTTAGTTTTCCTTGTATCTTTTGCCCAAACTTCCCCCGCTTTTAAATAGTCAATTTCAGAAGGAACTTCATGCTTTGGTACCAAAAGAACGATTAGGGTCAATAGGATTAGTTTGTGACGCATCTGGCGGCTGATAATGATTAGCTATTAATCTCACTTTGGTGCAAACCCCTTCGATTAGGATAGCCTGCCTGGTCTCTAGTCACATGCTTGGGGTCCCACAACAATCTGTTGCCACCCAATAGGTTTTGCAATCAAAGTATTGTCCATCCCCCAGATTCTGGCTGTTTGTGCGGTTAATCCACTTTCCTCCTCCTTTTCTTCAAGGAATATGGTTGAATAGCTGCTTGTGAGTTGCAGCTTGGTAATTCCTCATTTAGTTTACATTGTTATTTCACGATCAGTCTTGTACCGCAGCGTCATTTTGTTCTTACAATCTATCAGACCGCGCATTTATCCTTGTTCCCAGGGTACAAGTCTCTCTCATGCGTTACATGGTATTGTGAGAATATCTTCTGTGAGTCTCTTTTTGATAATTCAGTAATAATTGTTTATGCTCTCTCATCATTCTCATTCCAATGTGCAACACAAGCACCTGATACCCCGATCCAATATAAAAAATGAAATTAAAAGAACGGAAGTGACCGTCATTTGCAAGTTAAAGTGTATTTATACAGTTATTTTTTATCTTGTTTTATGCAATCCCAATCTTGTATTTACTAATCTGTTCTGATATGTAATGTATAAACGTTTATATTTTTGTGCTCAATTTCAGGGGATTTACCAAGTTTAACCGTACTGATTATTTGAAGTGGAAATCGGAAAATCGTATCATGCCAGACGGTGTCAATGCAAAGGTTTGTCCATGCCGTACTTAACCATATAGATTTCTTGTCCTTTTAAGCTGCCTCAATTTCGTTTTCATGTTGATACAAAGTGATGTTACTGATAGAGGTACACCGATTTATGAGTTCGCAAGTACGATGATACACTAAATGAGTATTAATTTTACTTTTGCAGCTTCTTGGATGCCATGGACCACTTGCAAACCGTAAGCCTGGACACGCCTTCATAGATGCAGTTGCCTAGACATGTATTTGTCGGCCGACTTGATATCTGGGATCAAGCAATTTAGTAAACTGCTTTCTAGTTTTGCTGAATGTGTCATTTGAGACCAAATAGTACTGTTTTGTTTTTTCTTCTATGCATTTTAAGTTTCATCCAGTTTTCTTGAACACAATGTATTAAAAAACTTGGTTCCTTTTGATCGAATTCTAGATATGCTTTTATTATTGTTGTAAGTTGTTTTACCAGACATTTTTTTGTGCACTTTTTAGAATATTGCAATGCAAATTTCAGGGTTTGAATTGTAAAATCGAGATTCATCGTTCTTGAGCTATGTATGTATGTATGTATGTATGTATGTATGTATGCATGCATGCATGCATGTATGTATGTATACTAGGATATGCCCGTGCCTGAAGGCACGGTGATAATTGCTAGACGGCAAAAAATTTCAAAATACGTCATTACAAAAAGGCAAAAATTTCATTTCCCAACAAAAACTATAATTTAAAAAAAAATAGCCATAATTATCTTTATTTGTAGGACTGTCTACCCTGTTTAATAAATAACAAATAATCTAATAATGTTCATATAGTCTAAATTCATCAAATAAATTCACATATAACATTAAATATACAATATTTATCAATCAAATTCACGTTGTGTCTTAAATTAACAAAGTATCAATTCTATAAAAAAAAATGGACATAGTCTTCTTTGTTTATTGGACTATTCATCCTGCTTGAGGGGTAATAAAAGCAAATTATAGCTACCAAGGAAAATCTAGAGAATAATGGACACCGTCTCCCGGACCAAATAACTAAATTAAAAAAATCATAATCCAATTACTTTTGGTGGTGTAGGGAAACAAATTTCCAAGTTTTAGCTCGCTGATATCTTAGTTGCAGTCATTCAAAAATGCCTCAATCTCCTTAAACTTGTGAGCCATAGCAGCATCAAGATTCCAACACTTCTCCACCCATGCGTTCCTCACAATGTCTGCCTCCTTCTCTCCATGGCCATAGCTTCCCCAGTATCTAATATCTAACAGACTTGTTGTGTTTCATTCATTCACTGCACTAAGAAGAAATTGTTACCATTAGTAAAAACACCATAAACACAACATATTAAGTAGAAAAAGGACAATGAAAAATTACTTAAGAATTTTAAATAAAAAAATGCAGAGAGTAGTACCTACGATGATGATGTTGTTTAAGAAAAAAATGTATAAGAACCCCCAAACAGTGTTTTCTAAGCATATATTTGAATACCTTTCATGTGTAATATTAAACACGTAGTCATGAACCAAATTGTGCATAATCTCACACGGCTTTTAAATCTGTAACAAACCAAATAAAAAAAATATTACCAAAACATTGAAGTAAAATGATCAAATAAATCTCACACGATAGGATAAACCTTCTTTATTACTCGAACATAAAATATATCAGTATGTAATTTACAACCTCATTAATATACATAACACTTTTATATGTAATATATATACAACATACGACAGGTGTGTCCATGGATGTAGCAAGTACATGACAAATATACATAATAAACAGAAAGAAACATGTAAAGATGCAAATGTTGTCCCCACTTGTATATCAAATAAATGGGGTCATCTGAGTGATCTCCACATTAGTGGAGTAGAATTCAGTTCAAATACCTGATATGTATGCAGAAACTATTATTTCCCCATTCCAACCAGGTTCAGCAACTTTAGCAATGGAATCAACATTAGTGGTTTGGACAAACCGGCACCTTGGCAATTGAAGACACCAACCATGCCAATGCATTTATTCATGATCCAAATCTTAAGCAAGCTGTATAAATCAGAATTTAACTTAGTTGAGTGAAACCACATTCTTGACGGATAAATATGACCGATTTAAACTAATAGAAAATGCCAGGCATAAAGTAGAAAACCTCGTCATCATGGATCCTGGTGATAACCTCTCTTGATCCTTGAAATAATGATTTTATAAAATCTTCGTCCTCTTCTTCGAACTTCTCCTCTATACTCAGAGCTAAGTACTGCAGGGGCTCGAGCATTGAATCTACGGATACAGTTGCATGCCTCGACTTCATAGATTTGACTTTATCCAGTGCAGCAAGGATGTCCATTTCTCTTTTTGAGTCCAACGTTCTGTTCTCCAAAGACTTCATCGCATCTCCCATCTCTTCAGCCTCTCTTTTCTGTTTCTCCTCATCAGCTCTTCAATTCTAAAATGTAAAATACTAAAAATACCATATATATATCTATCTCCCTCCATAAGCTCTTCAATTCTCCATTAGTTTTTTGACAACCTATGATAGAAGAAGTAACTGTTAGACTGATCTATCAATTCAATCAATGCACGTCAGAACTCAAAAACCAATATATAGAAAGTTCATGAGAACACAAAAACCAACTTGAGAATTGTCTTTAGAGTCATTGGAACAGATACCAATCATTTTTCTTAGTGTTAGATATTCTTAGTGTCTTTCAAAAATATTACTGAATAAGCGAATTACTAAACATACTTTGTACAACTCAAAAGTCATATGCAACCTCATTATCAAAACAGAGTAGGACTCTGTTTGATCCATAATAAAATGGCATCAAAATGCTTTTACATGTAGAATACAATGTAAAATTCAAAAGATCGTCCCCAAAATCAGTCCCAAACAGTTATTGATGATTGGATTGATAAATGTTGCCAATTAGAGTGATACAGAGACAAACATATAGCCTACAAAATCAATAATTGTCATAATAACATGTAGCCTGAAAATTAGTCCCAAAAATCAGTATATTAGACTCATATTACTTGAGAAGTGTATTCTTAGAATACATAATATCATTCTGAAGATATGATTACTGTTAAAATAACAGAAGAGTGAAAGGAATCAGGAGTGCTATCTCAAGGCGGAGTAGTTACAAATAGGAGTGCTGGAAGCATAAATATCCATGTTCCAACTGTGGCAACTGCTTATGGATGAACATGCCATGTGGTCATCCCAAATGATGTTGCTATTGAAAAAATTCAAATTTTGGAGGCCCTTTGGAGGTACAGCTGAAATAGCTAGGCCTGCTCAATTACACACAAAGACCATTTTGTTAATGTTTGATTGAGAAGAGCATCAGAAGTAAATAAGGTGTCATTGAAGCATTGAAAACAAAATCTAATAGATGCAAAAGACATGTGGAAGTTACAGGCTTCCGTTGCAGCTGTAGGAACATGTGGTACCGTACCGTGCCAGGTGTTTCTCGCATTAAAATGTCAATATGAACCATGCACACAGACTCGCATTAAGTTGATGCTGCTAACCATCAACTTTAAGGGGTAGGGATGCTATCTTTCAAGTTGTTAGAAGCATATAAAGATTTCTACATTTGAAAGTGTTAGAAGCATGATGCCTAGATTTATGCATATATATTAACATACATTGATTGAATTTCAGTATTACAATGTAAAATATAAATAGATTGAATTTTAGCAATTTCCATAAAGATCTATGAAACAAATGCCAAATTAATCTTCAAAACCAAACTTAAATAACACGACCTTATTAGCCTGCAAAAAGGATGACCAAAGTGAACATCAGTGAGGATTAAAAAACTGACCTTAACTCCGAAATAGAGATCATTGATGCCTAGGGTCATGTTACCAATGTTGCTGGTGATTCCAATTGTGTTTCAACTGATCATAAAAGATCAGATGCCATTGATTCTGGTGTCACCGATTGACGTACATTCCGTCATCGATGGCCGTGGTGATTGCACACTATGAAATTTTTTTTTCATGCTTTCGTTAAAAAAAACCTTTAACTAAATGTTTACTATCCAATATAGATTATATATGAAATTGGAAGAAAGAAAAAAATGCAAGTTTCTACAAACCTAGTAAAAACTAAAAGCACTTTAGTGGTTCAAAATGGGAAGTTGGATTACTTAACTCTCTCTTATATTCAAGGAACATGTGGAACAATCTGCGGTTGACGACAAATGGAAAATTACCATTAACATATAAAAACATAAAGTTATAACTAACTACTCATTAAAAACAAAATATATATAGCTCTCATATCAGTGGTGTTCAATTTAGCTATCTAAGAATGGAGGGTTCAAATCATTGCAGCTTAATGATTAAACTTTTTGTTTAGATTTTTGGTTTTTGGTTTGTCTAATGGTGTCAATTTAAGTGTGGCATAACATTATGGTATCGTTGATGATTAAAGGTGGTGTTGACATTAGAAGAGTTCCAACATGAGAGAGATGGAACGGTCAATCCGCTTAAAATACAAAAAACCCAAACTGAAAAAATGCTTGTAAAAGTGAAAATGTAAAATAAGATACCAAATTAAAAACATGTCTCCAATATTTTAAAAAACCTGATAAATTAAGAAATCCAATTGGACAAATGCTACGGTATGTAAGAAACACAAATATAAATATGACAAACGCATGAACATATATATAATCATTGTGTATAATAAGTATACTAATTATACACAATGAAGCGGGCGAATTGCTGAATCACGACAAATCTGTAGCTAAATGTTGTGCATACCATAATTAAGGGGTGACTAATAACAGTTCCTAATAGCGCTGCACAGCTAATCCCTTCAGTTACTTGTTTTGTATCAAATTATTCACCTAATAATGGACTACATCGCTTCAGGTTTGCGAACTATGGATTGAAGGCAAGGGCTTAGATATAGTTGATTTATCATTGGGAGAGTCATATCAAGCTCATGAATTAATAAGAAGCATTCATATTGGGGTTTTGGGCATGTAAGAATTAGCTGTTGATAGGCCGACCATGTCTGAAGTAGCTTTCATGTTGTGACATGCATTTATTTTCAACAATAAGTCACAAAACTGCGCAACAGTAGCGTTCACGGTACAACAATTATTGTGGTTAAAGATGGCTAGACGCTTCGAATATCACAACGATTATAGTAGCATTCACCCAATAAATTGAGAATCTTAGAATCTTATTTATCCTGTAAGAAGTTTATGTGATCCATTTATCTGCTTGTTTGATTTTCACCCCCTTGCTAAAATCTTTCAAGGTTGAGAAGCTCGTGATATCTGCCATTCCCAGTTTAGTGGAGACATGGACAGTTGGTTTTGGTTTCAAACCTTTGAAAGATGGTGAGAAAAAAAATCTGAGTAACACTAACCTGATGGTGTTTCCTGGGACCGTGTGGCTGAAGAAACCCCTGAATGAGAACCAAATGGTGGATCAACCAAAGGGTGAGCATTTTCTTCCCCATTAATTGACCCTGTTTAGTTAATAGGGTAAAGTCTAAAAATCCCTCTGATTCCTTTGCATGAAAATCCTCTGAATTTTGCATTGTCGCTAAAATCCCCTTAAATGTCGCTAAACCCTTTATTTTGTGTTTGCTAAAAGGACTCCGGAAGTGTCTTTGAAACCAAATGCATAGTTTATAATCCAATCACCCCCAGTGAGTTTAAATTTAGCTATAAACATACAATAGCGCAAATATACTCTAACAATTAAATACAATAACTGTTAGACATATTAACAAACCTGTAGTATACTAAATAAGTAAAATTTAAACAAACCTAGTTTGTGTATGTACATTTCCACCTATAAAACATAAACATATCAAAATCAAAAAATATATAGTAACTAACAGATGCATGTCATATATACTCGCAATTAACTACGATAACTGTTAGACATATTAACAAACATGTAGCATACTAAATAAGTAAAATTTAAAAAAATTTATTTTGGGTAGGTACATTTCCCACGTAGTAAATAAAAACATATCAAAATAAGAAAACATATAGTAACTAACAGATGCAGGTCATATATACTCTTTCCCCCCAAAGAAACAAACCAACAGAAATGAGCTATAGCTTCATCATCACAGAAAGGCAACATTAAAAAAATAAAATACCTGGATGTCTTAAGAACTGTATGCACAGAGGGTAAGGAGGCAACTACTTTGTAATGTCTGGATGCACAGAGGGTAAGAAGGCAACTTGTTTGTAATGCCTGCACTTGGATGTCTTGAGAACTGATATGAAAATATTTTCAATACTTTTTTTTCAAAAGGGTAGATAGTTATGCATATATATTTGAGACATCGTGATTTCTTAGAGCATGCGATGACCGACTCACCCCCCAAAATTCGAGTACTAAAGAAAATTCAGAATTATGGTACTATAGAATACATGACTCAAAGCATTTACATAGAAAATGTTAATCAAACACAGCATCCGTGGTACTATAGATACATGACTCAAAGCATCCGTTGATAACATATTTCCTCATTTTTACATCAATTAGATATACTTGAATGATTCTCTTAGAACTACAGCAACCGTGGTCCCATTTGATACTAATCATAATCTTAAACATCTTATTTAAGTTAATTTTTACCCAACCAAAGTAGATCCCCGAAACTTGATCAGGTAGATCAGACATCCCGTTCTCTGCAATCTCGTTGAGTAGTCCCTCTTTGTAAAAAATAAATGGGTTCAATTGGCAAGGCGTTTGCATAATAAGGTTCGTTTGTTGATAAATTGGATGATAGATCTCACAAAACCAATGGGAGTTTTGGCGATGTGATCAAAGAGAGAATCAATGTTTATTTTGTGCATCATAAACTCAAACCTAATTTTCTTATGCCCAACATATTAAATGCCAAATGCGGTCTCACATATATAAAGTTACCTGCTTGAATATTGAATTAAAAAAAAATCGAATGTTACCTGTATGGCTTGGCATGCTTCTGCGAATCGTTGACTCAAGGGAGATGCCCGGGAGAGATGAGGGGCGCTACTGCAGAGCCGGGGGAAAAGGGACACTGGCAGGGGCACCTAAAACTTGGGTGCCACCTAAAACTTTGAAGATACATAAATTGAACGTCAAACACAAAAAAATAAGATATATCGAGTATGTAATTAATAAGGGGTCACAGTCAGATGTATGCCTAATCTTCTGGTTTAACCCCTAATTTGAATATGTAATTTCCATAGTACTATACCTAATAGTGTGGCAAACCACGACTAATATGTCCGTACTTTGTATATTCGCAACAACATACAGTGTACTAACATTGTATGATGCTCCGATTAAATCGCAATAATATACACTGTATGAACATAAAAGATATAGCTCTAACATAAAAGATATATCAATTACTTAATTTTAACTATCATGAAACCGCAGTGGTAGAGGTTATGCAATCGCGCATAATAAAAATAAATAAAATAAAAATATCCTAAGCAATCAACAGTGGTAGAAGCTCTATGTTCCTCCATATCTTAAGCAATCAAGTACCTCAGCTAATTCTTTGACTCGGTAGTAGAATATCAAAACAGCCAACCTAGTATGCTTAATAATAACAAACATATGAAGGAGACCTGGATATCAAAAACAGAAAAAAAAACATCATTAGTGTTAAAATGCACAGAAGGAAGAAAAGCCGAGGAAACCAAAAGATGCACGTAAAATGCACAGTTATTATCACGGTTGTAAATTAATGCAGGTAAGAACCTTACTGGAGGGACACCGAGCAATGTCCCACAAAGGTTAAGAGTTGATGTTGTAGAGTACTCATCAGCAAACCTTTACATATACAAAGCGAAGGCGTGAGTGGGAATCACCACAAACTGGACAATCAACAACTTGGCCATATCCACGAAATAAGGTGGCAAGTTGATCTTCAATGACATCATGATTGATATCAGGAACATACAACGTTCGTCTAATATTGTCATCTCTTTGAGCTCTAAACGCTTTCCCATTCAACCGCCTCCTTCCCTAGTTAAAATTATTTCTTCTCATTGGGTTATTGGCGAGCAACAATTGAGGGTGACTGCGATTGCGACCATGGGAATATGAGGAAGGATAAACTCTTTGGCCATGGGATTGAGCTTGAGGTTGGATAACATTTCCGCTATATCTTGCATTTGGAAATCAGATTTCGAATCACTATTTGGTACAGATTGAGATTGAGCTGCTGCATCACCAGACATTTTAATACCCATAGCCATATAAATTACAATTAAAAATAAAACCCAAAGCCCAAAAAATAGTATCAACATACCATATGTAAAAATGAACGCAATATTTGTCAAATGTGAACCATAAAGAGAGAATAAATTATACATCCAAACCAAATAGCTACAAAAAAGTATCAAACCTTGAAGATTTGTGACCTCTCTTGAAAAGTCCCCAAGTCAATTCATGAGATGAGTGACCTCTCTTAGCAAATCCCATTCCGAAGCTTAACCCTGCAAGAGATTTGTGAAAATATAAAAAAATGAACATTAACCTCAACTATTAAGAATTGGCAATACGTAACGGTATCAACCAATATTTAAAACCATGCTTCAAGGATATTAGAGAGACTCAAATTCATAGCTAACATTATAATTTTACAACTAAACCGAGAAGTTTACAACATGGTCCAGAAAAAAAATGAAAGATACAAAATATAGGAAACTAATACCTCTTGCTCTTCATCCCCCTCTAATAACATCACATCCTAATTTGTATAGGTTAGCTCATCATATATATGTCATTTTGAATCAGGTCATGTGTTACTCGAACACTCATAACATAGTTTACAGTTCTACACTCTCTCTCCATTCTACTATTCAATTATATATATGCATACCAACAAATCATGTGCATTTACTATCACTTTATAATGAATCAAACTTATTCAAACAAATAGAAGAATAATAGAATAAATGAAACTTATGTCTCCCATATCAGTGCGACGTCCTTTAATTAAATTATGTCTTCGGATTTCAGTATAAAACTACATTATTTCACTAAAAACAATCTAGAAGTTGGATAGATGTAAATAAATCCACCCAAAAATTATTAAAAAATAAAGAGTAAAAAATTAAGAAAAGTAAAATACCCATTTAGGAATGAAAATTAATGAAGCTTAACATCTATCACCCACCACCGGTTCACATGCACTCTTACACTTCAATAGCTATGTATGTGGCATTGTAATCTAAGTTAAAAAAATCATCCTTAAAAAAATCATATGTACATAAAGAAAAAAAAATTAAATCTTATTCTCACAAACCCCACCATAGTACCACATTTGAAAGCACATATCATATTACAAATACTAAAAAAACATAGTATACCTGATTTGAATCAAAGTTAGGCAATCTCCAAGATCTATAAACTCTGCAAAGCAATAAACATCGATTAAACATCGGTCTAAAAACTCTGCAAAACAATACAATCTCCAAGATCTGAATGATTTAATCATTACTCCCCCCCCAAAAAAAACATTGAAATCTTCTATTTAGATCTATAAAAATAAAAAATAAAAATCCACCATCTGAAACCTAAATCAAACCTCGTAATTTGTACCTAGCGGTAGTGGGGATAAGAGGCTGGAGGTGAGGTTGGCAGCGAGTTACTGCGGCAGTGGAATGAAAGGCGGCATCGAGGAGAGGGAGCGTCAGTAGGAGAGGGGGCGGCAACAAGGTGTAGGGGAGCTGAAGTGATGAGTGAGGTAGGGTTGGCTGGAGTGAAATGAACGGGAGAAATTAGAGAAACGATTTGTGTGAGCGGGAGAGATGTAGAGAAGAATTGTCATTTTCACCAAAATACCCCCAATTTTAAATTAAAATGTAAATTTGGAAAGTAACAAAAGAGGGGGAACCAAAAATTTGAGGGGTAAAAAAGGTATTGCAGGAAAACTCTTAATCTCAACCCTTCATTTCTAGCCTAGGTGGCTTCAATCTCAACCACAAAGTATGCCCCCAACTTATGAATAGTAAAAACACCATCCTACTTTATTTTATATATATATATATATATATATATATATATATATATATAGAGGCAGGCTCCTATGCACACTAAGTTTGCACATTAAGTTTGCACATTACCTTTTAAAAGTGTGCAAACTTAGTGCTGGCGCACACCAATTTTTTTATATGATATTATAACATTTCAACGGACTCACATAAAAAAAATTAGCTAAAAAAAACTTTTTTTGCTATTTTTAAAAAATCGGTCAAACTTTCGCAGTTTTTAAAGGGCTTAAAAACTGCGAAAGTTTGACCGATTTTTTAAAAATAGCAAAAAGAGTTTTTTTGAGTTGATTTTTTTTATATGGGTTCCTTGAAATGTTTAAATATCACACAAAAAAAATCAACTCAAAAATATTTTTTTTACTATATATAAAAGGTAATGTGCAAACTTAGTGTGCAAACTTAGTGTGCACAGGAGCCTGCCTATATATATATATATATATATATATATATATATATATATATTTTATGTTTAGCACCTAAGTTTATTATAGATTTTAGGTTTTTTTTTTAAGTCGTCACTCCACATTTTATATCGATATTTATGTTTGCGCTTTACTTTTTTATTTTTTTGTGCATGAATTTTGCCGTCAGTTAAATGGGCTGTTGTCAAAATTTTCAGAAAAGGTCATTCTACCCTTGTTTTATTCCAAAACAAACAATATTAAAGTTTTAAAAAATAAAAATTACATAATAAATTATTAAAAAAATAGTTAAAAAATTGGGGCATATACCAAATAGTCTCTTGAACTTCTTTTAATACATGTATAGTTCAAGTCTTTTTATTTTGCATCAAAAAGTCTTTCATCATGCCAAAAAGGTTTTACTATGCCGCTGATGCGGACTTTTAAAGATAAGAGAATAAGGAATTTTTTGATACAAAATAAAAGGCTTGGAGAATAAGGGATTTTTTGGTACAAAGTAAAAGGCTTGGATTAAATGTATATTAAAAAATATTTGAGGGAATTTTTGGTATTTGATCTTAAAAAATTTAGAAATTAGAGAGAATGTTTTTAAAATTTGAAAATCATGAAAATAGAGGTAATTGATAAAAATATTTAAAAATAATAGAAAAAATTTAAATTATAGTAAATTATTTTAATTTACAAAAAACTTTTAGAAAAAGTTTTAACAATTATTAAAAAAATTGAAAATATTAAAGAACACATTTTATGAAGCATGGAATATAAACAAAGTCTTTTCTTAATTATTTAAGGTATGCTATATGAATTCATTTCATTTTGTTTAGTGTAATATTTTTTGTTAATAGCATGATATCATGTCACTTTTTACAATATTTTATCAAGTCATTTTTAAGCCTATTTCTAGCCATTGCGTTGTCATCAATATTGATTAAATAACTTTTTCTTATGGGTCGCATTCATTGGTTTACGCTTAACGTGTTCAAATCATTTAAGTTAATTTTTTTTCAATTTATCTTTTATATGAGCTACTTTTACTGTTTCATAAATTTGTTCATTTCTAATTTTATCATTTCAAGTTTTATCATAAATTCATTTTAGCATTTTCATCTTCGCCATTCATTTTCTCGCATATTTTGTTTTTTTATTGCCCAACACTCTGTCCTATATAGCATGACGACTCTAACGGTTTGTCTTATAAAAATTTTCTTTTTAACTTCAAAGGTATATACCTATCACACAATACGTCGGTAGCATTTCTCCACTTAACCAAGTGTACTTTAATCCTATGAGTAACATCATCACAAATATCTTCATCTTTTTGGATAATTGAGCGTAGATAACGAACCTGATAATTTCTAGGCATCTCTTGACCCTCCAAATTCACCGTATCCCCGTTTGTCCTCCTATTACTACTAAAGTTGCACTCCACATATTATGTTTTAGTCCTCATTTTAAATTCTCTTATTTTTAGAGTTTTTCTCCACAATTTCAATCTAACATTAATCTCCATTTTAGTATCATTCACTAAAACAATATCTGTAAATAACATACACCATGACACTTTATCTTGTATTTGCCCAGTCAACTAATCCATAATAGGAGCAAAGAGATAAAGATTTAGTGCTGAACCTTGGTGCAAACTGATAGTAATTGAGAATTCACTACTTTCTCCAGTCGAGGTTCTTACTATAGTCATGACGCCATTATACACATCCTTGATCACATCAATATATCTACGAGTTGCTCATTTTTTATAAAGAACCCACCACATTATATCTCTCAGTATCCTATCATATGCCTTCTCCAAATCTATAAAAATTATGTGAAAGTCCCCTTACTCCCCTAAGCACTTCCAAACCTCGATAGAGATATCATTTGGTCTTAAAGCTCTCACTGTTTTTATTTTTTAGAGCAATCCTAACTTCTGTTATCCTAGTTCTGCGAAAAAATATATTTTCTCGAATCATCACTTTTAATACACTTAACGTTATTAAAATCTTTTATTTTTCTATCCCCAAGTTTATCACGCTTATAAATACTTTTTTCCCTTCTCGTGTTCCTAATTTTGTATAAAGATCATCATACACCTTTAACTTAACATCTCTTACCATTTTCTTAACTTCCTTTTTCGCCCATTTATATTTTTCAAAATTTTCTTCATTTTTAGTTGTTTGTCATGTTTTAAAGCATTTCCTTTTGATTTTAACTATATTTTGTATTTTATATTCCACCACCAAGTTTATTTAGATTGTGCCCCCATGCCTTTTGATTCTCCAAGAATCTCTTTTGATATTCTTTTAATGCATGTGGCCATCTTATCCCACATTATGTTAGTCCCCTCTTCGGTATTCCATGACGCTTCATTAAATATTATCTCTTTAAATAGTTCTAATTTATCTCCTTTTAAGTTCTATAACCTAGTTCGTGGATTAGTCTTCTCTTGTCGCATTCGTGATTGGTTTTTAATACTTATATCTAACAACATTATCCCATGTTGTGAGGTTGATTTCTCTTCCATGATAACCTTATAATGTTTACATACAAATCAGTCTCCTTTCCTAGTAATGAAAAAGTCTATTTGGCTCTTATACATCCCACTTTTACAAGTTATTAAGTGTTCAAGCCTCTTTTTAAGACATGTATTTACTTGTACAAAATCATAAGCCATCACAAAATCTAAGATAGACTCTCCACCATTGTTCCTATTTTCAAAATCACATCTTCTGCGTATTATCTCATAACCTACACGATCTTCTCCTACATGGGTATTAAAATCTCTCCCTATATAGATTTTCTCATCAAATGGGTATTTCTTGAATTAGTTCATCCATTTGTTCCCAAAATTGTACTTTAATATGATCATCTAATCCTACCTGGGATGCATATGCACTAACAATATTAATTATATTTTTACTTAATACCGGTTTTACAAGCATAAGTCTATCACCTTTCCTAATAACGATTACGATATCATCCTTAAGATTCTTATTTATTATTATTCCGACTCTGTTCCTAATTCTATGTTTTCATGTATAATATCCCCTGCATTTTCTATTTCTCTAGCTTTCTCACTGACCCATTTAGTTTCTTGTAAACAAGCTATGTTAACTTTTCTTCATATCATGGTATATGTGGGGTGCAAGCCGTAATGGCTCAAATTTCAGTGGCCCAAGTAAGGCCAACACGAAAATATAAAGCGCATTGTTATCTATAATCTCAGAGGAGTTTTATATGGGTCAGCAAACGAGCTAACCAACAGCTGGGAGAATTTCAACGTAACTCAACCACTCATGTTGTTATAAATATAACCATCACCCTAGGGCATTAGGGAATGTAATTCTTTGTTCATGAATTATAAAGAATTAATAAACAGAGAGAAACACCCGTGGATGTAGGCACTTACCGAACCACGTAAATACTTTTTGTTATGAGATTGTTTTACTCATTGTTTGCTTCCAATTTCTAATATTGATTTATTGTGATTATTTTCACCCACAATTAGCGCCGCCTATGGGGAATGATTCTTTTTCCTAAGTAAATCAAAACTAGAAAGTTAAGCAATGTCTCACCCTTACAGTGCACCTATTTCAGGCGATTAGTAAGCTGTGCTCTCACTACACATAGTCAAATCTGAGATCTATTTGGACAGAAATCAGGCCGTCGGCCATCCGTGATTCTTCCCACGAGAGCAGCCTTCTTAGCAGAGCAATGAGCAACTTAGATCAACACATCTCGCGGCTGGTCGACGCTTATGAAGAAGAACTCCATCAACAAGAGGAGGTAACACGCCTACAGGTGGAGGAAAACACACACCTCCAATGATTGATGGAAAAAATGGAGCGAGACATCCATGGAGATAAACACAAGCATCGTGATCGGATGCCTATCCCTCAGGCGAGTAAAACTCATAGCTGAGGAAGGAGTTCGCGCTGTGAGAAGGAACATTCAGAGCACAAAAGTTGTTCGACAAGGCGAAACCAGGACGAAGGACATCGTAGACACGACATTCGAAGTCTGGTTCGAAGGGAAATGAATCAACACCTAGCTAATCGCGGCTCTAGATCCCCAAAGGAACTGGAAATAAGGGCACTCATCACCTAGATTTTGTCTCCATTCTCTAGGAAAATTGAGGAGGAAGATCCCCCAAAAAGGTTTGCAACCCCAAGGTTCAAAATATATGATGGAAAGACCAATGCTATTAACCACGTGTGTCAAAATAGGCAAGCGATGACTCTATGGAACTATAATGATGCCTTCGTGTGCCGTATATTCCCATCTACCCTAGAGGATGTCACACAAAAGTAATTTGAGAGGCTGCCTCATAGGCCGGTCAAGAATTTCAAGTCACTCGCGGAGGCCTTCACAGCTCACTTTATTACGATGATCTAACGGGAATGGATTATCTCCTCACCATGACGAAGAAACCCCTGGAGACTTTACGAGATTATGCCAGGCGCTAATGGGAAACCTTTAATGAAATTGAGGATTGCTCGGACGAGTTAGCATAACATCATTCAAGATAGGGCTATCCCACAACTCCGTATTGCACCAGTCCCTCACCAAAAAGGATGAAGACACCATCGATGATCTTATGTCGTGCATAGAAAAGTAAACCAAGGTAGAAGATGTGGTCACCCTTAGCTAAGGCGATAACGATCATGCAAAGGAAATCAAAGGAAATAACAAAGAGATCAACCCCAAGAAGGGAAAAAAAAGTAGAATGAAGGATTTAAAAATGGAGACAAGGAAGGCCTGTCGAAAGATTTCCAGGCGATCAACACTGTTTTCAAAGAACCAATCTATAAGATCTTGGGTAAAATCAAAGACCAACAGCTCCTCAAGTGGCCAAAGAAGATGAATGGTGATCCTAGCAAGGGAAATAATGCTCTCAGGTGTTCTTATAATAAGGAGAATGGGCACAAGATAGAGAACTTCAAGGCCATAACTCCCATCTTAAAGAGTTAGCACAAACGGGGAACTTAAATGAATATGTTGAGAAGAAAGCTAACACGATCGTCGCCAATGCTGATAAAAAACCAGATAATGTTTTCGAGGATGATCTTGGGAATGAGTTTTCTGTTATCCACAGTGCTTCGAGTCCTAAACAGATCCAAGGCAACCCCGTATGAATGGAACTTAAAAAAGTCATTGTGGTTATGGAAGTCTTCCAAATTAACCCTGTAAAAACTCCAGTCGGCAAGTGCAGGCGACGATAAGACGTGGACTACAACAACAATATAGTCTTCACGAAAGACGATTTGATTGGAGTAAGGACCCCACACCACGATGCACTAGTAATCACCCTTAGGATTGCAAACTGTGATGTGGATAAGCTACTCGTCGATCAAGGGATCTCCTTGAAATAATGTTACTAAAGCCATTTAATATAAAATTAAACTATTTAAGTAACTACGAATTATTTTTTGAAGAAACTCTTTTCTTAAAATCAAATCAAATTAATCACAAGATGTGTTCAACAAAATATGTACGAGATCTGTTCAAGATTGGTTAACATGTTTAGTAAATCAGTTTAAAAACTTAAACTCAGCACAACCATAAGAATTAGATGAGGAGATGTAGAAGGATTAATGACAAGCTCTTTTTAACGTGGTAAAACCTCAACCAACTGAGGAAACATCCACGACTCCCTCTACGGAGTAAACCAAAAAAATTTCACTAAAATAAATTATAACAGTTACAAACTATATAACACATATGCACACAAAATAGCCCTATACAAGTTTAGGAATGTACCCACTGGCGTCCTTCTAACTTTTCTGCAGTTATGTTTGTTGATGTTGTTCTCCAGTTTGCTAACATCCAATTTGTTCCAGTTCTTTACGTCGACTCTTGTTCTTGAGATCTTATTACCAACACTTTTAGTGTGGTAGGGTGATAGTGTTTGTGAAGGTGATTTCTAACACATGCATTCACACACTCACGCAAATTTATACAAACAGTCCTATCAAATTACATATAAGATCTATATGCTGTGATTTTCTATTTCTCTCTTCTTAGAAAACTTAAACCTTATTTGACCTTTATTATAATCCAAGAATCCACGACTATCTTGCTCAGAAGACGTATCAAGATCTTAATCAATCTCAGGTTTTGAAAATATTTTTAAGATTAAAAATCACCAAATGCGATTCCAACTAGGTCGAAGGTTTTGTTTCAAAAGAACTAGAAACAAAAAACGTTTTTGTTGATTTTGAAGTTGAAAACATTTACAGAAACAAATCAACAAAAGTTTTCTCAAGACGAGAAACTATAGATGCAGATCTATGTGTAATATAACATGCAACAACTAGATCTAAGATTTCTATAAAAGAGAAACACAGATCTAATCAAATGTTTAAGTTAAAAACAAGATTTGAGAACGAAGAGGTTACAACATCAAACAATTAACAAATCAACACTCAAAACTCTCAAACACTCAAGGTTGTGTTTAGTATAAATTGATTTTTGAAAGAGGTTATGGTTTGAAATCTGTTTAGGACGATTTAGGGTCAGGGTTTCCTAACTCTGGTTCCTCGCTCTCTCTTCTCTCTTCTCTTTCTCCTCTCTCTCTTCTCTCTCTAATAGACGAAGTGGCAAAAGTCCCATTTGGCTGAGGATAGGTCTCCTTATATAGGGGGATGAGAAGGATCGATAAGGATGACCCAAATCAATGGCTACGATTTGGTCTCAACAAGTTGACTTAGATCTAAGGGCTATAGATATGCGGTGATTAAAACGCTTGAGATTGGTTTGAGAGAGGTTCACATGGATTGTATAAGGACACATGCAGATCGTCGATTAAAGACAATCCAAGGGCTGGAACTGAGCACGGCTAATGGCTCATAGAGAAAACACAAAATGGTTCAATGACAGCCTGACAGGTGTAGGGATATAACTGGATACCACACGCGCATCCAAAAGAAATTACAAATGCACCCTGATGTCTCTAGCGCATTTAGATTCTACCCAAGTGAACTTTCAGCCAATAAAACCAATAGTCCATAATTACATAAAGACCCCAATACTTTATAAATTCAATTTTAATTAAGATAAAAATTATTTTAAAATCATTTAAAATTCCCAAAAAATATTAAAAATCAATTTGAGGGAAATTAACACACTCAACATACACACACTCAATTATATGCAATATGCAATGTATGAATGAAATACTAATGTGTGTGAGTGTTGGTAAGTTTGCCTTGAATCAAAGAAACAAGAAGAATAAAGTGTAGACAATCTCTGAGGTTCTTTGGATTCGAGGATAGGACATAATTTTGTCACTATTTCCAAATTAGATGAGCACTTATACAATATAGACTTAAGTGAGTCAAGAGTATAAGGTGCTTCACTCCTATGAAGTCATGTACTTAGATATTTTTCAGAAGTTCAAACTAAAGTTGGAAGACTTGAAGGAAGCGACGGTTCCTCTGGTTGGGTTCGTTGGAAAAATGACTATGCCGTTAGGAAAGGTGGTCCTATCAGTTAGGTCCGATAATATCTCGAAGCTGATCGAGTTATTGGTGGTGGACATTGACTCGCCTTATTATGCCATTCTTGGGAGAGGGTGGTCGAATGCCGTGCAGGCTATTCCCTCCACTTACCACCAAAAACTCAAGTGCATCACAGAGCGAGAAATAATGAAAATCAGACGCAACCAAGCTATTGCTCGAAAGTTTTTTATCCTCGGTATCAGGACTAAATAGGAAAAGTAGAAAGAAAAGGAGGCCATTCCTGAAACGTCTCAAGATGGAGATATATCGTCCAAATAACAACTAAAGTACGGATGATCAGGAGTGGAAGATATGAGAGTTGATCTTGTAAATAGGGTCATAAAGAAACTGGAAGAGATATCCTTTGATGAATCTCAATCGAAAAGGAAATTCTTACCATATTATCCGAGTAATAAAGGGAGGAGTTCATTTCTTTGCCGAAGTAGAATTAAGATGTATTCACACGGAAACATATGATATGCCTGGGATCGACCCTAAAGTGGCATGCCACAAACTTCACGTTGATCCCACGCATCCGCCGATCGCACAAAAGGCTCGTCGAACTACCCCGAAGAAAGCAAAGGCAGTGGAAACATATGTAGAAAAACTTATAGAGGTAAAGTCTATCAAAGAAGTTCAATACCCAAAATAGATCTCAAACTCGATGTTAGTACAAAATAGTAACGGTAAACGGAGAGTGTGCGTACACTTCACCGATCTCAATAAAGCTTGCTCCAAAGATAGTTTTTCTTTGCCCAAGATCGATCAACTGGTCGATGTCACAGCCAGTCATGAGCGGATGAGTTTTATGGATCCATACTTAGGGTATAATCAGATCTGGTAATACATGTTTAGAATATCCTCTAAGAGGTTTCTTAGCCATTCAGATTATTCTCCAGCTTTATCCAAACCAATGAATTTAGATTCCATGGTATATCTGGTAATACATGTTTATTTTGAGGATTTCCAAGATAGGGATGCACCACCAAGAGTAAAGACGTATCCACTAGTGGACGCAGTGTCCTTTGAATATGATATCCAATTAGCATTAGTGTACCCTTCAAGTACAACTGGATATTTGGTGTAGTGCGAGTTTTTGGTATGTTTTATATACCTTAACCCTAACAATGGCTTTCCAATTATCACTACTTAGATTACTTGTATAACAACTTGTTCTACTTACAGAGTAGGTTATATCTGATTTATTGCAGTTCATGATATACATGTGACTTCTTATTATACGAGAATACTCTAGTTGTAATATTATTTCACAATTGTTTGTGGTGAGGTTTATGTTAGGATCAACTGGTGTCTTAGTTAGTATAATATTATACTTCTTGAATATTTCAAGTGTTTTCTCAATGTAATGTCTTTGAGATAATATTAAACCATCAGCTCTTCTAGAAGTTTTAATTCCTAAAATAACATCAGCAACACCCATGTCTTTCATATTGAACTTATTAGTTAACATTGTTTTGGAAGATTTGATTATGTTATCATTACTACTAATTAAAAGCATATCATCAACATATAGACACACTATAACGTACCCATTTTGAGTTCTCTTAACATATACACATTTGTCACACTCATTGATCTTGAATCTGTTTGACATCGCGACATTGTTAAACTTATCATGCCATTGTTTGGGAGCTTGATTCAACCCATAAAAATATTTAACCAATCGAAAAACCTTTTTCTCTTGTCCAAAAGTAATAAACCGTTCGAGTTGTTTTATATATATATTTACGTTTAATTCACCATTTAAGAATGTTTTTTTTACATTCATTTGATGTATTTCGAGTCCATTTAATGCTGCTATTGCTATTAACATTCGTATGGATGTAATTATTGTAACTAGTGAATGAGTATCGAAGTAATCCAGTCATTCTCTTTGCTTGTAACCTTTTTCTACAAGCCTTGCTTTATATTTTTCAATCGAACCATTTGATTTCATCTTTCGTTTGACGATCCACTTACAGCTTAATGGATTGTTACCGGGTGGAAGATCCACCAGTTCCCATATGTGAATTCAATTTCACTATGAACAACTTATTTCAAATAAGAAGCCTCGAGAGAGGACATTGATTCCTTAAACATTTGTGGATTATTTTCTAATAAATATGTTAGAAAATCTAGACCAAATAATGTTGACATCCTTGATCTTTTACCACGCCCAGGTTCATTCTCATTTATAGCATTATTATCTATAATCTCTTGATTGCTAGTTATAGCATCACGGGTTCTTTTATGGGAATTCAATTCACTTTGCATGTTACAAGGAAAAATATTTTCAAGAAATGTAATGTCCCTCGATTCAATAATCTTATTAAAATGCACGTCAGGAATATGAAATTTATGGACAAGAAATCGATATGCACTACTATTGTTGGCATAACCAATGAATATGCAATCAATGGTCTTTGGTCCTATCTTAACTTTTTTGGGTTTAGGTACCACTGCCTTTGCCAAACTCCCCCACACTTTTAATTATTTATAATTAGGTCGATGACCTTTCCATAATTTATAAGGTATATTGTGGGTTTTCTTATGAGGCATTTTGTTGAGAATATAATTAACAGAAAGCAATGCTTTCCCCCACATGTTCTGTGGTAGCCTAGAATTTATCAACATAACATTCATCATTTCTTTCAATGTCAGATTTTTGCGTTCAAGAATACAATTAGATTGAGGTGAATAAGGAGCGACAATTTAGTGAATGATTCCATATTTTAAGCAAAATTGTTCAAAAGGGGATTCATATTCACCATCTCTATCGCTTCTTATTACCTTAAATCTTTTTGCTAAGTTGATTCTCAATTTCAGTCTTGTAGAGTTTAAACACTTAATTTCCTCATCTTTGCTTCGAAGCAAATATACATGACAATATCAAGTTTAATAATCAATGAAAGTAATGAAATACTTTTTACCACCTCGAGTTTGTACAAATTTCAAATCACATATATCGGTGTGAATTAAATCCAAAGGTTCGATACTTCTTTCGACTGAGCGAAAGGGTGTTCTTGCCATTTTGGATTCTACACATACTTTACATTTATGATTAGGATCCCATTTTACATTTAGGCAACAAATTTAAAGAAATTAATCTACGTAATGTATCATAATTAACATGTCTAATCTTTCATGCCAAATATTAAAGGACTCAAGCAAGTAAGAAGAAACATATTTCTTATTATTATTAGGTACTACAGTCATTAGATTTCTTTTGAAGAGTCCATCACTAAGATTGACCTTGCCTACATACATGTCATTTTTAGTAAGGACAAATTTGTTCGAAACAAATACTAACTTAAAACCATTTTGCTTAGCAGAGATTCGAAAATTAAATTCTTGCGAATATCAGGCACATGAAGCACACCGTTAAGAGTGAGTTCTTTGCCGCTTGTCATCTTCAACACCACCTTTCCACGTCCTTCAACCTTCAAAGTTGAAGCATTTTTCAACTAAGTTGTAAGAGGAGAACATCCATTTGTTGGCATATATGTGGCGCGTAGCACCAGTGTCAACCCACCAATCTTTGTTGTTGCCAACGAAGTTGCATTCAAAAACCACAACAGAAAGATTGATGTCATTGACATTCACTAAGAGCTCATCTACAACTGTTACATTTGCTTTAGCATTTTATTTCTTGCTATTCTTCGGCTTTCGACGGTTCTTAGAGCAATGAACGAGTTTACCATAGTTGTAACATTTGCCTTTAAACTTCTTAGCACTTTTAGAACTGTCGCTTTGACCTTCTCCATTGTGCTTTCTCTTTTTGTTAGTTTTTAATCCGCATTCCACTAAATTAACCTAGACTTGAAGGATTGACTTCCTCCACTTCTTTTCTCAGATTTGCGATTGTCTTATTCTATTCTCAAACGGACAATTAATTCCTCAAGTTTCATCTTTTTACATTTTAGTTTTAAGTAATTTTTAATTTCTTTCCAAGAAGGTGGCGATTTTTCAATAATTTTCGCCACTTGAAATGATTCGCTAAGAGACATACTCTCTGCATAAATATCATGAAGAATAACTTGGAGTTCTTGAACTCGGGATATCACAGTTTTAACATTCACCATTTTATAATAAAAAAAATTACCGACAATGAATTTCTTTATGGTGGCGTCCTCAGTTTTATATTTGGTGTCCAAAGACTCCCAAGTACTTTAGCTGATTTAACATTACAATACACATTTTATAGTGTATTGTCAACTCCATTTAAAATATAATTTGTACACAAGATATTAATGTGTTTTCATGCATCAACCGCAACGACTTTCTCCTTACTCGTCTCATTTTCATCAAAAGTAAGATATTCTTCATTATGGAATTTAGCGAGATTCAAAGTTGTCAAATTTTTTTTTCTGTTGCCAATGCTTAAAATCCATCCATTGAATTTTTTAGGTTTTTTCCCCAATGGTGTGCAACCCGTAAGGATAACAAGGTTACTAGAATACACAACCATTTCTGTTACAAAAACAGAATATATGTATTTTTCACAATTACAATATTAACAAATACTATTTTATATTGAAATTATTTATGCAACAAGTATATAACAAAATACTAGTATATAAAAGAATCTGTTTATGGAAAACATAAAATTGTAATAAATAAAATTAATTATGTTATGTAAATTTATTAAAACAGTTCCTTATAAAAAACTCCAGAAACAAAATTAAAAATCGTCTTAAGATTGTTATTCCGGATATATATTTAAAAAAATAAAATAAACTGTTTTTAATAATTTAAAACAGAATAAAATAAGTAAATAATAAATATACAATATTTATTAATAGCAAGGAAAGAAACTTACAAGTAATCCGTTAAGCAAAAGTAATGATACTGACTTGAAAATTAATAACGAAATCCGAACCCAACGAATTCCCGTTATCTCCTTAAGACAATTTTACTCCCTCAATAGATGTTCAAGGTTGTAAGCAATCGTCTCCCAGGATAAAACGAATTTTTCGTCCTTGACAGTAGCGGCACTTCAAACTGTCAAGGCTCCCGCTAACTCAACAAATGTTTGCACTTCGAACAGAAGCAGAATTACGAATACAAAATGTAATGCTATTTGTAGAAAAGTAGACATCCTTTCATGAAAAAACATATCCTTTCACGAATAGTCATATCCTATACGAATGGTCACAACTACTTACGAACATACACCATTTTTCAAGAATACTTATGTCCTTTCCGAATGATCACAACCATTCACGGATGAACATAATCTTTCACGAACCACTGTGTTTACAAAATTAATTTAATAATAATTTTTATTCAATTAAAATTATTAAAGTACAATAATTTCCAACAAATATCATTTTGGAGTTGTAAAGTAGTCGATTAGAGGGCATTTTATCCATTCCCTCTTAAAAACTGCTAAAGTAGCATCCAAACCCACCATATATTCTGAAGAAATGAAGCTAACAACAATAAATTACTAAAATGGTGGGTTTGGACTTTTTTTACTAAAAAAATTTGGATAATATTTTTAAAAAGTTTGCAAAAAACTGAGTAAATACTTTAAAGAGTTTAAAAAAATATTGCGAAAAAAAAAATTTCCAATAACAAAGTAAATTTGCAATTAAAAATAAATTTCTCTTAAAAAATAGAAAAAATATTCAATAATTACTGAAAATCTGCAAAATACATAAAAAACATAAAATATAAATAAAAATATTGAAAATATATATAAAATTAAAAAAAAATCAATAAATCGAAATTTTTTTGTAAAAAAATTTGCAAACTCAATAAATATTCTAAAATTTTTGAAAAAATACTGCAAAAAATGAATTTCTAATAAAAAAAAATATTTCCAATAAAACCAGAAAAAAAAATCATTAATTACAGAAAATTTAGAATATACAGAAAAAATAGAAAAAATATTAAAAAAAATAATAAAAAAGAAAATAATATCCGAAAATAAAAATTCTAGCCATGATTAAAAAAACTTAAAAAATAATATTGATAAAAGCTTTCCAGCAAAAAAAATGTTTTCATCGAAAAAATATATTTTCTAGCAAAATAAAAATGATTTCCAGAAAAAATAATTTTTATCCAATAAAACTGTTTTTTAATAGATAAAAAACTATCAACAAATCTCAGGGAATAAATAAAAAATCTTCATCCAACAATCTAAAAAAAATCTTGAAATGTGGATTAAAAAAACATCAATATCAAAAAAGCAAAACTTGCTTATAAAAAAAAACCAAAACTCACAACCTATGACCACGGTTCGCGAGAGGGTGAACTTGATCGGGTGAAGTGGTGGATAGTCACGTGGTTCATTCCTTGCATTCATATATGTTGGAGATAGGGAAATGGGTGATGTTGGTTTATAAAGCTTCTCTTTTTTAGTAGCTTAAAAGTTCAAAAATGATTCAGTTGAAGCAATTTAATTTAGGAAGACCTTTAGGAAGCCTAAAAGGTCAAAAGAAGAAATGAATCGTCTGAAGGAATTACCAAGTAGTTTGGAAAGGTTAAAAGGTTTGGCATAGAACAAAGTATTTTTTCAAATGTAAAAGTGGTATATTTATTAGATGTCATTAACCTCTAATACTATCGTATTAGAGGTATAATATAGATTTTATGTTCTTTTTTCCTGTTCTCTATATCATGTTGCTATTGTGGAAAGATTATCAACTCTTAATGCTAAATTACAACACATATATTACATATTTACCGTCTTCCAGTACCACTTTCAATCTTAATCCTTTATTTACCTTCACCACCCTTTACATCCCTTTAACATTAAATCTCAATCCCTACTTGTCACATAATAAAACACCTTTGCAACACATTATTGTGCTTTATATATATATATATATATATATATATATATATATATATATATATATATATATACAGTCCTGCTCTTGTGCGGACTAGTCCGCATTTTAAGAATGCGGACCGTACATGTGTCACCTGGCGGTGAGCCCAGAAAAGAGAGAGAGTGTGCCTATAATTTAGGCGGTAATTTCTAGGCGCGCCTTTACGCGACACATGTCCGGTCCGCATTCTTAAAATGCGGACTAGTCCGCACAGGAGCATTATTATATATATATATATATATATATATATATATATATATATATATATATATATATATATATATATATATATATATATATATATATTATACATATTCTTATGATTAATTCCCATGAACATAAATAATCTTATTGGTATATTGGGTAATGGTAAAAACTGTAAGGTGAAAGTTAATTATTAATGAAATCTACATCTCAATAAAGAGGTTGATGATAGCCCCTTAATGCAGATCATAAGTTTTAATTATGTAGGGCATACAACCAATGGATTTAATTATTCAAACTATCAAATAAAAATGTAAATAGTGTCAAGGAATTTATAAGAAGTTAATTGAATATAAGTTTTAGTAAATTAATTAATTCGACAAGTATTTGTAATCTTAACATGGGAAGCTTATTAAGCATTTAATAAGAAGAAGGTCAAAACTATAAGTTTGAGACAATGAAAAAGAGTGAAATTATTACCATTTAGTCAAAATAATAATAATTTATAGAATTATGGAATTAATTATATTATTTAATTAAGATTCCTTATTCCATTGGAAGCTAGTTTCCAATTTCTTATGGGGTCCTCGTGCTAGCCTATATATAACTAATATGAAAAAAAGGAAATTATAATACATAAGTCGTGTTAAGATCACGATCCTTGGTGCCCCATACATCAATGTCATGTTTGACTTGGAAGGAATAGTATGGAACATATTTAGGTATTTTTCACAGTTCTAACATTGCAAAATCGATTCCATATAATTCGAGTGTCGAAAATCTAAAAATTACCACTTGTTCCCAATAAAGACACCCAAGCTACATCCCAAATTTCTGGTCATTCATAGATCATTTGGTTCATATACTCTATGAATATTTACAAGACAATGCTTTGTGAAACAAATCTAACAAAATGGAATAGATTAGGAATCAAATCAAGAAGAATTCAAGAAGGATGATTCAAGATTAAAAAATATGTTCTCATACACATAGATCCGTATACAATTCTTAGGCGATCTCATCTTTTAAGATTTAAGGGTGACATCGAATCAAGAACATCAATTTTTATCTACCAAAATAGATCCGAGACATGACTTGGTGTGACATAAAAGTGATAAAATATTTATGGTTCAAGCCTGAAATAACCTCAAATGTATGATAACTTGAATTTCCTTTATATGGATCCCACAAACAAATTATTTTTAAGAGCATCTTTTAAAGTCAAACAAGACCCTTTATGTGGTAATTATGTGGAACTCGCACTCTTGGATATAAGAAATGTGAAGTCTTATGATCTTCTCGTATCGTTAAGAGCATTATCCCACTCCGTCCAATAATGCTCCCAATTGTCTGTAAAGGACAAAGACTTGTGCAAAGACTGATCCCCCCTAAGACAAGGGGTCATTATAGCTTTAGATGAGTATTAAATCTACAAAAACATGAAATACACAAGTATTACCAAAGTAGTACACAAAGATGAGCATACAAATTAAAATCGCAAAGTGTAAGACATATACATGTCCCGCAAGGTGGAGTAACTTTTTTACATTAGCCTTAACACTTCTCCCCGTCAGGGTTTTAACCATAGGATGGCAATTGACCTTCACCATAGCCTTCAGGGGAATCAGCGATTGACGCATAAGCGTTCAGGTCCTTAAATGCTTGTGGCCTATCATAGGCAAAGAGAGACTCCGGGAAATAATAAGGCCTACGTCATTAAAAGTTTACCCCTCCTAATTATTTCTTTCCCCTCAGTAGCGAAGGTCTCAAAACATGTTCTTAACCCCTGAAGCTTTGATGTGAGTGTTAATAGTGTGTGGTTATCTTTCTCATGTCTCAAAAAGGGAATCAGGAGTCAAAATGTTTGATGTCTTTGCCTTTTTTTGATGAGATTAGGAGATGCAAGTCCACTGAAATAAAAGGCACACCCTGAGATGGATCATGGTGCCCACCAACCTTATTTAATGCTTGCAACGAAGCCTGGATTTTTATTAGAATTTCAAAAGATGTCAATACAGAAGGGGCACTGCCTGATACAAATTTAGAATTCTCTCTAAAGGTCTTAGGAGGCACCTTGTATTATTTATCCTTTGTGTTTAAGGATTTAGTAGGAGGAAAAATATTCATTCACTTCCAAGTATTTTCCCTTTTACCCTTAGTATCCCAGGGGAGACTAGGATCTGCTCAAGAAGGCTTTTAGTTATTTTCTTTTGGGCTTACTCGTACACCTAAAGTATTGAGGAAAGGTAAATCAATGTAAGTGAAACTAATAATGTGTTAATATAAGAATAATAAAGATGTAGAGAGGATTTGCTAAGTTGAAGTTCAGAAGTCCATATTGAGGCCATAATATTCCTTGCCATATTACTCATAATTAAGTCAAGGTCAGGGGAAGGGTGGGATACCCATTAGCCGTACTCTCTTTTATATCATTATTATCCATTACTTTAGCATCTATCGAGTCCCATTCATAGACTACAAACCCATTTGGTCTATTGCTAATCGTGGATAAGGTATATAATTGAGCGTCCTCACCACCAACTAAGGCAGGGACTACAAAAGATGAGCATTGCTTCTTAGGGTCCGGACCTATACCTGTTTTAAAAAGCCTCTCTAGGGTCACCAAGATGTCAAAAGGGACCCAAGATAGTTCCAAGGCATTCAGGGTCCTAAATACCTCATCATGACTGATGGGAAGATCACTCATAATGGTAAGCTCATTCCAAAGGGTAGGTATACCTACCCAAGTTCCACTCCTGGCCACTCAGTCACCATCAATATAGAAGAAATTTGTCTTCAAATGCTTTGTGGAATTAGTTTTATCCTTTATTTATCCCTACTTTCCCAGCTTAGGATCCAATTACTTCAAAGCCGAATCATCATCTTTTTTTCTTCTATTCTTAGAATTGGTATAAGCTTAAGAATTGGGCTAGGATCATATAATAATTATCATCACTTGATTCTCTAAAGGCTAGGAGTGCAACCATCAATGGTCTCCCAGAATTATCCACCAATTAGTAGGGGCTAGTTCAATGGTTATAAAGACATCTGTCATAATATAAGGAATGATAAATTGATCCCCTTACTCTAAGAAATTCTTGTTCAAGCAAGAAAATCCATAGACCCATGAATAAGCCCTCTCACGAGGCTCATCAAGCCTCAAAATAATGAAATCCAAGATTTGATACCTCCACCTCAAGACCCTAAGGTCTTCAGCGATGATATTAAAGGATCCTTGAGATCCTCCAGATAGGGTCCAGAGGACCTCAATAGGCCATCACCACGACACCGAGGGATTTGAAGGTAATAGTAACTTGAAAAATGTGGGAGTTGGGATTGTTTTCCTGTAGTTCTCAGACCCAACAGTTAGTTTAGGGAATTCCTCTAGGGTAGAACTAGTTACCACCAAGGGGACAGGGTTCAAGAGTTGGGGAGAAAACTTCTTAGGAGCCATGGATGATTATGAAAATTGAAGGAAGATTGAAAGATAAAGGAAACAAGCAATAATAATGCATAAAAGTTTGGGATTGCGTGGAAGTGTGAAGAAAAATCAAAGGTGAAGGCCGATACTTATAGGCTTGAAAGTAACCATAATTACTCCCCCAAGCATGCTAACTGTTTAATTATTCTGACTCCTCACTCGCTTCATTATAACGATTGAATTTACCAATAAATCTCACTTATGACAGATCCTAAGGTAAATTACTACAGTACCTACTTTACTTATTTAACTAATTATTACCCTTTTAATATTATAAAATAAATAATAGGGTCATTAATGATACCAATTAAAATCTCCAAATTTAATCCCCTTAAGAAGTTGACAACAGTTTAGGCCAAGGGCATATGAAACATGAAAAACCTCAATTGTCCACAATAAGATAAGAGCTTAAAACAACATCAATTAATCTAAGAAGACCCATGGTAGGCCTTTCTAAAGTCATAATAGATCAACCACCTCATAATAACCCATGTTGTGGCTTAAGTCACACTTCAAAGACCTAAACCGTTTCTCAAGGGGCCTCATCAATTATTCAGAAGTTAGGAAAGGCTCCATCCTTCCCCATGGATCAAGTGAGTTATCCAGAGCATAAAGACACTTTAATAGAGGTCCATTTAGATATGACATGCCAATTAAAACCTCTAAAACTGTCTGTATATGTTAGCAATGCCAGGTCCTATTGGCCAATGGTCGATATATCCTTCGTACCTCATTTCATCAACCTCAAGGTTAGTAATACTTAAAAATATCCAAACTAATCTCATTTATCCATTCTCATAGATCAGTGAGAATGTACTCAAACTATTTTAGCAACCCCACTTACTCAATGCAATTATTTTTAGAGAATTAAATTGAATTTAATGCTCCCAACAACTGCTTCTACCAAACTGTAACTCCTTCCACTAACATAATACCTATCCACTGTAGTGGTGAAATGGTCACCATGTTGCAGAAGTCAAATCTCTCCAGACCAAGAAACTTGATATATAATAGACATTCAGGAGAATAAACATGGGGTTAAATTCAAGTTATTCTTAGATATAGTATTGAGTAGTGAATATATCTTCCATATTTGTAAAGGTAAATTACCACTTCCTCCCATTTGACTGTATTCAAGGCATAAAACTCAAGTGTTCTAGAAATTAGGTTACTTCCTAAGGATATTATGGTAATTATAAATAACTTAAATTGCCTATTCCTATCATAAATAAAGCCTAAGGATGGGAGTTATTTTATTATTCACTATTATACATAATATAAAAGAGAGAAACAACTTCAAAGTGGATGAGGTACCTCAATAGAGATACCAAACTAGTTTATAACTTGTGTCCTTATTAAAAAAATTTAAGAACACCTCCTTCATCTCTAAGGAGGACATATAAGTAAGGCTGAGGCCTAAACATGTTTCATCCCCACTTTGGTACCGTTTGTGGGAATGATTGTTCTCTAAAGTCATTTCTACCTACCAACACTTCTATTTTTATTTTCTTGAAGAATCATGACAACAAACACCAAGTTTGATAAAAACATAAAGGACGTATTAAAAGGAGCTCCAAGAGTAGGGTCGTTATGTCAAAGAGACTATCAGTATTTGCACTGGCCCCAAATACCTCCTAATTCACAAAAAGGATACGATATATAGGTATATAAGAAAAAAGGATAAGGAAAGTCGTATTAAAGTAACCAAGAGGTCCTCCCATGCTTGCAGAGGTCATAGGACTGTACGATAAGAGAAAGACTGTCTCTTCTCGACGGTCCCTTCCACGGAGGCTAGACATTTATTCATATAATCTTACTTATGCATAAATAAATTACCCAGATTAAGGTAAGTGAAGTTTGGAATGTTAAAATTCTCCCTCTATTAGGAAGATTCATCCCTAAAATTAAATTTACATGCATTTGAAAATTAATAAGGATATTGTGCTCTTATATTCTTCTCATTCTCCCAAGTATCCACTTCGCGATGTGACTTCTCCACAAAATTTTTACCAAAGGGATGGTTTTATTTCTTAGCACCTATTCCTTTATGTTGAAGTTTCACAAG
This sequence comes from Sambucus nigra, assembly GCA_949130495.1. Lineage (NCBI taxonomy): Eukaryota > Viridiplantae > Streptophyta > Magnoliopsida > Dipsacales > Adoxaceae > Sambucus > Sambucus nigra. The sequence continues at coordinate 385,187,418 of OX422217.1, forward strand.
TTTTACAATATACAGTAAGTCTTCTTTTAATTCTATGGGATTTGATTTCAATAAATGATAAGGATTCGATATATATTTCCAAAGCATACTAATGTGAAAAAAATTATGTAATGTTGACAATTCCAGTGGATATTCAAGCTTATAAGACGTTTGACCAGTCCTTTGAAGTATCTCATGAGGTCAAATGTACCATGAAACTTATAATTTTTAAGAAATCTCATAATCCCTATCCATGGTGATACACTCAAGAATACTCGATCTGTCTTTTGAAATAATTTTCTCTAATTCAGTTATCCACATAAATTTTATGTATTCATTATGACACTTTAAGTTGATTATGAATATGTATCACCTTTTCTATCACGATTTACACCAATTATGGCCCTATCAATTATTGTTAACCCACCTCACTCTAACAAATTGTAGTTCTACATCTCCACCAATACAATGACTTATAAGGTGTCGTGACTATGATTGACTTAAAACTATTATTGTAATAAAAATCAACCAATGGTAATTTTCCTCCCAATTACCTTTAAATTATAATACACTTTTTATCAGCATATCCTCTAATGTTGAATTTTTCTTTCTGATTGCTTATTTATTTGAGGATGAAAAGATGTATTAAACTTTAAAGTAGTTCCCAAAGCCTCCGGTAAACTGACCCAAATCGAGATGTAAGCTTTGTATCTTTATTTAATACAATTGTTATCGGTTCCCCACGCAATCAAATAATTTAATCGACATATAATTAAGCATCTTTATCTTCAAACTAATTGGTTTTAATATCCAAATAGCGATAAGATATAACTAACCTATCAACAATAAACCATATGTAATCACACCCTACGGAAGATTCTAGAAATGTCGACACAAAATCTGTAGTTATGTGCTACCACTTCCATTCTTGAATATGTAAAGGGTTCAATAATTTCCCCAACTTATGATCTTCAGTATTGACATGTTAAAATAAAAGGTCTTTAGTAACAAACTCTGCTATTTGTGGCTTCATTTCTAGCCACCCATTGAAATATTTCAAGTCTGTATGTAGTTTGGTACTCCCTGGATGCGTGGCATATAAAGAGCCATGGTCCTCTTCCAAAATTTATTTACTCAAATATCCACAATTAGGTATACATAATCGGCCATGAAGTGCAATCATTCCATCCTATTGAATAGTAAACTCTGTTTGTTCTCCTATTTGAATCATAAACAATTATGGAATTAGTAACACTGGATCTGTTATTAACCAATTATTTAATTCTTGTAAACTTAATTCAAAATATTCATTCCATAAAAATTTAGTTTACTTTCTTGCCAATTTAGTAAATTGTAAAGCAATGGTTGAATATTCCTTTACAAATCTTCTATAGTACCCATCTAAACCAAGAAAAATTCTTACGTCTATACATTAATCGGTTCATCCAAATTCATTATTACTTACTCATTTTTTGAATCCAAATATATTCCATCACCTGAAATTATATACCCCCCAAATTTCACATTTTTCTAGCTAAAATTCACATTTATTAAACGTAACATATGTATCTTTTAACTTTTGCAAAATAAGTCATCAATGATATTTACGTTCTTCATCAGTCCAAGATTAAATCTGTAAGAGGGTACTTTAGATGAGATGGAGATGTAACCCCTTTGAAGTATAGTAATGATAAGTTAATCAGCCAAAACCTTGGATTAGTGATAGAACATGCAAACACAAACTTAATGAAGATAAGACTCAGTTTAAACTCACAAATCTCTCGTGTATAACTCAGAGGACAATAATGAAGTTAGAAGTAACTTAGTTGGAGGGAGAGAGAAGTAATCACCCTGGATACACCTTGGTAGGCAGGTAGAAACACACACAACACCCTCAAGAATCTCTGTCAAGTATTAAAAGCTTCATAATAAATGACAATGGTGAGTGAATAAGCTCTCTGTTTTTGCAATAAATCTCTCTGATGTGTATTCTCTCTAGCAATAACTCCTGAGCTCTCCAAAAGATCATCCTCTCCTCAAAGGTGGTTGGGGTCCTTAAATAGCCCCCCACACCACCCTCGAGGCAAATCAGTCATTAAAGACTATGAAAGACATCCCTCATACTTTATGTCACAACATTAAATGCTTGATGCACTAGTTATCTCCACGTCATAAACATTAAATGCCAAGGCATTCCTTTTGCCTAACTACTGTGTGTCAGGGGGCTGTTGTCACAGAGGTGGCTCACCAACTGCCTGACAGCCCTGAATACCACAGTGGTTTACTCAAGTGTATGTCTGACATTATTTAGCTGGCTAGTGACATCACCTATAGTAGATGTGACATTAAGTAAAGGGCTGTTTGGCTCATAACTCAACGCCCGATGGAACTCCAAGCTGCTCCACCCGAGGTTCCATGGTTAGGGTCCTTTGGTGTTTTACCAGGTGTATCTAAGATGGTTGGGATGAGACCCAACGGTGCCTCACTTCTCAATCCTCCAAACCAAGTCCCTCTAAGGTTCCCACGACGAGGTCATTTGATAGAGCATGAAATCTCTCCCAGGCCCTACCAAGCCTAGTCTCTCGCGAGTACCGTTTAACCTCACACTAAAACTCATCATTAATCTCGTTACAACATTACAACCGTTATAGCTTACAGTCGACATAAACAGAAATACAGTATGACTAGTACAACAAGCTAAAGTATGAGTTGCCACGCTAAGCTGCCTGGCTGAGTTGCCATGCTTGAGCTGCCTCGGTTGCTTAATCCAAACACTGTTACTCATTAGGGAATTATCCTTAATCTCTAGATTACCTTCAAGCCTCCTCTACATTTGCGCCCCTTCATGGAGGGGTTTGTTGGAGCAAGAAACGTCTGCACGAAACTTCTCAAACCGATGTACCTGAGACGAAGCACTATGACTTGTTGGTGCTTTGGCGAAGGGACATCACCACTTTTTCCTGATTCTGAGCTTCAACCGTTCTAGCTTTACGTTTGAAATTCTCCCAAAAGGCCTGCTATCTTTCTCTAATTCTCATTTTGATTTCTGGTAAGTAATGTCCCACTATGTTCAAAAAAGAAGAAATTCTCCCCGATACAGCCGAGTCACCATTTAAACAACGTTCAAACTTATGGTCGAGGGGACATCGTAGCTTTTGGAATCGTTGGGACGTCTTTTTTCGTTGGGCCTTATTGGATATGTCTGACAAAAATTCTGCTCCCAAAACTCAAACTTGCTAGAGAAGGTAACCTCTTCTATTCCCTAGGCATCGCTTTGTAAGTGAGTTGGCGCTATCTTTTCAACTATCAGAACACTTCCCGAAGTGCCATGTGTTAATTTGAAATGATTATAGGCGTTGTGCATGTGCGATGGTGGGAAACTCAAAGGACAAGTTTCAAAAAAACTTCAAACGTCTCTTTATACTTCAAAACCCTTCTCTTTCCCTTCATCTTCTTCAAGCTTCCCGCTTTCTATAGAGAGAGAAATTCTATGCGAGCTCTGTGCAAACTCCATTGCTGCCCCATTCTTTACTAAGTCTCCTCCTTCTTTCATCTTTTGCGCCACCACCTGTGGTTGTGCTCCTCCCCTTTTGTTCTTATCCATTCTTAACCAGTTATATCATTCATCACCACTCTATCATGGCTTCTCCAAGTACTTCAAAGGTTGGCGCCATCGCCACTCAGTCAGACTCCCCCTCCACCACTTCTGGAGCTGCTGCTGCCCCTAGCGTCGCTGCCCTGAATGCTGCTCATCAACAGCAACTACGCTTCTATCGCCGGGCGCCCATCTTTGATGAAGATGATAAATTTTCTGAGGCATGAAAGACCTGCCATTTCTCCTCCAAGTTCGACCCTTTACTGTTGTGTGATGAGGAAATGGATTCATCAAAGTGGGGCTATCTACCCCCAGAGGGGACTCTGCATTTACGTTTAGACCGTGGTGACTTCCCCTATTCTCAAATTGACTTCGAAGTGCCCGGGGGGTCGCCAGCCCATTTCAGTGCCTGGCATGCACATATACAGAGTTCTCACGCTGCTGCTCTTACGAAGGTTGGGCTGCATCAAGCCTACTAGATTGGCGAGTTCACACTCTCTAAGCACAATGCGGCGCTCCAAGTGCTAGTCTCCTGATGGAACATCAAAACCCACACCTTCTTTGCTGCATGGGGGAGTTTACTATTACACCGGAGGACGTCTGTGAACTCCTTGGGTTTGAACCCATGGGCAAGTTCACCTATGATGATGAGGCTCTGGATACCGAAGAGGCTGCTGATCGAGCTGAGTTGGATCGGATCTGCCGCAGTTGCACTGATTCCCTGAACAAAGCAACATTTACTCCCCTCATCAACTATTTTTTCGAAGCTCCAACTCCAAAGGACGCGAATGCCGTAACGGGCCGAGGTAGAGGTACATCTCTGGAACTACCGGCCTACATACTTGTGTTTCTTTCATGGTTCTTCCTGACTGGGAAGACCAACGATCAACCAGGAGGGACCTAATAAATATTTTTATCCGTTTGGCCAGGGATTCAACCTTCCTCTGGCAGCCATCACCTTGGGGTCCCTCTACACCTGGTTGGATCTAACCTACATTGACATGGAACAATCACTGTGACGTTAGAACTTGGCTAACTTTGCCAACACCATTATTTTGACGAGTTTCCTTTACACCCGCTTTCCTGCTATTGTCGCCAAGTCAGTTTCTTTGCCCGTGAGCGAAGGTATCAAGCCCTCACGCCTCCTATGTTTCCACAAGAAGCAAAGTCGAAAGGAGATAATGGAGGTTTTTGATCATGTAGACTCCTTCGTGACGAGGCCATATAGTGAGTCTACCTTTGCCCATAATTGGGGCTTCTTTCCTTCTACAGCCACAACGGTCAAGTTTAGTTCGATTGTAGAAGATCCCTCACAAGCCATAGTGCTTCTTTTCACCTCGCGGTTTCTCCCCTCCTACACTGAATGGGGATACACCTCAGATCCCTACAACCCTGATAGATGTAGCAGGTAGTTTGGGTTCGATCAGGGGGCCCCTTGACCTGTGTTCCAGGCCAACCACTCAAAGGCCACTATTGCTGAAGCCTGCACCTTCTATACTGCATCCGTGGTGCTTGGTGTGATGTCTACCATTGAAAGATGTGTCACCCTCCTTAGTGCCACTAGGAAGGGGGATGTATCCACGTCCTTTGCCACCAAGTTCCATCTGAGGAAGTTGGAACAAATTTGTGAGTACATTCAGTCCCCCCCAATATCCCCCAGTACTTTCTTTCTCTTCTTCTGAACTAGGTCTTAAGGGGAACTCCGTACTTGGGGTTGGGTTTCCATTGAGTACAACCGTTAAAGAATATCCCCAAGAGTTACCCCTTTATTGCCCAATGATTCCCACTGCCATCCTGAAGTCCAAGGCCACTGCAACCCCTAAACCATCTTCCCCCTCAGCCGAAGCTGCCACGAGAGAAGGGCCTTCTCAGTCACCTGCTAAGAAGGCCAAGAAGTCCAAATCCAAGAAGCCTAAGGCCCAAGTTCAAATGCAAACTCCATTGGATGCATTCCCGATTGCCTCTGTTCCCCCTCCCATGTCTCCAGAGATGGATGAGGAGATGAGGAGGCGAGTGCAAGCTGAAGTTGATAGAATATATGCTGAGTTTCAACGGTGTGCTATCACCGTTCCTCCTCCGAGCGCGTTTCCTACGATCGTGGTTGATCCCGCAGAGCTAGCGGCAAAAAGGAGAAGAAGGATGAGGGTGCCAAAAACTAGTGGTGCAATGGTCTCCAGGAAGAAAACGCTGGGTACCAAGACCCAGAAGAGACAAACACTCGAGAAATCTCCATCACCAGTTCCCTCTGCCGCTGCCTCCTCGCCACCTTCACCAGTAATTGTACCTTCTCGTTCTCCCTCTGGATCTGAGGTATGTGTGCATTCTTTATTTCTTATTCCTCTTCTCTTAAGGTGTGTTGCATATGCCCATTTCTTAACAAGAAGCTGTTTTGTTGCAGGGAGTTGAAGGAGAAAGGCCCTGTCCCCTCCGTCCCCTAGTAAGTTGCTTCGTGGGGGGGGGGGGGGGGGGGGGGGCGTTGCGATGTTTCTCCAGTAGACACTACCCTTACCCGTTCCCCCTTGATAAGTCTGACTTACTCTCGTCATTCATCCTCACAACGGGCTCAAGGAGCTGCGATGGAGGCTGCCGCCATTGAGTTGCTGAAATGCCTGGTCAACCAGATGGAACTACTACTGCCTCCTCTGAGTTGTCATTGGAGCAAGAGGTGTCTCTGCCCCTTGTTGTGGTTGAGGAGAGTGCCCCTCAGGTAAATTTCTTGCCAACTCTTGCATCTTTTATTTGTTTCCTTGTTTTTTTATCATCCCTAACATGCTGGGACACTTTAGGTGGAAGTGGCATCACTGATAGCCAACATTCTTCTTACGCCTGCATTGACCAGACCCCTTACTGCGGTTCCTCTTTTTGGTGCCATAACGGGGGTAAGTTATATGCATTCCTACCCCTTATACTTTTATGTTTACTCCTTGCGTATAACACTTGATTTTACATTTGCATTCTCTCTCCACCTTTTGCCCTTAGTGGTCTTTTCCCTTCTACGACCTAGGTTGGTGCTATTGCCTTCGTTGGGGACTCTCTTGAAGATCCAACGTCTTCTTCTGATGATGCGCCCATGTTGGCTTTATTACCTTATGTTGGCGAGGGAAGTTTGCCTACCGATGAAGCTTCTTCAACCAAGGGCCTCGTTGAAGCTGCTGAGGCAATGAGCCCGCCTCCAACGGTTTCTACCATTATGGCCCCTGTGGTGACTCCCGTTCTCGCTCCTATTACTACTGAGGTACTTCGCTAATTTCTCTGTGTTTCTCAGTTTCTCAACCTTCACCTATATGGGTGACTTAACAACGAAAGCGCTTGTTAAGATTTTATCAAAAACTCCACCTATATCGGTGACTTAACAACGAAAGCGCTTGTTAAGATTTTCCTCAAACTCCACCTATATCGGTGACTTAACAACGAAAACACTTGTTAAGGTTTTCTCAAAAACTCCACCTATATTGGTGACTTAACAACGAAAAAACTTGTTAAGGTTTTCTCAAAAACTCCACCTATATTGGTGACTTAACAACAAAAACACTTGTTAAGGTTTTCTTAAAAACTTCACCGATATCGGTGACTTAACAACGAAAGCGCTTGTTAAGATTTTTATGAACTCTTTATTTCCTCTGACTGTTCTCAGGTTGCTCGAGGGGACTCTCCACCAGCTTCTTCGCCTATTGCCTCACCGCATCGTGAACTTGTCTCCTCCAAAGCATCTAGCCATAATGATCAAGGTTCCACGACCGGTGCCCCTGGGGAAAGCGAATCTGGGTGCGAGCTTCCTCTATTCGACTTGGATCCTCATGCCTTCTACCTAATGGTACTCCGACGTTCTCCCCACATGCCTGCCAACCACCGTTTGGCAATTGAGCAACTTGTGAGTCATAATCCTGAAACCTTCACGGTGGACTACCTATGTTCAAACATCTCAGTTATGAGCTATATGCTTCAAGGCATGACACCGTCATTGCTGAAATTGCCACTACTCCCACTACGAACGTGACCAGACCCCTTCTCAACCAGTTCTTGGGATATCTGAGGGAGTTGGGTCGTGACGGGTTCATTTTGACTGGCTTATCGCACATTTGAAGACTTTGAAGAACCAGCGATTGGAGAGCCAGAGATAGCTCTTACGAAAACATCAGGAGGATCAGAGGACCGAGGAAGCCAAGTTGGCCGAGTTTGCACCTCTTCTTGAAACTATTGACAAATAGGTGGAGGACCTTGAAGAAGCTTTATGCGCGGCAAAGTTGAAACAATAGAATTTCCTGATTGAGCACACACAGGCGCAGACAAGGTTGGAGGTCTCTATCAATGCCCAACGGTCCTGCCAAGCAGCTTCTTCGGGCCTTCCTGGAGATTTTATTCTCTTCTCCGGATCTGTGGTTTCTCTTGGGCCAATGAGTTTTTTGTATATGTATTTTTTTCTCATGTAATTCTTGGGCGATAGCTCCCAATTTTGTAATGCCCCAAAGTTTATGAATGGGAAAAGATACTCATTTTCTTATGCCATCTCTTTGTGTTATTCTTTGTGTTACATCTGTTTACATAAATTGTGAAGTGTGAAGTTTCGTAATTCTTTCATCTATTCTTGAGCCATAATAAAAAGAACTTATACACTCATCATAATAAAAACAAAGAAATGTATTCATAACAACCAACTACATCAGTGGTCAAACATAACTGCCTACACATGATAGGCTTTCAACCATTTACTGTTAATTTTGAATGGTTTATCCTCTTTCATCTTAGAGATTAAACAATAACCTGAGTCATGAGCCTCATTTACAATAAAGGGTCCTTCCCAATTTGCTACAAACTTGGGAAGAGGGATCCCCCTAATGTGTTTCACTGCCGCTTTTAATACGAGGTCTCCCTCCATAAAATTCCTTGGTCTCACTAAGTCATCATACGCCCTAGAGAGTTGATTCATATACATTTGAAAGTGATGCATCACCTTATCTCTGTGTTCGTCCAACGCTTCCAACTGCACATGTCTATTCTGGGTAAGCATGCTACTTCGCAAGGCATATCGAGCAGTGGGGACTTCCAACTCTATTTGGAGAATCGCCTCAACTCCATAGACAAGAGAGAACGGTGTATATCCTGTGGGCTTTCTCTTAGTCGTTCGATAGGCCCATAAAACGGTTGGTATCTTATCATACCACGATCCTGGGAAGTCCTCCATCATTTTAGCCAAGATATTGACCAAAGTTTTGTTAGTCACCTCGGCCTGATCGTTTCCCTTTAGTTACGCCACCGTCGAAGTGTGATGGATAATAGAGTATTTATCTGTGAGTATCGTTACTTCTGTGTTGATGAAAGGGGTTCCATTATCTGAAAGGATAACCTTTGGGATCCCGAAATGACATATGATGTACTCTCTGATGAAGTTGCTCACTACTCTCGCTGTTGCCCTTCTCAGTGGTATAGCCTCAACCCACTTTGTGAAGCACTCCTTTGCTACTAGTATCCATATCTTCCCCTTCAAAGAAGGATGTATCGCCACTACCAGGTCAAACACCTAAGTGTGAAAAGGATAAGGCGTTGCCAGGGAGTGTAAGTCCACCAATGGGGCATGGATCATATTTCTATGGAGTTCGAAAGCTTTGCACTTTCGAACGAAACTCAGTTGAATCTTTCTCCATCATTGGCCAATAGTATCCCAAAGTCATCAACTGGTCATATAACTTGGCCCCTCCTATGTGAGCTAGATCGTATGCTTACTTGAGGACCTCCGCTGCCTCTTCTCTTGTGATACAATGCAAAGGCCTGTTGAAGTATCCTATTCGATAAAGTTGTCCCTCCTGAATGTAGAATCTCGGGGCCCTTCTCCGGAGTCCTATTGCATCGATTTTTTCCGTTAGGACAACTCCCTCTTTTATGAAATCGATATAGGGCTATCTCCAGTCATGTTGAGCCTCCACGAAGTGGCATTCAACCACTTCAAAGAATAACTAGCATTTGTCACATTTCCGTTGTAGTTCTACCGCATCCTGTTTCATCTTAGGCCAAAAATACCCCTCTTTTTGAATTCTTCGGTAGAGGGGTATCTCATTTGTTTCGTAGTGTGCTTCGTGTTTTTTTTCAATCTTTGCTCTGCCTCTTCTCGACCGATGCATCTCGATAGCCATCCTCCTGCGTTTCTGAAGTAAAGGTTTCCCTAGTTCGTGAAGTACTAGGCTAATTCTCTCAGCCCCATTGCTCCTTCCCCGGATACCAACTGTCTTTTAATCTCTCCCCTCCAGTCCGCGTCCTCTTCCATCAAAAGTATCGACTGTACTACCGAAGGAGCTGTTATTCGTTGGATCACGATGGTAGTTGTATCGCTCCTCATGATCATCTTCTGGGAAATGGTGGCATATGCGTCCGGGTGGCAGTTCATCATTCTGGGCTGCCTTTTGATCTTGGTCCGATGGAACTGGCAAAGAAGTCTCTGGATGATTTTTCTATATGGTGCCAGGCTCATGTGCTTCAACGCATATTCTCCATTCACTTGCTGGACCACCAAGTTTGAATCTCCCTTGATGTAAAGTGAACGAATCCCTCTTCGAAGAGCCTCTAGTAATCCCAATACCAATGCCTCATATTCTGCTTCATTATTAGAGCAAGGTAAATCTAACTTGTAGGAAAGGAAAATCTCCTCTATTCCTTTTAAAATAATAACCCCTGCCTCTTCCTTCTTTTTCGCCGAAGATCCATCGAACTGCATTGTCCATTCCTCCTCTGTTACGTCTAAGTAATTGGCTTGTAAATCGTCCCCTGGAACACTTTCCTTGGGTGGCTCAAAAGTTCCCGAAGGAAAAATAGCCAATAAGTCAGCGTACGCCTGGCTCTTGATTGCGCGAGGCACCACACACTTCAAGTCATACTCGGATAGGATGAGGAACCACCTAGCTACCCTGCCAATTAGTATAGTTCTTTCTAGCAAATACTTAATAAAATCACATCTAGTTACAATATGAATTGTAAAAGATAGCATATAATGTCTAAGTTTTTGCACTACAAATACTAAGGCTAAACAATGCCTTTCTAAACTACTATATCTGACTTCTAGCCCATGGATGATCCTCATGAGGTAATAAACTGGCCGTTCTTGCGCATCGATCTCTTGTGCCAGCAAAGCTCCCACGGACCTCGTGGTGGATGTGAGATACAGCTGCAACGGTATTCTTGCTTTTGGGGGAACCATAGTCTGTGGTGAAACGAGCAGTTTCTTCAGCCCATCGAGGGACTCCTGGTGAATCACCTCCTATTTGAACTTCGTGTTCTTTCATAATAGCTGCATCAACGGATGTGTTACCTCGGTTAACCCAGGCACGAATCTCCTAAAATAGGAGACTTTACCAAGGAAACTCTTCAGTTCCTTCGCCATTCTTGGATATGGCATTTCTAAGATTGCTCGCTGTTTGTCCTGGTCCATCTTCACCCCTTGTCGATCAATTGCTAAGCCTAGGAACTTCCCACTTGTCACCCCCAAAACACACTTCAATGGATTCATCTTCAATTTAAACTTCCTGCAACGGGAAAATACCTTCCTCAAATCGCTCAGATGGGACTCCTTTTTCCTCGACTTGATGACCAAATCATCCACATAAAATTCCACAAATTTGTGAAAGAAGTCATGAAAAATGGCCATCATCGTTCTCTGATAGGTTTCCCCAGCGTTCTTGAGTCCAAACGGCATCACCTTGTACATGAAGTTGCCCAACGGGGTTCTGAACGCTATTTTCTCTGCATCCACGGGGTCCATCTTGATCTGGTTATACCCTATATACCCATCCATAAAGCTATACATTTTATGACCTGTCGTTGCATCTATCAAGCTATCAATGGAGGGCAGAGGGAACTTATCTTTGGGATAATCTCTATTCAAATCTCTGAAGTCCACGCAGATCCTTATTTGGTTTTTATCTTTCTTCCCCACCGGGACAGTGCGGGATAGCCAAAGTGGGTGCTGTATCGGTGTGATGAACCCTGCTGTTAGTAAGCATTGAACCTCCTCTTTGATATTCAAATCTAGCTCAGGCTTGTACGTTCTCGTCGCTTGTTTCACTGGAATGGCTAAAGGCATTATGTTTAATTTGTGGCAGCTTACTTCCTCATCCAACCCTTCCATTTATGTGCATTTCCACACGAAAACATCTATAAACTCCCGAATCAATTCAACCAAGGCCTCTCGTTTCTGATTACTGATATCCTTCGAGATGAAGATGGGCCTTGGGTCTTCTCCTTCTTTCTCCAGGTTTAATTACTCCAACTCTTATGCTTGGGACTTCGGCTGATTTTCCATGTAATCTGGTTCCTCGGTGACTTCTTCCACAAATTACTGTATGCTAGAATTGTCTATCACCATGCACTTACCCCGTTGATCTACCAAAAGCATTCATATATCGGGTCAACCTCATCCTCAGCTTCCTCGACCGACCTCTCACACCGTTTCAATCGATACACCACCTTTCCTTCCTCGATAACGACCTTCTTGCATTGCCTACTGGTAGTGGCGATCGCCTTCCTCTTCTTCTCTCTAGAAGCTTCGACCACTCTTTCTCCTGAGAACCGGCTCAGCACGTTCTGCCGTTGAACCTCATGCTCCATCAGGTCCACTCTAGGCCTCATTCTGTCTTTAAGCTGCTTCGAGATGCCTTGGGGCCGTGGGACCACCTGATGGGCTTCTTCGTCAATTTCCCTTGTGTTGCTCGCAACCTTCTTCTTCTTCTCGTTTAAAGGCCCCATACTTTCTCTGATCGAGGGGACCCATGACCCTTCCATTCTTTGTGTCAAGACCTGAACATCTTCCTCTAACTCTATGTAAAATGCTGCGTCCACCAGGTGAGCCTCCTCAATAACAAAGGGCCTCTTTGTAGCCCTAATGGTCACCTCCATGCCCTTGACATTCGCTTTGGCACATTGGTGGTATGTAGAAGGAACTAGGCCTTGGTTGTGAATCCACACCCTCCCTATTAGCAGATGATAGGAAGTTACACTCTTTATCACATGGAACTTGATATGGGAACTCAAATTTCCCATTATAATCCCAACATTAACGTACCCAATGGACTTGGAAGATTGATTATCATACCCCGAAATCACCAAAGGCATAGGGACCAGCCTCTCTTCTAGAATATTAGCTGCGTGAAAGGAGTTGATTGGCATGATGTTGATGGAAGCTCCTCCATCCATAAGAGTCCTTGCGAAGCTAACTCCGTTGACACTGGCAGTCACATATAATGGCCTGTTGTGAGGGAACCTTATAGCCATATCTGCAACGCTGAAGGTTACTTCTGACAGAAACTTTCTCACCAACCTAGCCATGGGTCCCTTCCATCTCAGCGAAGGGACTGCGTTATTCTTCGCAATATCGAGTATTTTTTGGGTTATCTCCAGCCTACTTTCCTTTGGTATCCCCACTTGGTTGAAGAACCAAGTGAACTTCGGGGACTTCGAAACTACATGGTATTCTAGAACTGGATCTATTTCCTCACCTTCAACACCATACACCTCCTCCACATCCTTGGTAATTTCCTCATCATAAGCCAACACAACGTTAGCCATTCCCCTCGTGTAATCCTCCATAGCCTCTTCGTACTTTTCTTGCTTCGCTATTGACTCTCTTTCCCCTCTCTTGGCCTCTTCATCATAGGCCACCACGATATTGGCCCCATGTGCTGGCAAGGGGTTGTTGTTGACATTTTGTGGAGGGATTTTCAATGTCCTTGCCTTTACGTACTTGTCGATAATTCTTCTCAGTATAAAGCAACTCTCTGTTGGATGTTGGATCCTTCGATGAACCTGGAAGTACTTTGGATCCGCCTTCGTTGCCGCATCGGGCTCCCCAGCGGGAACGTTCTTCATCTCATAGACCGTTCCCCCTTGGACCATCGCGTTGTAATAGCTGACAGCTTCTTACACTATACAAGGCAATGGTGGTGGGTCTTCCCTGTATCTTCCGATCTTCCTCTTATTGTCCTTCATCGGTGCTTTGGCCCTGTCTCCCCCCTCGGTGTACCATACCCGTGGGGGCTGAGACCTTCCCCCCTCGGGTTTCATCAGCTGCCTAAACATCATAGGCACCACCATCGGATTGGGCCGCACCACCAAGGAGTTGTTCCTCGCTGCTTTTAACAATGCCGCAAAAGTCCCCTCGCGCGTCTCGTTGATAAGATGGCAGATATATTCAGGAAGCAGACCCTCAACGTAGATCTACAATAACTTTGATTCTTTCGCCTCCTCCCTCACATCGAGGGATCTTTACCTGAACCTTCGGACATAGGCCACCACTTCTTCCCCAGGTCTTTGCTTCTCCCTACCAAGTTGAGTCAAAGTGAATTCATCCTCTGCCAGAAAGAACTTCTGGACAAACAATACATGCATCTCCTCCCATGTAGAAACGCTATTAGGAGTCAAATGGGAGTACCAGGTATATGCTGTATCGGTTAAGGATTTGGAAAACTCCCTCAAGCTAAGCTTCTTATTATTATAATGCGCTCCCAAATGTTCAACGAAGCGCTTAATATGCTCCTTCGAATTCCCCCCCTTCCCTGTATATTTTTCAAAAATAGGAGGAATATAATCCTTTGGATAGGGCTCATCGTTGTATTCCTGAGGATAAAGTGTTCGAAAGTCATCATAAACTGAAGCTACCTCACCAGCAGATTGCGAGGAAGCTTGCATAAACTTCAGCATCTCCTTCTACATCTCCTTTCTCATTTCCTCCATGGGTGATGCTACTGGAGCAACCAGCAACGGGGCCACGGGCTGAGTGCCCGTTGAAACTGGAACGAACATTACAGGTGGTGCTGTTGAAGCTCCTGAGGTTCCCATTGCTGGATTCACAATAGAGGGTACGCTTGCTGGGATCGTTCCCGCAACACCTACACCTGCACCTGGTGGGGCCATTGGAGCTACCCCTGGTGTTACGAAAGCATTAGCCTCCAATCCTCCCAACATAGTTGAAGCTACTGGAGTTTGTAAAAACTCATAAAACTTGTTCATGAGGAGCGCGACCTGAGTGGGACCTAACCCCGCACTCGTGGAAGGTTGTGTCACCCCCGGAACGCCTAACGTCGCCGGAACTTGAGGTACCTCTACTCGAGGAGCCCCATCCCTTAGGGCCTCTTGTTCTCTCGTAGTTTGTTCTTCATTATGTTGGATATCACCAAAGTTGAGCCTTCGAGTAGCATTATCTTGCGCCATACTCCTTACTTAGAAGAATGCCTCCCCAGCAGAGTCGCCAAATGTAAGAGGGTACTTTAGATGAGATGGAGGCGTAACCCCTTTAAAGTATGGTGATGATAAGTTAATCAACCAAAACCTTGGATTAGTGATAGAACATGCAAACACAAACTTAATGAAGATAAGACTCAATTTAAACTCACAAATCTTTCGTATATAACTCAGAGGATAGTAATGAAGTTAGAAATAACTTAGCTGGAGGGAGAGAGAAGTAAGCACCCTAGATACACCTTGGTAGGCAGGTAGAAACACACATAACACCCTCAAGAATCTCTGTCAAGTATTAAAATTTTCGTAATAAATGACAATGGTGAGTGAATAAGCTCTCTGGTTTTGCAATAAATCTCTCTGATGTGTATTCTCTCTAGCAATAACTCCCGAGCTCTCTGGTTTTGCAACACATCATTAATGATGACAACAATAAATGAATCTAGAATAGATTAAAAAATTATGTTCATAAGATTTATAAATATAAATACTGCATTCTTTACTCCAAAAGCTATAATAAGAAACTCATAATCACCACACTTCATTATGAAACCTGTTTTGGAAATGTCATTACCTTTCACTTTTAGTTTATGACAACATGATAAAAAATAATCTTTCAACATACTCTTCCCCTATAATTGATCAAAGAAATCATATATTACCGATAATGGATAATTTTTTATAATTGCTACTTTGTTCAGCTCGCAATAAGTTATACACAATCTCATAAATCTATCCATCTTTTTAATAAATAACACTAGAGAACCATATATTAACACACTAGGCCAAATGAACACACTCTAGTAAATCCTGTAATTGGATATTTAACCCTTATAGATAAGTTGGTACTATGTGATATGCTATAATAAATAACAATGTTGTTATTGAAATAATATCTACAAAAACTCCACCTGTTTGATGTGTCAAGCTTGACAATTCATGTAGGAACACGTTCTTAAACTCATTTGCCATTGGTATCTCTGAAGTTTCAGCATTACTCTTCTTACTATCCATCATATACACAAGATAACTCGAGTATTATTTAGTACTAAAAAATTACTTCCTTGGTAAAGCAACCAATATATGCATGATAGGATACTAACAATCCATACCTATAATAATATCAAAATCATGGATATCAAGCATTAATAGGTCAACCGTTAACTGTCTCTCTCCCACTTTTAATTTGCAACTATACGTGATCTACTTATACTATTTCCACCATCAGTGTAGTAATAGCAAATGTATAATCTAACAATGTACATGCTTTATCACAATATGCAGTAAATGATAGTGCCACAAAAGAACGGGTCTATCTACACATATGCATCTTTACTATAAATAGAAAGCGTGCTTGTCACCATGTTAGGAGTTGATTGTGCATAATGTTTTTCTAAGGAAAATACTCTCTCTTGACCTTGAGATCTATCACCCCCTAATCCTCCTCTACCACCCCTTGATGTGTTACCTACTGAATCCACACCTTTTACCCCTAGGTTTACATTTTCTATTGATGTCGCTGATAATAACATATGACAATCTCTCTTAATGTGAGCTAGTTGATGTCAATGATAACATACATAGATTTCAGCCACAAAATAATTATACTTTGAACGATCCTCCATTGCACAATGACAATAATTATTACTAAATTGTACATTAAAGAATGCATCTCTGGATTGACTCGTTCAACCTCCCCTCAAACTTTGGCCACTAGAATAATTCAACACTTTCCATATATATCCTCCTTGCTATCCTCAATTTCTTTGAAACTTAAATGCATTGGGATTAGATTGAAAGGACGCATATTTTAACTTCTTCACTTTAGATGACTTTACTTTGCTTTTCTTACTATGTTTAATCCTTCCTTCTCACTCATCCACAAATTTCTTTGCTATTGTAGCTTTACTCACCAAGACTGTGTAATTTTCAACTTAGAAAACTAAAATCTTTGATTTATTTTGTTATCCCAAGCCTGTTTGAAATATCCTACACTTATCCTCCTCTGTTTGTAAAAAATCTAGGTCAAATCTTAAAACGTTAGTGAATTTGGCTTATACTCAATCACTATCTTTTCCCCTTGAGTCGAAAACATAAAATCTTGTTCCAATTCTTGTTACTGAACATCTAAAAGTACTAATCATAAAATACCCTAAAAAACTTATCCCAAGTGAATCGTATTGTAATTAGAGGTTCCTCTCCTTCTACTGCTGTCATCAACCATTCAGCTTCTCACCAAAATTGTGCTTCACCTTTTAACATAAATGATCCCGAAGTCACCACCTATTCGTCTAAAACTTCCATCACATCAAATATCATTTACATATTCTTCACCAAACCCTTTACATTAATTAAAGTAGGAGGTTCGTGAATAATTGAGGTGATAACTTCATATATTGTTCATGGATAGTGATCCATTTCTCTCCACGTGCCACCCTTATCTCTATTTGCATTGATGTATGCACTTCCAAGTTTCTAGTAGGTTCTTTCACTAGTTGAGTCATAGCTTATAACATTCTTTCTATTGCATTGAGCTGTTGTATAAAATCTAGTTCAACTTTTTCCTCTTGCCTCTATACTTCTGCTGGAGTAAGAGCATTATATGAATCCTCTTCAATCCTACCATGTTGCTCACCGAGTTTCATATGAATTTACTGCAATATTGAAGAATTAAACAAGTACATATTTCATAATATCTTATCAGTCAATAATCATGAATGTACTAACACCCTAGTTCACTGCCACATCTATAGTCTAACTGAACATCAAAATCTAACAAACCACGCTCTGATACCAAACTCTTTCACACCCCACCCAAAGATTCAAGCTAATCTCACAATTAGGATTAAAATATCTAATTAACAAAATTTAAACATTTCTTGAAAAAATTACCATTTGAACCATTAAAAAATCAAAACTTATTTTATGAGGATATGGATAAGGATTTTTATATGAACTCACATAAAGAAAGGGGCATATATCAAATAGTCCCTCGAAATTTTTTTAATACACATTTAGTCCAAGCCTTTTTATTTTGCACCAAAAAGTCCTTCACCATGCCAAAAAAGATTTACTATGCCGCTGGCGCAGACCTTTAAAGATAAGAGCCTAAGGGACTTTTTGGTACAAAATAAAATGCTTGGACTAAGTGTGTATTAAAAAATGTTTGAGGGACTTTTTGGTATTTGATCCATAAAGAAAACCAATAT
Source organism: Sambucus nigra (assembly GCA_949130495.1). NCBI lineage: Eukaryota > Viridiplantae > Streptophyta > Magnoliopsida > Dipsacales > Adoxaceae > Sambucus > Sambucus nigra. Next base: position 385,205,418 of record OX422217.1, read on the forward strand.
TAATTTATTACATTACAAAAAAAAAATATAGCATATTAAATTTGTTCACACTAACTAATCAGTATTACATAACCCTTTACACAACCTATAACATAAATATATATACATATGCATAATCACATATGTGGAAGGGACCTGGACATGACTCCCAAACAACCCCTACCTCGGGAGTGTGATGTTTTAACAACATGAAATGGAAACATATAAATGCAAGATAATGATTAGTGAATGTACATAACACACACCCCATATAATTTTTATTTCATATATATAAATTCTTCCCACTTTAGATGTATTTGAAACCTTACACCCCAAGGCTTTCACACCCCATGGTAGGATTATGGTAGGATTATATATATATATATATATATATATATATATATATATATATATAAATATATAAAACACTGTGAATATCAAATATATACCAAGTTGTGGATATATAATATATATTACACTATGAAGGATTCTAGTAGGTGGGAGTTGTAGAGGATTCTAGTAGGTGGGAGCTGTGGGAGGAATTGGCAGGAGTGAGTAGTGTTTGGGATTCCCCTATTTGTTTTGGTGGGGATTTCAATGTGGTGCGTTTCACAATGGAGAAAATTAGTGGAGGTAAAGTGAATAGATATATGAGGTACTTCTCGAAGTTTATTGATGAGATGGAGTTAATAGATCTTCCGTTGGAGGGTGCGTTATTTTCGTGGTCCAGTTTCCGAGACTGTCCGTCCATGTCTCGTCTGGACCTATTTTTTATTTCAAAGGGGTGGGAGGACCACTTTCCCAGTGTGGTACAACTTGCTTGCCTAGAGTTACCTCGGACCATTGTCCGATTCTGTTAGAGTGTGGGGGATGGAAGGAGGGTTGTACCCCTTATAGGTTCGAGAATATGTGGCTCAAGGAGACTGATTTTTTGGATAGAGTTAGAGACTGGTTGTCAGGATATGAAGTGGAGGGGAATGCCAACTTTAGGTTGGCCGTAAAATTAGGCTTACTTATGGAGGACATCAAGAAGTGGAATAGAGAGGTGTTTGAGAATGTGCGCCTGACTACTACCAGATATATGGAGGAGGTCAGGATTCTCGACGAGAAGGAAGGTAGATTCGGGATCTCGGAGGAGGATAAGAGGGTTAGGGAGGTAAAGAAGGGTGAAATCGGCAGTAGGCTTATTCAAGAAGAGATTAGTTGGAGGCAGAAGTCTAGGGCGTTGTGGTTGAAAGAGGGGGATTCGAATACAAAAATTTTCCATTCTGTTGCTAGTTCTCACAGGCGCAGTAATCACATCGGAAAAATTGAAGTGGGGGGGAGTGGTGTTTGAAGAGGATAGTGAGGTGAGGGGGGATATTTCTCAATTTTATGAGGATCTATTTAGGGAAGAGGAAATGTGGCTGCCCTTTCTTGATGGAGCCGAATTGGGGAGTATCTCCGCTTTCGAGGCTGTTGATATTGAAGGCATCTTCATCGAAGAGGAGGTGGTGCAAGTCCTTAAATCGATGTGTGGGGACAAGGCGCCCGGGCCGGACAGTTTCTCGATGGATTTATTTTAGCATTGTTGGACCATTGTTAGGAATGATGTGATGGCTGTCTTCGATGAGTTCCATAACAGGGGATACTTTGTGCCTAGATTGAATGCGACCTTCATTATTTTGATCTCCAAGAAGGGTGGCTCTTTTGATATCAGAGATTTCAGACCCATCAGCTTGATTGGTACCATCTACAAGCTTCTCGCCAAAGTGTTGTCAGTTAGACTTAGAAAGGTCATTGGTCCTCTGATTTTTGAGTCCCAAAATGCTTTTGCTGGAGGTAGGCAGATCCTAGATGCAGTCTTGGTGGCCAATGAGTGTGTGGACTATAGATTTAGGAGCAGGGATCCTGGTATTACGTGTAAGATCGACATTGAGAAGGCGTATGACCATGTCAATTGGAATTTTCTTTTGTACTTGTTGAGGAGGATGGGATTCAGTGATAGGTGGTGTCGGTGGATCAGGAGGTGTGTTTCGACGGCCAGGTTATCGATGATGATTAATGGGGTGCCTGAGGGGTTCTTTCCGAGTACTCATGGTCTTCAGCAGGGGGACCCATTATCCCCCTTCCTATTCATCTTGGTCATGGAGGTGTTTAGTAGGATGATGGGGAGGGTGAGCGAGGCGGGGTGGATCAAGGGGTTCTCTTTTAGGACTGCGAGTCCTAATTTGGTTACGGTCTCTCACCTTCTGTGTGCGGATGATGTGATTATTTTCTGTGATGCAGATAGGAGTCAAGTGCGTGCTCTTAAGACCCTTCTTATTTGTTTTGAGGTGGTGTCGGGACTTAGAATCAATGCGAGTAAGTGTGAGTTGATCCCGATCGGGGGAGAGGGAGACGTGGAGGAGTTAGTCGGGATCTTGGGTGTTAGGGTGGGTTCTTTCCCTCATACTCATCTTGGCCTACCACTTGGAGCTAAGTATAAGTCTACTGCGAGCTGGGACCCGGTCTTGGAGAGAACGCATAGGAAGCTGGCCGGTTGGAAGAATGGTTTTCTTTCGAAAGGAGGGAGACTGACGTTGATTAAGAGTACGCTGTCTAGCTTGCCTACATATTTCATGTCCATTCTACCCTTACCTGGGGCAGTTCGTTTAAAGATGGAGAAAATTATAAGGGATTTTTTAGGGAGAGGTACTGCGGATAGATTTAAACATTGTTTAGTAGTATGGGAGGAGGTGTGCAAGCCCATAAAGGTGGTGGGGTGGGGGGCCTGCAGAACTTGACAATTTTTAATAAATCTTTGTTAGGGAAGTGGTTGTGGAGGTTCCCTCGGAAGGAACATTGGTTGTGGAGAAGAGTTGTTGTAGCGAGGGGGGGGGGGGTTCTCAATGGGGATGGGGGCCGATGGTGGGGAGTTTTGCTCTTGGAATGGGTCTGTGGATGCATATATCTCGGCAGTGGGTGGAGTTTTTCAGTCACAAGAGTTTTTCTTTGGGGATACGGGACAAGATCAGATTTTGGAAGGATAGATGGGTTGATCAGGGGTCCATTCAGGATCTCTTTCCTGGGATATTCAGCCTTGGAGGTAATCAAGATGGGTTGGTGGCGGACCATTTTGTGTTAGCAGGGAGGGAGGGAGGTGGAATCCGCAGTTTAGAAGAAGGTTTTGATACTGGGAACTTCAGGAGGTGGATCTATTCTTCGAGTGGTTGAGTTCGGCTCCCCACCCGACAGATCTGGAGGATTGCTTGCATTGGAAGGGTGGGGGGGGGGGGGGATGGAGTGTGTGGTAGCGGGGACTTCATGAACCTCTTACCTTGGAAGAATATTTGGAAGGTGAATGCTCCGCCGAAGGTAGGATTCTTTGTGTGGACGGAGGCTAGACAGGCCATTCTGACTCTCGAGAGGCTTCAGAAGAGGAGTTATCGGCTAGCTAGTCATTTTTAATTATGTAAGGAGGATGAGGAGAGGACCAACCAACTTCTTCTGCACTGCAAGGTTACGAGAGGTTTGTGGGACATGTTCCTTGCCATTACTAGGACTCCTTGGGTTATGCCCGGGTCAGTGAGGGAACTCTTAGAGGTATGGAGACCCCCGTGGGGGAGGCCGGGTGTCACTCGTGTGTGGCGGTTAGTTCCTTATTGTATTTTTTTGACAATATGGAAGGAGAGGAATTCGAGGTGTTTTGATGGTGTTGAGACTGCGCCTTCGAGACTTTGATATCTGTTTCTGAGCACGCTTCTTAGTTGGTACAAGGCGAGCTTGGCTATCATGAGTCTGACGGTTCTTGAGTTTTTCGAGGAGCTACAATCTGTTATGTAGTTGTGTTTTCTGAGTCAGAGGTCTGTTATTTTGTTTGATTTCCTTTTTTTCTTCAGCAGGTTAGCTGCTTTGTATACTCCTTGTATACGGGTTCGCTCCTTAGCGATGGTTTTTAATGACATTTACTTATTAAAAAAAAGTTAGTCTCCAAAAATTACACTTAATATTCAAAAACTTCCAATATAACTTTGGAACCTCCATAGTCTCATACAAATCCCCTCTCTTAAAAAATGACATAAAAGTAAATAGATTGGGGATGAAACCCTTTGACCATACCTAACTGATAATTAAAAGGAAATAAACCGAAATAAACTAATTTTTCTATCACTCAACCATGCTATTACCACTGCTGCCTGAACCTAACATGTTTTCAATGCCAGATGGGTCTGGCGCTCTAAAAAGGACTTCATACATGATTCTAATCAAAGTATCCACATAATAATAATAAAACCCTACAATAATACGATGAGTTAATTAAGTGAGTACCGCAACCCAACATTATTATGTCTCATTACTAAGTCACTTTTTTTATACTATTGTTATCATATTACACTTTTATTATAAAGTTACATAATGATATATCTAGAAAAACAATCATCCATACCAGATATAACCCTACGATTTAACCATGTGCTAATTCTAACTGTCCCGCTACCCCACCGTCTGCCAACTAAACTCCATGCACGGGACATCTCATAAAATGAAATCCAAACAAAGAACCCCAAATACACTTTTGTCTAGTTTTGATGGTTGTTAAGATTCCAATTACCTAAGACTTTCTGTACCACTATTGGTAAACTCGAATTTGAACCTTACGATAATCCATAAGTCCCCATAACCATTATCTCCCAATGCCCGACCGAATATGAATCCATGTGTGGGAAATCTCATAAATGAAATTCAAACAAGGAATCCCCCTAATACACTTATGCATAGTCCAATCGTTCGTCATAATCTAATAGTATGAGACCCTCTAAGCAAAAAGTCATAACCACAAGCCCACCGTCAATTATCCTATTATTGAGAGAACAAAACTCATTCTCCAACATATTACAATCAAGTGTACAAAACCAATTCCCGAACAAATCTATTATAGAGCAATCAATCAACTCTCTAATCCTTCTTAAATTATAGAGTAATCAACCAACTATTGAACATCCTCGGTGTAGAGTAATTAACCAACTCTTGACCTTCCCATTGCTTTAACTCACAAAGGATTAATCTAACCCCTATACTAAACCAAACTACGATAAATAACCATATATATACTGAGAATAGATATAAAAATACACAATCTATACCACATGCACCATCGAATCACACTTTAGTCCATATCCATTTATTAATTTCGAACCATACCTCTCATTCTCAAGAGTTCTTACACATATCATAATTAAAGGATCTTACCTACAAGTCCTAATTCATAATTTAAGAGTGTTCTAACATTAATTCCATCCATAAGTTATAAATAAATTTTAAGAATATTACTTGTAAGAGGGTAGCCCCCTTATAGCCTAGGAGTATGGTAATACTAGTTGAGGTGTAACCCCTATAAGTATGGTGATAAATGATAATCCAGAAACTCTTCAATGAGAACAAATAAACACACAATATTGTATTTGATCAACACACAGATTGGACTCACAATACACTTGTGTATAACCCAAACAACAATAAAGGAGACTCAGAAACAACTCATCAGAGGGAGAGAGGAGTAAGCACACTAGATAAAACTTGACAATCAGCCAAACACACCAACAACCACTGAAAGATCTCTGGTTAGCTATTAAAAGCTTCACAATAAATGACAATGGTGGGTGAGTAAGAGCTCTGGTTCACAATAACTTCTATCTCTGATCTCTTTTCTCTCTAGATAATAAATCTCTAAAAAAGAACCCTAAAAAAACATCATCCCCCTCAAAAGTGGCCGAGGCCCATAAATAGTCCCCTCCTCCACTCCCGAGGTGACTCTCTCTCTACAGCTATGAAAGACATCCCTTATACTTTATGTCACAATCATTAAATGCCTGATGGACTAGTCAACTCCACGTCATAAACATTGAATGCCAAGACATGCCTTTTGCCTAACCACTGTGCGCCAGGGGGCTGTCATTACAGATGTGACTCACCAACTGTCTGACAGCCCCAAATACCATGGTGGTTTACTCAAGTGAAGATTTGACATTATTTAGCTGGATAGTGACATCACCTAAAGTAGACGTGACATTAAGCAGAGGGCTATTTGGTTCACAACTCAATGCACGATGGAACTCAAGGCTGCTCCACCCAAGATTCCACGATCAAAGGTATTTCGATGTTTTACCAGGTGTATCTAAAATGGTCAGGACAAGCCCCAATGTTGCCTCACTTATCAACCATCCAAACCAAGTCCCTATGAAGTTCCCACGATGAGGTCTCCCGATAGAGCATGAAAGCTCTCCCAGGCCTTGCTAGGCCTGGTCTCTCGCGAGTACCCATTTGACCTCACACTGAATAGCGTATAATCGTTACATCATTATAATCGTTATAGATGTAGTCAATATAAAAAAGATACAACATGACTAAGTAAGACAACAAAGCTAAAGGGCGAGCCCTTTATGCCAGTTACTTCGGTGGAAGATCTCCCTGGGCTACCACGCTGAGCTACCTTGCTTGAGCTACCACACTGAGCTACCTCGCTTGAGCTGCCACGCTGAGCTACCTCGCTTAAGCTACCACGCTGACCTACCTAGCTTGAGCTGCCATGCTGAGCTACCTCGCTTGAGCTGCCTCGCTACCTTATTCCCTTGAGTCTTTTGCATTAGCCGGGGGGGGGATTATCTCTAATATCGAGATTATCTTCAAGCCCCCCTTACATTTGCCCCTTCGTGTAGATATTTGTTGTTGTAACAAGAAATGTCTGCACGAAAAACTTCTCAAATCGATGAACCCCTTACTTGTGAAAAAATTCTTTCATCTCTTTCTTCGTTACAACTTATGCCGTTGTCTCTGCCAAAAAAAAGTTAAATTCTCCCCGATGTACCTACATCAAAGCGCTGCAAGTAGTCAGTGAATGACGAGGGGACATCGCAAATTTTTTCTGTCGTTGTACCTCAGCCGTTCCGTCTTCTTCACTGGCTATTTGAATTCTTTGAAACATCTAAGGATATTGTTGATTATTCGATCTGACTGTTCAAAAGTTAAACTCTCCTCTGTCTGCACTGTTCTGTGTCACCATGCAGCGTAATTGTAATAAGTTGGTATTTGCGTTAGTCCTACCCCTAGCGGTATGAAATATCCCTCCTAACCATTCCTAGCATTTAGACTTGTGAAATTCTCCCAAAGTAACTATTGAACTATAAAATTCTCCCCAGTTTCGTCATGTCGCTCTTCTTCTTCATTTTGTGTTGTTCAAAAAGTAAAATTCTCCCCGATGTACCAAAGCCAGAAATAACTTTGAACGGGCTTGTGGTGAGGGGACATCGTGAACCTTTTGTACTGCGCTGCATGGAGCCTTTTCTATAATGTTGGAATTCTCCTACGTAAATTCTCCCAATGAAATTCCCCCAAGTTGAAAGTACTTTCTCATTTGGAATGTGCTTCGTCATCGTTTCATCTTGTTTGAAAAATAAAATTCTCCCCGACGTGCTTGAGTCAAATCTAACCCCATTTGGACTCGTGGCGAGGGAACATCATTGCTTTTTAAACCCTGGTAACAACTTCTGCGTTGTGGGATATCCGATGTGCCTGAAAAAAAATTCTAGTGCCAAAATCATAACTTGTTTTGAAAGAAAACCTGTCTATTCCCCATGTGTCACTTCATGAATGATGTGGTACTGTCTTTTCAACTATCAGGACACTCCCCGAAGTGCCACGTGTCCACTTGAAATGATTACGGGCAGCTTTGCACATGCGATGGTGGGAAACTCAAAATCCAATTTAAGAAAATTCAAACGGCTATTGTTCAAACACTTAGCCATTTTTCACTTCATCTTCTTCCAACCTTTAGAGTATTTAGAGAGAGAAACAATCAGACCTCTATAGTTACCAAGCTCTCCCTTTTTTGGTTTCTTCTTCTTCTTCATCACCTTCTTCTCCGCCTCCTGTAGCCATACTCCACCATTCTCGCCTCTATCTCCTCCCTATTCAGCTTTCTTCTTTCATCGCCACCTACAATGGATTCTTTAAGCGTTCCCAATACGCCTGTAACTAGTACTCCACCTGCAACAACCCTTGACCATGCTGTTACCTCCACCTTAGATACCACTACCCTGGTGGCAGCGCGGTAGGAGCAACTGCGTTTCTATCTTCGCTCCCCTATTTTTGATGAGGAAGATGATCTTTAAGGCATCCTCAAAACTATCACTCTAAGTGCCAAGTATGATCCTTTGCTTTTGGGTGACGAAGACTAAGAATCTACTGCTTGGGGCTATTTCCCCCTAGAGGGGACTATGAGGTTTCGTCTTGACAGAAGTAACTTCCCTTGGTCCCATATTGATTTCGAAGGACCCGGTGGTTCTCCCTCTCACTTTGCCGCTTGGAACTTGTTCATGCATACCGCTTACTTTGACGCTCTCTCTAAGGTTGGTCTCCATCGTGCTACCTAGTTTGGGGAGTCCACTCTCTCCAAACACAACGCAACTCTTCAAATCTTGGTCTCTCGTTGGAACGTTATAACTCATACATTCATTATTTCATGAGGAGAATTCACCGTTACACTTGAGAACGCATGTGATCTTCTTGGGCTTGAGCCCATAGGGATTTAAGCTTATCAATATGAGGCTTTGGACGCCGAAGAGACAAAGGCCCGACCAGACTTGGACCAGATATGTGGGAGGTGTATCGGTACTTCTAAAAAAGCTACCTTCACTCCTCTCATAAACTACTTATATCGTACCAACCCTGTTATTGAGTTTGGACCAGGCAAAGGTACATTTCTTGAATTGCTAGCCTATATACTTGCGATTCTTTCTCATTTTGTCTTGCCTAGAAAACCCAACTATCAACCACGTAGGGACTTGATCAATCTCTCCGTCCGTTTATCTAGAGGATAAAGGATTCCTCTGGCAGCCATGGACCTAGGGTCTCTTTACACGTGGTTGGACAAGACCTATCTAGACATGGAACGGTCCTTGGGCCGATATAATATGGTCAACTTTGCCAATGTCATCATTTTGACCGACTTTCTTTAGTTTAGTTTTCCTGAGGTATCTTCCAACCGGGTTCCCCTTCGTGCTAGAGAAATCATCAAGCCCCATCGCCTTTTTTGTTATCACAAGAAACAGAGTAGAAAGGAGCTTCTAGGCATTTTTGACAAGGTAAACTACTTCGTGATGAGGCCTTATAGTGAAGATTACTTTACCCACACCTAGAACTTTTTTGGTCCTAGGTTCCTCGGTCGGTATTTTAAGATTCTCACCCCAGGGCATCTTTTTTTGACCTGTGCCTTCTACACCATGTCATGTTAGCTGCTTCCACCATTTTCTCATCTATAAGTGGCCGCGTTACCATTCCTGTACTTTCTAGGAAGGGGGATGTAACTAATGATTTTACGCTAAAGTATTAGCCAAGGCAGATAGCTAAGATTCATGAATTCATCAAAAGTCCCCTTATTTACCCAGTTGTGCAAACATTTCCTCCCTTGGAGCTGGGGCTTAAGGGGAATTCCATCCTAATAACTGAGTTCCCTCTGAGCAAGACACTGAAGGACCATCCCAGTGAGTTTACCCCTTATTGCCCATCGATCCCCATTGCTGCATCCAAGGCCAAGAAATCTCCAATGCCTAAACCCCTTGCTGGAGGTGCTTTTACCACTGTAGCTTCTGGTGAGGGTCTTTCGCAACCCCCTTTACAGAAAGTGAAGAAAACTAAGAGTGGGACCTCCTCAAAGTCCAGGTCCCAATGCAAGTCCCAAACCCCTATAGATACTTTTCCCATTGCCTCTGTTCCTCCTAATATTGATGTGCTTGAGGAAATATGCGAAGCATGCAGAAGGGAGAATGAACAGTTACAATAGATATTTTGACAAACTGCACCATCAGTTCCTCCTCATGAGTCATTTCCCACTATCGTGGTGGATCCCACTGAGGGGACTTCAAGAAGGAAAAAGGGGTTCCCATGGTCCTTCTGTTACTGGTCCTTCTGGAAAAGGAAGAAAACTTTGGGAACCAAAGCAAGTAAAAGGCAGGCCTCTGTAGTGCAGCCCGCATCAATTACCCTCATAGGAGTTCTCCTTCCCTTTCTCCCTATGTAGTTATATCAGTTGATGATAGCCCTGAGGTTATAGCTGATCCCACTGAGGGGTCCTCTCCTCACTTTTCTCCTCCAGCTTCGTCCATTATCGTACTATCACACTCTTCTTCTAAGCAAGAGGTAAGTCTTCCCACACTTAGCCATTTATAGCTTAGTGAATCCTATTTTCTTTTCTGATACGTGTTCTTTCTTTCTTGTCTTTGTTAGGAGGTTGATGAATAAAGGCCCTCTCTTATAGAGAGTCCTTTATTAAGGCCCATCTCTGGGTTTCCCCTTTTTGCGAATATCATTGAGGTAAATTAAATGTTTCAGTTTGCCCCTTTTTCAACGACATTCCTTGCATCTAACATTTAGTTTTATATCTTCAGCTTTCTCTAGGTTTAACTCCCCCTTTCCAGGTTGTGATTGCATGGGTTCATGTAATTTTAACTGGTACATCTAGCTCCGATGTTCCTTCTGCTACTACAGGAGCTGTTCCCCTCCAGGTTCCAACGTCTGTCGCTATAACTTCTTTAATGGGAACGACTCCAGTTTTGGACCTTGTGCCCTTCAATCCAGCTTCTTCTTTATCTCCCGTTCTTGCTTCAACCGTTACTGAGGTATTTCGCCATTTGCTCCTCATTTCTTGCATATGTTTGTCTTTTATCTTGACAATGTTCAATCTCTTGCTAGAAGAATCTCAATCTCAAACTCCACCATAATGGTGACTTAACAATGAACACACACTTATTAAGATTTTTATCAAACTTGACCAATAACGGTGACTTAACAATGAAAACCACCTCTTAAGATTTTTTTTTGTCAAACTCCACCAATAACGGTGACTTAACAATGGGTGTTAGTAAGAATATTACTAACACCCATGCCTTTAATTTTTATTCTTAATAATTTAGATTTTTAAACATTACTAACACATAACCCTAGAAATATTTAGAAATCAGCACAAACCAATTCAAAACCAAACCAACTACCGAAAATCTCAAAGAACCTAATAGGGCCACCTGCCTAGGGTCGGCTAAATTTGGCCCTATCCGGATTGATTTTGGATCTGACACTCACAAACCCAATTTGTTTAGCATAATTCAACCAAAAATCCATTCTAATTCAATCCCTAACAATCCGATTTAATTCTTTACACATTTTTAATTCTTTAGGATTATATTAAAACAACCTTAAATGTCTAAATTATGATTTGGACACCCTTTTAATAAAATTGGGCATAATTCACAAGAGATACTTTAAACTCTAATGCATGAATTCTAATCATAAATTAACGTAATACAACATGATTTTAATATACATGTATAACTCATTTAATTCATAATTTAACATCAAATCTCACTATAATAATTTAGGGGATGGATATCTAATTACCCCATTAACCATGTTCTGGCATGCATCCCATTCTCATGTTTTTTTTAAATTATTAGCAATGATTTCTATCATTCAAACACAAATTCTTGAATTTTAATAAGTTGAAGAGTGATTTATAATTAAATTATAGAATCTAAATCTAACAAGAACCCAATTACTAATTTAATACTAGTTTATCACATACGTCTAAATTACTCAATCTTAGAGTTCAATTACATAATTTTGACTACTCAATTATTAAATATCTCTTGTCAAAACACGAATCCTACTATTATTATATAGTTATAGAGGGAAAAGGTGGTACAAAAGTTCATTCCTTAATTTATGTCAAAACCAAGTTGATTAATTCGTAGAAGATGATGTTGTCGATGCTTCCGATTTAACTTGTAATCTTCAAGTCTTCCTCTTTTAAATTACTTAAAAATATGGTCTCCTCTTCTCCCAAATAACCTTCACTTTCGATTTAAGTTTTGTCTTAGTTTCTAATGATATGATAGAGTGATGCTAGTGTTAACATAAGTTGCTATGTAAATGTGAAATCTCACCACTTTCATTAAACTTAACTTTACATGGTTTTATGCACCTCAAAAACCACTATAAATATGTCCAACTTATCCTAATGGTATACCTAACGAATGGGTACATCCTCCCATTATTTCAAACCTTATTTGGTCTTCCAAAAGGCCCTAAAAGTCCAATTAAAATTACAAAAACACCTATAGTCCAATTAAGATAAATGTGATAAAGTTCTTTTTAAATACTTTATTTTAACTTAGGTTACACAAGATTAATTTGTTTCACATTATTAATTTATTTATCACATTGATAAATAATTTGTTCCACAATATTATTAATTTAGATAATTGACTAAAATAACCTATAATATGCCAAAATTACCCTCTATCTTAATAATTTTATTTATCCAATTAAATTAACAATCCCAAACCAATTCTCCAATTAAATTTATTTATTTAATTATTTTCCCAATTAATTTATTTATCCAAATATTTAGAGTATTACACATTAATCAATAAACACATAGCCTTATATAGTTCCTCATATAGTTCCTTTTACTTGAGTATCGATCCATAACTTACAACTACATTAATATTAGTGATGAACATGCTAATCATTGGTATTTTTTACTAACTAATACTTATTGTAGAATTTCTTACACTTATATACATGTAAATCGTGTAGTAAATTTATGGGTGATCACAAACTATATAATCGTACTTGATATGCATTAATTAATGCTAATCCATCAAATTATAAGCTAAAGAGCACAAACCTCATTAATCAACCATTGATCATGTTTAAAAAGTAATTAAAGTTGTTTATAAACTAGTTATATGAGCTTGATTCTCTTAACATCCAAATAAACTTTTATATACTCGTGTAATACCCCGTATTTGAATTTAATTAATCCGCTTTATTTTAAATTACATGAGAGAAGTAATTTAAGTGAATTGAATGATAATGTGTTTATTAAATATTAATAGAGAGAGAGAGGGAGTGATTAATATTACGAATTAAATTTATTAAGTGGATAGTAAATAATTTATGAGAATTATTACGCGTAATAGCGAGTGATATTTGCGTAATTTGATTTTACCTCAACCAGGGGTAGCGTGTAGAGGCCGAGATAGTAAAATTGTCTAAAGTGACTTGGTAGATGATTTTGATGTCACAGATGATTTTGAAAGGGTCGAAATAGTTAAAATAGTATATCCGAGCGTATTTTTTGGATTTTGGGGTATGTTAAGACTAAATCGGGAACGTATAAGGGTATTTTAGTCTTTCGGTAGCCTAGGGTAGAGGGAGCTACGAATTTCCCAACCTTATATCAGATGTTAGATAGAAGGGGATAGGGTTAAGAGTGTTGGAAACAAAGGGAGACCATTATAGATGGAGGATAGACCATTTTTGGAGCTTTTGGGTGAGTTCTTGAAGAATCAAAGTGTGTTCTTTCACCACAACCAAGTTTGAAGTGAGGATTGGAAGAGAAGATCATCAATCCATCATTCCAACCATGAAATCAGACCCTAATGATCACATGCAAGTGTTTATTTACAATCGTTTTGAGGTTATAATACCCATGTTGTTAGGGTTTCATTATATTTTGATTAAATTGATATTATTAGAAGAAAAGAATAATTTAAATACATGTTTGGGTAGGAATTTCATGTTGAAGGATAGGATATCTTTAGAGGATAATAAATTAGAGATTATGTGTTATTATCCACGAATTAAATCTAGGTTCATGTTGACTATTAATGGAGAATATGTAAACTTAGGGTTTTTGAGGATTAGATGATTCAATCCATTCTTGAATGAAAATTATAAGGTTTTGATGTTATGTTTATGTTAGAAATCCTCCTTATGCATGTAGAAATGGTTAGGGACAATTGGTTTCAAGTTTGGTGAAGAAATATGCAAGTTATGGGAGCAAAAATGGTGAAACAATGCACTTGCATAAGGAAGAAGATGATACAACAGGTTTTTAAATCGATTCAGCCAAAAGGCGAATCGATTCGGCCTTTTAGCGAATCGATTCGATTTCCCAGAAAAAAATGAGAAATTCCCGTTT